>CM051272.1:52884691-53484691 GCA_027921565.1 Artemia sinica
ACTCAAATTGTATCCAGTTCAAATTGCCACCCTTTTCACTTAGGTTAGGCTAAGTTAGGTTAAAATACTGATTTTACAAACATAATCAAAAAAATATGCCTTAAAATCATGCTCAAAAACAATATAATTGCGTTTTCAAAACCAGAAGTCATTGAAAAGCAAACTCAAACGCAAATGAATGAATCTTGTTGATGTTGCTTCAGTAAAGACAAATAAAGGTTTTGTCCTCAAAACTTGTATTTTTTGGTTATAATTAATTTTTCTGTCTCTCAAAATAAAAAAAAAAAATCTTTTTTTAATGAAGAATTCCCTATTCTTTCCTTCACGAAAACATACTTCCATAAGTGGCAACCCTGGCATGCCAAAAGAAACCATGGGCTCGTAGGAACAGAACAGTATAAATGAAAATCAATATGGACATAAATCGTACGGTTATAATTGCTAGGGTTAAAATTAAACTTGACATATTTACAGCTGGCTAGAATCAGATACTCCCCTCCAGTGCCCACATTTGGCATAATAGATGCCCGAAGTATTTTCTAATTTTTTTTTCCATCATCTTTTGGGTAGGTAATAAATCTATGTTCATTAAATTTAAGCACAGCAGTACTCCTCAACCTTTTTCTTCTTCTCCGGACGGTAGGTTATTTTTCAACATCCTTGATAAAGAATTAAGATTCCAGCCAGACGCTTTTGGTATCCTCGTTTGTTCGGTTTCTGCAGGTATTAAGATCGATCAAAAAAAAAAAAAAAAAAAAAAAAAAAAAAAAAAAAAAAAAAAAAATCAGCTAGTGATCAAAATAGGGAAAGGCTGATAGCAGATCCTAATTAGCGTCTCTTGTGGTTTAACAAAAACAAATTATAACAATGGAGAGAAGCAACAAAACAAAAACTGCAAGATGCAGCAAAAAGAACAAGAAAAAACGAAAAATGAATAATTCGGCATAATGAAAGGATTCAGCAAAAGGGAATAGCAATGAAGAAAAAGATCAATAAAAATAAAACTGCGAGATGCATCGAAAAGAAACGGAAAAAAAGAATAATTTGGCATAATGATTCAGTAAAAGGGAACAATAATGAAGAAAAACAACAATACAAAAACTGGAAGATGCAGCAAAAAAAAAAAAAAAATCGGCATAATGAAAGGAAAAGGAAACAACATTGAAGAAAAACAACAATACAAAAACTGTGAGATGCATCAAAAAGAAAAAAGAAAAAAAATCAAAAAGAAAAATTCAGCATAATGAAAGGATTCAGCAAAGAGGAATGAAGGTAGTTCCAAACTTTTGCATTTGGAATACAGTGAAACGTTGAAAAAGCTAACATTACCTTGTCTGTAATTCTGTTATGACTGTAGTGGCCACACGAATACCTACGGCATTACGCATAAAACAGACCATGTTCGTGCATACTAAAATAAGAGGGGGGAGGGGGTGACCCAACAGCTAAACAGGAGCGTCATCAAGATTATTTACCAACGGTATCAAATAGGCTTTCCGCGAACTCCATATGCAGAATTCAGCACAACTTTGGTACTTTATTTGAAGGAATCACCAGATGGCTTAGATAAGCCTCCCTCCAAGAATGACTCCAAAATACATCTACGTTACTGATCAAATGTGCACCTCAATTAGTTGAGGGGCTTGGAACCTCTAGTACAAGAGGTTCCGTTTTGCAGGTAATCAGAGCAAGCTGAGAGCCCATTTGTTTGTTTTGTCGTCTTGAAAAATGGTGCCATGAATGAAGAAAAACTTCTCAATGAAGTAATGGGCGTAAGAGTTAAGTAAAGGGCGTAACCATAAACGGCAGTCATTAACGCCACGTCAAACGTAAGAAAAAATCGTAGACATTATAAACAAGGAAAATGCTCAAATTAAAGACATGAATATCAATTAAAAAATGATTTGTCCTCGTCTATCTTTTCTCAGTCAATCCCTCTATTGGGTTTATTTAATAACAAATAAAACAGATAAACACACATTAAACACACGGCTCTGTGCCATTAAGCATGTTGAGACCCAAAAACATCAAAAATTATTTACTAACATATAGTACAGCTCCCACTTCACTCTTCCACTATACCACACACGTCCAAAATAAATAAAAACAATAACCTTAACCTCACCTAAATAAAAAAGAAGTTATTCGACGTAAAAAAAGAGATTTAAAAAATACTAAATGTAAAACTTCGTCTAATCTAAATTAATATTAACTTTTTGATATTTGACTAAATAGTTCTTAAAATCATTTTTAAAAGACCCAGGGGAGCTCCTATATATATGCTGTTGTGAAGCATGTTCCAGTTTTTCTGACTGGGTTCTGAGTAGGTTTTTTGACGTCAGGTCTACCCAGTGTGGTCTAAGATATTACTTGCCACGTCAAACATTCATTTCTAAACAGCATATGGCCTTAGGAGCGTATATTCCAAACAGTTTGAGGGTGACGCTAAGAGATTTTTTTGTAACATCAACGTAAAACAGATTTACAAGTAACAGTCTAATAGGGACACATCCTTTTATTTGACAGTGAAACAACAAAAAAAAACCTCTGGATATTTCGGTCACATATACAGTGGGCGTCATAAGTAGATAAACTCCTGTATATTATTTGTACGTCATGGAAAGTTCATAAATTCATAAGTTTATTAATCCACATTCATAAACAAATAAATAAATTAAACAACACTTTCACGGTGGAGAAAATCTATGAAGGTTTGCAATCGCGCGAAACTTCACGTAACTACTTACCTAATAGCTCAACTATTTACATATACCTCAACTATTTAATTAAAACTATTATAAATAAACCAAAAATAGATAAACTATATATATATATATATATATATATATATATATATATATATATATATATATATATATATATATATATATATATATATATATATATATATATATAAATAATAATAATAATAATAAAAAAAATAACAATAATAAAAAAAAATAGAAAAATAAATAAACAACTGAATTAAAAATGAAAATACATAAATAAAATATAAAAGAAAATTAATAATATAAAATATAAAAGAAAAATAATAATAACCAATCCAGTCTCCATCACTCATTATACTCAACAGTGTGGAAAGACAGTGTGGTCTTCGAAAATACCTATGTAAAATACATTGCCATTCTTTTAAGAATTTAGAAGCTTTGCCACGATCTAGGATGTCTTGGAAACAGAGGTCATGGGCTATAAAGTCTGGGTTCTAATAAGATTCGCATGTGAGCACTTGGTTTGACAACCAGTGATATTGCTGTCAATAGAGATTTTTATTAACTAAAAATCCATTAGAGGGAGGCGTGACTTAAAACTAAAAAAAAGTCAAATCTTTATCCGATCTAAGTGCGTTTCAAATGGCTATGCTGTCTGACAACTCTAAAATTGTCAATTCATTTTGCTTGCCTCCAACATGTCCCCCGTAAGAGTATTTGGTCATTCTCTTTGGTTTGGGCTTTATTCATCATTATTTCAAAAATCTTCAAATAGTATACAAAACGACAGAAATATTCCTCCCTCCATTACAGGCCATGGAGCATTTGTAGGGATCAGTGCATTAAATTTGTTTCAAGTTTTTTTTTTCTTGAAAATATAATCTTATCTTAACAGTTCAAACTTAAATAGAAATTACTTGAATAAACAAAACCCAAAACGAACAGTAGTCATAGGCAGTGCGACAGCGTTGCCTAAATAGAGCGATGTGGGCACAATGGTATTATTTATTTATTTTTTTGGACCAGGGCACTTCGTATAGAAAGAGTTGTCGCAGAAACTTCGAAAGGGGCTCATTCGATTGGAAAAAAATTACAATAAATAACCGAGTCAAATTCAAAACGAGCAAAAATTAACATGACCCCCATGCCTTTTCAAGACCAACATAATTTGCACTTTACTGAAAACGAAATACATTTTAAAGAACCGACAATCCACGGTCATTTGTTTTTTTTTAGTAAAGTGCAAATTATGTTCTGGTCTTGAGAAGGCATGGGGCTTGTCAGCCCTACTCATGTTAATTTTTTCTCGTTTTGAGTTTGACTCGGTTATTATTGTAGTTTCTGTTCGTTTTGAGTTTCATTTATTTGTTGATAGTGATCTGAGGTAGTTTTAAGCTTGGAAGGTTATTTGCCTTTATTTCTGCTCATTTTTGGCTCAGTGGAGCTCTTTATTTTTCTTTGAAAAACTTGTTTTGTGCAACAAATTTTTTCAAATTGATTAAAATAAATAATCAATTCAAACTTAAAAATAACAGAGACTACTATGGATGACTAGATTAGTTATAGAACAAACAGAAAGTCAAATGAACAATTAAGTCAAACTTAATGAAATTACCCCAACAGAGTGTGGGGCTTGTCAAAACCTCAACCTCAACCAAAATAAATCACGATAATAACTATAGGAACGGCACAAATATTTCTTAGAATTTTTACAATTATTACTTCCAATTTAATTTTCTATTAACAATTTTTGCCAAAACTTTCCTTTTGAATCAATTTCATTCAATAATATAGAAAATTGATCCATAATAAAATTGATCCACAATACGGTCAAACTTAATAAAATTATCACAAATAAGTGTGGGGATAACGCCACCTAAACACCCCTACTCTCAGTCCCCTTAAAAAGCTTGAGTGTTACATACACTTTAGTGACAGCGATATGTATTTTGGACTGTGTGGTTTAAGTTATGCTAAAAACTCAGTAATCACGATAATAATTCTAGGAACGAAACAAATATTTCTTAGAAATTTTTACATTTATGACTTTCAATTTAATTTTGCTATTTTAAAAGGACACTTTTTTTCGCCGAAACTTTTCCTTTTTCTATGTCATTCAAACATATAGACAATTGACCCACAATAAAATTTCTAAGTGAACATCGGCAATCTTCGCCAATCACCGACATTGGGCTGCTCGTGTCCCTAACTAAAAAAATTTCTTATACATTCACGCCCATTCAGCCAGGGACCTGCGGTTTAGTTTCCAGCTATTCAGACAAAAATAGATTATTACCCATTTTAGGGCTCTATTTTCAGACGAACCAATTTTTGATTTTCATTTTTTTTTCTGAAACCCATGCCCACTACCTAATTTTTGTTTGTGCGAGGATTCCCTCAACCCAGGAACATACGGGTGGAAGTTTCAAGCTAAAGAGTATTTTGTCAATATTTCAGGGACCAATACTTGGTTTTCTTGCGCATTTGGGGTCCTCTTGATTCAAGGACTTGAAGATACAAGTTTTGAATCGGTCAAAAAAGTTTTGGCTATTTTGGGGCCATATACCAAGCCCCAATCTATTATTCTTTTTTAATAGGTTTCCCTTAACCCAGAGACTTATGGCTTTAAGCTGCAAACTGATCAGGGACAACTAGGTTTTTGACCCACCTCCTGCCTCAACTCCAACACTCTCGCAACAAAAAGTTTAGTCCCTTCAATCCAGGGTAAAATTCCTGAAAGTTTCAAGCCAATTCGGAAAAGAAATTTGATCAATTTTCGGGCCCCATGACCGAACTAAAGAAAAAAGATGTTGGCACTTTTTGAACAACCCAGGCACCCAACAAAGAATAGTTTCTATCAAGCTGTTCAGAAAACAAAAGTTTTTTAGCCCTTTGTTGGGCCCCATTTTCAGGGCAACTAATGTATTTTCTTTTTTTCCTTCTGCATTAGGGTCCTTTTAGCTTAAAGATCAAAGGATATAAATTTCATGCTGATGAGATAAAATGGTATTTGGCCCTTCTGCAGGTATAATTTTTGGGGGATCTCTGTCCCCAAACAACTTTTTATATATTAGGTTCCTTCTGTCTAAGAAGTTCCAGTGGTAAGCTTCAAACTGATCAGAGACAGGGGATTTTAGGCCCGTTTCTGGGCTCCCTAACCTCCCCCCCCCAAAATATGCGATGCTCTTGCCCCAGAAACTGATGACAAAACTTTCAAACCAATCAGACACCCAAGATCCAACGTACCCTCATATTTCCACAAAAAAAAAAACGTCTGCAAGCGAATGACAATTTGCATAATATACGGCCCTTGCTCCAGCAAATGTGGGGGTCATGTCATCTCCAGAGGCACATTGATTGGACGTTACGAATACTGTGAAAAAATGGCCATTCTCAAAATTTCAATCAGAAATCTTGGAGGGCAGGGGGGCACAAGAAGGCTGGCTAGCAAAAAAGGCACAAGATAGGGCTAGTTACCCTCAAAGCAGGGAGACTCCGTAACCTGAAAGACACTGTGTGTATCCACATAATCCAAATGATATATTTGCAATGCCTCGAGAACGGCTTTGGATTCGAAGTTGAAAATTCCATGCACTGCAGGGGAGAGGAAGGGACAGGGTGCGGCAAAAGGACTACAAATTTTATGTTAGAGGGAGGAGAAAGGGTCTAAACAATTTTTGTCTGTGATACACCAACACTGTCGGCACTATACGCACCTAAAGGACTTATAATCAATGCACACTTAAGTATTGAGGTAAAACAAAAGACACTATGCGTTGCCAGGTTAACAAAATGACACATCAGTAATATCTCGAAAACACCTCGGGGGTATCAAGTTAAGAGTTTCAGGGAGTGTTGAGGGGGAGGAGGGACTGGGTGTAGAACCATGACTTGGGGGAGAGTCTGGAATTCAACTATGTGCATCCATGTTATAAAAAATACTATGTCTGCAATATCGCAAGAACGGCTTGGGGAAGGGAGTCAAAACTTTTAAGAAGTGTATGAGAAGGAAGGAGAAAGACAGGGAGACTTATAATTCCATTTTGGGGAGGGGCTAAATATTATTGGTCGCCAGTCCGCGGAAACATTTTTGGACTTCAGGCTGATATGGGACTTAGAATCACAATTAAGTAATGAGCTAAATCAAAAGACAATATAAGCTGCCAGGGTATAAAAACAGCATACCTGCAAAGTTTTGAGAACTACTAGGGATTTCACGCTGAAACTTTTAAGGAGTTTTTTTTCTTTTTTTTTGGGGGGGGGGGCCTTTGAATTATAGCTTGAAGGAGGGGGGAGTAGGAAAGGGCTAAACATACTTTGCCTCAAATCTGCCTAAACTTTGGCACTTTAAGCCCCTATGGACCACGAGCTATCAACATAAATTGAAAGACACTATATTTACCCTGGTTGACAAAAAAGGGCATCCACAATACCTCAAGAATGGCTTGGAATGTCGAGTTGAAACTTTCAAGTGCAGGGGGAGGGGCAATTGAGCTCAATATTTTACTAGAGGAAGGGGGCAGAGGTAAAATCTAAAGATACTATACGCATCCAGGCTATCAAAAAACTATATATGCAATATCCCAGGAACAGTTTGGGGTATACGTTAATACTGAGAGACGACAGACATACTAAGTTCTGTCCTTGAACTAATTATCTTTTCACGAGCTTAAACTTAATCAAACAACGATTTTGTTATAATTCTGTGCAATTGCAGGACGTTTTAGTTGCAAGCTTTAGCAGCACCATGCTCTCCTCTACATCCACAGCTTAGGCCTTATGATATCAAAATATTTCATTACAAAATCCTCCTAAGATACGCAAGTGAGACTTTTCTTGGGGAGGGTTATTTTTAGGTGATTTATATTTATCAAACAGCGGAGCCAAGAATAGGACCTGATTATAGAAAATTATTGTAAAGTCCCAGGGGCCAGGCCAAGATCCCCGCCTTGTTAGTGCTTTATTGCACACTTGGACCTTCTGCACGGACCAACAAAGATAGAAGAATAATTTCTATTTCCCTCAGTAGTTTTGTAACCCCGTTTTAATTTCGGCTAGGGCCGGTTCTGCGGATGCAGGATGACAGATTGCCAAAGATTGTCCTTTGCGGCCAACCGTCTAGGGTTAAACGGAAAGCAGGTCGTCCACGGTTGGGGTGGGAGGATGTCGTAAAGAAAGATTTAAGGGAAATGGGAACTTTCTGGAAGGGTGTGAAGAGGGGGGCTTTGAATAGATTGGAATGGAAGAGAAGCGTGCGTAGCTATGTTGGCCTCAGGCGGCTTGGTGCAGCGGTGAGTTGTTAGTAGTAGTAGTAGCAGTTTTAATTTCGGATGAACGGAAGGGATTGACTCATTTTGCGGAAGGAGGACAGTTCTAACTATGGAAACTGTCTTTTTGTAATAAAGCTAGATGTTTTTGCGAGTTTTCACATAGGCAGGAAGGGGGATGAACCTCAAAACCCCTGGCTACGTTGATGTTCAAAATTACGGATTACCCTTAAATACCAGAAAAACATAATCATTTACCGAATTTAATCTGAAAAATGGAGAAGAATATCCAAATGGCAGGTCAATGCGGGGATTCCCCTGTCTCATTGAAACCTGTTTTACACAAAGTCTATTTTAAAATAAATCGGACTGAAATCCTATTAGGTCTATTTGAACGATTTATAGATTTATATTAACATACTTGTCAAACGTCTTTAAAAATATAGCCCTATAGGAAACGTTATTTTGATCCTCCGAGTATTAGAAACCTCGTCTTACATGTAAGGCAGGCCTATGTGAAATATTTTCATGTTCATAATATTATACTAATTTAAAAAATAACGTTTTCTGACACATAAAAATATCAAAGAAAAGTAAAAAGCCATACTAAAACCTACGGGGAGCGGAAATAAATTAATCTAATAGTTTAAACTTTAAACTCTTGTGGTAATATCTGTTTGTTTCACGTCTGATTTGATTACTCATTTAATTTATGTTTGTTTTAGGATTCATTTATTCCTCTCAATCAATCAATCAGTTTATTCAACAAATAAATTCACGACAAAAACAATTCAACATAGACTCCCCCGCAAGTTTCTGGCCAGGAAAAAAACAGGGGAGAAACAAAATTGAAACAAATACATTAAAAAAAAAATCTCTTTTTTCAACATAATGCATTTACACCTTTCAGAAATTCAACACAAGAGAAAAAAAATAAACTAAAGAAAAAAGAAAAAAATACAATGTTTACGAGACTCAAACTTTAAAAGACTGTAAGACCCCCCCCCACCCCACAAAAAAAAAATCCCCTAAAAACACCAAAGAACCAAAAAAAGACAGAGGACTATCCCACGAAATAAAGATATTACCAATTACATATTTAAAAATCAAGCCACGAGAAATGCTGAGCACAAGTCAAACACCTCTCACAACAAAAATTTCTAACCCAGGTAAGATTCACCCGTCCCAGAAAAAAGAAGAACAGAAAAAAACTTAATAAATATAAGTCATCAAGACATTAAAGAATTTCTTAAAAATTTTGTTGAAAGTACCCGCTGTACAAAAAGTGGGGTAGCAAAGCAGCGATGCTACTTGGTAGTTTTCATGGCCTAATTAAATTTGTTGGCAGATTTTGTCTGAAAATACCATTTTGCACACAAAAATACTTTTTTGTTCAAAGAAAAGTTTACAAAACACAAGTTGTGCTGCTAAAGTGTCGGCAGCTTTTGGAATTCTGCCGCCGGCAGCTTTGGAACTTTACTCATACCTGCGAGTGACATTCTTGAGGTGAACCGATTGAGTAAATAAATATTTCTTGAATTGCGAAGATGATGCGTAGACCTATCAGTGACAAAATGTGGATTAGTTTGTAGGGCTGCAGGAACGTCACCATGGAGTTCATGAAAAGTGAGAGACGCGCACGAAAGAATGTAGAGTGACTGCAAATCAAGTAATGGGCATGGGCTAGTTGGGCTAGTTGTAGAACAATTGGTTTCCTGTATAAGCCTCATTTCTTTGTTATATTAATTAGAAAAAACCTTTTTCACAAAATAAGTTTAAAAAAAAGTAAAGATCTCCATTAAACCAAAAATAGAATCAAATAATCTACCAAGCATACAACTACCACGAATCAGTATCAATAAATAAACGAAACCTAAAACAAACAGAAATTAAATAAATAACAAAGTCAAACTCAAAATGAGCAGAAATTAATATGAGTAGGGTTCTATACTTCATGCTTTCTAAAAGCCAGAATATAATTTGTACTTTACTGAAAAGAATTCTTTTAAATGTTTTCACTTTTATAACTTTAAGAAATCAAAAATTAATTAAGATTTTAAGAAATAAATATGAGCATATGTATATTAAACTGACAATGCAAATTTTTTCAGTAAATTCATTTTAATTTTTGTTCAGTAAAGTACAAATTATATTCTGGCTTTTAGAAAGCACAGGGTTTTTTAATAGTTTCTGTTAGTTTTATATTGACATAGTCTTTTTCAAGGAGAAAGACTGAGCCTCTTCTAAAGTTAAACAACCATCCCTTCCATAAAAACCTTAAATACCCCCTGAGCATAACTTACAGACCTTGCCCCTAATCTCTGGGGTTTGTTTCAAACCCAAAATCCTTGTTATATGATATTTAGACTATTTTGAATAGAATGGCTATCTCAAAATTTCTTTTAGATGCATTATGGGACAATACGACGTGTGTGTGTGTGTGTGGGGGGGGGGGGGGTAGATGCCCTCTGATCACTCTGACTCTTAAAAAGAGCACTAGAGCGTCTGATTACAAATCCGATGAGCCCCCACCAAAGTTTATATGACCGAGCTTTATATAAAAACCTTAAATGTCCCCAGGGCATAACTTACAGCCCTTGCCCTGAGGGCTGGGGGATTTGCTATCTTCAGAGACATACTTTCAAGGCCTCTGTGGAAATTATGCTAAAATGGCTATCTCAAGATTTTGATTCGAAGCATTTGGGGAAATGACGGGCGTGGGAGGGGGGGGGGGGGCATTTGCCCTCTGATCACTTTCGACAAATAAAAAAGGCACCAGTCCTCTCATTTTCCAATCAAGTGAGCCCTTTTTGAAGCTTCCACGACAAAACTTTCTATAAAACCTTATATGCCCCAAGGGCATAACTTACGACCCCTGTCCTGAGGGCTATGGGGGGAGGATTGTCATCCTGAAAGGCATAATTTCCTGACCTTTCGACTATGTTGAACAAAATAGCCATATCAAAATGTTGATCGGAAATGTTGGGGGAAATGATGGGCATGGGAGGGGGGAGGGGTAATTCCTCCTTCTATTACTTTCGAATATTTAAAATGGCAGTAGCCCTCTCAATTTCCAATCGAATGAGCCCTTTTTGAAGTTTTTATGACAACGTTTTCTGTAGGGCATAACAGAGATTTAAACTACGTTGAACAAACTGGCTATCTCAAAATTTTGATTGGATATTTTTGGGGAAATGGTGGGCATGAAAGGGGGGTTATTTGCCCTTCAATCACTGTTGACTATTAAGAAGAGCGCTAGCCCTCTCAATTTCCAATCAAATGAGCCCTTTTTGGAGCTTCTACAACAACGCTTTCTATTAAAACCTTATATGCCCCCAGGGCATAACTTAAGACCCTTACCCTGAGGGCTGTGGGGTGGTAACCCTAAAAGACCTTATTTCTAGAGCTTTCAACTACGTTGAAAAAAATGGCTATCTCAAAATTTTGACTGGATGTGTTTGGGGGAAAGGTGGGCGTGAGAGGAGGTTTAGTTGCTCTCTAATCAATTTCTACTATTAAAAAATGGCACTAGCCCTTTTAGTGTCTAATCGAATGAACCCTTTTTGAACTTTCTACGACAACCCTTTCCATAGAAACCTAAATTTCCCCCAGGGCTTAAAATACAAACCTTACCCTGAGAGGTGTGGGGGGTTGTCAACCTCGAAGAAATAATTTTCAGAACTTTCAACTACGTTGAACAAAATGGCTATCCAAAAATTTTGATTGGATGTGTTTGGGGAAGTGGTTGGAATGAGAGGGGGGTTAGTTGCCTTCCATTTACTTTTGACTTTTAAAAAGGGGACTAGCTCTTTTAATTTCCAATTGAATGAAACCTTTTTGAACTCTCTACAGCAACTCTTTCTATAAAACCTTATATGCCCCCAGGCATAACTTACAACCCTTACCCTGAGGGCTGTGGGGGCTATAATCCTCAAAGACCTAATTTCCAGAACTTGCAATTACGTTGAACAATATGGCTATCTCAAAATTTTGATCGGATGTGTTTGGGGAAATGATGGGTGTCAGAGGGGGGTTAGTTGCCCTCTAATCACTTTCGACTATTAAAAAGGGCACTAGCCTTTTCAATTTCTAATTAAATGAGCCTTATTTTTAAAGTTTCTACGACAAGACTTTGTATAAAAACCTTATATACCCCCAGGGCATAATTTACAACCCTTGCCCTGAGGGTTGTGGTGGGGGGGGGGTGTCATCCTCAAAGAAATAATTTTAAGAACTTTCAACTACGTTGAACAAAATGGCTAGCTCAAAATTTTTTATTGGATGTTTTTTGGGAAATGGTGGGCATGAGAGGAGGGTTAGTTGCCCTCCGTTCGCTTTTGACTATTTAAAGGACACTAGACCTTTAAATAGTCAAAAGTGAATGGAGGGAAACCTTTTTTGAACTTTCTACGACAACCATTTCCACGAGCCGTTTTTGAGGTTTTTACGACAACGCTTTCTATAAAAAACCTTATATGCTCCCAGAGAATAACTTTGAGAGCCGTTTTTAAAGTTTCTACGACAACACTTTCTGAAACCTTATATGCTCCAAGAGCATTACTTACAACCCTTGCCCTGAGAGCTCTGAGGGAGTTATCCTCAAAGACCTAATTTCCAAAACTTTCAACTACGTTGAACAAAATAGTTATTTCAAAATTTTGATTGCATGTGTTTGGGGAAACGGTTGGCATGAGAGGGGGTTAGTTGCCTTCCATTTACTTTTGACTATTAAAAAGGGCACAAGCCCTTTCAATTTCTAATTGAATGAGCCCTTTTTGAACTCTCTACGACAACCCTTTCTATAAAACCTTATATATGCCCCCCAGGGCATAACTTACAACCCTTACCCCGAGGGCTGTGGGGCTATCATCCTCAAAGACCTAATTTCCAGAACTTGCAATTACGTTGAACAATATGGCTATCTCAAAATTTTGATCGGATGTGTTTGGGGAAATGGTGGGTGTCAGAGGGGGGTTAGTTGCCCTCCAATCACTTTCAACTATTAAAGAGGGCACTAGCCTTTTCAATTTCCAATTAAAGGAGCCTTTTTTAAAGTTTCTACGACAATGCTTTGTATAAAAACCTTATATGCACCCAGGGCATAATTTACAACACTTGCTCTGAGGGGTGTGGGGGGTTTGTCATCCTCAAAGACCTAATTTCCAAAACTTTCAACTACGTTGAACAAAATGGCTATCTCAAAATTTTGATTGGATGTGTTTGGGGAAATGGTGGGCGTGAGAGGGGGGTTAGTTCAATTTCCAATCGAATGAGCCCTTTTCGAATTTTCTACGACAACCATTTCCATGTGCCCTTTTTGAGGTTTTTACGACAACGCTTTCTATAAAAAACCTTATATGCCCCCAGAGAATAACTTTGAGAGCCGTTTTTTGAAGTTTTTACGACAACACTTTCTATAGAAACCTTATATGCTCCAAGAGCATAGCTTACAACCCTTGTCCTGAGAGCTCTGAGGGAGTTATCCTCCAAGAGCATAACTTACAACCCTTGCCCTGAGAGCTCTGAGGGAGTTATCCTCAAAGACCTAATTTCCAAAACTTTCAACTACGTTGAACAAAATAGTTATCTCAAAATTTTGATTGCATGTGTTTGGGGAAACGGTTGGCATGAGAGGGGGTTAGTTGCCTTCCATTCACTTTTGACTATTAAAAAGGGCACTAGCCCTTTCAATTTCCAACTGAATGAACCCATTTTGAGGTTTTTACGACAACACTTTCTATAAAAAAACCTTATATGCCCCAGAGAATAACTTACAACCCTTGCCCTGAGGGGTGTGGGGGGTTTGTCGTCCTCAAAGACATAATTTCCAGAACTTTCAACTACGTTGAACAAAATGGCAATCTCAAAATTTTGATTGGACGTGTTTTTGAGGAAATGGTGGGCGTGAGAGAGGGGTTATTGTCCCTCCAATCACTTTCGACTATTAAAAAGAGGACTAGCCCTTTCAATTTTCAATCAAATGAGCCGTTTTTGAAGTTTCTACGACAACACTTTCTATAGAAACCTTACATGCTCCAAGAGCACAGCTTACAACCCTTGTCCTGAGAGCTCTGAGGGAGTTATCATCCTCAAAGACCTAATTTCCAAAACTTTCAACAACGTTTAACAAAATAGTTGTCTTAAAATTTTGATTGCATGTGTTTGGGGAAATGTTGGGTGTGAGAGGGGGGTTAGTGGCCCTCCAATCACTTTCGACTATTAAAAAGAGCACTAACCCTTTCGAGTTTCAATCAAATGAACCCTTTTTGAAGTTTCTACGACAACGCTTTCTATAAAAACCTTATATACCCCCAGGGCATAACTTACGACCCTTACCCTGAGGGCTGTGGGGGGGCACCATCAAAGACCTAATTTCTAAAACTTTCAACTACGTTGAAAAAATGGCTATCTAAAAACTTTGATTGGATGTGTTTAGGGAAATGGTGGGCGTGAGAGGGGGGTTAGTTGCCCAACAATCACTTTCTGCTATTAAAAAGGGCACTAGCCCTTTCAATTTTCAATCGAACGAGCCCTTTTTGAACTTTCTACGACAACCATTTCTATAAAAAACATTATATGCCGAGTGCATAACTTACAACCCATACCCTGAGGGTTGTGGTGGGGGGGGGGGGTTGTCATCCTCGAAGACATAATTTCCAGAACTTTGAACTACGTTGAACAACATGGCTCTCTCAAAATTTTGATTGGATGAGTTTGGGGAAATGGTGGGCGTGAGAGGGGGGTTAGTTGCCCTGCATTCACTTTTGACTATTAAAAAGGGCACTAGCCCTTTCAGTTTCCAATCAAATGAGCCCTTTTTGAAGTTTCTACGACAACGCTTTCTATAGAAACCTTATATGCTCCAAGAGCAAAACCTATAACCCTTGCCCTGAGGGCTCTGAGGGAGTTATCATCCTCAAAGACCTAATTTCCAAAACTTTCAACTACGTTGAACAAAATAGTTATCTAAAATTTTTTTTTGTATGTGTTTGGGGAAATGGTGGGCGTGAGAGGGGGGTTAGTTGCCCTTCAATCACTTTCGACTATTAAAAAGGGCACTAGCCCTTTGAATTTCCAATCGAATGAGCATTTTTTTCAAGTTTCTACGACAACGCTTTCAGTTAAAACCTTAGATGCCTCCAGGGCATAACTTGCAACCCTTGCCCTGAGGGCTGTAAGGGAAGTATCCTCCTCAAAGACATAATTGCCAGATCTTTCAACTACGTTGAACAATATCGCTATCTCAAAATTTTGATTGGATGTGTTTGGGGGAATGATGGGCGTTGGGGGGGGGGGGGCTAGTTGCCCTCCAATCACTTTTGACTATTAAAAAGGGCACTAGCCACTCCAGTTTCCAATCGAATGAGCCCTTTTCAAAGTTTCTATGACAACTCCTTCGATACGAAGTGCCCTGGTCTAAAAGAAAAACAAAAAACCAACAAAAAATAAATAAGTAATACATTGTGCCAACATCGTTCTTTACTTAGGCAGCGCTATTGCCTGCCTATTGTAACTAAGACAGTGGTTTCAAAAAAGAAGAAAGACATCCATATTGTAGAGCAACAAGAGACGTAGGACTGAACTAAGCAATGGAACAGAATTTTAAAACTGATCCAGGAAAAATATGTTTTAGCTTCCTCAAAATTCCAAGACTCCTTGAGATCTTCATATTAATTAGTCCAATATGATGCTTGAATGAAAGGTTTTTATCGAGAAGAATACCGAGAAATCGGACGTACCGTCCATAGGTCTACTGAGAGAGCCCCTTGACAGCTGGATATCAGTTAACTGAGGACACACCAGAGAAATAAGGGAAAAAATTAAGAAACTTGACTTAGCAACATTTAGGGCAAGGCAATTAGCATCGAACGAAAGGACGACTCTCTCAAAAAGACCTACTAGTTTGGGAAGCATCTCAGACTAAGTTCTTACAACAGTACCAAGGGTACCTGTCATCAGTACCTGTCAACAGTACCTGTCATCAGCGAAAGCAACGAGAGCGTCCTCATCCTGCAAAAGCGATGGAAATCTATACCAGTACCTGTTATCCTTATGTTTAAAGTGATCATTTATTTCAATTTCTGTTCATATTGTGTTTTCTTTATGCATTGACAGTCATTTCCGTTCGTTTGTGTATAAATTAACTTGATTTCTGCTCGTCTTAGGTTTTAATATAAATTTTGGTACTCATCTGTTATAGGCACCACACTCAAGTTCTTGGTCTGACAGAACCGGTTTCTTTCTGTATTTGTACTCGGTGATAATCAGCTTAGCGTGAGAGAGTATACACTACAATGCATGGGCGCCCATAGGCTGAATTTTAGGGGGGGGGGGGGGCTTAACTGGTCTAATCGGCGCTTCCAATGCTGCATAATTGAAATCTCAAGACAAAATACTGTTATTTTTTTTAGACCAGGGCACTTCATATAGAAGGAAATGCCATAGAAACTTCAAAAAGAGCTCATGGAGGGCAACCAGCCCTTACCCCTGCCCCGCGTCAATCACTTCCCCAGACACATTCAACCAGCATTTTTCGATAGCCATTTTGTTCAACGTAGTTTAAAGGTCCGGAAATTATGACTTAGAGGATGACAACCCCCCCCCCCCACAACCCCCAGGGCAAGGGTTGTAAGTTATGCCCTGGGGAGATATAAGGTTTTTTTATAGAAAGGGTGGTCGTATAAACCTCAAAGGAGGCTCATTTGATTCGTAATCCGAGGTTCTACTGGCTTTTTTAACAGTCAAAAGTGATTGGACCATACACCAATCATTTCCCCAAACAAGTCCAATCAGAACTTTCGAGATAGTCATTTTGTTCAGCGTAGTTGAAAAGTCCATAAATTATGTCTTCGAGGATGACCCCACCCCCAATAGCCCTCAGGGCAAGGGCTCTAAGTTACACCCTGGGGACATATAAGGTTTTTTTTTTATAGAAATGGTGGTCGTATAAACTTCGGAGAAGGCTCATTGGATTGGTAATCAGAAATTATAGTGCTCTTTTTAAGATTCAAATTGATCAGAGGGCAAATCCTCCCCCCATACACACGTCGTATTTTCCCGAAACGCATCTGATAGAAATTTTAAAATGGCCATTGTTGTCGTAGAAACTTCGAAAAGGGCTCACTCGGGTGAAAATTTAAAGGGCTAGTGCCCTCTTTAATAGTCAAAAGTGATTGGAGGGTAACCATTCCCCCCTCCCCCCACACCCATCATTTCCCCAAACAGTTCCAAGCAAAATTTCGGGATATTTATTTTGTTTGACGTAGTTTAAAAGCCCAGAAATTATGTCTTTTAGGATGAAACCCCCCCCCCCCCCCATAATCCTCAGGGCAAGGGTTCTAGGTTATACCCCGAGGGCCATATAAGTTTTTTTTATGGAAACGGTGGTCGTATAATCTTCGGAGGGACTCATTGGATTTGAAATCGGAAGTTTAAGAGCCATTTTTAAGAGTCAAATTTATCGGAGGGCAGCTATACCCTCCCCACGTCCTATTTGCCCAAATACATTCAATAGAAATTTTGAGATAGCCATTTATTCAAACATAGTCCAAAAATCTCATAACACGGTCTTTGGGGTTGACACAACCCTCCAGAGTATGGGGTTAAGGGGTGTAAGTTATGCCCCAGGGGCATGTAAGGTTTTTTATGAAGGGGTGGTCTTGTGAACTTCAGAGGAGGCTCATTAGATTGGAAATGTATTGCTCTAGTTCAATTTTAAGAATGAAGCGTGATGGAGAGAAAATAATCCCCCCCCTCCCTGATATCCTCTTTTCCCCAAACACATTCGATCGAAATTGTGAGATAGCCATTTTGTAACAAAGAGTCCAAAGAGAATATATAACAATGTCTTCAGTAATCAAATATAAAAGATATTTAGGCGGACATTGAACTAAATTAAACAAACTATGAGCATGTGGACTTTCAAAAAGGCGACAAAGCAATATCTCAAGAACAACTTATATTATCAAGTTAGACCTTAAGAGTAAGCTGTGGGTGATTTTAAACTAGCCAGAAGGCACTATGTGTACACTATTAATACTACCACTACAGTTACTGTAACTAATGACGTTAAGAGTATTAAGGTGAAATTTTTAGAAAGCGTTTAGGGGGAGTTCCAATTAAACGAAAAAACTGTATGCATGCAGGTTTTCAAAAAGGCATATAAACAATATCATAGGCAGCACCACTCTATAATAGCTAGAAATATCATTGAAACATTTAAAGAGGCTAATTCGATTCAAAATCAAAAGTTTTAGTGTCCTTTCTAAGAGTAAAAATAGATTGGAGGGTAATCAGCACGTCTTTCAAGCCGATTTATTTCCCAAACACATCCAGTCAAAATTTTTAGGCACCTATTTTGTTTAGCATAGTAGAACGGTGCAACAACTATGTCTTTAGGGATATTGGGCATGTCAACCCCCCCCCCCTATTATGCAATTGGCCCATTATGCTATATAACTAAATGCTACTTTAAAACTAAATAAAAAGGCATAGTGTTTGCGGTTGCCAATAAGACACCTCGGCAATATATCGAGAACGACTGGGGGTATTAAGTTGAAGCTTTCGGGGCTATTACCATTACTACTTCTGCTCTTACAATTTAAATAAATAAATGGAGCGTAAGTGTACCTACAGAGTATAGATAGAATCTTTTGGGAATAATATTAAGTTTTATTTTTTCAGGTCAACTTGAGGAGGTATAAAATTGAATTAAAAAATACTATTTGTGTCAGAATTAAAAATTGTTGAAAGTTTCTCCCAACATACAAATAGCAAGCCAAACCATGGATTCTTATAGAAAAAAAAATCGAACAGATATAAAATATTATTTTTTTTTCATGAAAATGATCACGTTAATAAAAAACGAACAGAAATTAATTAATTTTTTTTCACAAAAGAAGTTTTTCAAAGAAAAGTAAAAAACTCCATTAAGCCAAAAATGGGCAGAAATGAAGTCAAGTAATAGTTCAAGTGTAAAACTACCACAAATCAATATCAATAAATAAATTAAACTCGAACAGAAATTAGAATAAATAGCCGAATAAAACTCGAAACGAGCAAAATTAACATTAGTAGGGCTGATAGCCCCCATACCTTCTCAAAACCAGAACATAATTTGCGCTAAAAAGTTTTTTAAATCAATACAAATATAAGGCAGCGTACTTATGTATATTTCATTAGGATTAACCTAACTTCACTTCTTGAGTGAGGTGGCTATAACAGATAAGTATCTAACTTTTTACTTGTCTTTGGAAAACTTTCTTTTTTGGAAACCTCATTTTAAAATTAATTTTTGTTCGCTTTTAATTGACATAGTTTTAACATTGGTTAATAATAGGGATATTCGGTATTTTTTTTTCTGCATAAGAATTGAAATTTCGGATTGTAATTTAAATTTCAGACAAAATTTGAATATTTAGTCAAAAATTTTTGACTAGCAGCAGTTTTGTGCAGGGTTGTGGAGTCAGAGTCCTTGAGTCAAAGTTTTAGTAAATTTTTGGTGAATGGAGTCAGAGTTGGAATCGGTATACTGGAAATATCCGGAGTCGGTTATGACATATGAGTGACTCCACAGCCCTGGTTTAGTGCAATAGATTTTTAAGGATAGTTTTACTGTAGAATTTCGAGTGGACTGGGAGAAGGATTAATATTTATATGAATTAAGGATCAGCACAATGAATTAAGGAATTATCAGCGCAATGAATTAAGGAATTTAACATGAATTAAGGAATTATGGATCAGCACAATTCTTCTATCTTCTATAGGACTGAAGTCGTCCTGTCAAGACCCTTGAATTTTTCTTAGTCCACCACTATTAAAAGAATCTTTGTATGTTAAATTTTGTTGTAACTGTTTGTTTCTCTGGTTTATTGTCTTAAGATAAGGACCTCACTAATCAAATACAACCAGATTTGTTTCCTTATAGGTTCACTTGGTCCAGACATTTTTATTGAGGTGTCTACACGGCCCGAAATTTTGAAGCAGTTCAGCGTAAAAAAATTGAATCTTTTGTACCAAGATTTGATATATGCTTGCCTTTGGCATTCTCGGTTTTGTTGTTATTACATACTTAATCTAAAATTTATTCCACATCGATAAAAACAATAAACGTTTGGCCTATTTTGGGGTTTCACAATCGGTATGACCCCTTGTTTTCCAAATATTCTTTCATACTGTTCGGCTCAGTAAGTTGCTAACTGATAAACCAGTAAATTGGGTTATTTTGGGCTATTTGGGAATAGATTGTAGCTGCCCAGTAAATTGGGTTATTTTGAGCTATTTGGGAATAGATTATAGGTATCGTAAGGGCTTGTAGTAAAAATTTTTGTTGAATCAGAGAAAAACATGCTTAGACGCCCTCCCCCACCCCATTCCAAACTTGAGGTCCATTGCAACTCCCTACCACTCACCAAGAGTTTTATCTGGACATCCCACCCCATTCCTGAGACATTGCAGATATGCTATTTTGACAATCTGGCACCACATAAAGTCTTTTGATTTACCTCATTACTTAAACGTGAATAGATTTCAATTCTGATTGGGACTAAGGCAGGGAAAACGCGTGGTTAGATCAGAGACATGGCATTAGCCGAATAATAGAGGCGGAGTCGTTACTAGGCAAAATTTTTGGAGGGGGGAAGGCTTTTCCCCGACAAGCTAATTGCTTTAACCAACTATGGCTGTCCATTACCTTAAGAAAATTCAAAAATCTAAGTTTTTTTGTTCGAGTACCAAGAAACAATGGGTGTGGATATTTCACCTCACTCCTCTCCACCCTTATATGCCACCTCTTATACAAGTAAGTAAGTAAGTTTATTTGTAACCCGCAATATAAAATAAATGCGGAGTAAAAAAAAAAAAAAAAATAATATAATCCACAAGGAAATAATAAGAAAAACATAACATAAATAACATAACAATATCCATAGAATCGCTAATCTGGAAAAAAATAAGTAAGGGGGGTCACTGGCACATATCTTCCTTGGAGTATTGGTTCTCAGGTCCTTAGCGATGTTGTCAAGCAGCACTAGAGGGTCAATAAGTCCAAAATGGAAAATCTTGTGATTTCTGGACCACCTTGGTAAATATAACAAGAATTTACAATATTTAAAATAGCCTCTCCTTAGCTGAAGGCGGTCTTTTTTTGCGCATTAGAGGCTGCAAACCGGAAAGAAAAAGAATTGCAGGAGAACAAAAACTATGGTGAAGTTTACATAAGCCTCGGCGGCTGTACCTCCCTCTATTACAAGTGAATCGTATTGTGTCAGTTCCTAAGGAATTTTCCCGAGACAACCGCTCTATTACACTCTTTTTAAAACGATTTTTAGTAATTTATTTGTATTTTTGTTTCAGATTAGACAGCAATCTATAGAAAAATTTAAAAGAAGAAATTCTACTATAGCAATAAAACTAAAACTATTATCACTAACCTGATAAATACCACCTGTGCTTAAGTTTCAGGATGCCAAAAAGTGTATATTTGTACATATCAATATTTAAATAACAACTTTATGGGAATAACGACTTTAGCTATTAGCGAACCTAATTTGGGTTTGGAGAAGTCATAAACAACCCATAGTTGTTTACACTGTACTCACATTTCCATAATTACTGAAAAAACTGAGCTTTTGTCTCAGTGATACATGATTACAGCAGAACTTGGAATCAGTAACAGGAAATTTGCGATCATAAAGTATCTATTTGATTCGTTTTGTTCACACTAGACAGATTTTTTTGCCTGCTTAGTCGAACTTATTTTGTAATATTTTTGACAAAGCCCATGCAGTAATTGTTTTTCTACATTTTTGGTCGGAACACCGCTTACAGTAGTCATGGGAATTAAACATTTATGAAAATAAACAAGCACATCAAATAAGACTGAATTTAGTAAATGCCATTTTAGACCCAATGCACACTTGGCGCTTTTTACCGAGCGTCTCCATGAAAAGTCCTTTAAAACAATTTGAAAGGTGATCACCTTTCTTAGATCACCTTTCTTTCAAATTATTTAATTTGAAATTTTCTGAGATAGCCAAGCGATTCAGAAGCATCAAAAAGCCATATAATCATATTTTTTGCCAGAAAAAAGATCACAGATGCGTGTTTATTGATCTATATTTGTACCTGCTATTTATATGTTTCAGGGTTGCCACCCGGTGGAAAAAAATCACTAGAATTTTAGTGATTTTTGGGCTGATTTCGAAATTTTCTTCAATAATCTAGTGATTTGTGTGCTGATTTAGGGATTCTTTGCTTAAGCATTATAAAAAATCACTATAAATACTGATAAATCAGTAGGTGTGGCAACCCTGATATGTTTTCCATGGTTGTTTATTTTAATTTCTGTTCGTTTTGGGTTAAGATCATGCAAAAGCTTCAAACAATCACCTGTTAGTTTCAAAAGCAAACGAGCTCCGACAAATTCCTCACCGTGGACACACTTCTGCTTTTCCGTTTATATTCACTATCACCCAAGGCGCTTGAATTAACATCAAACGGCAATATATCTTCCGATTTAGGCGCATTTCTTATACCCAAGGTATTCAGGACTCTGCAAAAATCCGGGACTTCTCTGGGGAAAAGCCTCACCTCTCCTTTATAAACGTACGAAATCACATGTACAAGGTCTCTATGAGACCCGGGAAAGAAGAGTACTGGTTCCTTTTCCTTCACATTTGATAAGACCACCTGGAAGAAACGTTAGTATAAGACATACATCAAAAGACACTGTCCCCTATAAGACCCACGAAAGAAGAGTATTGGTTCCTTTCTCTTTACATTTGATAAAACCTCCTGAAAAGTACAAAAGTATAAGACACCGATCAAGGACAATGTCCCTATAAGAATCGGGAAAGACTGGAGTACTGGTTCCTTTTCATGTGATAAAACCACCTGAAAGAGACGGAAGTATAAGACGTAGATCAAAGACAAGATCTAAGGACAAGATCAAGGAAAAAAAGAGGTTCTTTTTCCTTTGATAGAACCACCTAAAAGACACAGAAGTATCATGGTTGCAACGGTAGCTACAAGAAGAGTACTGGTTCCTTTTCCTTTACATTTGATATAACTACATAAAAATGACGGGAGTATAAGATGTAGATCAAGGACAAGATCCGGATAAGAGCTGGTAAAGAAGAGGTTCTTTTTCCTTTGATAGAACCACCTAAAAGACACAGAAGTATCGTGATTGCAGCGGTAGCTGCAAGAAGAGTTCTTTTTCCTTTTCCTTTACATTTGACATAACTACTTAAAAGAGACGGAAGTATAAAACGTAGATGAAGGACAAGATCCCAATAAGACCGAGGAAAGAACAGTACTGGTTCCTTTTCCTTTGATAAACCGCCTAAAAGAGACGGGAGTGAAAGCCATGGTTTAGGAAAATCATTGCGGGAAAATAAGCAGAATTCCCCCGCGGTTTTGTGCTTTAGACAAAAACACGTTTCGTATTCTATTGGGTCTATTCAGATTCGAAAGCTAAGTTTCAAGAGTAATTAGATTATACAAAAGAATAAAAATGATAATGACAAATAAGGAGAAGAATTATCAACCAGGGACAAAAACATTTCGACAAGGGCCTCTGGCAAGTAGTCTTTGCGATGTAAAGAAAAGCAAGATGAACGAAAAAGAAGAGAAGAACAAAATAAAAAAAAACGAAAAGAATAAAAAACTTAAGCATAACAAATTTTGTATTTTGTTTCCTCGGTTTTGTTCTCTTGTCTCGTTTTGATTTTAGTGATGCATTTTTACATGCTGAAATATACGAGGCAGAATTTATCAGAATTCACGACAAAATATAATTAAGCGGTCAATTTTTGCAAAAAAAAATTGCCAGAACATATTTGGAAAACAGATATGAGTGATAAATATGTTACCAGTCCTCATTACATTCTTTAGTTTCTGAGTTTTCTCCATTTTTAGTCTTGAAGAAATGAAGTCAAATAATAATTTAAGATTATGAGCATAAATCACTATTAGTAACTAATGCACCCCAAACGAATAGAAATTAAAATAAATAATCAAATTAAACACAAAAGGTACAGAAACTACGACAAACAGGAGTAGAGCTAACACCCCCTAGACGGTACTTATGTATTATACCACCGACACCAAGTTTACGCTGTGTAAAACTCGCGAACAAACCGGTTTTATCTGCCTGTATTAAGAAACAATTACCTTAGGCTCAATTGAAAACAAGTGACGGGTGACATAAAACATTGGAAGTATATACTTTGGGCTATATATTTGCACATTAGGGGTGGGGTGGGGGTTAGGTTATCCCCCCCCCTTATGTGCAAATATGTAGCCCACATTTGCTTATAGAGTATTATATTTTCATCATGATTTGTATTTTTCATTAGGATTAATCTAACTTCACTTCTTGAGTGTTGGTGGTATAATACATAAGTACCCCTTAAGCCTTCTAAAGAAGAGAAAGTCAATTGCGCTTTACTGAAATCAATTTTTATTTCGATCTATGTTTTTTTTCTTCATAAAATCAAAAAAAGAATACAATGAGCATAATAGCCAAGATTACTGAAAAGAACTAATGAGTGCAGACTGACATTTCCATATATCTTAATATCCTTAGCATCCTTAATAATACTATTAAGGTACTCGGCTTCTCTTTAGTATTTTTAGCTGTTCCAGAGATATTGCATATAAATCCTTTCGACAATCTGATAGCACACAGCGTATTTGACTTGTCTCAACATGCACTAACAGTTTGAACTTAATATCCTTAGCTGTTTCTGCGATATTCCAGACACACGAGTTGGAAAATGCGGATGCACAGTGTCTTTTGATTTAGTTCAACGCCCCCCTCAATATGCACTAAAGTTGCAACTTAAAAACCGTAGTCGTTCCTAAAATATTGCAGATACGCCTTCTTGACAACCTGGATAAGCTTAGTGTCTTTGAATTTTGTTTTACATCATACACAATATGTCCTGAAAGTTTCAATTAATACACTTAGCCATTCCTCGCATATTGAAGATACTGCCTTCGGACACCTTGGATGCATATAGTGTCTTCGAAGACCTCCCCCGTCAGCAAGCTTTGAAATTTGCAATTTTATACCTATTGCTGTTCCTCAGATAGTATAGAAACGCCCCTTTGACAACCTAGATGAAAATAATGTCTTTTCAATAAGTTCAACATCTCCCTCAGCATTCCTTTAAAATGTCAACTGAATGCCCTTAGTCGTTCCTAAAATATTGCGGATATGCCTTTTTGCCAACCAAGATGAACAGTCAGTTGATTTAGTTTTACATCCCCTTCAACGTACCCTCAAAGTTTAAACTCAATATCCTTAGCCATTCCTAAGACATTACAGACGCATCCTTTTGAAAATCTGGATGTACAAAGTGTCTTTTGGTTGTTGAACATCACCTGTCAACATTTCCTGAAAATTTCAGCTCAATACCAACAGCCGTTCCTGAGATTACTGAGAGGGATGAAGTGTCTTTGAATTAGTTGTCTAATGACTTTTGATCTAGTTTTAAATCCCTCAAAAGATGTCCTTAAGACTTCAACTTAATACCCTTAGCCATTCCTGGGAAATTGCATATATGCCCTTTTGACAACTTAGATGCACATAGCGTCTTTGGGTTAGTTCAACATCCCCCTTAATACACCCTGAAAGTTTGAACCGTATACACTCACCTGTGCCTGGGATATTGCTGATACGCCCTTTAAACAACTTCAACACTCTGAAGTTTCACTTTAACGACCTGGGCCTTTCTGGAGACCCAGGATCAAACATGCCCTTCTTTCCAACTACAAAACCTATATATAAACAATAGCCAACTCACGTATCTTACAGCCCTTGTCCCAGGTGCAATGGGAGTCATGTCATACCCGGAGGCATAGTTATTGGACACTTCGACTATTTTGAACAAAATGACTATCTCAAAATATTGACCGGATGTTTATGGAGAGAGGGCACCTAAATAGGGCGTGGGCTGACTGCCCTTCAGTCACGTTTGACTCTTAAAAAGGGAACTAGAACTGTCTATTTTCAGTCGAATGAGCCCCCTTCGAAGTTTCTATGACAACTATTTCCATACGAAGTGGCCTGGGGAGGAGAAGAAAAACAAATAATACACGAAAGCCTTATCACACTTTACTTAGATACCGCTATTGCACTGCCTGTGAAAGTTAGGTGTTGTTTGTATTCGGTCAATAACATTTTAACAGATTTACGTATCCAGCATAGCATTCAACACTGTATTTAGGGGAGTTCTTGGGGATTTGACGGCCACTCCTCTAAATGCAAAGGATCTTATAAAATGAAAAATTCTTGAGCTATTTTACCAAAAATCTTTTTAAGCCCCCCCCCCCCCCATGAATCCAAATCCTAAATAGGGATCTTTAAGCCTTACATCTTTTGATTTGCTTCCTTTTATCAAAACTGGCAGAATAAAAAAAAAAAAGAAAAAACACCATTACAAGCAAGGCCAAATATAGACCAGATAATGAGCTTCTGTATCTTTCCATCGCACAGCATGACTGCCGCCTCATAATAAATCATATTAAAAAAGGAGTAATCAACCCATCTAAGATCAATACGTACGGAAAATATACGTACGCAGAAATAAATATTGAAAGATACATACGGTAGGAAATTAAACTGGAATATTATACGAGACCATCCTAATGGTACACATTTGGAAACCAATGCGGAAATCCATCCGTATATTTTCGAATGATGGCCCAGAAAATGCTACGTTTTAAGGCAAAGTTTTCAAATAATTGCATTAGCGTCACCTAAGTTTTCAAGATGAAGACAAGTTCTGAATTAGCTGCAGATTATAATTAAAAATTGAGTTGAATTAGCTGCAGTGCCTGTATCTATCATCAACACATCAAGAATGTTCTTACCCTCCTCTAAAAGCTGTTGAGCAATAGAGAGCCGAATGAAACCATTTCTTTTGGTTTTCTTATAGCCTGGGTGAGCAGTATCATACAAGCTGGGGTAGCCTTGAACCAACATTATATAAGATCATCAATTTTTTGATGATCCATAGTCATGGATTTATTCATTTGAAAACCTTGCCAAGAATCCTTCCTGATTTGACCGAATCGTTGCGGAAAGCTAGAGAGTTTTTCAAGCCCGAAAACGGACAGAATCTCCGCACGGATCGTTAAATCTGGACGGATTTCCGTAATGTGTAAATGCACCATTATTAAGGGTTTTTCAACTCCAAATCAGTGATGATCTCGGGACTTCAACCAAAGAACCATAAATATTTTCTTTCTTAACCAAAATTGTACATTAGCATCCGAGGAATGTTCTCGAAGACGAGGCAGAAAAATCATTTTTCATTGTTCTGCAAATTTGGTTCTTTTTGAATTTGCCTGGCGAATTATGTAATAGACCTATCTAGAAAAATACAACACCTTTCTTGAAAAAAAGACCCGTTTTCAGATCTCCACCCATGAAAAAAAATGGTTGTGAGATTTCTATACTGAATGCAAAAGAACGATAGCCAAGTAATAACCAAATTACTATCAAACGCTGCAGCCTCTGGAAGTACTCATTTTAGGCTTAAGCAGACGCGTAGGTAGTTTTTTTTTGCGCCCAGAGGCAATTTCAATTTTCGCTCCCCCCCCCTTAAAAACCTCTCAAGGATTTAAAACGTGTTTATATAAGAAGTGCTCCAACAGACGCTGTGCCCAGGGCCAGGAATATTCCATTACCCCCCCGCTCTAAGTACACCCCTGGGCTTTGAACAGAATTGAGGAGTCTTGACAATGTTTTAAAACTATTATTATTGCATATCTACATCTTTGTTGTATTGACTCTACAGCTCTGTAAAAATTTATGGTAGCAGGAAAGTATTAAAATAAAAAGAGAATTGTTTGTCAAACTCAGCACCAAATCTTGGCTCTTCTTTGCCAGACTTAGCATTTGCATCTTTCATGTTTGAGAAAATTGCAAATAGGGGTTTTTCCATTTTTGGAATGGGAATAATAGATGAAGATAAGGAATTTCGCCAATACACATTTTTATTCTTATTTTTTATGATACATACTGAATAATATTTTTATAGTCTGTTTTCTTTCTGTCTTTCCCACTTCATTTTGTGCAGATTTGCAATCTCAGCATATTCATGCTAGGTTTTGGTTATGAAAATAAGTGAAACTTGCGTTGTTACTCCTCTCGGATGCTAGATCCTAATCACAGAAACCATAGCAGATAGAAGAATTCAAGCTATGTCACTGGACTCACCGTCTTGAGGTTAGGGGAGCTCCATCCTTCCTCCAAAATAGAGTTTTGGTATGAACGCTAGGTTGGGCAGATGACGGCGAGTTAACAGCAAAAGGGAGTAAAGTTTGCTAGATTCTGGATTCTAAAGAGCAAACCTTAGTACCAAACAACTTCCCCGGTTGGGAGGTAGTTGTTAAAAAGGCTTAAGGAAACGAACTTCCCATGCACTAAAACCCAAGGCCGTACCTTTCTGCTCAAAACGAGGAGAAATTAACATGAGTAGGGCTCAAAACCCCTATGCCTTCCCAAGGCCAGAACATAGCAGAACATTTGCACTTTACTGAAAATACAAATGAATGTGCATTGTCAGTTTAATATATATATACTGATATTTAGTAAACAAAATGTTAATATTATTTGATTTGTTAAAGTTATAAAAGTAAAAAATTTATATTTTTTCAGTAAAGTGCAAATTATGTTCTGGCCTTGGGAAGGCATAGGGGTTTTGAGCCCTACTCATGTTAATTTCTGCTCGTTTTGAGTTTGACTCGGTTATTTATTGTAATTTCTGTTCGTTTTGGGTTTCATTTATTTATCGATGCTTATTTGTGGTAGTTTCACGCTTGGTAGATTATTTGATTTTATTTTTGCTCATTTTTGGTTTAATGGAGTTCTTTATTTTTCTTTGAAAAACTTATTTTGTGAAAAAGTTTTTTTTAATTAATTACAGAAAAAATGTTGAAAATACACAGCTTCGGATTGTCACATTCAAAAGCGAAGTGTTGCATCAACATTGAACAGAATCGCTGCGAAATTCAACTAATACCATGGGAGACAAGGATATATGGACCGTCAACAGAAGAGTCTAGGTTGCCATGGAAGCTAGTCTCCATCAAAAACACAAACGCTCTCCAGAGTCATTGCTGGAGTATAGTGCGTCGAATTGACGTTCCAGTTGCTGAGTCTTTTTCATAGGGACAAGTAGCGAGCTTGTTGCCCAGCCTTGCTGCAGAAGGGGTCGATCCCTGTGCCCCGTGATGTAAGCAGAGCATCAATCCACTACAATGGGCACTGGGCTACAACAACCTTGGTTTATAAGGCTATCAAATCAATAGTACCTTTTAGGGCTTCGGAAATACAATGCAGTATTCTTGCACAATACTCCTGATATTCCCTTGCACAATAAAGATTCTCCTGAGCCATTGCCGGCTCAGAGAGCGTCTAATCGACGTTCCAGTTGTCCAGTTGCTGAGTCTTTTTCACAGGGACAAGTAGGAAGCTTGTTGCCCAGCCTTGCTGCGGTGGGGATCGATCCCTGTGCCTCGTGATGTCAAGCAGAGCATCAATCCACTACACTGGGGTACACCGGGCTACAACAACCCTGGTTTATAAGGCTATCTAATCAATAGTATCTTTTAGGGCTTCGGAAATACAATGCAGTATTCTTGCACAATACTCCTGAGATTCTCTTGCACAATAGAGATTCTCCTGGGCCATTGCCGGCGCAGAGAGCGTCGAACCGACGTTCCAGTTGCTGAGTCTTTTTCACAGGGACAAATAGGGAGCTTGTCACCCAACCTTGCTGCGGTGGGGATCGAACACTGGGTCCCGTATTGCAAAGCAGAGCATCAATCCACTCTGTTACCACATGATCTCGTCTCTACCATTTTTCTCTAAAATATTTTGGTTTTCCACCAGTTACTTGTCTTCAACCAAAAAAGGTATGTTGAAGCTATTTCGTTGTTTACTTCGGCAGCGCCAGTGCGCTGAATATGATGTAGCGTTTTAGAACTTGTAGAGCTTCATATATCTTATCTACTAATCATATGGTTTCACTACGTTCCTAAAAATGAATAAAACAAGCAAATCCATACTTTATAATTATAACCTAACCCCATTAAATATTACTAAAAAGTGTTTGTTTAACTTAATGTTTAACTTACTAAAATTAGTTTCGAAATTCGCTTTTCTCCGCTCATTTTCCACGTATTAGTTTCGAAAAATTTGCACCACCGCTTCTTTAAAAATGACAAACCATGTGCAAAAAAATCGATACAAAAAAAAAGCTAAAATCTGGAACATTTTAGTCACAAAATTTTAGAAGCAGAATTATTTTGTGTTAAACCTCCTTTTTTGTATTTAGAAACAAATCGCTGTTTTCTTTTCTCTAATTTCTTTGGAACAACCTCCTTTTGTAACACCAAAGAATGGTCATTCTGCTTTGTCTTCCCAACAATGATAATTACTACCATAGAAAAATAATCAAGTTTTCTTGCTACAATTTTTCTCGTTTTTAATTGAAGATTTTTCCATTTAAGCTTACAAAATAACTTTTCCCTTCAACTTTAGAGCTTCTAGTATTCAATTAACCAACGATATATATTAATGAGGGACAATTTTTAAAGCTTTTGAAACATGAAAAAATATGTACACTGCATACACAAGTAGAATAAATATTTGATGAACACACACTCATATTTGGAAAGGGAATAAATGGCCAAGACATTAACCGCAGGGAGTTGCAACTTAAAAAACGAAACAAGTTTTTTTTTTGCATAAGAACTAGTGAAGATCAAGGCGATTAACCTGTGTTCACAAACAGAATAAGGAACAGTATAAGAATGAATTAGTTGCTATAATTTAGACTGTGCTAGACAATGGCGTGTCCAGGAATTTTTTCAGGGGGGAGGGTACAAAAGAAAACTTTAAAAAACGCATCAAAAACTTGTTTATATGTACTTTTGTTACGTTTTAAGAGCCTGACAAAATTTAGAGGGGGGGGGTCAAACCCGGTAACCCCTCCCTCTGGATACAAACTTGGTACTTAGACATAAAACAAATTATTGCAGCCTATGTAAACTACAAGAAAATCTCAGTATCTTGGGGGTGGTCCCTTCTGCCTATACGTAACAGGTTCTGGCAAGATTATATTTTGGTGGGGCTCGAGTCATTCCGGTAGATGGAGCCCAAAAGGTAGCCACCCCCCGTGGTTTGCATCTGAGAGCGCAACTTCTTCCATCATGTCAAGGAGGCACACTTGTGCCTCTTTAAAGAGGCGACCCACCACAATGTTAAGCGACCTCCGGTCCTAGCGGTCGCAGAGAGACAACGGTGATCGCATTTTGTAGCCTAAGCTCAAACTAAGAAACATGCAAAATTTCATCCCCCTCCGACTTTATCTTCATGGGGAAAAGTGGGCCGGAAGTTTCGACCCTCCCACCACAGCCCCCTTTAACGTTGTCTGATCGGGCTGAAATTAGAGGATAAGCTTTCCTAGGGCCTGGGAGCTTATCCTCAAAATTTCAGCTCAATCCGATCACTCCTTCCCTGTTTTCCCAAAACCAAATATAACCACTCAATGTTCATCAAGTTATTTTTTTTATCAGCCACGCCTACATGCCACAGTTGGCAACGGATCCGGGTGAATGAGGACTCATTCGAAGCGGAATTTGACCTGTTAGGGAGTGGGAGATTTTCAGACCGAAAAAATTATCCCCCGAATTTACATTTACGAAAAACCTCGTTTTCCTATAAGAGCCCATGTTAATTTTTCAAACCACAGCCCCCCTTTAACGTTGTCCGATCGGGCTGAAATTTAGTGGATAAGCTTTCCTAGGGCCTGGGAGCTTATCCTCAAAATTTCAACTCAATCCGATCACTCCTTCCCTGTTTTCCAAAAACCAAATATCAAGTTTTTTTATCTGACACGCCTACAGGCCACAGTTGGCAACGGATCCGGGTGAATGAGGACTCATTCGAAGCGGAATACGACCTGTTAGGGCCTTTTGATATTTTCAGACCGAAAAAATTATCCCCCGAATTTACATTTACGAAAAACCTCGTTTTCCTATAAGAGCCCATGTTAATTTTTGAAATTCCTAAAAGCATAGTATTTCATTATTAAATTAGATCAAAACAGTCCTCTTAACCTGACAAGACCGACTGCAAGCTTCCAAAAATTCCAGCTCTTTCCCAGAAGTTTTTTTGTCGAAAAACGAAAATCTTACTTTGTATTTGCTTGCGTCGAAAATAGATTGCAGAGACTAAAAATAATTGAACAAGAGCCTCTGATGGTACAGTGGTCACTATTCCTGTCTGTCATGCGGAAGACCCGGGTTCGATTCCCCGTCAGAGTAAACTTTTTATATATTGAATTTAAAGTAGTATCTCGTAAATTTAAAGTTTAAAAAAGAAACTCAGTTTCTTTTTTAAATCCAATCTATTAAATCCTTCGGCTCAACAGGCGTCTCCAGAAGAATATCACAATCGGACTTCAGCTTACAGGTAAGTCTCCACTGCTTTGATAACAAGCCGTATACCCGCATGCTCGAAGAAAAGTTGAAAAAAGAGAATCTTACTGTGCATTTGATTTGAGTAATCAGGAATTAAAAGCCTTAACAAAAGAATCTTCAAAAGCGGAGGGTTTGGGGGGCGGCAGCCCCCCAACTTTAACTCCTGACACGATCAGCTAACAGTTAGTCAAGCAATAATAAGTAATAAACTGTACAAAAACGTGCAGAAATTATTTGAAAAATCTACGTTTTCTAAAGAGTTAAAGAGACTGAGTCAGAAGTTCGAACCTTAAAACGTACAGGGATTAGGAGGTAAAGTTGGGGGGGGGGGCTGCCGCCCCCCAAACCCCCCGCTTTTGCAGCCTCTTTTGTTAAGGGTTTTTAAGTCCTGTAGCCTGCAATCAGTTGGTCGTACCAAGTTCATCACATTATAGCTTGTTATCGGTTAGGGAAAAATCTCCTGTAAAAAATCCAGCAAACAGGCTCAGAACTGTTTCTAATCAAAGAGATGCAATAGGATGTTCTTACGGTAAAAAATTCAAGCAGACTTCGTTCGTGTTGCAAAGCATTTCTTTTCAAGGGAAAAAGCGGGGGTTGAGGAGGGCGGGAGACCCCCAAAACAAAAATCTTAACAAAAGAGGCTGCAAAAGCGGGGGGTTTGGGAGGCGGCAGCCCCCCAACTGTACCTCCTAATCCCTGTACGTTTTAAGGTTCAAACTTGTGACTCAGCCTCTTTAACTCTTTAGAAAACGTAGTTTTTTTCAAATAATCACCGAAATACAACCAGGAAGAAAAAGCGATTTCACAGGCTAAATTTTAATCCGGAATAGCTTATTATAATCATGGAAATTCCTTTTTAATCATTAACAAATAACTAAACAGTAATTCATGGATCAAATAGAAAGCTACCCATGATCATTTTTGCTTACTCTGAATTAAAATTTCGACAGATATCTTTATTTCATTCTTATGATATTTTGATATTCAAAAGAATTCACTATAACACGTAAAATGTATCTTTGCTATTAGCGTTTTTTTTATGGAATCCAACGCCAAAAAAATTAATTTAAAAAAATTAAGATTATTGCAATTAATTTTTGCAATTTTTGGCGTTCAAAAGGCAGTTGCAATCATTGAATTTCGTTCTATTACGCTTATTGAAACACATTAAATTAATAATTTGCTTATTGTGCGTCAGAGCCACAGTTTATATAATTATCCAGTAAGTTTATCACAGATCATTTCTGGTCTTCATTCTCGGTACGAACAAAAAGCTCCTCCCCCTTCTTTCTGCATTAGCGGGTTAGTCTGTTTCCAATTGTTTCCAACAAAGTGCATTATTCGTAATAGCGGGTTTGCACTTGTTTCCGATTAGATCGCAGTCTGACTTGTCTACCCGTGAAAAGATCTGATTCCGCTTATGTTTCTATCTGCAAAAACGTTCTCTGGAGCACTCGCACCTTGGTCCGGGTTTTTATAATGGGTGAGATGGGAAAGATCATACTGGATAATTATATAAACTGTGGTCAGAGCTCAACAAGCTGCAATACATTCTTTTCTAGATAGAACATTCTTTATGCAATTGTCTATCAAGATAAATTAAAAATCTTCAAATTAGAGTCTTTCTTAAAAGGTAATATTGAGCTGCAAGGTTTATTTTTAACTCGAATGTTTTTTTCTTTTTATTTCAAATATAATTGTTGGTACAATAGGAATGGTCATGATAATGGCATTTCTTCCAATTAAATTTGCAATGCAAAATTAATTTTGCAATGCAAACGGCGTTCAATAGAGCATAATAATTGCACTTGTTCGATAAGTAATTACAATTAATTACAACAAGCTATACTGAACTTGGGGTTACCCTTTAAATCGAAGAAATTTCTATTTGTGCGATGTGCTTAGTCGAAAATGGTACAGGCTTTTGGCACCAAGGTGGGGTAAAATCTTAACTGGAATAGGATTAATTATGTCTAGCGCTTCAATTCTTGCAGTTCACACAAACGCCCTAACCCTTTTGGGTATTATCAAATGTTTAGCTTTACTCTTGCCGCTTGGAATTATTAAAAATACCTTTTTGAAGCTTGCAGCTGTATTGTGCTACAGGCCAGCTTAGTGGCGTCAATTCACAGAAATGTAAGAGGGCAACAATTCTTTTTTTTTAATTTACGGGTGGCAGACTTGCTTTTTTTTTGGATTTTTCACTAAAAATACAAACAAAAAATCATCCTTCAATGAAAAAAATTCCCCCTCCCCCTTATGGATACCACTGCGTCAGCTAACCCTGGGTTCAAAAGTTGAATTTATTTTGGCAAGAAAGGTACATATACATGGGATGTAGCAAAAAGTAGAGTTATTCATCAACATGGATATTTTGTTTTCATCTTTTTGTCGAACAGCTGTATCTCTTAAATGCAAAGAGCGAAAATCAAAATACAGTAAACCATGAACTCCGTCAGGAAATTTCCCAAGGAAAGGGAGGGCAAGTACTACGAGGAGCGTTGCTTTTAACAAGACGTAAATAGAGATATTTATCATTTCTTCATTTTTATACATTTTTTAATGTCTTCTTGCTTCTCAGTGGGGGTCAGCGCTCTTCCCCTGCTGGCATTCGTGCATGGGACTGAGTAGGAAAAAACGGATGGGTTTTCCAAGCCGCCGTTAAAACACTTCAACATCGCCAGCAAACCGTCCTGGCATAATAACTTGCAGCAAAAATGGATGAAATATAGCACAAAACCATAGCAGTCTAAACTCACAGTAATGTAAACAGTCTTATATAACTTCTCCCGGAGGAAAAGGCCGTGGAGGGGGACTTTCCAGGGGGGATTAGTCAGAAACTGAATAAAGAGTCATATGATTTACATTGATGATATTAACTAGGGGACCGGGGGGGGGGGGGAAACCAGACAAAAACTACATTTATATGTCACTGTTTCACAGTTGTTATGGGCATGAATGTATACAAAAATTATACAACCCTTTTTGGCAACCAAATACTAAATAGCTTTTAGAAGTGAAATTAAACAAATCTATGGTAAAATATAGTTATGCATCAGCTACGTGCAAAAGGAGCCTTCAAGTCGTAAGATTTTCGAGCAATATTTCATATTTTCCGTTCCCCTTCCACAGAAAGAAAATACTGCAAGCATCACTGTTAAGTGCACTTTCCGCAACCTAAAACCAAAAACCACCGACGAAAGCTCCGGGACATTTTTCGTGGTACCGGTACTAGTTTAGTGGTTTGCCCCAAGGTTGAAAAACAAAGTAGAAGGAGTAGAATGAAAAAAGGAGACCCATCATTGTTTCACAAGCAAAAAAGTGATTTTCCTTGTTACTCAAGATGGGGTGGCTGTAATTCTCCTTGATAAGGTTTTCAGTTATGGACATTCTATTGATTCAGTTTTTATTTCAATCTGACTCCATATTTTCTGGGGTTTAGGCTGTTTTCTGTAATTCACGTAAATTTGTTTTCGCAATGAAATTTTATCATTAAGATTAACAGAAATATTAGTGACCATTCCTAAATAAGCTTCAAATGACGATTCTCCCTCACTTGACATTTTTTTCAAAACATATTATTGAATTTTTGGTTTCTAAGGATAGGGCTCATTCTTTACTAGGTTGCCCTTAAGGGGACAGCCATGATAAAAGAGTCACTTATATGCAGGTCAAGGGAAAGTAGTTGCAAATTTTTCTTCCAAAGCACAATTTTAATTTGCTAATTTTTCTCTAAACTACCTAGTTTTTCAATTATTATTGCAGATAGAAGTAAATCTTATGACTTGTCACTGAAGCAATAAACAAAAAACAAACTAAAAAGAAAAAAGAACCAAAAATGCAAAACAGAAACAAAAAATCTATATACTATTTATGCTATTCATGCTCAGACGGGGTAATTCAAAAGGCTATAATAATATTCTGAAAAATTCTGAAAATAACTAAAAAAAAAAAAATTCTAAAGTGCTTACTTAAAATCAAATAGTTCATGGTAACGAACTGTAAGGAGCGACTCGGCCCAATAGCGACCAAATTCTAAAGAAGGAAATTTTGATATCAATAAGTACATCAAAAGAATTGGCTTTTGTTCCGAATATATACTAAGCATTAAGTTTAATTCTATCCATCAAAACTAAGAGCCTGAAAAAATATGCCTGATTTTCGAAAAAGGGAGGAAACACTACCAAAAAGTCACAGTATCTTGATGAAAATTCCACCATCAGAATCAACGTATCAAAGAATCCTAATGTAGAGGTTTCAAGCTCTCATATGGAAAAATGATGAATTTTTGTTTTTTGTGCCAGAATTTTGTGTATTTCTGTGTTTATTTGATTTGTCTTTTTCTCCATGGGGGTGATCACATCGAACCAGTGGCTCTAGAGGATTGGGAGAGGGTTCCTTCGAACGGAAATTAGAGGTTCTTAGTGTCCTTTATAAGTGACCGCAGATTTTTCTGTCGGGGGAGGGGATATCCGCGGAATAAACTCTCCATGGGTGAACTTTCCACCAAAATCACCCCCACGGAAAAAAAACAGATAATTTCGGATGTTTCCCCCAGAATTGTCCGGGGGATTTTTCCGTGGGGAGTGGATTTCCGCGGAAGATATTCTCCATGGGGGAATTTTTCGCGGGAAAAGTTCTGCATGGGGTAATTTTCGACGGGAGAAACCTTCTATTGGAGGGGAAGGGGTTCCAGAAAAATTTTCCACGTAGCGAGTATTTCCGTGAAAGGGGGGGGGGGGATTTCCGGCATAATTTGAAAAACAATAAGAAATTAACTAAAAATAAGTGTTTTTCGAATGAAAGTAGGCTAAAGAGAATATTTTTCAGGTCCAATTGTCTGCAGGAAATTTTCCGGAGAGGATTTTCCATGGACGGGGAGACCGATTTTTCAGTGTTATTTGAAAAAGATAAGAAATTAAATATACAAAAAAAGTTTTCCAACTAAAAGTAAGGGGTGACAATAAACTTAAAAAGAACAGAAATTATTCCATATATGAGGGAGGTTGCCCCCTCCTCAGTACCTCGCTCTTTGCGCTCAAATTTGACTTTGTGTCCCAATTCTTTAAAAACGACACATGAAACCCAAGGGCCGCATAATTAGGATAAGAAGCTTCTTAAAAGTACTAAAAACTTTAGCGTGGAGAGTGGGGTATTGAGGAACAGGCAGCGCCCTCCCCTTATATTTATAAACGTAATAATCTCTGTTCGTTTTAAGTTTTAACGTTGCTCCTTACTTTCAATGGAAACAACTTCTTTTTTAATAAAATTATTACCATACTTAGAGCACTTCACCGTACTTTAACCCCCCCCCCCCCGAATGGTAAAATATGTAGCGGCTACCAAGGATTTTTTTTCGGGGGGATTACACACAAAAAAACTAAAAAACGCATAAAAAATTCGTTTATATCCATTTTTGTTATGTTTTTACGAGTCAGACAAACATTACGGGCGGGGGAGGGGGGTTCAAAACCGCTATACACACCCCCCCCTGGGTACGGCCTCGATGTAGCCCAAGTTATATATTTTTTATGAATTTTTCATACGAGACTGTTTTCTTCAAATACATCTAACGGCAAACAAACAACATCGGCAAAATCAAGCGACGGGAAAAATCATTGAGAATGTATGGTTTGGGATATACATTTGGCCATCAGGGGGGGGGGGGGGGGGGGGGTAAAGTAAAGTGAAGCACTTGTAAGAATTATATAAGTAAGTTTTTTATAATTTAATAAAATAGTTTTCAGAATTGTATACTGTTTCCTTTTGAGGGGTAAAACCACTAAACTAGTGCTACTTTCCTCATGAAATAATTGGTAGGCTATATCAAAATCCTACCAACAATGGATTCTTTATTTTCAAATTATTGTGGTTTTATTTTATAAGCTTAATCCATAAGCTTAATCTGGTCTCTTTATTAATTCGGTCTATTGTTTGTTTTGTAAACTCAATCAATTAGGGTTTTGGGCAGATTAATTGACCTATTGAAGCAATAATATTGTTAATGCAATGGCCACTTAAAACTCCTAAAAATTGTATAGCAAATAGCGATACATCACACCCAAACAGGGGAATAAAATATTGGTCTTCTTACAACCCCCTCCTCTGGGGATTTGACAGGTTTGTCAAATAAGTCCTATAAGGATTAGTATGTGGCTTCCGAGGGAGAGGGGTTCAAAAATATAAAAAGCATGTTTTACCAACAAATAATCTTAATTCGAGGGAACTGAGTTTTTTTTTATTGCAAGCTCTACAGCTCCATAAAAAATGATGATATGCTGCTAGTCCTGGTAATTTTCTCGTTTTTTTCAGCTTTAATATAGATAAGACATTATTTATGTTCAAAGGGCTATCATAAGCTCTAACAGAGCCAAATTCTTTTTATTTGTCCAGTAAGAAACAAAGAAACAACCAACACAGCAAGACAAGAGTTAAAGAAACATCAATCAAGCATAATAAAGAAACAAGAAGAAGGCAAAACAAGAAACAAGAAGGCAAAACAAAGAAACAACCACCACAAAACGACAAAAGTTAAAGAAAAATCAAACAAGCATAAAAATGGTCAATAAGAATTTAATGCATTAAAAAAAATCCATGTCCAAAAACAAAAGTTAACTTAATGCAATTAATAGCAAAACAAAAAACCAGGAGGGGGGGAGGGAATAAAATAACAATATTTTGTAATCAACAATTATCACAGGTTAAAAGAAAACAAAACAGCCAAATTTGTATTCCAAGTCAAATACTGTAAAAATAAAAAACAATTGAAAACAAAATGTCTATTAACTGTCAAAATGAAATAATTACAAATAAAAAAAAAGGATTGTGCAAACCAGTAGATTAAAAAAAGACAAGCATATGTAATATATTTGTTGTCAAACTTTCTAGGCTATAATGAGAGAAAACTTGAGATGGCTATGGCAAGTGTTGCAAATGAAGGATGACAGATTGCCAAAGACTGTCCTTTTTGGCCATCCATTTAGGGCCAAACGAAAAACACGCCGTCCCTGAATGGGGTGGGAGGAGGTCGTAAAAATGGATTTAAAGGAAATTGTAACTTCTTAGGAGGGTGCAAAGAGGGAAAATTTGGCTAGATTGGGACAGAGGAGGATTGTAGACAGCTGTGTTGGCATCAGGCAGCTTGATGATGCAGTAAGTTGTTAGTAGCAGTAATATATGTTTGTTTTACCTCCTGCAAATTGACCTGCAAACTTTTATGCTGTGTAAAGATAGTATAAAACATTTAAAATGCATAAACCTCAAAATAAATCCAATTTGATTTATACAGGCTTATAATAATTTTAGTACTTGTCAGTTATTGGCAACGCATTCAAGAATTATGCTTAGATTACATCTCAGAAAACTGTTTTCATAGCTACAAAAACTAGTGATGGATAATACAATACATTGGACTTGTATAATTTGGGCTATATATTTGCACACTAGGGGTGGGGGTTGGGGTTAGGTTACGTTAGGTTTCCATAATTTTTTTTCTAAAGTATTATTTTATCATCATGTTTTGTTATTTTTCATTAGGTTTAACCTAACTATAGCTTCTTGGGTGTGTTTTCAATAACCAACAAATACCATAATTTTTTTCCTTTTATTCTTCCTTTTTATTTTCTCTTTCTTCTTTTTTTTCCTAGTTTCAAAGTGAACGAGTACCTTAAACTGGCTTTTATCAAGACAGATAATGAAAGGTGGTTACATTAGAGTTTGGACTATAAATAAGCCTTTTTTCCAAAAATATATTAAAAATAGGTAATTTATATATAAATAAAATATTCCATAGTAAATAAATAAAATCTTAATTTATTAGTCTTAAATTAATTACAGCCTATTTAATTAATAGCAACAACTATCTTAAAGTGAATTTCAAGAAAGAATGAAAAAAAGAAAACACTGAAAGAAATATCCAAAGAACAACCCCTTCCCAAAAACAATCAACTTATGCACAAACTTGTTTAACAAAACATAAGATTTAAATAATTTGTTTCCAGACATTGGGTTCTATAATTTATAAACTTATCCATAGCACTATTAGTATAGTGATAATTACTGATGTCCAGAAACTCCAACCCCTTCTCCATTTTCAAGAACTTTCCCCACCAAAAAAAACTTTACTCTGGATGTATGCCAGGATGTGATTAGCCTACACTTATTTGGAAAAAACTTTTTTCTTGAATAGTCTCTAGAAAGAATGAATATATAAAACTGAATAAAAGAGGTTACCTCAAGCATAGGACTACAAGCTGCCAATATATTCCTGTGAGCATTTATAAGCTTTCCTTCTGCCACTAAAGATACATCAGTAAATTTACCATTCACTGCAAAATAGTCTATCCATTTCATTACACTTTGTCCATGGTCAGTCCACTTTAAGTTAAACTGATTTGTAGCCATTACTGGCACTTTTCCAAGTTCTATTTGGTTACTTAAAAGGTGGGGAGAGAGAGCAGCCAATAGCAGTAACTGTTTTGATGCAGCTTTTGATGTGTACTAAAAATACAACAGAAAATGAATCAAGCACAAGAAACTTAACCATTAACAGAACCAAGAGGTCTATAAGCATTAAGATGAGCTAGATCAAAAATTAAGAGAGATCCCATTTGGGAATACAGAGGGAGAAGGAAAAATACCAGGTTGTGAACAAAGTATCTTAAACCCTCAAACTATTCTACCTCTATGAGCTATGTATGTTGAACATGATAAACTACAAAAAAATGGTATAAAGACAAAAAGTGCAAAAATAGCATAAAGTACAAAAAAAAGATAAAGACAACCAAAATAATAAAATGAACAGATTGTAGCCTCTCCCATAAGTTTTTGCATTTCCAAAACAAAAACAAAGATCTTATAGCTATCACAAAAGAAAACTTGCAGCAGGCAGGAGCAGAAACTTGCAACAAAAGATCAATAGAAAACCCTGACTTTCTTCAAGATATTCTAGAAAATCTATGTTTTCTATATATAAATATACAGAAAATAACATAAACCGTATATAGCTTACATTAATCATTGATTAAATCACATATCTATTCAAAGAACCCAGAAAATGTCATCTAGTCTTTGATTGTGGGATGCTTTTAAGTTGAACTTAGCTTGTACTTCATAAAGTGCTGACCTAGCCAGCATTATAATTTTATTAAAAATCCAATATATTAAATTTCTTAACATCAATTTTAATGAGTTTGAGTGTAAGCCATGCATATTACTAGGAGAGAAAAGGGTAGTGCTCCCTTAGCAAAATCCTCAAAGGCAAGTATAAGGCTAATCTGTGATAGAAGACACCAACAGTACCCAACTCCCTCCAAGGGGATAGTGGTGACTACCTTTTCATGGTGCCCCTGAAAGCAGCAGGCATAAATAGAGGCTAGTCTATTAAAGCTAATTGTAGTCACTGGTCATCTGGCCAGTGTCTGACCATAAGGCAGAACATTTTGAGGGAAAAAATTTGTAAATTTCTAGGTGGCCCTGTAATTTAGCTAGGATGAAAGTGAAAACATTGTTTGATGCCTTTCTTATGGACTTTCATAATTCAATAATTGCTTCTGGTGCAAATTGCATCTTGAGCCCTCAAAGGGGCCCCAAAGGTATTTTGTTTTTGTAACCACACAAAGAAGTTATAACCTAACCTGCAAGATACTTGATTTTTTATTCAAACCATTTCATGTTTTTCAAATGCTGCCAACAAAAATAGTGCTGAATTTTGCAATTCAAAACTTTGCTGTCAACAATTCAAGGTATATTCCAATTCAGGGTATATATTTGCACATTAGGGGTTGGGGGGGGAGTAAAGTTCATGGTAAATTTGCAGTGGGCCATATAATTTAGCTAGGATGAAAGTGAAAACATCATTTGATGCTTTGTTTTATGCTCTTTCATAATTTGTATAAAATACCTTTGGGCCCCCTCTAAGGGCTCAAGATGTAATTTGCACCAGAAGTGACTGTTGAATTATGAAAGAATGTAAAAAAGGTATCAAATGATGTTTTCACTTTCATCCTAGCTAAATTATAGGGCCACCTAGAAATTTACCAAAAAAAAATACCAAGATTGATGGATTGAAGACAGTAGTGGCTGCAAAAATCCTGCACAGTGATCAATGTGCATGAACATAACAAGTGCAGACTGTGGCACATAAAAGATCCACTGAGGAGCAATCCAAGGTCAGAGAAAGAAGTTCTTTTTAAGTACTGGTTACAAGAACCAAGCTCTATTGGCTTCTAATATTTGTACCAATGAAAGTGGGTTTAAGTTTATTCTTATATTTCTAGGTAAGGGGGGGGGTATTGAACAACAAGACACTCCTTTATACACATTCAGCCTGATAAGGCCTATTATTTGCTGAACATTTATAAAGCAAATTATAGTAAGTAAGTTAGAGAACATTAAGAACATTTATAGTAAGTAAGTTAATAATTCAATGACTAAATCAATTAACACAAATGTTAAAGAGTAGTTCAAATAGACTAATTCAATTTACATAACTTGTGAGGATGTTGTAAAAGGGCAAAATTCAAGACAATGTTTTTTTTTGTGCCAAAATATGGTGAATAAAAGTTATGGGAATAGACCAGATATAGTAAAAAATTAAATTTAAGGTTATACATGGAACAAAAATCATACAGAAAAAAGGAATTTGATTCAGTGGTGGATCCATGATTTTTTACCAGGGGGGGGGGGGGCAAAATAGGTTAATCCAACAAACTTGCATTAGGAGCAAGTTTAATTAATGCAAACTTGTGTTAATTAAGTAAATTACACTACTTTAGACTATTTTAGGGAGGGGTGTGCCCCCCTTGCCCCTCCCCTGGATCCACAAATGACATTAGGTGGGGGGGGGGGGGCGTAAAGTTTAAACTTAGCCTACCTTTCATTTGCATCAGAAATAAATTTAAAACCCATCCCCCTCCTCTAATGTGCAAATATATACCCTGAATTGGTATATATAGGGGGGGGGGGGGTAAAATTCATTTGTGGCAAAAATGATTATTATATTTGGAAAGACCATAAAAAAGAGGCATTGAGTGGTATGTTCACTTTATTCCTAAGTCAATAATATGAACTGCAAAACCAAAATTTTAAATACTGTCTTGAATAAAATATTGCTTACAACCGCTAAGGAGGGGCAAACCTAAGAGGTCTTAAAAAAACAAGTCCAGGTGAGTGAAACTTTCAAGAATAAGCTTAAATAATCAATTCTAGCTGTTTTTCTTACCTATCTCAATGAATTATCCTGATAATTAAACAACTTGAATCATAGCTTTCTTACCTGACCATCTTTTTATTTTTCAAAGGATAATCCCAACAAACACATATTTTCATTTGAATTTAGACCACACCAGTGTTGTCATGTAGGTTTTGCAAAATTGCAACTAAACTGCGAAGTGAATGACAAAACGGAGAACTTGAAGGAATTCTATTTCAAAAATTGCCAACACTATCCTTTCACTGTTTGCGCCCTTAACCCTTTCAGACCTGAACATTGAAGAAGTGCTTGAAAAATTCTGAAACCTTACAATAATAATCAACGTAAGCTTCGTTTCAACTTAATTTCAACTTCAATTATTTATTTCATTCTCAAACTGAAATGGAAATGGCTACCATAAGGCCACCTTAGGATAAAAAAGATTCATTTCACTTAATATGGAAGTTTATAAGACAGTTTCTGTCTCCATTCAGACATAACCGAACCTTACATTTAACGCAGAGAATTCGGCTAGTTTCACCCCTTGGACATTTTTCGTACCGGCAACGTCCTTTTTCGACTATGTCGGGTAGATGGCCAGCAGTGTCATATCGCACCGATTCTGACGCCATGCCTGCTTCTGGATTTTTTGTTTTTCACATTGTAGGAGCAGAGCACTGACAGAGGGTCGACCAGCACGAGGACTATTGACAACTCCTGACACTATCAAGGATCTGCAAATATCCATCTTGAAGTACATCAAGGACAAATGCTGCTTAGTCAGGTCTTCGCGCTCTTGCCTATGTAGAGGCCAAGCATTGTTCACAGCTAAGTCAAGGAAATAACACACTATCCGCATGTACCATTTCTTGGACCGTATGTCTGTGCGGTAGAGCTCCAGAAGCATATCAGACAATTCTACACCACCCATTGACTTGTTGTAATCAGGGACAACACATGGGCGATCTACCTCGACATGGCTACGAGTACGTTCATCCCACCTTTGACTCTGGTCGACTGGAGCTACGGCACGGAACGATGAGGCCATATGCACTGGTTTATTGTCAAACCACTTCACAATGGAGATTTCTGTGTGCCTCTAAAGTCTATATTCATAGCTTCCAAACCCTTTCTTTTTCAATGATGCATCATTTTCCAAAATTACACCTTTCATACAATTACTCCTTACCTTCCCACATGATTCAATCCCGTGATTGGTGCGTAAGGCATGAATAAGGTCAATAGATGTGTAAAAATTGTCAAAGCACAGCTTGAAATTCATTCCCCGTGGCACATTGTCGATCAGTCTAAGGACAACGTCAGCACCCAGCCCAAAGGACTAGCCGGAACTGAGCCTTTTCCTGTGTAGATTTCTAGGTCATAGACAATCCCACTCACACCCGCTCTCGTAAACATTTTGACACCCCATGAATGAGGCTTATCTTTGAAGTACTGTTTGAAACTTCGCCGACCTTTGAAGGGAATCATTTGTTCGTCTACACTTTGTCTCTCCTTTGGCGGTATGCTTTTTAGATTTTCTCGGAGCTCGTCATACATTGGTCTGATTTTGTGCAGCTTATCATGACCAGTTTGATCAGACGGCACTGCTAAGCTATCGTCATTGATATGAAAAAACTGCCGAATCATGAAAAATCTGTCACGGCTCATAGCCTCTGGGATTGGAGTGTATCGAAAAGTGTGCTCCCAGTACATTCTCATAGCTGGTAGCTTTAAAATATTCATCAGCATCTGTACTCCAAGGAACCGTTTCACCTCATGCTGGGTCAGCTTTAAGGCAATCCTAGCGTTTGTTTCCCTCGTTGCGTGCAGATTGGTTTGGTCAACTATTCCAGCAACGATGCTATCTGTGATGAAAGTTCTGAATAAATCAATGGGTAAGTGAATTTTTGTTGCTTTCGGGAGGGAAGCTTTCTATGTGATATCACGGGGCTCAATCTCTTTTCTTAGCCACTTGTATTCTTTTGTGGTATCTTGGTTTTTCATTGATGCGGTGGGGACGGTTGAAGAAAAATAGGTGACGAGCTTGTCGATTGGATGGGAGACGGTTGAGCTTCAGTAGTGGGGAATGTAGTGGCTTCTCCAGCATCAAATTGGTCATCTAAACCCGTAAAAATTTCAAAACAGTTCAACATGCTGAGAGGTAAGTCTTCTGTAGGATCGTCAACCGGCTGAACAGGCTGTAGGGAGGGATATGTGAAACTGGAACCAGGGGTTGGATTCCATAATGGATCAGACTCGTCGTCATCATCAGACATGATTTCCATCTCAGATTCGCTGTCTGGTAGCAGAACCCTCTCTGCAGCTCGCTCTTGGGTGAGCTTCTCTCTTACACGTTTGCTCCTCTTCTTGAAAACATTTTCTTCCTCTTTTCTTGGTTTGGAGTTTTCACCGGAATAAGAGAGGCTCGTTGTCTCTGGAAGAGAAAATTGTGATCAGACCAACGTAGCATGGGTGCTTCTGCTTCGTCAAATTAGAACAATCAGAATGAAGTGCTTCACGAATAAAAAAAGTGAAGCAAAAGAAAGAATATAGAGCACAACCAACAAGTAAAAACAAAATAGTATATGAGAAGCATCTTCAAAAACTACCCGTCTCAAAACCTAAAGTTACCATATGGTAACCGTAAAAAGAAACACAGAAATGGGGGGTGAAGGTAAAAATAAAAAAGATTCGTGCAAATACAAGCTAAAAGTAAAGACTTTAAGGAACAAAACCAGAAAATACAAACTAAAAAACTCACCTGTATCATTTTCATCATCGCTGTCAAAATCAGCTAATTTTTGCTTTTTAGGCATGGTAAAAAACTACTGTTTTCTCTGATCAGCTGACGACTTACGGAGCCGTCTAGGAGAATAAAAAGTATCGCAACACGGACGGCCGAACTTGTGCTATCTGACGGTGTTAAGTTCGAAAGCGGTATCTGAACTACAAAAGAAACTAGGTACGTGGAAGGAACGGTTACCATATGGTTATCTACGGAATGAAAGGGTTAATGCGAAATTAGATCAAATGCCCCAAAAAACATGTAAGTATATGTACCGATCGACCAAATTGTATTTAGGTGTTAGCATAAAGTACTCCAAATAAATAAAATTACGTTTAAATTCCCAGGTACATAAATGCATGGCTTCAAGGCTTTTATGCATGGTAAAGAAAGAAGCCTAAGTAAACTTTTGCTTTATGTATGGTCTTGAGAGAAAATTAGGTAAACTATTTTACTATTTCCTGCCAGGTTTTGTAGACTGAACCAAGAGGACCTCAATGAGCAAAAAGAATTTTGAAAAAAAATTTGATTGTGTCGATTTGTGACGCGATTCGTAAACATATATTTATTTCAAATATTCTAAGAGTTATAAGGGAAAAACATTATCAGCGTTTATTAAATAGATTCGTGTTTAAAATGCGTGTTTATTCAAAGGTGTCTACAGGATAACAGTTAGAAAGACTTAAGTCCAATACCAGAATTATCTTGCTTTTTATTATTTACGATCGAACATCCCGAACATCCCAGGCCCCAATTTTATAGTAGAAACACTTTTAAAACTTATTCTTACAAGATATGCCTAACTGAATGTTTTGACTGAAAATTTAAATTTTGGAAAAAATTTAAGTTACAGCGAAACATTTTACTTTTTGAGCAGGAATGCAATTGCTGAGCTTGGATATGACTTTTTCCGGCAAACAAAGTACAAGGAGACCCTAAATAATGCTTTAGGTGTCAAATCTACGATCATTTTACTGAAAATTCATGGTGCCTATACTAGTAACAAAAACGTAAAGTACGACGAAAGCTCCAAATGTACTTTCTGCGACGGATCTTCTACATATTTCAGCCTTAGATACTTTTAAGTTTCTGGAGCCAATGAATTGACACCTAAGTTTGAAAACCAATGGATGTCACCTTAAGAAAAAGTTATTGTTTACCTTTTTCAGATTTACGACATATTATGCATCCAGGAACAAATGCCTCTTTGGATAAATTTAACTTTCCTAAACAATTACTGGTCCAAATTTGTCTCTTATAGGTCACGAAATCTGCGGCAGGATGTCCATCTGCAGGCTTGGTAATGTACACTAAGAGCGTAGTATACGCTAATTCTTCAATTAGAAACAGTAATTGATTGTGTTTCTACTCTGGAGAGACCTAACTTATCGATATATACACAGGGGCGTTACTAGCCAAAATGTTTGGGGGGGGGGAGGGAGTAATTGATTTTTACCGACTATCTGATCATTTATGTCAACAGTTTTCATCACAAATTAACATAATTTTCATTTCTAATACGAAACTTGGGCTCGTTTTGTTCTTTTTGCTCTTCGAGAACTTCCACAACAGTGTCTAAGCTGGTTCACAATGCTGTCAAACTCTCCGATGTGGACATCCATCTTGTCATTGACAAATATCTTTAGCTTCAATACTGATTCAGCCCTCTCCAGTGCTCATTTGTAAGCAATAGGTCTTTTCATTCTACCCGTAAAATAAACGTAGAGTTCTTTTAAGATCTCATAAATTTTCCGGACTATGGGACTGTTGCTGCAAGTGTGTTCCACGGTGAGGTTCTCTTTATAAGCCATGCATCGAATGTAACGTACTTCTCTTCCAAGTTTGGTTGATATGTGTTCCTGGACACCCTGTTGGACACCAGACATATTACTTGTGTAATAAAAGCTCTGAAACAGTGCCTCTTTGCTTACGCCTTCCTTTTCTAAAACTGCTAGAATCTTGTCAGGAATTTATTTACCTTTTTTTATTCAACTGGTGCCATGGCTAAAAGTCTCTCCTGGAAGATGCCATCACAGTCAACGTACCTGAACAAATCACAAGCCTTTCTTCTTGCTTGAAGTCTGGCGTGGTATCTGCGATAAATAAATACACACCGCTATTGTTCATGTCAGTTACAATTGTGTGCCTGATTTCGTTCGGGTACGAGCAAAGAGGTTAACAGATTGGCCAGGCAAACAAACTAAGAACACTAACAAGCTGAACTGGGAAAAGGGCGCGAAGAGCCATCCAAGATTCGGCATAACCGAGCTGTAGACACATCTAATGTAATAAGTTGCCTGTTAACGATAGCTTGCCTGGTCTTACTCATCTTATCTCCAATATTATTCCAGAATGTTTTAGCTCAGATACTTTAAGGGTGACATGATTCCCGATAGTGATAGAGTCACTTGGTGGCTCACAAGAGATTAGACAAAAACTCATACTTAACAATACAACTACTACTACTACTAACAACTCACCGCAGCACCAAGCTGCCCGAGGCCAACAAAGCTACGCACGCTCCTCCTCCATCCCAATCTATTCAAAGCCTCCCTTTTTACACCCTCCCATGAAGTTCATTTTTCCTTTATATCTTTCTTTATGACGTCCTCTCAGCCCAAACGAGGACAAACTGCTTTCCGTTCAGCCCTAGATGGTTGGTCGAAAAAAAACAGTCTTCGGCAATCTGTCATTCTTCATCCACACAACGTGCCCTAGACACCTCAACCTTTCTTTCATTATAGCCCTAGAAAGCGATATTGAACCACATTTTTCGTACAGTCTGCTGTTTGGAATACGGTCAGTCAGCCGGGTGCCCAGAATAATCCGTAAGCAATTTTTCTAGAAAACATCTAGCAAATCTTCATCCGCTTTTCGAAGCGCCCATGCTTCAGATTTGACCACTGTCATCAATGTAGCTTCTAATATTCTAATCTTGGTTTGCAGACTAACCTTCCTATATTTCCAAAGTTAGATGTCAAAGTTTGGCGAATTCTAGGGATAAATTTTTCCATGGGGATGTACCGCTGCTACCGGGTGTTTCGGGGACAACTTCGAGGGACCTAATTATTGCGTTAGGTTGTTTTATAGAGAATAGTCTGATGGCGCGGAAAGAAGCTGTAGTTTAAATTTGTTGAGTGTTATTGTTCTTTCCTTATTGTTTTTTTTTGTTTAATTGTTTTTGTGTATATGGCCACTGGTTTTTAAATACACGCATGTATGTATGTATACTTCCAAAATTGTTTTAACTGTGAAAAAATACCCTGAGCCTTGGCTATTCTACTTTTAACATCTTCACTGCTCCCACTGTCTTTACTAATAATGCTACCAAGGTAAGTGAAGCTGCCCACCTAATTTAATCGTTTCATTACCCAACGTCACCTTTTCATCTGTACTTATTCCTAGCCTTAGTGAGTTAGTCTTTTTAACATTAATTTTCAAACCTCTTCTCGCACTCTGAACTCGCAAAACCTCTAAAAGTTCATTAATTTTTCTCACACTTCATCTAGGATGCTTAAATCATCAGCATAATCTAAGTCCAGGAGACTTTTCCGCCCTATTTGATTCCGTGGTCTGCCATTAGCTTTCCTATCCTCCTTAAGACAAAGTCCATCTGAATAATCCATATGAAGGGGGATAGAATACAATCCTGATTAACTCCTGATCTAATACATAACCAGCTGCTAGCCTCATTTCCTTCCTTAACCGCAGCAGTGTTATTCTTGTACATAGCAATAATCACTTTAATGTATCTGCCTAAGTAAAGAACGATGTTGGCACAATGTATTATTTATTTTTTGTTTTTGGTTTTAACCAGGGCACTTCGTATCGAAGGAGTTGTAGTAGAAACTTCGAAAAGGGCTCATTCGATTGGAAATTGGAGTGGCTTTTGTCCTTTTTCATAGTCGAAAGTGATTGGAAGGCAACTAACACCCCTTCCACGCCCACCATTTTCCCAAACACATCCGATCAAAATTTTGATATAGCCATTTTGTTCAGCCTAGTTGATTTCCAAATAGAAATAATGTTTTTGAGGGGGACTAACCCCCAGAACCCTCAGGGCAAGGGTTATAAGTTTTGCCCTGGGGGGCATATAAGGTTTTCATAGAAAGTGTTGTCTTAGAAACTTCAAAAAACTCATTCACTCGAAGGCAACTAACCCCCCTCTCACGCCCACCTCTTCCCCAAACACATCAATTCAAAATTTTGAGATAACCTTTTTGTTCAACGTAGTTGAAAGTTATGAAAATTGGATCTTTGAGAATGACAACCCCCCACAGCCCTCAGGGCAATGGTTATAAGTTATGCCCTGGGGGCATATAAGGTTTTCATAGAAAGCGTTGTCGTAGAAACTTCAAAAAGGGCTCATTCGATTGGAAATTGGAGTGGCTAGTGCCCTTTTTAATAGTCGAAAGTGATTGGAAGGCAACTAACACTCCTTTCACGCCCACCATTTCCCAATAAACATTCAATCAAAATTTTGAGATAGCCATTTTGTTCAATGTAGTTGAAAGTTCTGGAAATTATATCTTTGAGCAGGACCCTCCCCCCAAAGTCTTCAAGGCAAGGGTTATGAGTTATGCCCCGGGGCATATAAGGTTTTTATTAAAAGCTTTGTCGTAGAAACTTCAAAAAAGGCTCATTCGATTGGAAATTCAAAGGGCTAGTGATCTTTTTAATAGTCGAAAGTGATTGGAGGGCAACTAACACCCCTCTCATGCACAACTTTACCCCAAACACATCCAATCAAAATTTTTAGATAGCCATTTTGTTCAACCTAGTTGAAAGTTTTGGAAATTATGTCTTTAAGGATGACACACCCCCCCCCCCCTACAACCCTCAGGGCAAGGGTTATAAGTTATGCCCTGGGATCATATAAGGTTTCTATTGAAAGCTTTGTAATAAAAACTTCAAAAAGGGCTTGTTCGATTGGAAATTGAAATGGCTAGTGCCCTTTTTAATAGTCGACAGTAATTGGAGGGTAATTAACCCCCCTCTAATGCCCACCATTTCCAGAAAACTCATACAATGAAAGATAGACATTTTTTTCAACGTAGTTGATACTTCTAGAAATTAGGTCTTTGAGGATGACAGTCCCCCCCTCAGAGCCCTCAGGGCAAGGGTTGTAAGTTATGTCCTGGGGGTTTATGAGGTTTTTTATAGAAGGAGTTGTCGTAGAAACTTAAAAAAGGGCTTGTTCGATTGGAAATTGAAATGGCTAGAGCCTTTTTTAATGTTCGAAATTATTGAAGAACAACTAACCCCCCTCTTACGCCCACCATTTCTCCAAACATCCAATCAAAATTTTGAGATATTAATTTTGTTGAACGTAGTTGAAAGTTTTGGAAATTAGGTCTATGAGGATGGCAACTCTCCCTCCCCACAACCCTCAGAGCGATGGTTGTAAGTTATGCCCTGGGGGCATACATGGTTTTTAAAGAAAGTTTTGTCATAGAAACTTCAAAAAGGGCTCATTTGATTGGAAATTGAAAGGGCTAGTGCCCTTTTTAATAGTCGAAAGTAAATGGAGAGCAACAAACCCCTCTCTCACGCCCACTATTTCCCCAAAGCAATTCAATAAAAGTTTTGAGATAGCCATTTCGTTCAAAGTAGTTGAAAGTTCTTAAATTATGTATTTGAGGATGACAAACCCCAAAGATCCTCCAGGGCAAAGGTTGTAAGTTATGCCCTGGGGGGCATATAAGGTTTTTACAGATAGCGTTGTCGTAGAAACTTCAAAAGGAGCTCATTTAATTGAAAATTGAGAGGGCTAGTGTCGTTTTTAAAAGTCGAAAGTGATAGGAGGGTAACTAACCCGTCTCTCACGCTCACCATTTCCCCAAACACATCCAATCAAAATTTGCAGATAGCCATTTTGTTCAACGTAGTGGAAAGTTCTGGAAATTAGGTCTTTAAGGATGACACTCCCCCCAAAGCCATCAGGGCTAAGATTGTAAGTTATGCCCTGGGGGCATAGAAGTTTTTATTGAAAGCTTTGTTGCAAAAGCTTGAAACAGGGCTCATTCGATTGGAAATTCAAAGGGCCAGTGCCCTTCTAAGTAGTCGAAAGTAATTGGAGGGCAACTAACCCCTCTCTAACGCCCACCATTTCCCCAAACACGTCCAATCAAAATTTTGAGATAGCTTTTTTTCAACGTAGTTGAAAGTTTTGGAAATTAGGTCTTTGAAGATTACAACCCCCCACAGCCCTCAGGGTAAGGGTTGTAAGTTATGCCCACGGGAATATAAGGTTTTTATAGAAAGCGTTGTTGTAGAAACTTCTAAAAGGGCTCATTCGATTTGAAACTGAAAGGGCTAGTACCTTTTGAATAGTAGAAAATGATTGAAGGGCAACTAACCCCCCTCTCAAACCCACCATTTCCCCAAACACATTCAATCAAAATTTTTAAGAGGGCCATTTTGTTTAACGTAGCTTCAAGTTCTGGAAATTAGGTCTTTAAGGATGACAACCCCCCCCCCCCAAACCCTTAGGGCAAGGGTTGTAAGTTATGCCCTGGGGGCACATATGGTTTTTATTATTGGGCATTGAGAGAGATAGTGCCCTTATTGATAGTCAAAAGCGATCGGAGGGCGATTGCCCCCCCCCACATACCCATAATTTCCCCAAACACTTCCGATCAACATTTTGATATAGCAATTTTGTTGAACGTAGTTGAAGGGTCTGGAAATTATGTTTTTGATTATGACAACCCCCCACAGCCCTCTGTGCTAAGGTTTTAAGTTATGCCCTGGGGGCATATAATTTCATATAGAAAGTGTTGTCGTGAAAAATCAAAAAGGGCTCTTTCGATTGGATATTGAGAGGGCTATTGCCCTTTTTAATAGTCGAAAGTTATCACAGGGAGAATCGCCCCCCACGCCCATCATTTCCCCCAAAATTTCCGATCAACATTTTGATATGGCCATTTTGCTCAACATAGTTGAAAGGTGTGGAAATTGTGTCTTTGAGGATGAAAAATGTTGGCACAATGTATTATTTATTATCTTCGTCTTCCATACCAGGGCACTTCGTATCGAAGCAGTTGTCGTAGAAACCTCGAAAAGGGCTCATTCGATTGGAAATTGGAACGGCTAGTGCCCTTTTTAATAGTTGAAAGGGATTGGAAGGCAACTAACACCCCTTCCACGCCCACCATTTCCCCAAAAATATCCAATCAAAAATTTTGAGATAGCCATTTTGTTCAGCGTAGTTGATTTCCAGATTGAAATTATGTTTTTGAGGAGGACCCTCCCCCACAGCTTTCAGGGCAAGGGTTTTAAGTTATGCCCTGGGGGCATAAAAGAACGATGTTGGCACAATGTATTATTTATTATTTTTTTCCTTTAGACCAAGGCACTTTGTATAGAAGTAGTTGTCGTAGAAACTTTGAAAAGGGCTCATTCAATTGGAAATTGGAGTAGCTTGTGCCTTTTTTAATAGTCGAAAGTGATCGGAAGGCAGTGATCACCCCTTCCACACCAACCATTTCCCAAAACACATCGAATCAAAATTTTGAGATAGCCATTTTGTTCAGCGTAGTTGATTTCCACATAGAAATTATGTTTTTGAGGAGGACACTCCCCCACAGCCCTCGGGCAAGGGTTGTAAGTTATGTCCTGGGGGTATGTAAGGTTTTTAGAGAAAGCTTTGTCGTAGAAACTTCAAAAAGGCTCATTCGATTGGAAATTCAAAGGACTAGTGCCCTTTTGACTAGTTGAAAGTTTTTGGAGGGCAACTAACCCCCCGCTCACTCTCACCTTTTCCCCAAACACATCCAATCAAAATTTTGAAATAGCCATTTTTTTCAACGTAGTTGACAGTTCGGAAAATTAGGTCTTTGAGATTGACAACCCCCCCCTGACAGCCCTCAGGGCAAGGGTTGTCAGTTATTAAAAAACTGACATAGCTTTTATAAAAAGCGTTGTAGTAGAAACTTCAAAAAGGGCTCATTCAATTGGAAATTGAAATGTATAGTGCCCTTCTTAATAGTCGAAAGTGATTGGAAGGCAACTAACACCCCTTCCACACCCACATTTCCCCAAACACATCCAATCGAAATTTTGAGATAGCCATTTTGATCAACGTAGTTGAAAATTCTGGAAATTATACCTTTGAGCAGACCATTCCCCCCAAAATTTTCAGGGCAAAGGTTATAAGTTATGCCCTGGGGTATATAAAATTTTTATTGAAATCTTTGTCATAGAAACTAAAAAAATGGGCTGATTCGATTGGAAGTTCAAAGGTCTAGTGCCCTATTTAATAGTCGAAAGTTATTGGAGGGCAATTATACCCCCTCTCAGGCCCACCATTTATCCAAACACATCCACTCAAAATTTGGGATAGCCGTTTTGTTCAACGTAGTTGAAAGTTCTGGAAATTAGGTCTTTGAGAATGACAACCCCTCCCCCTCAGAGCCCTCAGGGCAAGGGTAATAAAATATGCCCTGGGGGCGTATAAGGTTTTTATTGAAAGCTTTGTCGTAGAAACTTGAAAAAGGTGTATTCGATTGGAAATTCAAAGGGCTAGTGCCCTTTTTAATAGTCGAAAGTAAAAAGTGAGTGCACTTTGTGCACTTTAGACCACGGCACTTCGTATCGAAAGAGTTGTCGTAGAAACTTTGAAAAGGGCTCATTCGATTGGAAATTGGAATGGCTTGTGCCCTTTTTGATAGTTGAAAGTGATTGAAAGGAACCTAACACCCCTTCCACGCCCACCATTTCCCCAAACACATCCAATAAAAAATTTTGAGATAGCCATGTTGTTCAGTGTAGTTGATTTCCAGATAGAAATTATGTTTTTGAGGAGGAAACTCCCCCCCAGCCCCCAGGGCAAGGGCTGTAAGTTATGCCCTTGGGCATGTAAGGTTTTTATAGAAATTGTTGTCGGAGAAACTTCAAATAAGGCTCATTCGATTGGAAATTCAAAGGGCTAGTGCCCTTTTTAATAGTCGAAAGTGATTGGAGGGCAACTAACCCCCCTCTCACGCCGACCTTCCCCCAAACACATCCAATAAAAATTTTGTGATAGCCATTTTGTTCAACTTTGTTTAAAGTTCTGTAAATTAGGTCTTTAAGGATGACAAACCCCCCACAGCCCTCAGGGCAAGGGTTGTAAGTTATGCCCTAGGGGCATATAAGGTTTTATGGAGATCTTTGTCGTAGAAACATGAAAAAAGGCTCATTCGATTTGAAATTCAAAGGGCTAGTACCCTTTTTAATAGTCGAAAGTGATTTGAGGGCAACTAGCCCCCCTCTCACGCCGACCTTCCCCCAAACACATCCAATAAAAATTTTTAGATAGTCATTTTATTCAACGTAGTTGAAAGTTTTGGAAAATAGGTCTTAAAGGATGACAACCCCTCCCCCCACAGCCCTCAGGGCAAGAGTTGTAAGTTATGCCCAGGAGGCATATAAAGTTTTTATTGAAAGCCTTGTCGTAGAAACTTCAAAAGTGGTCATTAAATTGTAAATTGAAAGGGCTAGTGCCTTTTTTAATTGTTGAAAGTGATTGGATAGTGACTAACTCCCTTCTCACGCCCACCATTTTCCTAAACACATCCGATCAAAATTTTGAGATGTCCATTTTTTTCAACGTAGTTGAATGCTCTGGAAATTAGGTCTAACCCCCTCAGAGCCCTCAGTGCAAGGGTTGTAAGTTATGCCCTGGGGGCCTATAAAGTTTTTATTGAAAGCGTTTTCGTAGAAACTTCAAAAGGGCTCATAAAATTGGGAATTGAAAGGGCTAGTACCTTTTTTAATAGTTGAAAGTGATTGGATAGCGACTAACGCCCCTCTCCCGCTCGCCATTTTCCAAAACACATCCAATCAAAATTTAGAGATATCCATTTTGTTCAACGTAGTTGAACGTTCTCGAAATTAGGTCTTTTAGGAAGATTACCCCCTCATAGCCATCAGTGCAAGGGTTGTAAGTTATGCCCTGGGGGCATATAAGGTTTATATAAAAAGTTGTTGTATAAATCATAGGCAGCGCAATCGCGCTGCCTCGGGGACACTCGAGAACGAGACAAGAAACGGGGACTAAGTAAAGAGGAGGACACTCCCCCACAACCCTCAGGGAAAGGGTTTTTTAGTTATACCCTGGGGGTATATAAGAACAATGTTGGCACAATGTATTATTTAATATTAGTTTTCCTTTAGAGCAGGCCACTTCGTATCGAAGAAGTTGTCTTAGAAGCTTCGAAAAGGGCTGATTCATTTGGGAATTGTTGTGGCTTGTGCCCTTTTTAATAGTCGAAAGTGATTGGAAGGCGACTAACACCCCTTCTACCCTCATCATTTCCCGAAACACATCCAATCAAAATTTTGAGATAGCCATTTTGTTCAGCGTAGTTGATTTCCAGATAAAAATTATTTTTTTGAGGAGGACAGCCCCCACAGCCCGTAGGGCAAGGGTTGTAAGTTATCCCTGGGGGCATATAAGGTTTTTTCAATTGAAAATTGAAAGGGCTAGTGCCCTTTGAATAATCAAAAGTGATTGAAAGGAAACTAACCCCCCTCTCACGCCCACCATTTCCCCAAACACATCCAATCTAAATTTTGAGATATCCATTTGTTCAACGTAGTCGAAAGTGCTGGAAATTAGGTCTTTTAGGACGATAACCCCATCAGAGCTCTCAATGCAAGGGAATTATGCCCTGTGGTTATATAAGGTTTATATAGAAAGTTGTTGTAGAAATTTCAAAAAGGGGCTCATTTGATTGGAAATGGAAATTGCCCTTTTTAATAGTCGAAAGTGAGTGGAAAGTAATTAACCCCCCTCTCACGCCCACCATTTCCCCAAACATATTCAGTCAAAGTTTAGAGATAGCCATTTAGTTCAACGTAGTTGAAAGTTCTGGAAATTATGTATTTAAGGATGACAAACCCCCCAGAGTCCCCAGGGCAAAGGTTGTAAGTTATGCCCTGGGGGCATATAAGGTGTTTAATGATAGAGTTGTCGTAAAAACTTCAAACGTGGCTCATTCAATTAGAAATTGAGAGGGCTAGTGCCCTTTTTAATAGTTGAAAGTGATTGGAGGGTAACTAACCCCCCTCTCACGCCCACCATTCCCCCCAAGCACATCCCTTTGAAGCTTATGCGACGACCCCTTCTATATGAAGTGCCTCTGGGAAAAAATAAATGGAGTGTGGGGGGAGGCTAGCTGCCCTCTAGTTACTTTTGACTCTTAAAAAGTGAATTATTACTTTCAATTTCCAATCAAATGAGCCTTCTATGAAGTTTATACGAGCATCCCTTTCATAAAAACCATACCAGCCCTTAGGGCATAACTTAGAACGCCTTCCCCTGTGCCCTGGGGGGTTCAATTGACACCGGATTTTTTTTTATCTGACCTTTGAACTATTTTTAAGAAGATGTTTATCTCAAAATTTTCATCAGATGGATTTTGAAAACGAAGACCTTGGGGGGGGGGGGGGCTAGCTGCCCTCGGATCTCTTTTGACTATTAAAAAGTGAGCTCGAACTTTCAATATCCAATCAAATGAGCCCTCTCTGAAGTTTATACGAGTATCCCTTTCATACGAACAATATATGCCCCAGGGCATAACTTAAACGCCTACCCCCAGGCCCTTGGGGGTTGTGACAGCACCTGAGTTTTCGTTATCTGACTTTTGATAAAATTTTAACTTAATGGCTATCTCACAGTTTTATTGGATACATTTGGGGAAAAGGAGCGTGCAGGTGGGCTAATTAACCTCCAATCTCTTTTGACTCAAAAAAACTTAACTAGAACTTTCAGTTTCTAATCAAATGAGCCATCTCTGAATTTTTTAAGAGCATCCCTTCAATAAGAACCATATATTCCCCCAGGGCATAACTTATAACACCTGCCCTTGGGCCCTGGGGGGCTGTGTTGACCCAAGAGTTTTCGTTAGATGGTCAATGAATATTTTAAAAAACTATCTCAAACCTCTTATCGGATGGGTTTGAGGAAAAAAGGGCATGGAGGGGGGGCGTAGGTGCCCTCTAATCTTTTTTGGCTCTTAAAAAGTGAACTAGAACTTTCGATTTCCAATCAAATGATCCCTCTTTGAAGTTAATACGAGCATCCCTTCCATAGGACCCATGTATTCCCCCAGGGCATAACTTACAACGCCTGCCCTTGGGTCCTGGTGGAATGTTTCGAATCCGCAATTTTTTTATGTGATGTTTGAACTATTTTTAACAAAATAGCTATCTTCAAATTTTTATTTGATGCATTTGGGAAAAAAGGGTAGGGGGGAGGAGCTGGTTACCTCCATGATCTTTTGACGCTTGAAAAGTGAACTAGAACTTTCAATTTTCAATCAAATCAGCTCTTTCTGAAGTTTACACGAGCATTCCTTCCATAAGAACCATATATGCCCCTAGGGCATAGCTTATAACCTTGCCCCTGAAGACTGTGGGGGGAGTGTCCAGCTCAAACATATAATTTCCAGAACTTTCAACTACGTTGAACAAAATGGCTATATCAAAATTTTGATTGGATGTGTTTGGGGAAATGGTGAGCGTGGAAGGGGTGTCAGTTGCCTTAGAATCACTTTCGACTATTAAAAAGGGAACTAGCCATTTAAATTTCCAATCGAATGAGCTCTTTCTGACGTTCCTACGACAACGTTGTCCTTACAAAACCTTATATGCCCCCAGGGCATAATTTACAACCCTTGCCCTGAGGGCTGTGGGGGAGTTGTCATTCTCAAAGAGCTAATTTCCAGAACTTAAAACTACGTTTAATAAAAGGGCTATCTCAAAATTTTGATTGGATGTGTTTGGGGAAAAGGTGGGCATGAGAGGGTGGTTAGTTGCCCTCAAATCACTTTCGACTATTAAAAAGGGCACTAGCCCTTTGAATTTCCAACTGAATGAGCCTTTTTTGAAGTTTCTACGACAACTTCTTCTATAAAACCTTATATACCCCCAGGATATAACATAAAACCCTTGCCTTGAGGGTTGTTGGGGAGTGTCCTCTTCAAAACATATTTTCTATCTGGAAATCAACTACGCTGAACAAAATGGCTATCTCAAAATTTTGATTGGATGTGTTTGGGGGAATGATGGGTTTGGGGGGGGGTAGTTGCCCTCCAATCACTTTCGAATATTAAAAAGGGCGCTAGCCTTTGAATTTCCAATCGAATGAGCCTTTTTTGAAGTTTTTACGACAAGGCCTTTTATAAAAACCTTATATCTCCCCAGGGCATATTTTAAAACCCTTGCCCTGAGGGTTGTGGGGGAGTGTCCTCCTCAAAAACATATTTTCTATCTGGAAATCAACTACGCTGAACAAAATGGCTATCTCAAAATTTTTGTTGGATGTGTTTGGAGGAATGATGGGTGTGGGGAGTGGGGCTAGTTGCCCTCCAATCACTTTCGACTATTAAAAAGGGCACTAGCCCTTTGAATTTCCAATCGAATGAGCCTTTTTTGAAGTTTCTACGACAACGCCTTCTATATAAACCTTATATGCCCCCAGGGCATAACTTAAATCCCTTCCCCTGAGGGTTGTGGGGGAGTGTCCTCCTCAAAATATATTTTCTATGTGGAAATCAACCACGCTCAACAAAATGACTATCTCAAAATTTTGATTGGATGTGTTTGGGGGAATGATGGGAGTGGAGCGGGGGGGCTTGTTGCCCTCAAATTACTTTTGACCCTTAAAAAGGGCACTAGAACTCTCGATTTTCATTCGAATGAGCCCCCTTTGAAGTTTCTACGACCACCTCTTCCATATGAAGTGCCTATGGGGAAAAATAATAACAATAATAAATATGATGGTGTCACATGATAGTTTTCCTCTTGTGACTATTCCAACTCGGATTTCGCATCTCTCGGCATCTTTAATTGATAATTTTTTTGTTAATGGTGGATTGCTTGAAAGATCCCAAGCAGATGTGGTCGTGTCCGACGGCTCGGATCACCTTCTTTTAATAAGCAAAATAAAGCTAAATCAGTCAAAGGAAAATAAACGAAATGAAAGGACTTCGTTTTACCGTGAAATGAATAATAAAAACCTAAAGAGTTTTGCAAATATGATGGATGAAACAAATTTCTCGAGTGTAATAAAGGAAAAGTGTCCAAATTCTGCATATGACCTATTCAGTGAGATAGTGACGAATGTAATGAATGAAACATGTCCCTTGCGAAGAATAAACCCTAATAGAAATTTTCCTAAGAAACCATGGATATCAAAAGCTATTCTAGTTTCAATAAAGCAGAGAAACAAACTTTATGTGAATTATTTAAAGGATCATTCAGATGATAGTTTTATAAAATTCAAAAGATTTCGGAATATTTTAAATTCTGTAAAACGGAATGCCCAGAAACTTTATTTCCAAAATGAATTTCATGAAAATCAAGGGGATATGAAAAATACATGGAAAACAATAAATAAACTTTTGGGTAAATTTCAGAGTAAGGAGGAGGTGAGAGTCATGGAGACAGCAGGAGGTCGTCTTACTGATTCTCAAGACATATCTGAATTTCTGTGTGGTTATTTTGCAAATGAAGGAAAAAGACTTTGCGATCAAGCGCGGGCTAAACTACACACATCTGCGAGTTTTGGATCTGTCATTAAAAGACAGCCTGTAAGTCAGAATTCCTTTGAGTTTGCAAGGTATTCGGAACGGGAAGTGGCACGATTCTTGGGTACGATGAAGTCAAGCTCTAGCGGGATGGACGAGTTTTCCCTGAAACTCATAAAGGCCGCAAAAACGAGTGTCTTACCTGTGTTGACGCACCTCATCAACCTTTCTTTAGATCTTGGAGTCTTCCCGGAAGCACTAAAGATTGCAAGAGTGATTCCTCTTCATAAAAGAGGGAAAAAAGATGACCCATCGAATCGAAGACCTATATCTATTCTCCCATTTTTCTCTAAGTTATATGAGAAAGTGGTACATGCCCAGTTAAGTTATTATATTGAAAAGAATAAAATTCTAATGGAAAATCAATTTGGGTTCAGAAAAGGGCTATCTACGGATATAGCCGTTCTGAAATTGGTTGATTGGATTAGTGATGCATTTGAAGCTGGTCTCATACCTGCAGCTGTGTTTTTGGATATGAAAAAAGCGTTCGATACGGTGGACCACTCAGAGCTTATTCAAGCTCTTGACTCGATTGGGGTGAAGGGTTCAAGTCTGGAGTGGTTTTCATCGTATCTACACAATCGGTATCAGATAGTTCAGAATGGGTCATCTTTATCTTCAAAAAGAAAGTAGAGTGTGGGGTCCCACAAGGGTCAATCTTGGGACCTCTACTTTTCATTATTTTCAATGATCGAGTGAAACATTACCTGTCAGAGGCTGGTGTCATCCTGTTTGCAGATGACACTTTGCTCTTTCTGGCAGCGCCTTCACTTGATGTTTTATATAATAAAATTCATAATGCGAAATCTGAATTTCTAACTTTTTCTCAGCAAAATATGTTAACCCTAAACTTTTCTAAAACCTTTTTCATGATATTTTCTAGACTCTCTTCTAGTGCTGGAAATGACCATATCACGGTTCAAGAAAATGTGATAAAGAGAGTAGCAACAACGAAGTATTTGGGGTTTTTAATTGATGAAAACCTGTCGTGGAAAAACCATTCAAGTGCAATAGCTGAAAAATTAAGCAGAGGCCTTGGGGTGATGCGAAGAATTAAAAATCTAGTCCAAAAAAGATCCTGAAAATGATTTATTTTTCTATATTTTACCCATATATTAGCTACGGATGCTCTATATGGGCAAGTAATTTTGTTACATGTTTCAAAAGAGTACAAAAACTTCAGAACAGAGCTGTAAAATTATTATCTGAATTTGATGATTCTGATGAGGTTCCTGCTTATGAGCATTTTAAAAAGAATAAGTTAATGGATGTATCCCAAATTCGAGATTACCAAGTCGCGATTTTCTCGTATAAATATTTGAATCAGCTGCTCACCCCTGCTTTTGAAAATATTTTTACTTTTAATAGAGACCTTCATGATCATAATACAAGAAAAGCTGATGACTTAACTCATGAGTTTAGGAGCACCACTCGGGCATCTTTTGTGATTCGCCATTATGGTCCCCATGTTTGGAATATATTGCCCGAGTGTTTGAAAAATGCGCCTAGTCTTCCGGCTTTCAAGTCACGGGCAAAGAAGTTTCTTTTATCTCGTGAGTGAATTTGGTGCTATGCCCACTCCAGGTTGTCATTCTATTTAAGGTATTTCCCCGATTTAGTTTGCTTTTTTTTTCTATCTAATTCTTGTCTTTTCCTCTTTCTCTCTTTTTTTCCTTTATTCCTTCATCAGATAATTTTCTTGTGTGTTGAGTAGCAAGGTATGAATGTTATTTTAATTAGCTGAGAGTGATAACCTCGCTTGCCCTTTCAAGCTTATTGTCTTTCTTGGCAGGCGAAAGGCGAATAGTGTTTGTTTTCTTTTTTTAATAAATGTATATCTCATATCTCATCTCTCTCAATAATAATAATAATAAAACATTGGAGCTGCATGGCCTTTACTATAGGCAACGTTATAGAGTAACCTCTGAAATTGAAATGGTTAGTGCCCTTTTTAATAGTCGAAAGTGATTGGAAGGCAACTAACACCCCTTCCACGCCCACCATTTATCCAAACACACCCAATCAAAATTTTGAGACAGCTGTTTTGTTCAAAGTAGTTGAAAGGTCCGGAAATTGTATCTTTGAGGATGACTTTCCCCCCGAAGCCCTCAGGGTAAGGGCTGTAAGTTACGCCTTGGGGGCATATAAGGTTTTTATTGAAAGCTTTGTCGTATAAACTTGAAAAAGGGCTCATTCGATTGGATATTCAAAGGGCTAGTGCCCTTTTTAGTAGTCGAAAGTGATTTGAGGGCAACTAACCCCCCTTTGACGCCCACCTTTTCCCCAAACACATCCAATCAACATTTTTTAGATAGACATTTTGTTCAACGTAGTTAAAAGTTTTAAAAAGTAGGTCTTTTAAGGATGATGACCCCCCTCAGAGCCCTCGGGGCAAGGGTTATAAGTTATGCCCTTGGGTCATATAAGGTTTTTATAGATAGTGATGTTGTAGAAAGTTTCAAAAGGGCTCATCCGATTGGAAATTACAAGGGATTGTGCCCTTTTTAATAGTAGAAAGTGATTGGAGGATAACTAACACCCCTCTCACACAAACCATTTCCCCAAACACATCCAATCAAAATTTTGAGATAGCCATTTTGTTCGACGTAGCTAAAAAGTCTGGAAATTATTTTTTTGAGGATGACACTCCACCACAGCCCTCAGGGCAAGGGTTGTAAGTTATGCCCTGGGGGCATATAAGGTTTTTTTAATAGAAAGCGTTGTCGCAGAAAATTCAAAAAAGAATCATTCGATTGGAAATTGAAACGGCTAGTGTCCTTTTTATTAGTCGGAAGTGACTGGAGGGTAAATAATCCCCCTCTCACGCCCACCATTTCCCCAAAGATATCCAATCAAAATGCTCCGATAGCAATTTTCTTCAACGTAGTTGAATTTTCTGGAAATTAGGTCTTTGAGGATGACACCCGCCCACCAGCTCTAAGGGCAAGGGTTGTAAGGTATGCCCAGGGGGCATATAAGGTTTTTATTGAACGAGTTATCTTAGAAATTTCAAATGGGCTCATTTGATTGGAAATTGAAAGGGCTAGTGCCTTTTTTAATAGTTGAAAGTGATTGGAGAGCAACTAACGCTCCTCTGACGCCCACCATTTCCCCAAACACATCCAATCAAAATTTTGAGATAGCAATTTTGTTTAACGTAGTTGAATGTTCTGGAAATTATGTCCTTGAGGATGACAACCACCTCAGATCCCTTTTGCAAGGGTTGTAATTTATGCCCTGGGGGCATATAAGGTGTTTATAGAAAGAGTTGTCGTAGAAACTCTTTTAAATGTTTTGAAACTTCTTTTAAAAGTTCTTTTAACTGAAAAGAAATCGTTTAAATGTTTTCACTTTTATAACTTTAAGAAATAAAATTAATTAAGATTATAAGGAACAAATATCAGCTTATAAGGAATTATTGTCAGCTTAAAACTGACAATGTACATTTTTTTCAATAAATTCATTTGAATTTTTATCAGTAAAGTACAAATTATATTCTTGCTTTTAGAAAGCAGAGGGTTTAGAACCGTACTCAGATCAATTTCTGCTTGTTTTGATTTAGACTTATTTTAATTTCTGTTTATTTGGGTTTCATTTATTAATTAATACTGATTTGTGGTAGTTGTATGCTTGGTAGATTATTTGATTCTATTTTTGTTCATTTTTGGTTTAATGGAGTTCTTCACTTTTTTTGAAAAACTTATTTTGTGCAAAAAGGTTTTTTTGATTAATACTATACAAGGATAAAAACTTTGCTAACGCTCTTCTATCAGCATAATCGAACGCTTACTCATAATCTATAAAACTGAGGACCAAAGGTGTTTGACAACTCAGGCACTTCTCAATTATTAACCTAAGCGTGAAAATTTGGTCGACACATCCTCTACCTTTTCTAAACCCGCACTGTTCTTCTGTTAAAACTTCGTCTAGAGCATCTTTCAGTCTAAAAAGTATCATATTACTAAGTAATTTCCTACTACATAGACCAGACTAATGCCTTGATAATTACCACACTCACTCTCATCACCTTTCTTATAAAGTGGCTTAATTAAGGTTTTCCTAGAATCATTAGATACTTCCCCTTTTTCATAAATCATATTCATAATCTTCAGTAACTTATTTCTAACCTCAGAGCTACCATATTTAAGAAACTCATTTACCACACTATCAGAACCTGGAGCCTTATTATTTTGTAAACCATTTAGTACTGTCGCTAATTCTTCCTGATAAAACAAACCTTCCTTTACATCCAAGGTATCACAAACTTTTTAATTTTCCTCTATATCTTTTCCTGCAACTCTATCTCGGCTTAGCAGATTCTCAAAACGTTCTGCTCATCTCCCTTTAACTCTTTCCTTATCACTAAGTGTGGCCCCACTCCTATCTTTAACTGAGACAAGGCCTGATTGCCTACTCCCTCTCAATTTATTAACATGTCAGTGCAATATTTTACTATTATTCCGTCTAGCTGCATCTTCCAGATCATCGGCCACTTAACTATGTTGACAGAGAATATCACAAAAAAAGTTACTATGAGGTCGGATATCCTTGTTTTATAAATCTAAAGCCCCTGCTGATTCCAGGTGGGAATCAAAGGTCAAGCTAAGCTTGTATACCTCCATGGCAGTGATGGCAGTTACAGGCAATGACGCTCGATCTTCCGTCCCTGGGCAGCAGAGGAAATCCGTTAGCGCACCTCAAAGTGGTGGAAGGGTGTAAACACCACTGAGCTCCACGCCGAGCGATTTGGTAGCCAACGCGCTCCGGGTGAACCGCAAGGCTGGGGACGTTGCGGTCAACTCTATTCCCAAGAAACATCGATGGATCTGAGAACTAGAAGAAAAGTTGTAACGGCTACGGCGTCCCTGGCATGCGACGCGGCCCCGGTGCTGGCGCGGGTGTCGAGAAGTAAACAAGCCAACCATACTACGCTCCCCCCGGAAGTGTACAAACAATGCCCTGAGGTCACTGCTGAACAGCTCCATGGCATTCTCGAAAAAGTGTGGAGGACCAATTCTTTCCCAAAAGATTGGAAGACATCAGTCATTCTCCCTTTCTATAAGAAAGGAGATAAAACCGAATGCAAAAATTACCGCGGAATAAGTCTTATAGACATTGCGGTCAAAACATTCGGGATCATACTCTTGAACCGCTTCAAATGGGCAAGGGAGGAAAGAACCCGAGGAAATCAAGCCGGCTTTCGGCCAGGTAGAGGCTGTACTGATAATATCTTCGTTTTTCAGCTCATTATCCAGCAGTTTGAAAGGAACAATCTACCCCTGATCTTGATGTTCCTGGACTTCATTGCCGCCTTCAACTCTGTCACTCGCCAGAAACTTTGGAAGATCCTAGAGAATGACGGAATGCCGCTGAAGTTTGTTGAACTGATGAAGGCATACTATGACGCGTCAGTGAGCCGAGTTCGAGTCTATGGCATAGAAACTGAAGAGCTACTGGTTGAGTTCGGAGTAAAACGAGGGTGCGTCCTCTCTCCGACTCTGTTCAATTACTGCGTCGATTGGGTGCTTGAAAATGCACTGTCGTCCTATCCAGGAGTTCAGATTGGACAAAATCTTTCACTAAATGAACTCAATTATGCGGATGATGTTGGCCTTCTGTCAGACCCCGTAGAAGCTCAAAGTATGCTTGACAACGTGGTGGCCTGGGCAGACCTGATCGGCTTGAAAGTCAGCACAGAGAAAACAAAATTCATGGCTATTAACCACGACACAGGACCATTCACACTAACTGTCAATCAAGTTCAGCTGGAAAAAAGTCAACCGTTTCACATACCTAGGCTCCCAGATATGTACTGACGGATCTTCCGACGATGATATCCAACAGAGAATACAGAAAGCGCAGACAGTCTTTGACTCCCTTCGGAAACCCTTATGGAATCGCCGCGAAGTCAGTGTCCAAACGAAAGTTCGAATCTACATGGCACTAGTCCGCACCGTTCTCCTTTACGGATGCGAAACATGGTCGGTAAAACTACAGCATGAGAATACACTGAAGGTATTTGAGTATACCTGTCTGCGAATAATTCTCAGAATACAGCTACGTGACCGTATCTCCAACGCGGATCTACGTCGAATGTGCAATATTCAGAGAGATGTTGCGCTCACTATTAAAGAACGCCGTTTGAAATGGTTGGGCCATGTATTACGGAAGCCGCCAGAGTACCTGCCTCGCCAAATACTTCTAGTCGAGCCTATTAGCTCCTGGAAGTGACGCCAAGGAGGACAGAGGAAGAACTGGTGGAACCTAGCCAAGTCAGACCTTGAACCTATCGGGGGTTTCAGAAAGTTCGGACACAGGTAGTCAACTCAGTGGCTCGCTTTTGCAGAGCAGCTGGCAGAAGATCGCTCAACATGGTCCAAGAAGGTCTCCAAGATCGTCGATGCCGGGCGAGGTGGAAACGCCTGATTCCCGCCACAAGTACAAGTAAGTAAGTACAAGTACAATTAACCAAGTATAAGGTATCATCAGGGTACGTCAGTTAAGACAGATTAGCACTATAGGGCAGAGAAAAGGGCAAGATTCGGTCCAGAATATTGGTAATTGTGTGTTAAAAATGAGAGGACTATGAACACCGCCTCATCTTACAACTCTCTATGTTTGGTGGGACCTGATCCCGTACCATTCCATTGAGCAGTAGCTCTTAAATACTTGTACTAGAATTTTGGAGTTTTTACTGTATCCACGTTTAGACCACTGTGCAGCAGATCGTTTTTGCTTGCAGTTGATTGACTAGTAAACTCCTTCATATGTTTATAGTGACATGCATATATAGGGGACTTGTTTCTCTCCTAATCTATTAGTACATTAGTCAAAAGGTGATGAGCCTTTAAACATTATAGAACTTTCTCAAATCCAAGCTCATTATCCTTGAAAGGTCCTAGGATTAAGTTCAAAGAAGATCACATATTCAAACACTGTGCTCACTATGCAAGAGATGGCAATAGGGTTGTAAGATTGATTGATTATCATTCGCATCTTTTTCTTTACTAGCAGTAGGTATGATAACCCTTTTCAGGAAACTGTTTGGTAAAAAAAAAACGCCTGGCAATTTACTTCTAAAAACTAAGTTGAAGGCATAAATAGAAACTTTCAGGGAGGTGAACAAAGCGTTTCGTTGTAGAACCATCACCGTCAGTTTTAATATTTGCTTTAAATTGACTTTTGAATGCAATTTTTATCTTTTGTATAAAAATGAGCACAATACATTCTAAACGCATGAAACGTCCAAGTAAGTTGGAAATTTACTTTTCATTTATAGGTTATGGTCAAATTCTCATCTTGATTCACAGAATTATATGTAAAACAGCCAGTCTTAAGGTAGAATAGTTTCAAGTGCGTGATCCTCCAGTCCACTTAGGTTTTGCCATTGTTTCTTGGTTCCTGTAATTTCTGATAGTCTGGTTGGAAATAAAATGACACTTTAACCAGACATTATTAACGATGGAAAGGGGAGGTAATTCAAAAACATGCCTGATACGAAATCGTGATCGGTCGAGTTGCAGTCTATGTCTCAGCTACTAGATACTTGTTCCTACTACGCCTAAAAAATTCAAATGTTAACCAAGGGCATCTGCTGCTGTTGAGAACTTCGTCAGTGAGACAATGCTGCTGTAGATGGTAGATATATGCACGCAGGGCCGTTATGTATGAGGGAGAGGGGGGTGTCCCCAAATATTTTCAGCCGCTCGGTAAAAAAATGGTTCGGTAAAATCGTGGCGCGGAGCGCCACTATTTCCTGATCCCGCTAAATTTTTTTGTTCCATTAAACAAAAGCCAGGAAAATTCTGATATGTCATCTACTGAAATCTTGAGCTTGGTTGGTAAACGCAGCAGTATTACCAACTCCTGCCGTGATTTTACTGATGGTGCCACAATTTTCCATTGGGTTAAATAAAGAATCTGAAGATACTGACATGCCATATGCTGAAACATCTATCTCGGTCGGTAAATGCAGCGGTTTTACTAACGCAAGCCCTGGTTTTACGGGTGGTGCTGAAACGTATTATTCGTTTAAATGAAGAACATGGAAAATAGTAAAGCTTATCATGTAGAATTTGTTCATAGATAGCTTTGCTCTTTCAAGCTAAATAACATAAGTCCAAAGTCTTGCTCAAATAATTTAACTAAAGATCAAAGATTGCAATTCCAAATTCTATATTGTATCTTAGTACTGGAACAAATTAACAAGCAAAGCAGGAAAGACCTATGATGTACAGCTTCATTCAAAACTAGTTTAATCTACGCAACTAGGAAAAAATAAAAAAATGACTCTGGCAATTAATATTACCAGTATGTGCGAAGTGTGGGTGAAAACTTAATAGAACATGAAGTTTTGTCAGTAGCTATACTCAAAGTTGAAACACAATAGAGCATAATTTTTAAAATCCTGCCCCTTGATTGTCGTGTCAATCACGACCTGGACAGCAACCATGCCCGCTTAAGGAGCATCAGAAACTTTATTTGATTAACATAGGTCCTAACCAGCCGTAACTTGCCACTTTTCAGGACCAGAATAACGCATCGACGAGTAACAAACACCAAAAGAGAATGAACATTGGTTGATACAAAAAATACAGGTACCTTGACTATGGCGTTAGCAAGGGCCATGTGTACTGCTTTGCATGCAGGCTGTTTCCTACTGAACCATTACGCAACGCAAAGACAGACCATAACGCAAAGACAGAAGATGCGTGGGTTAAAAATGGAATGTGCTCCCGGAACAAGATGATGAGCCGAGAGACGAAGAACCCTGGTAAGACGAAAGAACATTTTGAAAGCTCTGCTCATCAGTCGGCTATAATTGTTATGGAATTAATTTAAAAGCAAATTAGAGTATGGCATTCAGAGCATGTTGGATGAAAAAATTATGCCTTGAAAAGACATCAATATAGAAGAATTAATTGAAACCTGAAGAGGTTTGTGGTAAAGTATATATATATATATATATATATATATATATATATATATATATATATATATTATATATATATATATATATATATATATATATATATATATATATATATATATATATATATATAATATATAATATATGTATATATATGTATATATATATATATATATATATATATATATATATATATATATATATATGTATATATATATATATATATATATATATATATATATATATATATACATATTAACAGAAGTTATGTATGTTGATACATAACTTAATTGTTAAAAACAACCAATAATTATGTACCCTAACAATTTATTTAATCACTGGAATATTTGTTGTTTGTACAACTTTTAAATAAGTCCGTCAAGGCTTTTATCTGATAATTCTTAACTGCAATTAAAATATTTACAAAAACAATTCAACTCCAACAATTAGATTTATACACTATAACTGAGAACTATGATTAGCCTCTGTATAAGAGCTTGGCAATAGTTCATATAACATGACTTTGCTATTAAAATTTACTTATTTACAATTTTTTACGATAACAATTCCATATTTAAAGGTTTTCAAAATACCTTTATAACTATATATATTTTCTCACTGGCATTTGTTACCACTATGTACATTCCCATATACGACTATATACATTTATTTTTCGCTTCTTTTCTTATTTTTGTTTTACAACTTTGGTTCTATTTCTAACCAACTTGTGTCAATAACGGTTTTTAGCTTACTCTATGTCTGTTTGGCTATTCAAACTTAATAGCTTTTAATTTTTTTTTTCGAATTTAGGGTACTTGAGACAGTTTTGTAACATTTTAGTCTGTAATCTCTTTTTTTTTAGCTTCAATGTCCTTTTGGGACAAGGCTCCGTTTACAGCTTTGATTTGATAAGCTAAAAATTTAGCTATTCGTCTTTTTAACTGCTATGGCACTATCAATGGACTTGTGCTTGCACTCTAAGGTTTGCTTACCAGGGCTGCTTTTGGTATTTCCTTACAACGTTTCTAGGTTATCTTGTCATCGGCTACAGCTAAAAGGACTATTACGAACCTCCGCAAACAATAATTGATGATTTATAACCACACTTTTTATTTGTGGCCACAGTTATCTCTTGGGCTATTCTGTTATCAAAAAGTAGCCCTTCTGCAGAAAATATACCTTGCTTTTATGGCACACAATAATTTATTTTTAGACATACAAGTGGTAATGACTATTTTCACTTTAAATTCCCAACTTTTAGTGGTTTTGTCTTAAATTTCAACTTCAACTTAGGTCCTTTAGGCTATTAAGGTGCCTTCTTTTAATTTTTCATGCCATGCTAGTCTTTTTTATTGAAAATGGCTCCCATATAAAAGAGCATAATTTTCCCTCTCTCTGCTTGGAGCATATCATCATTATTTCTATTTAATCTCGGCCAGAGATTACTTATTTTGTACTTATTTATTACAATTATTTCGTACTAGCCTCGTTCGGTCAGTTCAATATACACGTATATCAGAGTTTAACTGACTCCATTCAATTTCTTTTCCTTCAACTTCGTCTGGCTATATTTTCAACTTGAAGCTTTTTTTCCTTCTTTTTTGATTAATTACTTCAATGAAGCCTAAGGTTTTTTTCTTCAAGTCTTCTTCCACTTTTTCAGAACAGTAGATCTTTTCTAAGCCTATATTTATATGTTTCATGTTTTATTCAATAATTTTTACAAGTTTTTATGCTGATTGCTATTCTATGGTCAAATTCATTATCTTCTTATTTGTGAGGGGGGGGGGGGTGTCTATTGTCGCAATCTGTTTTTTTTTAAATTATTTAAATTTCTCCATCCGAAAGTGTTTGTGTTAGAAAAGTACTGTATTTTTCAGTTGTTTTTTAGAACACTTTTAATTAATTTTGGCCCCGTATTTTCTAGCCCTCATTTCTTCATAAAAATACGATTTTTACGACATACTCGTAGTAGATTTTATTTTAGTTTTGTTTACGATCTTATTTTATTTGCCCAAGAGAATCAACAATTCCCTTTGAAAGGCTACATAACTTTGAATGCGATGCCTACTATCTGTGGTTTATTAATAAGCTTAAATCTGGGAAAATTGTATGAATCAATATCTATTCATTACTGCGAGTTTTTTTCGTTGTGTAATGTTATATTTTTTTCAAAGAAAAAGTGGATACGTTTAGTTTTTGTTAGGGTTCAACGGACTGGGATTTGGGTGTTTGGGTTGGCATAGGTGAAAACCAATTGTTTAAACTAGGGATCTTCTGTGCCAGTTTGTTTTCTCAGATCCAATACATCGTTAGAGTTAAGATTATTACCTTGAACTACTGGGGTTCGCTTGTGACGATGAGGTTTATTTTTTTGATTATTTTTAATGGATTTTGTCGTTGGCTTTTACCTCCTGGCAAGTTTTTAGGTTATAATTTATTTTTATATTGCTTTTCGTTTCTTTTACCTAGCTTTTTTTTGCTTTTTAAGCTTATTCTAGGTTTCGCTTAATTCTCTACAACGCTTAATTATTGTCTTTAATTTTTTTTCTTTTTACCATTTTTAACTAATAAAAAAATATTATATTAGACTATAACTAATTATAATAAAATTACAGGCAGCTTATAGATTTTGCGCACATAATGTAAACTCTTGCTGCCCCTCCCATTATAATTATTTTTAACTCCCGTAAAAAAAAATCCCAATTTGACTAGGGATGCTACCCCAGAGGTCAAAGGTCAGTAGATGCATTGACACGTACTTAACAACGAGAGACCACCAGTGATTGAGCTCCTCCCATTTTGCTAGCTTCCAATGACCCTATTTCCGTAGTCTACCCGCCTTCGTTTTTTTCAACAACAACCCCCCCCCAAAAAAAAAAATATTTTAATATACATATCAAATTAATTGCCTTTTAATGCTGATTCTAAATATGAATAACTCAATTAGTTTCACTACACTCATTAAAAGTTACGAGACCATAATTAAATTCTTTTATGAAACGCAATTTTGACGTTATTAACATACCGATTAAAGGAAAAAAATATAGATATTTCTTTAGAGGCTCTTTACTCGTTTTCTTTTTCCCAGGTTATCATTATTTTATCCAAATACTAATCGGCTGGGGGCAACACCCGTTCTCCCTTTATCCGTTTCCTGGTCTGAATTTTAGATTCCAAATTTTTGTTTCTATTCTATATAATATTGACAAGTTTTTCCGTGGTTTCTATAATGTGGCTTACAAGATTCCGAATTCTAGCGTGGTTTTGTTGCTTCGTCAAATGTCTTTAGCCTCCGTTCCTCATGACGTTTGGCCTTTTTTATTAGTGATTTAGCTACTTGTGCTGCTGAAGAAGCAACTTGTTGCTGTCCTTCTGGCTTCTTTACTGTTCTCCTTAATTTTTCTCTTAAGGAAGTTTTTCTTAACGATGGCCTAGGTTTAGTTATATCTGTTTCTGTAGAAGAATTATCGGTTTCACATTCTGTTAGCTCGCGCCTGGTAGATGCTGTTTGTTCCTAAAGCCATTAATGTGTTAAAACTGTAGGCGAGTCTAGCATATGAAAATCAGATAATTCTTTGGTTTCTTCCAATTTTTCTTCCGGTTTGGATTTAACCTCTGAATTATTATGTCTTAAACCAGTAGCTTGTGTTTGAGGCTCTTCTCTATCTCTTTCATCACTAGTATCCGATGAGCATAGGACTTTTCCCTTTTTCTCTTGTTTGTTGTGGAAAGTTTGTAGCCAAGACTGGGCTAAATATTCCTTCCACTTCTCCCAACTGTTTTGGTCGTTAAAAAGGTCATAGAATTCATATGGCCTTCTGATATATTCTGGTGAAATTGTTTCATCTATTTTTTCGTCTGAAGAAATGGGCTCTAATTTCCATGGTTTTGAGAAAAATCCTTTTTTCATTCTATTTTGGTGTAGTATTTCTTCCTTTTCATTATACTGATGTTTTAGAACATAAGTTAAGTTATTTTGTAGAATTTTTACTATCCTGTAGGGCCCGTCCCATTTTGGTTTTAACTTTTTTGTCCCTTCTAGATTGTTTTTGTATACATACACCAAGTCTCCTAAACAATAATTAGTCTTAGTTTTGCTTTTTCTGTCATATTTTTCTTTTCGTTCTGTTTTAACATCTTCCAAATTGTTTTTAACCTCTTCCATAGCTTTTTTCATTCGCATAACCATTTCTTGTTTATATTGGTCCAGATTGTAATACATTCTATCATTTTGTATTTCATCTAAACAAATTCTGGGATCTCTTAGATGTTGTAAGAAAATGGCGTTTCTTTTAAAGAAAGTGAAAAAGCCGTATTTTCTGCAAAGCCTACGAATGGTATGTGTTCGTCCCAATTATCATTTTCCTCTCTTGCTTGTATCCCCAGCATGTAAACTAATTCCCTATGTTTGCGTTCAAATTTTCCATTAGCTGATGCTAGGTAAGACGAGGTAAACCATCGCTTTACCCCCAAATATTCCGTAATTTTGTCTAATAATTTGGCTCTGAAACATGGCCCATTGTCACTGATTAAAATTCTAGGAAAAATTCCGTGTTCCAAAAATAGCCGGTTGACTAAAACTTTCGCAATGGTTTTTGTCTTTTTGTCTTTAATTGGAAAAGCGTATAAACATGAGTTGAAATGGTCAAATACGGTTAGTACACACCTATTTCCTTTCCTGGAAACTGTTAAACTTCCTCCTGCCCCCCAAATGTCTATTGACATTAATTCTCCTACCCCTGAAGGGGTGGGGTATAGACCTAATTCGGCCCTAGGGGTCTTTGGTGGTGACTTTTGTTTGGCGCACTCTTGGCAGCGTTGTATGAAAGCTTTTACTTTTGAGTACATTTTTGGAAAATAAAAATTTCCTTTTATCCTCCCAATAGTTATCGCTTCTCCCATGTGACAGCCAATAGTTGCGTGTGCCATCTGTAAAATTTCTCCTTCCAGTGATTTTGGAACTACTGGAATAATTTTTAAGTCATTTTTCTATATTCTTGGGATGCTCTGTAATATCTTACCAAAAGATTTTTACTTTCATCTAGATCAAAATTATCTAAGTCCTTCAAAAAATGTTTAAAGTGTTCCGGCAGTTCTGTTACTTTTGATAAAAAGGATTTCGTGGCTAAAAAAAATCATCTTTGTATTGATGATTCGAAATATTTCCGTTAGATAGTATTTCCACCCCTTCCAGTTCGTTTTGGATGGTTGTTATTAAATTTCCTTCCGTATCTGGATTTCGTGACAAATAGTCTGGTAAAATGTTTGTCCGGCCCTTTATATATATTGGGGTATATGAATATGCTTGCAGACCTAGCATCCACCGTGTCAGCCACGCTGAAGTATTTTGCATCGTATGTAGCCAAATTAGTGATTTTGGTCTACGCGAAAAATGAATTTTTTTCCAAGCAAAAATTGGCGAAAATATTCTGTAAAAACTAAAACTGCTAGACATTCACTTTCAACCGTCGAATATTTTCTTTCTGCCTCAGTCAGCGACATGCTGGCGTATCTGACTATTTATTCTACCCCTTCAGAATTTATATTTAATATTATGGCACCAATCCCGTGCCCCGACGCACCTGTTTGCAAACAGAAGTCTTGTGACAAATCTGGTAGTTTAAGTATTGGTGCCTGTAATAATTGCCTTTTTATTTCCATCAGCGCCTGTATTGCATCCGATGGACATTAGATTTTCCCTGATTTTTTCAAAAGGTTTGTCAAAGGTTGTGCTATTGTCACATAATTTTTAACATATCGTCGGAAATAACTTAACAAACCACAAACTGATCTGCAGCTTTTTTGATCTTTCGGTGGCTGTAAATTTTCTTTGACCGTAAATTTCTCTGGATTTGGCGAAATAGTACCTTGGTTTATAAGATGTCCAAGAAAAAACTAGTTTTGGTACTACTATTTTTAACTTTTCTGGTTTTAATTTTAAGCCTGCTTTTTCAAATTTTTCCAGTATTTTTCGAAGTCCGACTAAATGGTCTTCAAGGTTTTCAGTAAACAAAATTACATCATCTAAGTAAGCCAAGGTATCTTTTTTCCTTCCTGGTTCGTTATCTTTTAACACCAAATTCATTAGTCGACTAGAACAGTTTGGACTAAATGATAATCCAAAAGGCATACGTTCAAATGTAAACGTTCTTCCATCATCTAATATTACTGTTGCTTTGTGCTTTGTTTCTTGATCTAGGGCTATTTGCCAATATTCTGCTTTTAAGTCAATACTAGTGTAGTATTTTGTACCTCCCAGCGAATCTAATATCGTATCGATTCGCGGTAGTTTCATAACATTTTACCATGACTGCATTTAGCGCTCTAAAATCTGTGCAGAGCCTTCAGATATTTTTTTCTGACTGCTACTAGTGGAAAACACCAATCGATAACACTCTCTAAAATTATACCCTGTTCTTCCATTTCCTTTATTTGGTCGTCCAGCCATGGTTTTAAATGATAAGGTTTTTTATACGGTGACTTTTTGATTGGAGGGCCCTGTATTGGTATTTTGTGCGTGATTAAGTGAGTTAATCCAAAATCCGCCTTGTGTCTTGCGAATGTCCATCTAAAATCCCAAAGAATATTTCCCATCCGGGCTTTTACGTTTTCCGGTAAATGTTTGAACTTAAATTGTTGCAAAAAGTCAGTTTTTGCCATTCCATACTTTTCTTGTGGTTGCGGTTTTAACAAAATTTGTTCGTGGCTAGTGAAATTTACGCTTAATTCTGGGCTGCTAAGAGATTCTATTTCTGAATTTGAAATCTTTTCCGCCGATCCAAGCGCTATTTGGTTCAACTTTGCTTCGTTATTACTTAGATTTGATAATTTTAAATATTTGATAACATTTTCAATTTTAATAACTTGATTTTCCACGAAAAAACGTGGGGTATTCTTCGAGGGTGTGTCCCCCTATCATGGCATCCATTGTTTTAACCCTTCCTTCTTTTGTATTTAATGTCGCTAGCACTTGAGCTGTTGTTCCCCTTCTATTGTGATTTTCCCGTTTATTTTTAAGTTATAATCCGAATCGTCATTCTCTTTATTTGTTGTTACGCAAATTTTCCTATCAGTTTGTTTGGCTGGCTTATGGTTATTGTATCTGTTAGGGGTTCCCATACGATCCCATATTTTCTTATAGCGTCTACTCCTAGAATACAAGGAAATGGCAGTTGCTTACATATTATCACCGTTACTGTTATTTCTTTATCCCCTGTGCTAAATTTTAATGGACATTCTCCCAAAATTGTCAGCCTGTGCCTGTCACTGATGTCAGGGTATTCTGGCATCTGCTTACGCGATTTTTGACACTAGGAGGAAACCTCTTAAAAACTTCCTCTCGAATTAATGATTTAGACGCACCCGTATCCAGTAAACACGGTAAATTTTGGAAACACTCAATTTTAAAACAACGCAAAATTGGTAGCTTATTATTATTTACATTTGTATCACAGCTGGTTTCTCCGTTTAAATGCTCACTGTTTGACCAAAAGTTTCTGGAGTTATCCCAGTTTTCTTCAGTGTTACTATTTTGACCCTGGGCGTTGTTAATCGTTTGATTTCTAGGCCTAAATTCAGGAATATTATTCGGTGTTTTGCGAAGCTTTATTTGTTCCCTGCGTTCCTAAATTTCTGCCCCCCTGCGTTCTGAACTGGTGTCTTGTCTTGTACGTCTGGTCTTCTTTGCGTATTCTATGCCAGCAATCTGCTGCATAGTGGTTTGGTTTGCTACAATAATAGCAATTAAACTTTCTCTTAAATTGTTTGTTGGTTTCTTTGTTACTGCTAAATATTCTTGATCTGTCATTGTTGGTTCTCCAACTACCTGTCTTTGGTGGGGGCGGGTGCCCATATTTTCTATAGTTATTAGCTGCTAATACCTCAAGGTCCTGGAATCTGTCAGCTACTTCCCTAGAAGGCGACCCTCGGCCTCCGTCGCGCCTTTTTGGTTCACGATTTGGCTCCTCAAAGTTCACCCATTTCTGTCCCCTTTCATATTTTATACTTTCTTGGTCTCCTGTGTTATTTATTGACATCTGATCAAACTTTTTCATGGCTTCGTCAATTTTCACCTCTGTTTCTACTAGTATTATAGCCTGCTCTAAATTTTCAGGCTTTCGCGATAATATTACTCTTAATAGCTTTTTTGATAACCCTTGCTTAAAAGTTAGCCTCTCGGAGATACTCGTCTCTATGAACCTTTTTTAAAAAGATTAAATTAGAGTACTAATGTCCTTGGGCTCTTTTTCCTTAATTGCCTCAAAGTGCTCAAGGGCGCTTCCCTTTAGTCTAGCTGCAACGCATTGCTCTTCGACCTTATCGTCAAACGACTAAGTTAGTTCGTCGAAAATTTTCAATTTTTCGATAAACTCATCTACATCTGAATTTCCCGCGTATTCTGGTATAATTTTTGCAATTTCAAATACCGTTGATAGGGAAGCCATTTCTTTCTCTGGTAAAGCCATTTTATTTCAATCTACAATTTTTTTGTCCTCTCGGCCCAGTTTTTCCTACCGCCACCAGTTGTGGTAAAGTGGTTTTATGGTTGTTGGGGTGATTTTGTGATAGATGCCTTTATTTTCCCTTTAAAGGGGAGATAATCTATGGCCCTAAGGTAGTTAAACTTTGGTAGCGTGCTTAGGCTATGACCCGACTAATGAGGTGTACCAGCTGAGTATATTCGAGAAACTAAATGTATGTTGTAGAGAGGTTGTCTATAATACAATACTTTTATTCAGTTAACATATACTAGTACAAGGTATAATATATATATATATATATATATATATATATATATATATATATATATATATATATATATATATATATATATATATATATATATATATATATATATATATATATATATATATATATATATATATATATATATATATATATATTATATATATGATATATATATAATATAGATTTATATACTATATAATATATTAGATTACTATAATATCAATATATATCTATATAAGTATAGATATCTATAATATATATATATATATAATATATATATTATAATATTATATATATATATATAATATATATATATAGTATAGTAATATATATTATAATATACTTATATATATCTATATTAATAAATATATATATATATATGTATATGTATATATATATATTACTAATATATGATATATATTATAATATAATATCTATATAGTATATATATAGATATACATATATCTATAGTCTATATATATATATATAATTTCCCAAAAGGCAATGCTTTGGGCAACTTCTCCTTGTTAAACGCCGACATCTTCTACCCACAGCCACTGACTCTGTAGTTGTTTAACGACTTTGGTGTTATTTGATACCAGGTTAAATAACAACAAATTAGTGTCATTACCTTGTAAAACTAATTGGTTTAACAATTCATTTGCACCGTTCTTTACTAATGCCTTTAAAAAATGTCTTAGGACCAGGATTGTAAAAGACAGCCCAGTTTAGTTTGTGATTCTTAACAAAGACTATGAAAGCTGTTTTGAATAGATAATTATGGTTCTGTATTCTGACTCACGTGATAGCATCCAAAGCAGAGTTTAAAAACCCTGTTTATAGTAAAAAAAACGTTTATAAATTTTGATTATTATGGCCTACCCTTAAGTGTGACTTCTGAAGGGCAATGACAAGTTTTAATTCCTCTATTCAAGCCAAAGTAGCTCAAAAATTATAGTTTTTTTTTCCCAGAAGCATGAGTATAACTTATTTTAATCATTTTTGTTCGATTGCCAATTTCTAATTATTCATTTAAAACTACTGTTCAAGTATATGCAACTCAATCTATTGTACCAGAGAGCTGGTACATCCTAATTGGTCATATTTCTTCTATGCTCAAGAGATAAAAAATATCCTTAAATACTAGTAGCCACTAGCTGATCACTGAGTCGTGGGTTTTAAGTGAGATTTTTGAAAATTTAATATTACTAGAAATTAACTAAAAGCGCCATCCCACGTCTCTTATCGATTTGCAAGCTTTATTCTGTAGTGGCTGTAGCTGCAATTAGGCTCACCATCCAAAATACACTTTGAAAACATCCACTGAGGTAACAATGACAAGATAAACCACATTTCAGCAGCATAAAACATTCTGAGTCATATGTTTCAAACGACAAACTTCCAAAACGCACTTTGAAACACCAACGGAGGTAAAACTGACAAGATAAACCACGACCCAACAGCATAAAAACATTCTGAGTCATACGTTTCAAACGAGAAACTTCCATAATACACATTGAAAACATCTACTGAGGTAACACTTACAAGATGAACCGCGACCCCAACAGCATAAAAACATTTGAGTCATACGTTTCAAATGAGAAACTTCCAAAGTACGCATTGAAAACTTCTACTGAGGTAAAACTGATAAGATAAACCACGAAACAACAGCATAAAAACATTCCGATTCATACGTTTCAAACGAGAAACTTCCATAATACACATTGAAAACATCTACTGAGGTAACACTGACAAGATAAACCACGACCCAACAGCATAAAAACATTCTGAGTCATACGTTTCAAACGAGAAACTTCCATAATACACATTGAAAACATTTACTGAGGTAACACTGACAAGATAAACCACGACCCAACAGCATAAAAACATTCTGAGTCATACGTTTCAAACGAGAAACTTCCATAATAAACATTGAAAACATCTAATGAGGTAACACTGAAAGACAAACCATGACCCAATAGTGTACAAACATTCTGAGTCATACGTTTCAAACGAGAAACTTCCGAAGTACGCATTGAAAACATCTACTGAGGTAACACTGATAAGATAAACCACAAAACAACAGTATAAAAACATTCCGAGTCATACGTTTCAAACGAGAAACTTCCATAATACTCATTGAAAACATCTACTGAGGTAACACTGACAAGATAGACCACGACCCAACAGCATAAAAACATTCTGAGTCATACGTTTCAAACGAGAAACTTCCATAATAAACATTGAAAACATCTAATGAGGTAACACTGAAAAGACAAACCATGACCCAATAGTGTAAAAACATTCTGAGTCATACGTTTCAAACGAGAAACTTCCATAATACACATTGAAAACATCTACTGAGGTAACACTGACAAGATAAACCACGAACAAACAGCATAAAAACATTCTGAGTCATACGTTTCAAATGAGAAACTTCCATAATAAACATTGAAAACATCTACTGAGGTAACACTGACAAGAAAAGCCACGACCTAACAGCATAAAAACATTCTGAGTCATATGTTTCAAACGAGAAATTTCCATAATCCACACTAAAAACATCTACTGAGGTAACAGTGACAAGATAAACCAAGACCCAACAGCATAAAAACATTCTGAAATATACGTTTCAAACAAGAAACTTCCATAATACACATTGAAAACATCTACTGAGGTAACACTGACAAGATAAGCCACGACAAAACAGCATAAAAACATTCTGAGTCATACATTTCAAACGAGAAACTTCCATAATATACATTAAAAACATCTACTGAGGTAAACGTGACAAGATAAACCAAGACCCAAGAGCATAAAAACATTCTGAGTTATACGTTTCAAACGAGAAACTTCCATAATACACATTGCAAACATCTGCTGACAAGATAAACCAAGACCCAAGAGCAAAAAAAAATTCTGAGTCATACGTTCCAAACGAGAAACTTCCATAATACACATTGAAAACATCTGCTGAGGTACCACTGACAAGATAAACCACGACCCAACAGCATAAAAACATTCTGAGTCATACGTTTCAAACGAGAAACTTCCATAATACACATTGAAAACAACTACTGAGGTAACATTGATTAGACAAACCACGAAACAACAGCATAAAAACATTCTGAGTCATACGCTTCAAACGAGAAACTTCCATAATACACATTGAAAACATCTACTGAGGTACCACTGACAAGATAAACCACGACCCAACAGCATAAAAACATTCTGAGTCATACGTTTCAAACAAGAAACTTCCATAATACACATTAAAAATATCTACTGAGGTAACACTGAAAAGATAAACCTTGACCCAACAGCATAAAAACATTCTGAGTCATACTTTTCAAACGAGAAACTTCCATAATACACATTAAAAACATCTACTGAGGTAACACTGACAAGACAAACCACGACCCAACAGCATAAAAACCTTCTAAATCTTACGTTTCAAACAAGAATTTTCCATAATAGACTTTGAAAACATCTACTGAGGTAACACTGACAAGATAAACCACGACCCAACAGCATAAAAACACTCTGTGTCATGCGTTTCAAACGAGAAAATTCCATAATTCACATTGAAAACATCTACTGAGGTAACAATGACAAGATGAACCACGACCCAACAGCATAAAAAAATTCTGAGTCATACGTTTCAAACGAGAAACTTCCATAATACACATTGAAAACATCTACTGAGGTAACACTAAAAAGATAAACCACGACCCAACAGCATAAAAACATTCTGAGTCATACGTTTCAAACGAGAAACTTCCATAATACACATTGAAAACATCTGCTAAGGTAACACTGACAAGATAAACAACGACCCAAAAGCATTAAACATTCTGAGTCATATGTTTCATACGTGAAACTTCCAAAATAAACATTGAAAACATCTACTGAGGTAACACTGACAAGATAAACCATGACCCAACATCATAAAAACATTCTGAGTCATACGTTTCAAACGAGAGACACCCATAATACACATTGAAAACAGCTACTGAGGTAACACTGACAAGATAAACCACGACCCAACAGCATAAACATTCTGAGCTATACGTTTAAAACGAGAAACTTCAATAATACACATTGAAAATATCTACTGAGGTAACACTGACAAGATAAACCACGACCCAACAGCATAAAAACATTCTGAGTCATACGTTTCAAAGGAGAAACTTCCAAAATACACATTAAAAACATCTACTGAGGTAAAACTGACAAGATAAACCACGACCCAACAGCATAATCACATTCTGAGTTATACGTTTCAAACGAGAAACTTCCATAATACACTTTGAAAATATCTACTGAGGTAACACTGACAAGATAAACCATGACCCAAAAGCATTAAAACATTATGAGTCATACGTTTCATACGAGAAACTTCCATAATACACATTGAAAACATCTACTGAGGTAACACTGAAAAGATAAACCACGACCCAACAGCATAAAAACATTCTGAGTCATACGTTTCAGACGAGAAACTTCCATAATACACATTGAAAACATCTACTGAGGTAACACTGACAAGATAAACCACGACCCAAAAGCGTTAAAACATTTTGAGTCATACGTTTCATACGAGGAACTTCCAAAATAAACATTGAAAACATCGACTGAGGTAAAACTGACAAGATAAACCACGACCTAACAGCATTAAAACATTCTAAGTCATACGTTTCAAACGAGAGACATCCATAATACACATTGAAAAATGTACTGAGGTAACACTGACAAGATAAACCACGACCCAACAGCATGAAAACATTCTGAGTCATACGTTTCAAACGAGAAACTTTCATAATACACATTGAAAACATCTACTGAGGTAACACTGATAAGATAAACCACAAAACAACAGTATAAAAACATTCCGAGTTATACGTTTCAAACGAGAAACTTCCATAATACACTTTGAAAATATCTACTGAGGTAACACTGTACCTCACTACTGAGGTAACACTGCCAACAGCATAAAAACATTCTGAGTCATACTTTTCAAACGAGAAACTTCCAAAATTCACTTTGAAACTACAACTGAGGTAACTCTGACAAGATAAACCACGATACAACAGTATAAGAACAATCTGAGTCATATGTTTCACACGAGAAACTTCCAAAATATACTTTGAAAGCAGAGCTCAAGGTGAAAACATCTGTCTAGATTGGATTTATTAAATTTGAAGTCCGGTATGTTCTTGAATTAATTCAGTCACCGGAGTTAATTAAGAGATCATTTAAAGGATTAAGTTTGGAATAAATAAATAACAGTTGACTTTTGGTAAACTTGACCGAGATTCTTGATATTCCGTGAGGACATAAACTTGATTGAACTTTGAATCTAATTGGATTATACAACAAGTGAAAATTGAGTGAAGTAAGAGATTAAGAAATATTATTAATTTTGAGCATTCAAAGAGTGTAGACGTAAAGTTATTTAATAAGACATTAACGTAACCCTAATTGGTGAGCAAGACAAGGTCGGTTTCTCCCGTCAATCAGAATCATTCAGAATCAACACTTTCCCTTTTAATAATGTCTAAATATTATTGTCCTGAATGTAGAAACCCAGAAACCAGTGGAACAGTTCAGTGGACTAAATGCAGCCAATGGTGGCACCCCAAATGTGCAAAGATTACTCTTGGTTTAAGACAGAAGTTACCGAAATGGCTTTGCTTAAACTGTGATTTTCCCACTTCCCCTTTGATTACAAGTGATGAAAAACTTTCTGGCAAAGTTTCGCCAAAAGCAAGCCCTAGATCTGTTGCGAAAAACACGCCTATAGTCACTCCTAGGTGCTCCAATCCCCAAGCAAAGACAATGACTAGGCCCAGCATAAAGCAGAAAACTCCCTGTGTCGATTGTGCTGAACATATACGAGCAATTTCAGCGTTGAGAAGTAAATGCTCTACCCTTGAGAATGAACTTGCAGCCCGTGATTCTGTTATCGATAAGCTTGACATTCAAGTCAGGTCTGTTTCTGAGAAACTTCTCGATTGGTATGCAAGAATGCCATAAGCTAGACATTTTAGTCAACGAAAGAAAAACAACAATCGATTCTCTGAAGATGCAGTTAAATCAGTTTCAAGCCGGTTTCCCCTGGATCAAATCCCAAGCGGCCATGAACTTGGTACCCAGCCAGCCGCCCAAAATAACCAACGCAAAATGAATGCTGTAAGCATGACGTCAGTTAAATCGGATACACCCCTTCCAAGTGCGATGAATGATAATACTGAAATAGCCACAAGTGATGAGAATAACGTGATTGCGATTGACAAGTTACAGGAAGAGGACTTACATATCATTTTCGAGAAAATAATCAAACCACCATATAACAGAGAGCGTTGGTTCTTTCGGAATGGTTTTTGCAAGAGAGGAGCTAGTTACAAATTTGCTCATGAAAATAAAGTGACTCCGGTAAACAAAAATACAGTTCGACCTCGCCCCGAACAGCCCAAGTTAAAAGAGGTGTGTAAATTTTTCGAAAAAGGAGAATGTAAATTTGGTATTCACTGCCGGTTCCTACATCTATGTTATAATTTCCTTGCTAAGTCATGTAGTATTATTGAATATGTCCTTGATCATATAAAGATGTGCCCTCGTTTTAGATGCTTGGATGAAAATTGTAGACTAGCACATTGTAGCTGTACTGACCCAAGCTCATCAAAAAACACCCACCTTTGACTACGCGAACAGCAGAAAATCCAAAACAAACCCTCTTGGGGTGTAGAAAAGAGGGGACACTCTTGGGTTCAAACGCAGGCCCACATTTCCGGGGAATCCAGCTACCATTTTCAGCACACCATCTCCTCCTATGACACATCTCAGGAGCCTCTTAGATCCCCTCCCTCCGTTTCCCCCACCTATCCATTTTCATCAACAGCCAATAAAAACCAGTCCCGTCCCTTTTCTATTCCCCTCCCCTTTACCCCTTTCCCTGCAGAAGATAAAAATTGTTGGTGACTTCAGTTTAAACAATCCTGTTGCTGCTCCAGTCGCGATAGGGGGCAAGACATTCCAAAATAAACCGTTTTCCCGGAAATATCATGACAAATGCTACGTATTTCCTTCTTTCCTTTACAGCAACACCGAAAGTTTAAATCTAGAGAAATTTATTGACCTTCAGACCACGGCTCAAATGCTTGGCTCTTCCGTTATCTGTGTTTCCGAGGTCCATCGGCAAGATCTTAATTTATTGAGGGTTCTTAAGTTTTCTTCTTTTATTAAACTTCGGCCTGATGACCATCCTCTTGGGAAAAAAGGAGGAGGAATTATGAGCCTCGTGCACGAAGATTTTAAACCTCAGCTTTTAAATATACCTTTTCTTGTAAGGTTGACCCTTCTTACTCAGGACTAAATTTTGGTAGCGTGTTATGACTGAGGCTTGGGTAAAGATCCGTACTCAGAATCCAGTGAAAACTGATTTTTATTTTAAAAGGAAGTAAAAGAAAAATATTCTAACTCTAATTATTTTGAATACTTCTAAACCTCTTCTATATCTGTAGTCTAATATGCTATGGGTCTGCTCGTTCAATCCACAAATGTTACCGAAAAAAAAGGATTTAGTTAATTCTAGGCTATCGAATGCTTCTAATTGAAATAACTACACTTGAATAATCAGACAGACTTGGGTACCGATGTAATTAAAATTTTTTGCATCAAATTTTTGTTCCTAGGAACAACCTTTTTATCAAATCTCAATGGTTGTATAAATTAAACCAAGTTTCCGGTTTATATCCTGAAAAGGAAGTTAGTGTTCTTTGGAACTTTGATAATTTACTACTTTCTAGAAAAAATTGCATCTTTGGACAGAAGAGATTGGAATTCTTAATCTAGCAATTTAATTCCTCTTTCCTCCCGAACCCTTCTGTAAAACATCAGGACTGCCTCTGTACAATAAGAGCACGGGTTGAGAAATGCAAAGGTGGCTAAAAAGAGGAATGGATCCCTCTTTCGTATAACGTCTGAGAATTCGCTAGGGGAGGAATATTGTATTGTCCTCTAGTTCCAATCTTCTTATATGTATATATATAAGCTTTTAATAAACGCTATGTAAGTTCCAAATGGTCACTAAGCTGGAAGGAGGAGGCAAAAGCCTCTTTAATTTATTCTTTAAGGTCAAGGAGTTTTTCTTGTACTTTAACCTTAGTTTATTCCCACGTTCAAGTTTTTAACACGGACTAATTTTGATTTCTATTCTAGCATTTCACCTAGGGTGCAGTATTTCACCTAGGGTCCCCAAGATGGCGTTCAGATGGCGTTTAGAGCGCTCAAGTAGCAGCCTGAGCGTCGTCCAATTATAGCTTGATTTGTGAATTTTCTCGTGGTTTTTCTGCTGTGATGGTGTAAGTAATCGAAAATTTGACTTTCCTAGTTTCCATTAGTGCACTAATGATGGCATTAAAGAACTGAAAAGCTGACTTATACGAACTGAATTCATCTCGCTGACAGTGGCGCCATCTATTTTGTAATTTGGAGTTTAATTGGAGATGGCGTTCCAGAGCGCTCAAATAGCAGCCTGAGCGTCGTACAAGTATAGCTTTATTTGTGAATTTTCTCATGGTTTCTTTTCTGCTGTGGTGGTATGAATAATCGAAAATTTGACTGTCATAGTTTCCATTAGTGCAATAACGATGGCATTAAAGTACGGAAAAGCTGATTTATATGAACTGAATTCATCTCGTCTGACAGTGGCGCCATTTATTTTCATTAACTTAAGGCTCTTTCGACTGTTGAGAAAGCCGCCTGATGTCAATCCAAGTCAACAGCGATCCAAGCGTAGCCACAGAGGGAAAAGAGGAGGCCAAAGAAATAAAAATTGTGCTATCCCTGTTCTCGTTTCTAACAACAGAGCGAGGTCTCTCAGTACAGCAAGGGAACGTATTCTGACAGTAGTTAACTGCATCCCTCCTAGTGAAATCCCTCCTTCGCTTCGTCCGTGGTACGCTGACCCAGTATCGTCACTGTCAAGTACCCCACCTCCCCTAACACCTGAGTTTTTCTTGTCGAAGTGCAGACTTCCCAATATCCTAGTATGTAATGCCCGATCACTAAACAATAAAACCGACGAACTTGAAGTAGTTCTCAAACAGACGAGTTCCCCCATTGCTGTTATCACAGAATGTTGGGATATTAACGATGAAACCGGGCATATCAAGGGGTACAAGTGTTTTTTTAATACGAGACGCGACCGAGGGATTAACCGACGAGGCGGTGGGGTCGGACTGTACTTTCGGGAAGACTTACCTTGTAAATTACTAAGTCAGCCCAGTGAATCATGCCATGAAGTAATTTGGGTCGAATGCAAACCAAAGCGCCTATCAAAGCGATATTCGTGCTTGGTTGTAGCTGCAGTTTACTACCCCGAAAGTGCAAAGAACAGAAAAGAACTGATCCAGTATATCCAAAACTGCACTGATAACCTACGCCGCAGACACGCAGCGCCTGCTTTTGTAATCGCTGGTGATTTCAATCAGACTAATAAGGCATGGGTCTCCAGCATGCTTGACCTTAAGCAAGTTGTCTCAATCCCTACTCACGTCAGTGGTAGTATATTAGATCTTATTTTCACGAACATTCCCGATTATTACGAAGTACCCTTCTCTCTCGGTCCGTTGCATAACTCTGACCATAACACACTTCTTTGGAAGGCCAAAGTTGGCCTTCCAGCACCACGTAAAGTAAAAATTACCACTCGACCTATGACTAAAGAGGCAATTCGTTCCTTTGGACAGTGGATTGGGACGTTTGACTTTGATGAGATTTGCTCTATGACAGATATCGACCAGAAAGTTGATACTTTCAACTCTTTGCTGTCATGTAAATATCACGAACATTTCCCTGAGAAAAAAATAACTGTTAGTGATACTGACAAACCTTGGGTAACACCCGATCTAAAGAAGCTTATCTTAACTCGCTGCCAGTTACATCGCAGTGGGGATATTGTTCAAGCAAACAAACTTCGTAACCGCATTGTTAAACTGTTACGAGCAGCGCAGAAAAGGTACGTTCATGACAAAGTCTCGCCTCTCCTTCAAGGTGAGCCCCGTAGGTGGCACTCTGAAGTCAAGCGTCTTACCGGTAAACGTACCACCAGTGAAATTAAGATACAGAAAGACGACAAAACGCTGATAAAATCAGCCGAAGTGAACGCCTTTTTCACTTCAATCTGTACTACTCACCCGTCCTTCACCGAAGCCGAAATCGAAGCCCTCATTGCTGACGTCTCTGAAGATACAATCGTTGAAGTATCCGAGTTCGCGGTGTATAAAGAACTTCAAAAGTTAAAAATCAACTGTGCTTCTTACCCAGGAGAATTGCCAGTTAAACTTTTAAGAGAATATTCTATGTTTTTAGCAAAACCACTCTCATCAGTGATCAATCAGTCGTTCAAGGAGCACAAATTCCCGAGTGCTTGGAAAAAAGCCTACGTCCGCGTCTTACCTAAAGTCAAAGACCCGAAGTCCTGCAATCAGCTTCGTCCGATTTCTATTACGCCTAATATGGCTAAAGTGACTGAATCTTTTATTTATAGAGAGCTCCTAGCCCAAGTTCAGCCAGCCCTAGATCCGTTTCAGTACGGCTGCTTGAAAGGGAGTAGTACGACGCATTATCTAGTACGTCTCTACCACCTGATTACCGAGTGGTTGGACAAAGGCAGTAGCCTCGTTGACCTGCTTTTAGTCGACTATCGTAAGGCTTTTGACTTGATCCGCCACTATACAGCAGCAAATAACCTCAAAAAGATGGGCGCTAGGAAGCATATTTTGCTCTTAGTTGTTGACTTCCTGCGTAACCGCTGTCAGTGTGTCTATGCTCTCTTCCCTAGTGACTTAAACTCTGAGTGGGCTGAACTAACGTGTGGCGCACCACAAGGCACTAAGCTGGCAGCTCTTTTGTTTTTAGCGGTAATTAACTACATTATCCTCGAGTTTGAAGACAGATTCAAATACGTGGACGATCTCTCCCTACTTCTGAAATATCTTGCTGAAAAGTCAGACGTGTATCCCCAGTTCAGCAGTGAGATCAGGAACTCCTTTCTCGAGGCGTGTAGCATTAACGACCTCCAGCTTAATATGAATAAAACAAAAGTCATGAGGTTTAATCCGCTTAAGCGTGACCTCTCATGCCCGGTTCCTTGGTACCCTACTACCTCAACCTCAGTGATTCTCGGGGTTACTTTCAGTGACGACTGTTCATTTAGCGCGCACATCGCCGGTCTGGTGAAAAAAGGTAGTTGCGCATTACAGTCGCTAATTACCTTGCGCCGACTGGGTTTCTCACAAAGTCAGCTGAAGACGGTTTACGTCACGTATGTGCGCCCAATCCTTGAATATGCGTGTCCTGTGTGGGGCCCTCAGGCTCATAATATTGAACACCTAAGTGAAGATCTGGAAGCCATTCAAAAACGGGCAGTGAAAGTGATACTAGGCCCGAAATACAACTCTTATGAGGCTGCCCTTAGTACCTTACGACTGCCAACGTTGCGTGATAGGCGCTTACAGTTAATGTGCAATTTTGGGCAGTCCCTTCTTTCGTCCCAGAAACACCGTTCGTTGCTTCCCCCACCTGCACCTATCACCGCCAACACCCGCCATAAAAATCAACTAGTGCCGCCAAAGTGTCGAACAACCCGTCACAGCAATTCTTTCGTGCCTTTTTTTGTTAGTTATTTAAACCGCCAGTGACCAGTTTTATGTAATGTACTAAACAGCGCCATTTAGTCGGGGCTTCGGCCACGGCTACGATAGTTGTTTATAAATAAATGAGTCTATGAGTCTATGAGTCTATGAGTCTAAGTCTTTCTAATCAAATATATCCCAAATCACCAAATTATAATAAAATGTCGTGCTTTGACTTCAGCACTAGTTTTTATGTCTCCTATGTACGTATTAAATTTATTACTTAGCCTGGTTTATCCAGGTGACAGAAATCTTTCAGAAGTTTACATCTTATCTCAATTTTTATCTTCAAAGGAAATTTATGTAGGCTATTAGTAGCTTTTTATCCTAATTTATAAAGAAAACACTTACTCATATTCCTTGGTTGCGAGGCAAAATTACCCCGATTTGTCTCTCATCCGTAAGTTATATTCATTTTGCTACTTGATCCGTTTAGCGACCTCCCCTGCTCTTTTAGCCAATCAACAACTTTTTGCTAAAAAGTAGTTTTTTTCCAGTATGTCAAGGCCTTGCATTCCTTTTTCTTTTATACCCAAAACTGGCCCAAATAGGTCTTCAAATATTTATCACGGGTTCAAAAGTCGTTCGATTCTTGGACAAAGGAGTGTCACTATAAGATTTATGACTAGTTACGCAAAGTGAAGTTATGTTCAAATTCATGCTAATTTGAAATTGTCACTATATTTCTGATTTATTGAAGCGAAAGGGAATTCTAAGCTTTAATGTTATACGTTGATAAGTTGTTACATCTTTCCCTTTTTTCTTTTTGCATGGAAACTCGTATTTGCCTCACTTCATCCAGGCCAATGGTTGAGCTAAACCTATTCTAAAAGTAAATAAAAAGTAAATATTCAATTTAGTCTTCCCAATGTAGTAGAACCTATGCGAAGTTCTTAGCCAGAATCCTTATGAGTTCATACAGATATTTTTTTATCTACGGTTTTTTTTTCGTTTCGTGGCATCCGAAATCAAACCCCTGATCTTCTGTTGCCAAAAACAGATAAATCGACAGTTTGATAACTTTAAGTTTAAAATTGAGCACCTCTTTAATAAAAGGAAGATATATTAATTGACCTTTAGGAACAGCTGAAGTTTATTTTCTTATTTGAGCCTTTTCTAACTTTATTCAAATGATAAGTGAATACTCGAAACAGTATTTAAAGGTGCCAAAAGGTCAAGTAACAATGGAAGACTTGAAAAATCAAAGGCAAATACATTCTACAATGAAAGAAAAATCTGTACCCGTTCTCTATTTTAGAAAAATAGGAGTTACGAAATTTTAAGCCTTTCGAACATTCTGAACTCATCTTGTTTATTTGATATGGAGAAATCACAAATAACTAACAATTATTTATTTTCTTTACTACCTTTTTATTTGAATTGGACTTTTTGTCACTTCCTTGTTTATCTGTAATTTTAGAAAATTTATCTCATTAATCTCTCTAGATATATATTCGATAATTCGCTTGGAAGTCCTTCCCAAAATTTCTAAACTTTTGTTTCTTTCCATTCTTAATTCTCTGTCGAGGTCACTCACTAATTATGTAGATCGGTCCGAAATATGTATTAACCTTTCATTTTTTTGCTGTCAAATAATCTACTTCATGAAGAATTCTTTCTTCATCTCCTTCCGTTTCTAGTCCAGCTACCCACCCTATTTTTGCCCCAAAAGTGGTAATATACTCCGTTTGTTTCGTTTTGTGTTATCCGTCCTTAATGATTCTAGTATATGCATATGCAGCCTTTGCGCGCTGGGATACAACCTTTTTTGTATCCCTATGGATGCAAACCTTTTTTGATTCCTGAAGAGGTGGATGCAACCTATTTTTGCATCCTTGAGAGGTGTCGTCTCAACCTCCCTCTGAAATACATGACTCCCTGTCATGACATGTCCGTGACTCCTAGTCGCACTAGGTCTACTCTTAACGGTTAACCTATATCTACAAAACTAGGGAAGCTAGGCCTCTGCCTTCCGGTGGTTCCATAACCATCGCTCGGAGGCCGCAGTACTTTCGGCAAAAATTGCACTAAAAATTTTCTTGGGGTTGGTTTATAGGTGCTAGAGCTAAACAATATTTTGCTTTTTGTCCTGTTTCACCACAGTGGATACACGTTGGAGGTGTTTCACATTCCGATTGTCTATGCGGATCCCCGCAAGTCCAGCATTTTATGCGAGTGTTTTTTCTTTCAATAAATTTATTCCAGGAATAATTACCCCTAGTTGGTCTTGACATATCTTTCTTTCCACAGTTCAAACATTTCTTTGGGTTGTTTTTATAATTTCCTACGTTTTGAAATTCTACTTTGGAGTTATATCTTTGTTCTCCAGGGAAAGTCATGTCTCCTGAGTCAACCACCGTTGCTCCCAAAGACATGTCTGAGGAGTTCCTATACACTAAATCAATCGATTCAAATCTCTTTGCCAGCGCTAATAATTCATCTTTGTCATCTGTTGCCTTAGTTTGTTCATGAACTTTCCTTCCAATTGAAGGGAGCATACCATTTTTAAAAATACTAATAGTTATGTCATCTGCCCTTATACCAGGAGCATTTTTTGCATACTCTAGTGACTTTCTACTAATTCGGGAGTAAAATTGATGTACCAAATCAGATGGCCTTTGTTTCTCGGATAGGAGCTCTTGCAGTTTTTGTGCTGCTGGTTTTTCATGTAAAAAGGCTTCTTTTAGAAGTCTTTCTAAATGGACTAAATCTCTGATTTTAGAAATGTCTAAGCTCGTTGAAAATCTTTGGATTTCTCCTCGTGTATAGCAAATAGCTTGATTAATAATAGCAATGTCATTTTTTTTTCTAAACTCCTTTGTATTTCTTTAAGGGTCGTAATCCACGAATGGATTTTATTGGATATGTTAGTAACGAGATGGGAGGGGCCTGTTCTACTAATAGATTTTGAAGCCTACCTGTGACGGTGGCATCTCTATATTGCTCTCTTGAGCGTTTGTTATAGACTATGCTTGTTGTAGTGCAATTTCTAACTCTCTGATTTTGTTTTCATTTGAACTCATGATGGTTCTATCTTTATAAACTCTTAATGTGAGAAACGTTTTGAACATATAAATTGTTTTAAGCTACTAAAATGAGTTAGTTTATAAATTGTGTAAGCATTAGCTTAATATCTCGATTTAACTCAAGGCTAATGGTATAGATTACACTTTTGAAGATGATTAAACTATGACACTAGTATTAAAAAAGATTTAAGCAAGATACAGACGATACGGACACTGGAACTTGTAACAAAGAGAAAGAAAAGGAGAAGAAAGAAAGAATTTTAGGAAGGTAAAACTGTCTAAGTTTCCTTTCAAGTCAAGTTATGTTGCTTAAATGAACCCTTTTTCAATCTTTTCTGTCGCTGCTAGGCTTGACGATAATCGTCAGAAACTGAACACATACCTTCTTGATAGGAACCGAGAACCAAATTTTACCAAAATTTATAGTTTTTAACAATCCTCCCCCACCCTTAAACAAAAGTTGCACCGAACTTGAGTACCGCTGTCACCAGTTGTAAGGTTGCCCCTACTTATCAGGGCTAAACATTTTGGTAGCGTGTTATGACTGAGGCTTGGGTAAGGATCGGTACTCAGAATCCAGTGAAAACTGATTTGTATTATAAAAGGAAATAAAAGGAAAATATTCTAACTCTAATTATTTTGAATACTTCTAAACCTCTTCTAGGTCTGTTGTCTAATATTCTATGGGTCTGCTTGTTCAATCCACAAATGTTTACCGAAAAAAGGATTTAGTTAATTCTAGGCTATCGAATGCTTCTAATTGAAATAACTACACTTGAATAATCAGACCTACTTGGGTACCGGTGTAATTAAAACTCTTTGCATCAAATTATTGTTCCTAGGAATAACCTTTTTATCAAATCTCAACGGTTGTCTAAATTAAACCAAGTTTCAGGTTTATATCCTGAAAAGGAAGTTAGTTTTCTTTGGAACTTTGATAATTTACAACTTTCTAGAGAAAATTGGATCTTTGGATGGAAGAGATTGGAAATCTTAATCTAGCAATTTAATTCCTCTTTCCTCCAAAACCCTTCTGTAAAACATCAGGACTGCCTCTATATAATATTAGCACGCACTGAGAAATACAAAGGTGGCTAAAAAGAGGAATTCATCCCTCTTAATGTAACGTCAGAAAATTCGCTAGGGGAGGAATATTGTATTGTCCTCTAGTTCCAATCTTCTTATATGTATATATATAAGCTTTTAATAAACGCTATGTAAGTTCCAAATGGTCACTAAGCTGGAAGGAGGAGGCAAAAGCCTCTTTAATTTATTCTTTAAGGTCAAGGAGTTTTTCTTGTACTTTAACCTTAGTTTATTCCCACGTTCAAGTTTTTAACACGGACTTATTTTATTTCTATTCCAGCATTTCACCTAGGGTCACCAAGTCTTTCTAATCAAATATATCCCAAATCACCAAATTATAATAAAATGTCGTGCTTTGACTTGAGCACTAGTTTTTATGTCTCCTATATACGTATTAAATTTATTACTTAGCCTGGTTTATCCAGGTGACAGAAATCTTTCAGAAGATCCCTTCTTATTTCGATTTTTATCTTCAAAGAAAATTTATGCAGGCTAGTAGTAACTTTTTATTCTAATTTACAAAGAAAACACTTACTCATATTCCTTGGTTCCGAGGCAAAATTACCCCGATTTATCTCTCATCCGTAAGTTATATTCATTCGATACTTGATTCGCTTAGAAACCTCCCCTGCTCCTTTAGCCAATCAACAACTTTCTGTTAAAAAATTGTTTTTTTCCAGTATTTCAAGGCCTTGCATTGCTTTTTGTCTTATACCCAAAACTGGTCTAAATTAGTTCTTCAAATATTTATCACGGGTTCAAAAGTCGTTCAATTCTTGGACAAAGGAGTGTTACTACAAGATTTTTGACTAGTTACCCAAAGTGAAGTTATGTTCAAATTCAAGCTAATTTGAAATTGTCGCTATATTTCTGATCTTTTGAAGCAAAAGGGAATTCCAAGCTTTACTAAAAATGAGTTACCAAATTACACAAAATTAAGGCCTCCTTACATCTTGAAGATAATGATGAAATTACTTGGGTCAAAGCCCAACCTAAGTGACTCCCTAGGCCACTCTCTGCCGTAGGAGTATGCGTTTTCTATTATTAAACCTGGTCAGCCCGCTGCAGCAAGAAAAGCTTTCTGGGAGAAGCTGTAGGAATTGACAGATTACGTCCAGAGGACTCGCCCATATTTTGGAGTAGTAATGCTTGGAGATGCTAACGAACTCGATAGTAATCGATGGCAAGGTCACTTAACCTTAAAAATCTAGTTGATTTCCCAAAAACTAATGGGAATACATCTCTGGATGTAATCCTGACAAATATTTCGGAATATTACCAGAATCCTAGTAAACTAGCACCACTTGGTGGAAGTTATCATTATATGTTACAGCGGAACCCCTTGGAAAAATTAAAAATTAAATATTCTGCAACCGAAGTTACTTAAAGGCCGATCACTGACCATGGTCTGCTGCAATTCAGTGACTGGATAACGGGAGAAAACTGGGTCACGGTCTCTTCAGCTAAAGACTTGGATTCCCAAGTAGAAGAATTCAATAATGAGGCAAACTCAAAATTTTTTGAGTGCTTTCCCGAACGTAAGACTAAATTCTGTTCTATTGATAAACCATACGTAAATTCAAAAATAAAGCTACTGATAAAACATAAATTGCACCTAATACGAAAATGTCAAGAGAACCAAGCAAAAAGTTGGCAAACCAAATAAAATGGAAAATCAAAAAGGCACAAGCAAATTACTATGAAAATGAATTTGACCATCTTTTGGAGTCCAAGCGTTTGCAGTTCTTCAGTAAAGTAAAAAGTCTGACTGGCAAAAGTTCCAACCAGTTTACTTCAGGAAGGAGGAGCATCTAGAGAAAACTGCGAATGATTTAAATGTCCATTTTGCTTCAATTTTGCAGTCTTACCCCCCCTCTTCCACCTGAGGATCCTCGCAGTAAGTTTAACTACTCCTTCAGATGACAATTTAATTGCTGATATTTCATCGGCAATTACAATCCGTAAACTCTCTTCGTTAAAAAGAACTTTCGTTGCCCCTTTTGACATTCCAGTTGCTCTCATTAAAGAATTTGCTAAAGAATTATCATTTCCGCTTCAGATAATTTTTAATAATATAACAAAACAGGATATTTTCCAAAGAAATGGAAGAAAGGGTTTATTACCCCGATTCCAAAGAAAGGAGCAGCTAATGATTTCTCTGGTGTCCGCCCGATCACAGTTACGTCAGTTTTTAGCAGAATATACGAAAGCTTTGTTGCCGTATGGATGAAAAAATATATTTTGAAAGTAACTGATCGAAAGCAATTTGGTAACATCCCTAAGTGTTCGACAGTTCATTACCTCGTTAATTTAATTGATTTTATTTTAAAACATGTGGACGAACATGGAAAATGGATAAATTTAATTGCAATTGATTTCAGAAAAGCATTTGACCTTGTTGATCTCAAAATCCTTTTAGAAAAAATGGCGGAAAAAAGTATACTGAGCTTTATTATTAAAATCATCAAGAGCTTCTTAAAAAATAGAGAGCAAACTGTGAAGTATAAAGATCAATTTTCCACTTTTCTGCCAGTTTTTTGTGGAATTCCACAAGGAACTGTGATTGGGCCGCTGGGCTTCCTCCTCATGATAAATGAAATTTCTGCCGAGTTGGAGGACAGATGGAAATACTTTGACGACTTGTCCTTAACGAAAATCGTATCTAAGGATTCGAAGAGCATGCTGCTGGTTTCATCGAAAAAGTTACCTCAGAGGCGGCTGAACTAGACATGGTCGTGAATAAAGACAAATGCTCGGTCACGACGTTTTCTTTTCTTCGGAATACTCAACGTCTTTCGAGCCTCCTATCGCTTCCGAGCTAATAAGCCATAAAATAACTTTACTTGGTGTGGTGATTTATTCTGACCTGTCATGGCGGGAGAATACAAAGACATTTGTAAAAAAAAAACTAACGGCACAATCAAAATGCTAAAAACACTGAAAAAATTTCAAGTTCCTAAAGACAAGCTGAAACTAATATTTTGTACTTTCATCCGCCCCTTAGTTGAATATTCTTGTCCGGTTTGGCACTTTGCCCTTACCCAGGATGAAACTGACAAAATAGAACGAGTTCAGAAGAGATGACTGCAAACCATTTATGGCGATTCCCATCTAGCTTACTCCTTTTACCTCAAAGAATTTAAACTTGAATCCATTTCGTCCCGCCGAGAAAAATTATGCCAAAGATTTGGCTCCTCTCTCCTCCAACATCCCATCTACCGATCATTCCTTCCCCCACAGATTGTCCTTTTAAGATCTCGTCCCCCCAGGGAAGTGGCTGAGAAGGTTCCAAAACTGACCCAAGTCCACTGTAACACCATGCGCTACAGTAAAAGCTTTGTGCCAAGCTTTGTGAAATATTACAATGATCTCTAGTGTTTTTATTCTTTAGTTTATTTTGTCCTGAAGAAGTTTTATCAGACAATTTTATTCTCAATCTCAAGTGTTTTTATCCTTTATTTTATTTATCCTGCCGAAGTTTCATCAGACAACATTATTTTGCTAATTATGAATAAGAGACATCATATTTGGGCTTTGCCCACGAGAGCTATGTCTTGTTTTTGAATTAAATGAATTTGAATTTGAATCAACTGAGGTAACGCTAACAAGATAATCCACGGCACAACAGTATAAAAAAATTCTGAGTCATACGTTTCAAACGGGAAACTTCCAAAATGCACTTTGAAAACATCAACTGAGGAAACACTGACAATATAAACCACGACACTAATGTATGAAAACATTTTGCGTCATACGTTTCGAACGAGAAACTTCCAAAATGCACTTTGAAACATCAACTAAGATAACAGTGACAAGACAAACCCCGACACAACACTAAAAAACATCTTGAGTTATACGTTTCAGACGAGAAACTTCCAAAATACACTTTGATAACATCAACTGAGGTAACAGTGACAAGATATACCGTGACACAATAATATAAAAATATTCCGAGTCTTACTTTTCAAATGAGAAACTTCCAAAATAAATTTTGAAAACATCAACTGAGGTAACACTGACAAGGTAAACCACGACACAACAGCATAAGAAAATTCTGAGTCATATGTTTCAAACGAGAAACTTCCAAAATACACTTTGAAACATCAACTGAGGTAACAGTGACAAGACAAACCACGACACAATGGTATGAAGACATTCTGAGTCATGTGTCTCAAACGAGAAACCTCCAAAATGTACTTTGGAACATCAACTGAGGTAACACTGACAAAATAAACCACGGCAAAACAGTATAAAAATGTTCTGAGTCATACTTTTTAAACGAGAAACTTCCAATATGCACTTTGAAACATGTACTGAGGTAACATTGACTAGATAAATCACCACACAACAGTATAAAAACATTCTGAGTCATATGTTTCAAACGAGAAACTTCCAAAATACACTTTGAACACATCAACTGAGGTAACACTGACAAGATAAATAACGACACAACAGTACAAAAACAATCTGAGTCATATGTTTCAAACGAGAAACTTCCAAAATACACTTTGAAACATCAATAGAATGCAAAACTGACAATAAGATCTTTTCTTCTTCTTCTCCTTTTGGTTTGTATAACCTCATTACTAGAATCAACTTCCAGTTATAAATAAATATTATTATTATTATTAAGCTCTTTGAGTGGCAGCTATCCTCCTCTATGGAATATATTCTGCTTATTTTGGGGTTTAATGTTACTCTTTACTTTCATAATAACAGTGTAGACCAGAAATATTCCCGGAAATAATGAGATATTATACATAAATTTCTACCTCCACCCCATCCTTAAAATCAATTCGGTATTTATCTGATGGCTCAATGTGTAAGTTTCAACTTATTACCATCATCCGATTCTTAGATATCACCTTAATGCTCTTCACCTTTTCGGATGCACCCATAATCAAAACTTTCCCCCTTTCTAATGATAAATCCTGCATGTAAGCAACAGATAATTTACAGTCCTTGTCCCGGGGCTGTGGGGGATACACCATCCCAGGAGGCATATCTATTAGACTTTTTGACTAGTTTGAACAAAACAACAATGACAAAATCTTGACCATTGTTAAGGAGAGGGTCCAAATAAAAAGGGCAAGGGAGGGAGGGCATGGTGGCCCTCTTATATCTCTTCAAATCACCTTCAATATACATTCATAGTTTTAACCTAATACCATCAGCCGTTGCTAATATATTTCTGATGTTCCTTTTTCACAACTAGCATGGACAAAGTGTGTTTTGATTGTGTTTGGTATCTTTCTCAACATTACCTTAAAGTTTCACCTTCATACTCAAGGCTGTTTTGGAGATAAATTATCAAACATGTCTTCTTTTCTTCCTAAAATACCTTATATGTAACAAAGAGCACCTTGCATGACTTACAGCCCTTCATCGGGGAATGTGCCAGGGGGTGGGTGACAACCCCGTAGAAATAGTAATTAGACCTTTGGACTATTTTGAATATAATAGCTGTCTCAAAATTTTGATCGGATGCCTTTTGGAGGGAAAGGGTATGGGGAGTGGGGGTTGTTCGGTTGCCCTCCAATAACTTTTAAATCTTCCAATTGAATGAGCCCCCTTCAATTTTATACGAACACCTTTTCCGTAACAGGCTTATATCCTAACAATGGACAACTTGCATAGATTACAATCCTTGCCGGGAACTGGAAGGAGGAGTGGTTGTCAACCCCAGAGGCATAGTTATTTCACCTTTGAACTATTTTGAACAAAAAGGCTATCTCAAAATTTTGATTGGATGCGTTTGAGGAAATAATATTTCGCGGAGGGGGGGGGGGGCTGGTTGCCCTCATTCACTTTTTCTCTGAAAAGTGTACTAGAGCGTTTAACTTGCAATTGAATGAGCCCCCTTTGAAGTTGCTACTACCACACCTGCCATAAGAAGTGCCTCTGAGAAAAAAATAGTAACACATTAAAACCTTATGGCTGTTTACTATATACAATGCTACAGCATTGCCTCTATCTTAAACAGGCGAGTAAAACTTTCAATTTCTCTCCTAATGAATATACAACATTACCCGGGGGACATTGGGGGGGGGGGGGATTTTACGAGGGGAATTTTACGCGGGGGGATTTCCGGGGGAATCTTCCAAGATAGGAGGCATTTTTCAGTGGGGAAATGCCTAGCACTGAAATTTTCTTATGCCACGCTGTCTGAATTTATATTTTACGTTATTTCTTCGAATTTTTATGTCATTTTTGTCACATATAAGCGATTTACAATTTGGTTTATATCCAATGTAAAGAAAATATGGCTTATAAGAACCACTTGGTGAAAACATTTTTGCATATATCGATTAAAAGACTAAGCTATTTGAATAATGATCACGCCTTCATTGTCCTAATCACCTTCTCTCAGTAAACTCGTATAATTTATTGGTCTCCGTTATCATTGTTTAAGGCTTTTAAAAAATGTTACTCATCCAATGAGGTTAACAGTTTACAAATTGAAGCAAACAGTAAAATAAAGAACTAAAAACCACAATAGAGGTGCACTTTCTTAGCAGCCTGGATTCACTTTACAAGTATAGTCAACTCTAATACATGTTATGGGCAACTCTAACATATTTTCTAATATACGTTAGAAAGCTTTTTTTCAAATCCTGAATATCAGACAAAACCACGACGGCTTTGCCAGCTAGCTTATGAATTGTACCCTAAAGTTGGCTACTCAACAACATAAACTACAGAACGTAATAATGACGAACAGTTTTTGATTGGATGCTTAAAATAGTTTCCCATACAGAAACAAGATTAAATTCTTCTAGATCTTATTTAAACCTAATAAATAGTTCTAAAGGTTTACTCAGCTAATATGAAACCTTCTGTAATAGTATATAGAATTGAATCGAACGCTACTCATTTTCCTTATTTATTAATTTAGTTATCCACAAGAGGTGCTTAAGTCAGCTGATTTCATTTAACAATAGAATATGGAAAATTTTTAGTAACCTCCATCTATGCTTTAAAACGAATGATAACTTCTTTCTAGGAAGACAATGTATCTAATTTATTTGAAATATTTTTCGATTGCTAGGAATTTAACCTGCCAATGACATTCTTTATTCTAAGAGTAAAATAGTTCTTAGGATTTTGTTCATGTTTTTCCCTGCTTCACATAAACGGAGTAATGCTTACTGTACAGACTCAACAATTTTTAATATTAATTTTTAACCAATTCCAATAACGTTTTGAGGTTCTGGTTTATTGATTTGCATATTATAACCTATTCCTTCATTTTTGTTCAATAATAAGGGATTTTGGCCTTACTATTTATATACTTCAAATTTTGCTGTGTTAGATTACCTGTTGGGGTTAATTTTGATTTATTGCTCCACTTTATCGCATGGAAAGTCTGCTAAATTTGCAATTGTGTTTATTCAACAAAATTAGTACCGAGCTTGGGCCAATTTCAGTTTGCATGCTAATTTTAATAAGAAATTTCACTAAGAGATTAAAAATAATATTTCATTCAAAATGTAAATATAGTCCTTAGGATTTTGAATTTAGCGTACTAGAAAAGTCAGTTCAAAAGTGTAGTTAACGATAATACACCATACTTGCCATACATGCATACTCGTAGAAATTATGTATTATCTTTTGACCGTGTCTGCTGATCCACCGAAAAACTGGTGCTCCCAAAAATTTTAGGGAGAATCAGACTTTTCCTATTCACCGATAGTCGGCAAGAAAATAAAATAAAATTAGCAAATAATACAAATAAAAAACTCGTGGAATGGCATTACCAAGAACTTGTCTCAATCTCTCAAGATTAACTTCCGCCAGTGACAAAATATGTAAGAAAAATATTCTTCAAGTTAGCTCAAGCAAATGAAAAATCAAATGGGAGAATGTTTTGCTAAATACAGCTCTTTGCTAAGCTGGAATATTATGCTATAGTCTAGTGGTTTGTTTCACCATATTCTTGGCCAAATTTTTACGTTTTTGCAACACTTTCCTTATTATATTAATTTATATGATAACCTGATATTGTTCTTGTGACTATTTCTAAAACAAACACTAAAATTCTGAAAAGTAAGCCTACTTTGAATTTTTCTAAAGTAGGCTAGGCTACTCACTTATTTTATAGGCTACAGTCCAGGCAGTATATACAAGATTCAATTACTAATATAGGTAAAAGGGGAAAAAATTGCTCAATATGTTTTGGTTTAGGTCTTAGAATAATAACTTTTCAGAAGGAGACATCCTGGAACAAAAAGAGACACATTTTAAAAGTAGGCATACAATTTTTTTGCTCATTTAGGCCTATTACAGTTTTTTTCATTTTTTGACAATTCACTCTCACACTCCTCTAATGGTCTAAAAACAACCATAGGCTATACAAGAAAACTAATCAAGAACTGGGGTAAATATTTACATATTTACATAGCCTAATTTAGCCAGGAAGAAAGTAAATTTGGTGAATTTTTGGGAGTTCATATTATGGTAAAGTTCTATGAAATCATATTATTGAGTTAGGAATAAAGTGAATGCACCATTTGATGCCTTTTTTTTATGCTGATTACGAATATAATAAGCATTTCTATCAGAAATGAATTTCAGCCCCCCCCCCCTATATAGGCTATGCCTAACCTAACCCTGAATTGGCCTATATAGGGGGGGAGGGCTGAAACTCATTTCTGATAGAAATGTATATTATATTTGTAATCAGCATAAAAAAGGCATTGAATGGTGTATTCACTTTTGTCCTAACTCAATAATATGATTTCATAGAACTTAACCCATATTATTGACTTAGGAATAAAGTGATTATCTTTTTTATGCTCTTTACAAATATAATAAAAAAATTCAAATTTACCCACCCTAGGGGCATCCTGAGGCTCATTTTGTTTGGGGGGGGGACAATCTTTGTAAATTTTACCTAATCACTACCTGATTTATGCCAAATTTTCTGTAGAAATCAAGAATTTTGCTAAATTTTGGCTGATTTTGCAAAATTTCTGCCCTTGGCAAAAAATTTGCCAAATGGCAAAAAAGTTGGGGTGGGGGGGGTAGAGCACCTCCCCCCCTCTTGGGACACCCCTGCCCATCCCCACCCCAAATGTGCAAATATATATCCTGATTTGTAACCACACAAAGAAGTTATCAGCTCTAGTCAAGTTATTGACAAGTGGTTAAAAACAGAACTAGTTTATAAATAAGTTGTTCAAGAGTAACATATTCCAGAAATACTTATTTATAACAATTCAAACCTCATTTATTAGGCAACTCAAATATAAAATGTTTTCCAACCATTTTAAGTTTTTCAAATACCATCAACAATTCATGATATTTTCCAATTCAGGGTATATATTTGCATGGGGGTGGGTAAATTTGAATTTCCAATAGAAGCAATTATTATATTTGTAAAGAGCATAAAAAAAGGCATTGAGTGGTATCTTCACTTTATTTGTAAGTCAATAATATGAACTACCAAAAATTTACTATGAATGTATTTCTAAAATAACTGTCTAGTGAGAAAACATTGCCATTTATAACTGATTCAGGAATGGTATTTTTTATTTTTATTTGTCATAATAATAAAATGTTTTCTTGAAAATAAATATGTAGGAATTTCTATAAAGAGCCTGAAACCCCTCAAAAAAGGCATCACAGCAATGCAAAAAGTACACTATTGGAATAACCATTGAAAACCCTCAATAGGAAACTTACAGCTCCCATATTGAAGAAAAACACAACTGCTCCCATCTCAGAACAACAACAGCACTGATGCATCATCTTTCTCTTTTTTTTCACATTTTTTATGTACTTCCCAATTGTTCTTGCTGTTTTATTTTGTAGAATTTACATGCTCTTGTAATCAGCATACAAATTGCTGCTCCAAACTACACATCCATATGATATATATGGGTAGATTATTGCAAAGTATATTGTGGAAAGAATATGTTCCAGGAATATATGCTTCAGTTGTCTCCAAATGCCTACTCCTTGTGCAAGTTTGGCAGAAATAATGTAACTATGAATGGTTCCACAAAAGATTAGAATCAATATGGCACTTTTGCACACAATAGGACTTTACCACTTACATCTGCAGAATCACCCACTCTACAGAATGTCTATAAAAATGTCTTCATTACATTCATGCACAGCAAATTTAAACTTGTAAAAACCTCTAGGAATAACCTTAAACTTGTAAAAACACCATTGGAATAATCATTGAAAATCCTCAATAGGTAACTTACAGCCCCCATCTTGAACAACAACAAAACTCACATTTTCACATCACTGCCACCCAGCATTAATGCATCCTCTTTTTCTTTCTTTTTTTTATTGTTGCTAGCAGGACACTGAAACATCATAAAGAGTTGTTTAAGGCCTTGTTTTTAAAACCTAATTTTTATATCTAATTAGTTTTGAACTATTTTTTCAATTTTACAGCATAGCCTAGTCTAAAAACTATAGACAAGGTAATAAATTACCTTTTGGGCCCCAATAAGGGCTCAAAGTAGAATTTATCCCAGAAGCAATTATTTGAATTTAGAAAGAACATAAAAAAGGCATCAAATGACATATTCATTTTCTTTTTAGATACATTATGTGAATATACAAATATTTACCATCAGACTATCATATTTCCTTCCATTCTTATGCTCTTTTTTAGAATCATTTTAATTAACATTTTGGTAAATTATGCACTCAATCACACAGACTGGCTTGATGACTGGTTTCAAGCAAAATAAATGATGGCATCCATCACAACATTGTTTCAGAAAAACAGGTCATACAATACACAGTTGCTAGAAGTTGTAAAAGATTTCCAAAATATGGCTGATTTCAGTTTGAAGTTTGATTGCTTGTACATTGACTTCAGTAAAGCATTTGACAAAGTTTCAGTTAGTTTGTTGCTTGAAAAATGTGAAAAGTATGAGCTAGGCAGTAGAACTTTAGCATGGATTATAGATTACTTACCAGGCTGTTCCCAGCAAGTTATAGTCAGTAGTACACTTTCAAGCAAGAGCCCAATTTTGAATAGTATGCCACAAGGCAGTTGTTTTTGCCCAGTGTTATTTTGTTTGTTTGTCAATGATCTGCCTCAAGTACTTCATCACTCCACTATCAAACTGTTTGCAGACAATGTAAAACTGTATAAGAGTGTTACCTCCTTGGTAGACATTGCCCTTATTCAAGAGGATCTGAATGCCCTAAATGATTGGTGTAAATTGAACTCCATGTTTCTAAACCATCAAAAATGTTTTGTACTTCATTACTTTTCAAAAAGCTCAAATTATCATTATTTTCTTGGTGATTCACCTGTTTCATCTGTGGATTCAGTAAGGGATTTAGGTATTCACTTTGATAACCAGTTGAAGTTTCACAAGCATGTGTCAACAATTTTGCAAAATGCTAATTACAGTCTGCTTCAAATTAAGAGAAGCTTCAGGAAATTTAACCTTTACACTTTTATGACACTATACAAGACAATAGTATGCCTGGTGGTAGAATATTGTTCCTCTGTGTGGTGTCCAACATGGAAATTTGAACTATAGCAAATTGAAAAGGTTCAACATTGGGCCTCAAAGATTGTGCTGTATTTGAGTCATTTACCATATCAGTGTTGACTGCAATGTTTGGGACTTCCTTCTCTGGAGTTTTGATGGGATAAGATTGATCTGATCAATATGTTCTGTATTATGAAGGGTGTCAATAATGTGGACTGGGCTGATTTCTTCAAGCTTAGTCATTTCTCAGCCACTCAACAAAACTCATATAAACTGTATCAGCTGTGAGTGCACAAGAAATAGGTTGATGTAGCTTTATTAGCCAAGCAACGAAACTTTGGAATAGTTTACTGATATCATAGTTTCTGCGCAAACAGTGCAAACATTTAAGAGTGCTCTTGTTGAAACTTAGTTCTCTCAAAAACAGTTTCTGTACTATAGTTTTTTTTTTTTTACTGAGGAATATTTTTTGTTTTGTGTTGGAGTGTTGCTGTTTGAGCTGTCATTTCTTGTGTTTGTATTGTGACAAGCCTATGGCTTTTTCCTTTATTGAATAAAATGAATAAATATAAGAGCTATATTCTTATAGCTTTTACTTTTTTAAAGTTGTCTTACTTACCATAGTTTGTTTTACTTAGTTGTTTTATTTACCATAGTTCTTTTACTGTTAAACAGTATTTTACTATTTTTCCTTATGTCAGTTATGGAATCAAGTTCTTCTTCTTCTAATTCACAGCAGGCAGGCTATTCAGTTAGTACTATTTAGCCCTTTTCTTTTTGCTTCACTCTGTGGGCTACAGAGCTACTGGCCTGGTCGTCTCATATTTATTAGATATTCTCAGATATCTTTCAGTAGATCTTTTGACTCAAGGAGTTCAAATATAAGATGATAGATATCGATTTCTATGCTCTGTGTGCAGGTATAGTTGGCTAGGCTCTTGGCTGATAGTGAGATTTTGTGGTGTTTGAAGCATTTTAACAGTTTACAAAGCAAGGTATGTTGTGCAGACGTCAGCATATTACATTCAAATAGGCAATGGTCAATTGTTTCATTATTCATATTACAATGCCTGCAAAGAGGGGACAGGGGAATTGAACCACTTGAATTAGAAAAATTATATGAGAATGCAAGGAAATTTAGTCCATTTGTTCCAGAACGAATTCTATGATAAATTTTAGAAAGACACTTATTGGGAAAGGGGAAAGGGTAGGATTAATCTTATTAAAATTAATATCTGATAGCCTCCATTGGTAAATATCTCTAATTGGGATTGGTCTCCCACTTGGCTGGTCAATATTTATAGCATTTTTTGCAATTTCATCAACCTGATGATTACCACTTATGCCAGAGTGGCTAGGAATGTACTGAAAGTAAGTTTTTATGCCACTTGAAGCAAGATTATCTATAATACTGAGACAATGATAAGTGTCAATGTCCAACTTATATTGAGGAGCTGAGGCCAGCAACTCAAGGCTTGATAGAGAGTCAGAATGTATGATAATATTATTTGAATTTGCAATCAAAGGTTGATTTTCCTTAAGGTGTATATTAACCATTATTTCTAAAGATTACTTTACCCCCATGCCACCCCCTGATTGACAAATGTAGTCTATATCCCAACTACTCCACTCCAGTATTTTTAATACTACAGTACTTCTTCCTGTCACTTGATTAGCATTTGCTGTTAAATTAATAAGAAGAAATGAGTTGTACTGTTGAAAAGAAGTTGAAATTATTTGGGCTATTTGTCCATTAGGGGACAGGGTGGGAAAGTTTTCCCTAGGTCACCAAAAGTCAGTGCTTTTAAAGAGGATAGACTAAGAAATATATATTCAAGTGGCTTCCCAGGTTATTGTTTAGGCTGTAAAGATATCAAAGATATCAAAAAGCTCCTCACCTAGGCTTGACTCCCATTGCTATCAAGTAAAGCACATTTAGAATTTTACCAATCTGGTAAAGCTACTAATTAGCTAGTCTGTATTTTACTGCTTTAGTTTCACTAGTTTTGATAACTCTGTGTACTATTTAGCAAGTTTGTATTTATAATATGTATTATTGGATTTACTCCATCTAGGCCTACTGCTGATATGAAAACATCATAAAGTTTAACTTAATTCAATTAATTAGAGTTCAAATTCAGGATTAAGGTATATTATAGGACAAAGACCAGATAGAAAAAAATGCACCATTAGATTCAGTGATATTTCCAAATATAATAATCGCTCCTGTTGTAATTGCACCCCTCTCCCCCCCCCCCCAAATAGGGTAAAATATAGCTCTTGGCTATCTGAAAAAGTTTACTGATCCTATTATTCAAATTGGCCTTTTTTGGCATTATGAACCAGTGGTTTGCAAAAGATAATTGCCAACACACAAATTGGTAAGTCCACATTACTCAACTGAAACCAACTAAAAAAAATAATGTGTTACTTAATCCACTACTTTATGTTCTTTTGATACATTCTATGTTCCATGTTCAGTACTGTTTCCAAACAAAGTTTTCAGTGCAGTTGTAGTTCCCTTGTAATGAGGCCAGGTATAGTCCCTTGGCTGTATGCAAAACTTTGCTGATTTTTTTTTTTATATTTTCAATTTGGCTTTATTTAGCTTTGCTCAACTAGAGAATTTCCTAGAACCAAGCTTGATTGTTGAATCAATCTTGATTCTAAGTTGAGTTGTAAGTAGATTTAAGTTTGCCATGGAAGGCAAATCAGCTTGCAAAAGCAAGCCCAAATCAAAGAAAAGGCTTTAACAAGCTTGCTTCAATCCTACTTGTTAAGCAACTTTTGCCTTGTTGTTAACTTAAATCTGAGCTTAAAACAAACCAGTGGCAAAGGAAATCCTTGATTCAAGCTTGTTTCAAACCTGTAATTTCATATGCTAACTTAAAGCTAGGTTGCAACACAAACCAGGGGGATTAAAGTCCTTGGTACAAGCTTAAGCATGCAACTTCAAAAATATAATTGTAATAACCCAGTGGGTTGGTAAATCCTTGATTCAAGCCTCCAATTCTGAAAACATACATGTAACAAGCATGTATAACAATCCAATGGCAATCTTAGATTTGAGCTTATTTCAAGCCTGTAACTTTGAAAATACTCATTAAAATAAGCCTGAGAAACAAGCCAATGACAAGGTAAATCCTTTATTGGAAGTCTGCAACCTTGAAGATGAACTTACAAAACAAGCCTGTAGCAAGGCAAATCCTTGGTTTATCTATATATTGGCCAGCAGGCTTATATCAGTTCAAGTCATTGAGTCATGCTTGGCTCCATCACAATTTCTACTAGTAATTATTTTGTTACCTTGTGGATACTGATTTGTTATCATAGGTAGCGCAATAGTGCTGCCTAAGTAAAGAACAATGTTGGCACAATGTATTATTTATTTATTTATTGTTTTCTTCTCCATACCTGGGCACTTCGTATTGAAGGAGTTGTTGTAGAAACTTCGAAAAGGGCTCATTCGATTGGAAATTGGAGTGGCTAGTGCCCTTTTTAATAGTCGAAAGTGATTGGAAGGCAACTAGCCCCCCCCCCACGCCCATGATTCCCCCAAACACATCCAATCAAAATTTTGAGATAACCATTTTGTTCAGCATAGTTGATTTCCAGATAGAAAATGTGTTTTTTGAGGAGGCCACTCCCCCACGATCCTCAGGCCAAGGGTTTTAAGTTATGCCCTGAGGGCATATAAGAACAATGTTGGCACAATGTATTATTTATTATTTTTTTCCTTTAGAGCAGGGCACTTCATATTGAAAAAGTTGTCGCAGAAACTTCGAAAAGGGCTCATTCAATTGGAAATTGGAGTGGTTTGTGCCCTTTTTAATAGTCAAAAGTGATTGGAAGGCAACTAACACCCCTTCCACGCCCACCATTTCCCGAAACACATCCAATCAAAATTTTGTGATAGCCATTTTGTTCAGCATAGTTGATTTCCAGGTAGAAATTATGTTTTTGAGGAGGACACTCCCCCACAGCCTTCAGGGCAAGGGTTATAAGTTACGCCCTTATAACCTTATAACTTTATAGAAAATGTGATCTGCAAGCATTTTGATAGTGGTTTCTGCAAGTTTCGCAAACAATGCAAGTTTCTACATATTTGTCATCAGTTTATTTCGGGAGTTTGTGTGTCTTATAAGTGTATTTTTGACCATGTTGATCTTTGTTCTGTTTTATCTTGTATTGATAAGTCGTGTGCTTTTGCTCATGCATCTTCAGGATTGGAGCGCAGGTTTAAAACCCAACGTTTTTTAGAGCGACGCTGAAAGTATTCATGACCCCTCCTCCCCTTGTTCGTGTTCCATTCGACTTTCAGTCTTATCCCCCTGCATACCCGATACAGAGCAGTATACCACAGGAATCCATCCCTCGAAACAATCCTCCGCCCCAAGTACTTACGCGTGCCCAGTCAGTCCAACCCCCACAATCACTTCACTCAATTCGGACCATCCCCAAACCCCCCTCACTCATATTCCTCCCAAAAATCCACTTGCTTTCGACTCCTTTCTTCTCCGTGCGTCCAAGAAGTTACCGGCCGGTTCTGGACTCCACCCGTTATTTGCCGAAACAAACCCAACCCCTCCCCTCTCAGACACCCCCCACCGTACTTCCCTCCATCAGCATCATCTTGCCCCCCGACCCCCCCCCCCCCCCCATTTAAAGAACACTCCCAACTTGACTTATTCCCAGATCACCAGGAAACCTTTCTCCCTTCCTTTATCCCCCCTGGCTACCCTACCAGTATGACTCTGGTTTAAGATTAAGCAGGCAGAATGATCCTCTTTTAACACCTCCATGCAGTTTCTAAAACTTCAAATAGTTACCGCTGTTTAGAGTCTCTGCTAGTGCCTGCTCAATTAAATGCAATTGTATTTGAAAAAGATGGATTTGATCCCCCTGTCCCTTGTTCTCACTATCCAAGTTTAGCCCCCGTCAAAAATTCCACTAGAACCCCTGACCCCATCTGTGATATAAAAAAAGTAAAGTGTAAAAATGGTACCTTCACAAGTCGCTTTTGATTCCCCAAACTTTTGTTGAGCAACGCTGAAAGCCTTAACTTTGAAAAACTCAATGAATTAGACACCCTTTCTAAAATATATAGATTAGATGTAATCGCTATTACTGAAGTTCAAGCTCCAAATTTGCACATGTTAAAGATTAACAATTTCTCTCAATTTATTAAACTCAGACCAGAAAACCACCCTCTGGGTAAGAAAGGTGGCGGAATTCTGTTCTTTATCCGTAATGATTTATATCCAAGTGAAATCCCAATTCCGTATCTTAATCCCTTTGATGAAGTTATGTGGGTGTGTGTTCGACCTAAAGTCTTGCCGCGTCCTTTTAATTTAATTGTCCTTTGTTGTTTTTATTACTCCCCTAATCAGAGATCCGCTGACAAAATAAATTTTATCGAGCATGTAATTTATTACATGCAAGTGCTGACTTTGTACTATTAAAATACCCAAATGCAGAAATTTTCCTGATGGGTGACGCAAATGATATAAGACTTGATTCTACATGTAACGCTTTTAATTTAAAACAGGTCGTTAATGTCCCTACTACAAAAGGCAATACTACTCTTGATTTAATTTGCACTAATCTTTCGAAGTTTTACAAACCCGTCTCCACTCTGCCCCCTCTAGGGGGTAGTTACCACTTTAGCCTTTTCCTATCTCCACTGGCTAAAGTTATACAGTCGTTTTCTATAACTGGAACCGCTTATAGACCTCTCACTGACTCAGGACTTTTCAATTTTGGCTCCTGGATTACTACTGAAAATTGGTCCACTGTGTATCAAACAAATGACGTTGACTACATGGCTTTGTCCCTCCAAAATCTATTGAGGAGTAATTATGAATTTCACTTCCATGAGAAAAAATTTAAAACGTGTTCTACAGATAAGTCTTATGTTACTGAGTCTTTTAAAAAACTTATAAGAAAAAAAATCAATTTTTTCAAAGCAGGTCGCATTACTGAGGCTAATAGTCTAAGGAAGTTCCTAAACAAAAATTAAGAAAAGCAGCTTCTAATTATTATAATAATAAAGTCAAAGATCTATATTCTAACAAGCCCAAGCAATGGTACAGAAAAATTAAAGAAATATGCGGAAAAAGTCCTTCCGAAATTGATTTTCATCTCCCTTAACCCCCAAATAAGACTGCCAACGATCTGAACTTGTACCTTACTTCCATCGTGCAAAGTCTCCCCCCTTTCACTGGCTCAAGTCCAACTGTTCCTCCCAATACTTCCTTCCCCTTTATTTCTCCCTCTGATGTTATAAATAAAATTCTTAAGCTTAGAAAATCAAGTATTTGTCCCTTGGACATCCCAGTTGACTTAATTAAAGCCTTTTCAGACAAAATTGCTGAGCCTTTATCAAATATTTTCAACCACATCACAAAATTAGGTAAATTCCCAAGTGGCTGGAAACAAGGTTTTATAACACCTGTCCCTAAAAAATGCGCCAGTCTGACTTTCGCCAACATTCGCCCCATTACGCTCACTTCTGTTTTTTCCAAACTTTATGAAGGTTTCCTCTGTGACTGGCTTAAGGATAAAATTTGTCCGCGTATTGACACCCGGCAGTTTGGTAACTTAAAGAAAACTTCCACCACCCATTACCTTGTGCACTTAATGCATACCATCGTAAGTAACCTTGATAAACCAAATGTCTGGCTGGACCTTGTCTTAGTTGATTTCCAAAAAGCTTTTGACCTGGTAGACCACACCACCCTAATTCGTTCACTACTGGTTAACTTTAAACTTGATCCTCTGTTAGTAAATATTGTTATATCGTTTCTTTCAAATAGATCCCAAGTTGTTAAATACAAAAATATTTTCTCTAACCCCCTCCCTATATAATGTGGAATTCCTCAAGGAACCTTATTGGGACCACTTTTATTTCTAGTCATGATTAACGATATTGGTAAGGACTTCCCCCAATGGTGGAAATACCTCGAATATGTCGATACTCGAAGTATGTCACAGGAATATTAAAAGTGACCCCCTTGAAATTCTATCCCACATTTCGGATGAAGCTAAGAACCTAAATATGAAAGTAAATTCCACTAAATCAAATATAATGACGATAAATTTCTTGGAATCTATTCCCGCCTTCCTTGACCCTATCCCCCCAGATATTTCTGTGTCTTCCTTTAAATTACTTGGGGTTACAATTTCCTCTAATTTAAAGTGGGATATCCACGTGAAAGATATTGTCCGTAGAGCTAATGCGTCCATGTCTCTCCTTAAGCTCTTGAATAAATTTAACATCACCCCATCCCATTCTTTAAGGATTTATACTTCCTTTGTCCGCCCGCATCTTGAATATGCTTGTCCAGTTTGGCATCCTGGCATCTCCTGTGATGAATCAGATAAAATTGAATCTATTAAAAAAAGAGCCCTAAGAATAATTTTTAAAGAAACTTTGGTACCATATTCACTCCTTCTAAAAAAGGCCAAGCTGGAAACTCTTGAGCACAGGAGAGGAACGCTGTTCCTCCGTTTTGCAAAAAATGCAATAATAAACCCTCGCACGGAAAGCATTTTCCCCAAAAGACACTCCCCATCCAGACACCGCCTGCCACGTACTGTTTCTGAACCCATCCCTATCTTGTCCCCCATCCGTTGTTTAACCTCCAGATATGAAAAAACCTTTGTCCCCTTCATTACTGATCAAATAAACCACTAGTTTTTTTTTTTTTTTTTTTTTTTTTTTTTTTTTTTTTTTTTTTTTTTGAACTGGTGATACCCATGCTGGTGTCCGTTTGGCTCTTCCGTTCCCTCCCCTTTTTATATACTCTATTTTAAACCTTTTTAATCCTATTTTTATCTCAATTTTTTTTTTGGTTTTGTTTTAATTTGTGCCTTTTTAACTTTCTTACATTTGACACTTTTTGTTTTTTAGACTAATGAATGGCTTTGCCTTTCTGATATTGTTGTTTTTGGCATTGTTTAGCCAGTTTTTTAGTTGTTGTGCTATTTCTATGTCTTTTTTTATTATATGACCCCGAAATGCGAATTTGGCCCTTTGGGGCTTGTGATAGTCATTTTTTGAAATAAATATCTTATATCTTATCTTATCTCTTACGCCCTGGGGGCATATAAGGTTTTTATTGAAATCTTTGTTGTAGAAACTTGAAAAAGGGTTAATTTGATTGGAAATTCAAAGGACTAGTGCCCTCTTTAATAGTCGAAAGTGACTTGAGGGCAACTAACCCCCCTCTCACGCCCACCTTTTCCCCAAACACATCCAATCAAAAGTTTTAGATGGCCATTTTGTTTCACGCAGTTTAAAGTTCAGGAAATTATACCTTTGAGCAGGACACTCCCCCCACAGTCTTCAGGGGGCATATAAGTTTTTATTGAAATCTTTGTCATAGAAACTTGAAAAAGAGATCTTTTGATAGGACATTCAAAGGGCTAGTTACCTTTTTAATAGTCGAAAGTGATTTTAGAGCAACTACCCTCCCCCTATCATGTCCACCTTTTCCCCAAACATATCCAATCAAAATTTTTAGATAGCCATTTTATTCAACGTAGTTGAAAGTTTTGGAAATTAGGTCTTTAAGGATGTCAACCCCCCCCCCCACACAACCCTCATGGCAAGGGTTGTAAGTTATGCCCTGTGGGCATGTAAGGTTTTTTTTTTATAGAAAGCAGTGTTGTAAAAACATCAAAAAGGGCTCATTCAATTGGAAATTGAAGGGGCTAGTGCCCTTTTAATGGTCGAAAGTGATTGAAGGGCAACTAACCCCCTCTCACGCCCACCATTTCCCCAAACACATCCAACCAAAATTTTGAGATATCCATCTTGTTCAACGTAGTCAAAAGTTCTGGAAGTTAGGTCTTTTAGGATGATAACCCCCTCAGGTTAGTGCAAGGGTTGTAAGCTATTCCCTGGGGGCATATAAGGTTTATATAGAAAGTTGTTGTAGAAATTTCAAAAAGGGCTCATTTGTTTGGCCCTTTTTGAAAAAAAGGGCCAAACAAATGGGCCCTTTTTAATAGTCGCCCTTTTTAAAAGGGCCCTTTTTAAACAAAACAAAAAGGGCCCTTTTTAATAGTCGAAAGTGAGTGGAGAGTAATTGACCCCCTCCTGACGTAGTTGAATTCCTGGAAATTATGTATTTAAGGATGACAAACCTCCCAGAGCCCCCAGGACAAAGGTTGTAAGTTATACCCTGGGGGCATATAAGGTTTTTGTAGTTAGAGTTGTCGTAAAAACTTCAAAAGGGGCTCATTCAGTTGGGAATTGAGAGGGCTAGTGCCCTTTTTAATAGTCGAAAGTGATTGGAGGGTAACTAACCACCCTCTCACGCGCACCATTCCCCTAAACACATCCAATGAAAATTTTCAGATAGCCATTGTGTTCAACGTAGTAGAAAGTTCTGGAAATTAGGTCTTTGAGGGTGCGACCCCCCCCCCCCCCCTCAGCCCTCAGGGCAAGGGTTGTAAGTTATGCCCTAGGGGTATATAAGGTTTTTTTTTGAAAACGTTGTTGTAGAAACTTCAAAAGGGCTCATTTGATTTGAAATTGAAAAGGCTATGCCTGTTTTAATAGTTGAAAGTGCTGGGAGAGTGACTAACCATTTTCCCAAACACTTCCAATCAAAATTTTGAGATAGCCATTTTGTTTAACGTAGTTGAAAGTTCTGGAAATTATGTCTTAGAGGATGACAACCACCTCGCAGCCCTTAGGGTAAGGGTTGTAATTTATGTCCTGGGAGCATATAAGGTGTTTATAAAAAGCGTTGTCATAGAAACTCAAAAAGGGCTCATTTGATTGGAAATCGAAAGGCCTAGTGCCCTTTTCAGTAGTCGAAAGTGATTGGAAGGCTTGAAATTTTTATAGTAAAGATCGATGTGGGTACAATGTATGATTTTTGTTGTTGTTGTTGTTTAAACTAGGGCACTTTGTATAAAAGGAGTTGTCGTAGGAACTTCGAAAAAGGCTCATTTGATTGAAAATAGAAAGGGCTGATGCCCTTTTTAATAGTCGAAAGTGATTGGAGGGCAACTAATCCCCCTCCCATGCCCACCCTCCCATTTGTCTTTATGATTAAAAACTAAATGTTGCCTAAGATTAAATCATTATACACTCTGTTAATGCTAATTCCCAATAAGGCATCTCAGAAGTATCCCAAGAACGACTGAGGGTATTATTTTCAAACATTTGGGGATACTTCTGCTCTTATAATTTAACCAAGTCAAATTAGCGTAAGTGTATCCAACCTATCAAAGTAAGTAAGCTGATTTTTTTTTGCGAATGGTATCAAGTTTTCATTTCAGGTCAACTAGAGGAGGTATGAAACGAAATTAAACACTGCTATTTGTGTCCAGATTTTTAAAAGGGTGTATGTTGTTAAAAATTGCTGAAAATTTTTCTCCAGCATACAAATAGCAGACCAAACTATAAAGTCTTAAAAAACGAAAAGATTTAAAGTATTATTTTCTTCTTCCCTGAAAAGACTATGTCAATATAAAACAAACAGAAATTAATTAAAAAAAACTTTTCCCACAAAATCAGTTTTTCAAAGAAAAGTAAAGAACTCCGTTAAACAAAAAATGAGCAAAAATAAAATCATATAATCTACGAAGCGTGAAACTACCGCAAATCAGCAATGGTAAATAAATGAAATCCAAAACGAACAGAAATTTACAATATATAACTGAGTCAAACTCAAAACGAGCAGCAATTAATATAAGTTGGGCTCAAAACCCCTATGCCTTCCCAAGGCCAGAACATAATTTGCACTTTACTGAAAAAAATACAAATGAACGTGCATTGTCAGTTTAATATAAATATACTGATATTTAGTTATCAAAATGGTAATATTATTTGATTTATTAAAGTTATAAAAGTAACAACATTTATATTTTTTCAGTAAAGTGCAAATTATGTTCTGGCCTTGGGAAGGCATAGAGGTTTTGAGCCCAACTTATGTTAATTTCTGCTTGTTTTGAGTTTGACTTGGTTATTTATTGTAATTTCTACTCGTTTTGGGTTTCATTTATTTATCATTGCTGATTTGCGGTAGTTTCACGCTTCGTAGACTATATGATTTTATTTTTGCTCATTTTTTGTTCAATGGAGTTCTGTACTTTTCTTTGAAAAACTTATTTTGTGGAAAAAGTTTTTTTTTTAATTAATTTAAAAAAAATGTTTAGATTACAATTGGTGGTAGCCTAGTGTATGAATTGAAATGAAATTCCAAAAGCTATATATTCCAAAATTAATTAATAATTCTAATTAATATTTAGATTTAGAAAGCTGAAGATAATTGTTATTTAGATGAAAAAAAAACATGCCAAGTTGTATTTTTAGTTGCATGATATGCTCTGGTGCTGACAAATATCTATAAACAATCTTTTGATAATTCCTATGCATAACATCTAGTACATCTTCCTCAACCTGTCCAATATTTAACCTAATTCAAAGTTTTTACAGACATTTGTAAAATACTGTGTGGAATTTTATGGTTAATTATAATTGCTAGTGTGTTTTTAGGTGTAAGACTTTCTTCTCTTGCATCTACTCAAACAACCAAGGAAAAATGGGATCTTCTGAGTGCTGTCTGTTTAGAAAGGAAGCCAGTTATTGCAAGGAACTTTTTACCCATTGAAAAGGAGGTCCTATCAATGTCTCAACAAATAGAATATAGATTAAGTCTAAAGTCAGATCATGAAATCCAATTAGAAAAAGATAGGCAAGTCTGTCTTTCTCTTATCTTTAATTATTTTTCTTTTTCTTTTCTCTCAAGCTTGGAGAAGGTTTTATTTTTGAACCAAATTAAAAGTATCTTAATTTACCAACTTTCTTGATAGCTATTTTACAAACATATCTGATCGAAATTTTTTTTATTAAAAGGGCACACTTCAACTTTTCTTTTTAATATAATTTTCTGATTTTTTAAACATTATATTTCTAGTTGAGATGCATTTAGGGCTAAAAAAACCTCAGACATTTGCAGTTTCTTTGCTAACCTGTTTGTTTGAGAAAGATGTATGCCTTTCACCTTTTTATGCTGTTACTCTAATGACCAGCTATATGCATTACAATCTAAGCATGTGCTCAGAAATTAGTTTCAGGGCTAGGGTATATAACTTAGAAGCAAACACAAAGCAAAGGTGAATTATGTGGGCAATATCAAAATAATAAAACATAAAGACAATTTATGTTTTTTAAGAGGTAGGGAGAAAGCTGCATGCCTGCTGCAATGATACGCAATTGTATTTTTTGACCAATTTGGTCTGTGTATTTGAAAACATATGAACTTGTGCATTTTTTGTAGATGCAGTCAAAAGAGAACAAAAAATCCTATGGAAATTGAAGCCTTATAGCTTTTGTGGTATCAAGTTAGCCATGGTAAGCTTATATCCTGGGACCCTCCCCCCCCCCCCAATTTTTGAAGTTTCGTTTGTTTCCGAAAATGTTGGGAATGAGGAGGTAACATTCATTTCCCAAATTTAGAGGGGGGTAATTCTTTTTTTTTTATTGTTCAACAAAAATACTTAAAAAAGGGTATTTTCAAAATCTCCCATTCAGTTGAAGCGTCTGGGGCTTGGGTGAAGTTTTACTTACTTCTGTCCAATTTTGTCAGCTGCCAAGGTAGTAAATGCTGTTCTCTAAACTAGTTTATAGTCTAGTGTAACTATAACTGGGGGAATAATGGTTGACATGAATGTAACCACAGGACAGAACAAGGGTTGGTCAGACTCTTTTTTGCTTGAAAAATATTTAATAGCAGCCCTAATGTTGATTCTGTCCTGGCTAAGTGGTTGGTGCACTGGTTGGGAATCTTGTTGTCCGAGGGGCATGGGTTTGATTCCTGGCGTGGCTGGTTATTTGGTTTGGGAAAGGGGTCAGTGGCGTGACTCTTTAAGCTCAGCCAGAGTCAACCCAGCTCTGAATGGGTACCTGGAGAAATCTGGGAAGGTAAGCAGGAAGGGTTTGCGAAAGCACAGGATGGCTGGCCCCCAGCCCCCCATCATACTTTCTGGCTGAAGGGCCACGGAATGGATATCAGTACTACTGGTTTGGACCTTGAGCGTCTAGTGCCATCATACTTACGTACTGTTTCTTACTTTATGGTTTTCTTACTATTTCATACTTATTCACATTTCTTCATTAAAATTCTAAAATCTTCATCATTAAAGTTGTCCCATGATTGAAAAAAAAAAAAAAAAACAAAAACTTATGAATCTCCCAAGAGTGAACATACTGGACAAAAATTCGTTCAATGAACCCCTTCATGAACACTTGCCCTTCTGTGATGTCATAACTTTTTGGTAAGCTACAATGGTACACGGTGACTAGCGGTTAGAGCTAACTTTCTTACTGCATAGGAGAAAAAGCAATAATCTCTATTTTTTCTTTTAGCATGAAGCTTTTTTTAATACATTTTGGTCAGGCCTTGAAGGTGCAACAATCCATTGCTATGATATAATTATTGGCATAATTTTAAAATGTCCAGTTGTTATAGACTAAATGGTCAAACTTCGTCAACATTTTTTATGTTTATTGTCCATTACTTCCTTCTGTGCTGCCAGAGGCTCCTAGGACATTCGGTAAGAGCCACTATGGTATGTTTGGCTACAAGGACTTTTTCCCACAGGGTTAGACTATTGATGAAGCGTATTTCTGGCCTTCCTCTTCTTTGGCGGCTCACTGGTTGTCGCTGGGGAGTCTATCTTACACCATATGTATAAAACGTATCCCACAAGTAGCACTATTTATTCTAGAAAGAAAAAACATCCAACATAAAAGTAGTAAAAATTCATGCACACTTAGTTGTAGACAATCAACTTAGTATGTATAGTACACCTAGTTGAGTTTTTACACTCTTTTTTTTTTTTTTTTTTTTTTTTTTTTTTTTTTTTTTTTTTTTTTTTTTTTTTTTTTTTTTTTATATCAATTATTGAGCACAAATTCTTTGCTCTTATAAATAAATTTTATTATGTCTGGGGTAAGATTAGAAAACATGGATGTGTGCTCCAGGAAAAAACAATCCATTCAAATAACCACGAGTCTCTTGTCAATGATATCACATTCTGAGGATAGACAAGGTTATCCAGCTTATGGGCAATGTTAACCCATCAACTCCTCTACAACGTTTTCATAGTATTAAGTCATTTGAGGGCAAAAAATTGGCAAACATCTTTTGTATATACCTGGGCAATTCCAGTAGTTATTAATCCTTGTTTTGTTTTAATACTGTTCTTTTTCTGGTCTGTAGGGTGCAAAGTGATTTATTTTTTATTCTAAGCTTTTAGAAATATAAATAATACTAATAGCTTTCATTATACACAATGTCAAGAGCCCACAGGGGAAAGAATCAAACCCTTGAAGGGTTCAAAGAATCCTTTTAAGGCTTGATTGTTCAGAAGGTGGGTTTTGAGGCCCAATTTCAAAATTTCTTGTGTGTTTTCTCAAAAAGTTATTTTGGGTTTTTGTTTCTTCTAGGATATCACCCCTGACAAGGGAACATTTTATTTATCACCCCTTACAAGGGAATATTTTATTCCACAAGTGTACTACTGGAAAACTTCAGGGATTTTGAGAGAGGGGGGGGGGGCTAAAAAAGAGACAAGAAAAAAAGAGCTAAAAAAGAGATGCTCTAAAATAAATTATTTTTGAACTCCTTTATCAGATTCTGCTCATCTTATAATGTTTTCCATGTGACTTTTTCTAATGACGGGTCCTCAGGGGATCATCCTCTCCTATCCTCCTGATGATAATTATCATGTTTCTAAATTCAATTTATTATTATAGTAAAAAAATTAAAATATTGTTTAAACCTGTGGATTGGTCATACATAATACCCAATGGGTCAGGAAATTTAAGTGCCGAAACCCATATGGGCAAGTGAGGTTTCCTCTGAGGAGCCCTGATATGTGGTGATTACTTGGGGAACATTAAATTTTGTAGACTTAAGGTGCTTTGGCCTGGTTTTGGGACAATGATTTACATTTATTAATGTTGCATTTGCTTTATTTTGGATATGATTTTTGGACTATTGGTTTGGATTTACTGTTTTGTCCTAGGTGATTGGATGGATGAGTAAGGTCTAGACCTTGTTTAAGTTCTCATTTATCTCACTTACTAAATTAGTCAAACAGTTTTTTTTACCAGTTAATTACCTGTAATACACTATTAATATTATGCAAAACAGGATTATGCAAAAATAAAATAATATTATGCAAAAATATTATTAATGTTAAATTACTCTTTGCTTGTGTTTTCCCTAGGCCTCAAAACTTTTTGTTTGCTAAAAAGAAAAATATGTTAGCTTTGCTTTGTTTTTACTCTTGTTTTACTTTTGTTTTACATGTTTTACTTTGTTTTACTTTGCTTTGCCTGGCTAAAAAGATTCTATGTTTCAGGGAGAGGCAGGAAAGAATAAAACGAGGAGATGCTGATGATTCAGACATGGATCAGGCTGCATTAAACAGCGCACAGGACTTTGAAGATGCTTCAGTTGAAGAACTGTCGAAATTTCCCTTTGCTGATCGAATTACAGGTTAATGAAAAAGGGTTTATTAGCCAAATAATTATAATGGGTACATAGCTACACAGAAAGCATACAACCCACATGAACTTTAGAGGCATTTTGGTTTAAATTTCTTAATATTAAATGACATTCGTTTCATTACATTGTGTCAATAAACTCGTCAATGGCATTTTATTGATAGACTTGTTAATGCCATTTTAACCAAAGTTGATATAAATGATAAAGTAATTTGCAGAGCCAGGAATTAAGATGCCCAAAATGTCACTAGTTCATTGGTGTATTTTTAGAACCTGTTCAATCTTTGCTTGAGGGAATTAACGGGTGGTTTCGATGCGGTGATCTCTCCTGAAGTACAGTTTGATATAGATTAGTAGTGCAAGATAGAGCTGTTTTACAATGCCCAACCTTAGACTTTTCCCCTATATGCAGGGCCGTCACGTATGGAAGGGGAGGGGGGACCCCCCAATGTTTATGGTAAATCGTTAAAATCGTGGCGCTTTGCGCTACGATTTTTCCGACGCCGTTATAATTCTTTGTTCGGTTCAATAAAGACCACGAAAATACTGACATGTCATCCACAGAAATTTCGAACTTGGTGGGTAGACGCAGCAGTTTTACCGACTCCTGTCGTGATTTTATAGATGATGCCACAAATTTCCATTGGGTTAAATAAACAGCATTAAAATAGTGACATGATATCTACCGAAATCTAAATCTTGGTTGGCAAATGCAGCGGTTTTACCGACTCGTGCAGTGATTTTGCGTATTGTATTCAAAACGGACATTATGCATTATGACAAAAAAGTCGGTAAAAATGACCTTCCAGTCGGTAAAATCTCTTGCCCCCCCCCCCATCCGAAACATTTTGGCTGGTAACGACACTACCTATAGGCACTTGTACTTGTAAGAGGACGGACAGAGGGTCCATCAGCTCTACCCTGTGATTAGAAGTTGATTGACTCGTTCTTGCCATATTGGTCTAAACAAAAAGTATGAGTAACTTACAACAATGGAAACTGGTGCTCGTGTCGATAAAAAAAAACCTCAACGCCATCTAGCATTCGGGAGAGTTGCCATTTTTTCAGTTTAGTAATAGAATTAAATAGTTTAATTTATATAGATAGTAAAATCTTGAAGATAGTAAAAGCTTGAAAAAATGCTTAGTATCACCGAATGCTAGATGGCGTTGATGTTTTTTTGTTGACACGGATCTTTTTTGGACTGAAGTTTAAACGTTGTTTCTAAATTAATGATAAGTTTATCTATGCTTTATTACATTTTGCAAAAAAAAAAAAAAATATTGATTATTATTCTTGAAATAGAAATTTGTATATTGTTTAGCTGTTTGTCTTTTCAAAATCGTAAGTGGTGGAAACATAGTTCCTAGGATTAAATATAAATAGAACGAAGTCAAATATGTAAAATATATATAGAAGTCAAATAAGAAAAGTCTATCTAGTTTTTGAAGGGCGTAAAAGAAGCGCCATTGGTCACATAATTTTTTAATTATGTGACAAAAAAATATACGTGCAAACGTAAAAAAATATAAAAAATATACGTGATAATATACGTGAAAAAAATCAAGTTATTTGCCTATTCTAAATATATGTTAAGAATGGTATATAAACGCTCCATCATAAAGTTTCGATAAGCAAATGTTAGCTGCAATGCATAACACTAGACTTTCCATTGGCAGGGTAGGTGGGCAGCTGCCCCCCTCCGTCTTGGAAGATCAAAAGCTAGCATTTAACTTTAGAATATGACTTACTAAATAGTCTCAGGAGTGAAAAGGTCCTCAGAAGGTGTGACAAAGTCCACTGGGGTAGACAGCTATTGACTTCAGCATATGGTATAATCCATAGTCACAGGAGTGGAAAGGCCCTCAGAAGGTGTGACAGAAGTCATTGTGATAGACATCAATTGACGCCAAATCAATGATAAATGTTGGCCATTGTCTGTGCCACAGTCCTGTTAGCCATTGTCGGATCTACTAATCCTGTTTGTGCAGTGAAAATACAGCATAATAAACACAAAAATTTGAAAAAATTGCCCTTTTTATGGCAAAATTTTCAGAAAAGTAGATAGGTTAGAGTATCGAAAATTCACCCAAGTTCTGTTCAATAATACGCCCTTTGTAATACGCCTCAAAATCTGTACCTCAAGAGGACCTTAATTTTTGTTTTTTAAGGGACTAAATAGTCACCTTTTGAGGTTTCAAAGTCATGTAACTATGTTCATTATCTTTTTCTACCATAATGCCCCAAGGAGTAGGGGGAAGCTTAAAATTTTAGATTTTTCTTTGAGAAAAATCAAGTTGAGCATTCATAGTGTAAATATGACATAGAAATTTAATTTTTCTTATAAAAGGGCAACATATCCTCTATTGTACATTTGGATGGGGACTCAAGGCACTTGTTTTGAGTAAACGAGGTCGATTGTCATGAATAAGTGTTATTAATTTCTACACCGCACTTTCCATATACAAATTAAAAAAAGGAAAATTTTGAAAAACGGGTCTAATATTTTAAATATGGCAGTGGAAAAAAAAACAGAAAAAAAAAACACAAACAAACTTTTAATTATAAAAAAGGTCTAAATATTTTGACTTCAAGTCCAGAAACCTTCATCAATGGAAAAAAAAAACTAAATTAAACAGAATATATAAATAAAATAACAAAAAACAAAACAACAAACACAGACGAATAAATCAAATAATAAAATATTCAATATGTTAATTGTTCGTCACTTCAAATAGCACGAAAATCAAACAAAATCGGGATAACTAAGCAAAAGATACACTGTTCCTTTTTGATTTGTTAAATTCAGAAAGGAACAGTGTCTCACTCTCCAAGGAACGATTCCCCTTTAATATGTCCTGAAAGTAGCCACAACTAGAAGTAGTTTCAGTCAAAAGTAGTCGTAGTGGCAATTTCAAGTAGTCGCAGTTAGAGGCGCTACTAGTACCGGTCCAGAAAGTTTCAAGTTAATACCCTCTGCCGTTCTCAAGATATTACATATACACCTTTTCGACAACCTGGATGCACGCAGTGTCTTTTGATTTATTTCAACCCTCCCCTCAACGGTCCCTGAAGTTTCATTTTAATACCCTTAGGCTTTTTGGAGACACCCTCGATCAAACACTTCTGCCTTTGCTAGTGATTAAGTTAAAAAAACTTTCCGAAAAATAAGTTTTTCAACGAAAAGTAAAGGCCATTTTAAACTTAAGCTCAGTAGATACAAATACCTTTTAAGATTCAAACTCAAAACGATCAGAAATTACTATTAAAGAATAAGTGAACCCAAAACGAACAGAATTAAATAAACAATCATAGCAAAAACATACAACAAGTAATAATATAAATGAATAAATAGATCTTAAAGCGAGTAATGCTTAGATTGAATATGGAAATCAAGCTTAAGACGAAAAAAAATATTTTCCTATTGAAGTATAAATGAACCTTAAAACCAACTGAAATTAAATAAACAATCAATGCATACAAACATACAATAGATATTAATGTAAATTAATAAATAAATCTTAAAACGAGTGAAACTTAAATTGAATATGCAAATCAAGCTTGAAACGAACAAAAATCACCACAAACAAGAGTTTGGGTATGACCTCCTTCTCTCACTGTAAAAGTCTAAAACCTACTGCTTCATTGGCGCTTTACTGAAAACCAATTTTATGACAAATATTTTCTTTTGTACTTAATATTGAAAATAAACATTAAAATTATAGTAACATTTTGTACTGATGAGCTTTAAGCAATTAGTATCATTATACATCGAATATTCAGTTTAATTTATTAGCTCTTTTTAAAGTTATTGAAGACGAATATAGTTTCCCTACAAACAAGTGTTAGGATACTGCCTCCTTTCCTAACTGTAAATAAAAACCAAAAGCCTACTGCGTCATTGGCGCTTAACTGAAAACGGATTATATTCCAAATATTTTCTTTTCCAGTTCTTACAGCATTGAAAATAAAAATACAATTACAGTGAAATAAATTCTTGAACTGATGGATCCTTCAACAATTAATATCATTATACATCAAATATTCAATTTGATGTTGTTTATACTTTCCAAGACTGTTCAAGACGCATATAGTTTTCAGTAAAGCGCCAATGACGCATAGGTTTTAGACTTTTACAGTGAGAGAACTTTCAATTTTGTTATCTGACTTTTGAGCAATTTTTAACTTAATGGCTATCTCAAAATTTTTATTGGATGCATTTGGGGAAAAGGGGCGTGAGGGGGGGGGGGGCTAGTTGCCCTCCAATCGCTTTTGACTCTAGAAAACTGAACTAGAACTTTCAATTTACAATCAAAACAGCCATCTCTGAATTTTTACGAGCATCCCTTCAATAAGAACCATATATTCCCCCAAAGCATAACTTACAACACCTGCCCTCGGGCCCTGGGGGGCTGTGTTGAACCCTGAGTTTTCGTTATATGGTCTTTGAACTATTTAAAAAAAGCTATCTCAAAGTTCTTATCGGATGGGTTTGAGGAAAAAAGGGTGTGGAGGGGGGGGGGGGGCTAGGTGCCCTCCAATCTCTTTTGACTCTTAAAAAGTGAACTAGAACTTTCAATTTCCAATCAAATGATCCCTTTTTGAAATTAATACGAGCATCCCTTCCATAAGACCCATATATGCCCCCAGGGCATAACTCACAACGCCTGCCCCCGGGCCCTGGTGGGTTGTGTCGACACCGGAATTTTCGTTATATGTTCTTTGAACTGTTTTTAACAAAATAGCTATCTTAAAATTTTTATTGGATGCATTTGGGAAAAAAGGGTAGGGGGGGGGGAGAAGCTGGTTACCCTCCAATATCTTTTGACGCTTAAAAAGTGAACTAGAACTTTCAATTTTCAATCAAATGAGCCCTTTCTGAAGTTTATACGAGCATTCCTTCCATAAGAACTATATATGCCCCTAGGGCATAGCTTATAACCCTTGCCCCTGAAGACTGTGGGGGGAGTGTCCTGCTCAAAGATATAATTTCCAGAACTTTCAACTACGTTGAACAAAATGGCTATATCAAATTTTGATTGGATGTATTTGGGGAAATGGTGGGCGTGGAAGGGGTGTCAGTTGCCTTAGAATTACTTTCGACTATTAAAAAAGGAACTAGCCATTTAAATTTCCAATCGAATGAGCCCTTTCTGAAGTTTCTACGACAACATTGTCTATACAAAACCTTATATGCCCCCAGGGCATAACTTACAACCCTTGCCCTGAGGGCTGTGGGGGAGTTGTGATCCTCAAAGACCTAATTTCCAGAACTTAAAACTACGTTTCATAAAATGGCTATCTCAAAATTTGATTGGATGTGTTTGGGGAAAAGGTGGGCGTGAGAGGGGGGTTAGTTGCCCTCCAATCACTTTCGACTATTAAAAAGGGCACTAGCCCTTTGAATTTCCAATCGAATGAGCCTTTTTTGAAGTTTCTACGACAACGCCTTCTATAAAAACCTTATCTGCCCCCAGGGCATAACTTAAAACCCTTGCCCTGAGGGGTGTGGGGCAATTTCCTCCTCAAAAACATGTTTTCTATGTGGATATCAACTACGCTGAACAAAATGGCTATCTCAAAATTTTGATTGGATGTATTTTGGGGAAAGATGGGCATGGGGGGGGGGGGCTAGTTGCCCTCCAATCACTTTTGACTATTAAAAAGGGCACTAGCCCTTTGAATTTCCAATCGAATGACCGTTTTTTTAAGTTTCTACGACAACTGCTTCTATAAGAACCTTATATGCCCCCAGGGCATAACTTAAAATCCTTGCCCTGAGGGTTTTGGGGAGTGTCCTCCTCAAAACATATTTTCTATCTGGAAATCAACTACGCTGAACAAGTTGCTATCTCAAGATTTTGATTGGATGTGTTTGGGGGAAGGATGGGCGTAGGGGGGGGGGCTAGATGCCCTCCAATCACTTTCGACAATTAAAAAGGGCACTAGTCCTTTGAATTTCCAATCGAATGAGCCTGTTCTGACGTTTCTATGACAAAGCCTTCTATAAAAAACTTATATGCCCCCAGGGCATAACTTAAAACGCTTGCCTTGAGGGTTGTGGGGGAGTGTCCTCGTCAAAAACATATTTTGTATCCTGAACAAAATGGCTATCTCAAAATTTTGATTGAATGTGTTTGTGAGAATGATTGGCGTGGGGGGGGGGGGCTAGTTGCCCTACAATCACTTTTGACTATCAAAAAGGGCACTAGAACTCTCGATTTCCAATCGAATGAGCCGCCTTTGAAGTTTCTACGACGACCCCTTCCATATGAAGTGCCTCTGGGAAAAAAAAAACAAAAAACATTGGCATAGGCAACGCTATAGCATTGCCTCTGATAAATCCTTGGTGTAAACAATGGGCCAATCGCATAATTTACTACCCTTGTCCCGGGGGCTTTGGGGGCATGGCATCCACAAAGGCATAGTTATTAGACCTATTGACGATTTGAACAAATGGCTTTTTCGAAATTCAAATCAGTGTTGACTCCCATCACTTTTCAATATCCCTCTTAACAGACCCTGAAAGTTTCAACTTAACAACCTTAGCCGTTCCTTATGCTGATATCCTTAGATATTGCTGATAAGGTTTTTTGACAACCAGTAGGTACATAGGTTGTGTTGATTTTGGTCAACGCCGCATTCAAAATTTCCTGAAAGTTTCACCTCAATACCCTAAGCCTTTTTGGATACCCAGAATCAAACATGCTCCCTTTCCCAATAGCAATCCCTATATGTAAACAATAGGCAACTTGCATTACTTGCAGCCCTGCCGTAGGGGATATGGGGGTCATGTTATTCCCGGAGGCATAGATACTTGACCTTTAGACTATTTGGGACAAAACGGGTATATACAAATTTTGATCATATGTCTTATGGGGGGAGGGCAGCTAAAAATGGCGTTGGATGGGGACTGGTTGACCACCGATCACTTTTGACTCTTAAAAACGGCAATAGAATTTTCAATTTCCATTTGAATGAGTCGCTTCTAAAGTTTCTACGACGCCCCTTCTGTATGAAGGGGCTCTGTGAAAAAAATATAATACATTAGGCGACGCTAGAACGTTGCCTTTGATATTTAATTTTAATTAAAGTGAATTAGGCGCCCAGCGTTAACTATACTTTTTAAACTCACTACATTTAATCCATTTAACAGTAAGAAAAGTAACAAAGTTTTGTGGAACCGTTCAAGTTTGGTGCCAAACGTTTTTGGAAGTTTCTTACAAAAATGCTGCGTGTTCAAAACTTGGATTTTACAGCTTTTGTGTATTGACCTTTTATGACTTCTTATTGACCTTTTACAACTTTTTATTGCTTTTTATGACCTTTAATGCATCAAATAACGTAAAAATTGATTCAAGAATGGAACTGTAAAGGACTATGATTGTATAGGAGAAGAAGAAAAACGAAATAAGTAAGCCTATTAGAAAGTAATTGTCAAATTCCCCCCCCCTCCCCCCCCCCCAAAAAAAAACTAGTAAAAAAGCACAATAAAATCAAAGACAAGAAAAAATCTAATAATAAAATAGTCAAAGGTCGAATTGTTTTAATATATGAGAAAACGAATATCAAAATTTGACAAAAAACTAAAAAAAATGGACTAACAGTAAAAAAGGAAAATATCTTACACTAGATATAACAAATCTAATAGTGAAATTATACCAATTTTTTTGCGTTTTTTTAAAGGCATGTGTAATCAAGGCCGTATGCAGAGGGGGGGGGGCTAGAGGTTTTCCCCTCTCCCTGAAATTTTTGTCCGGCATGTAAAAAAGTAACAAAAATTGCATATAAACAAATTTTTGATGCGTTTTGTAAAGATTTTGTATCCTCTCCTTCCCCTGAACAAAAATACTCCTCCCCGGTCCCCTGAACAAAAATCCAGGATACAGCCGTATGCATAATGACTGTTATGATTTTTTCGCTTTACAGAAGCAGACAAAGAGAAAGACCAGAAGTCATTAGATCGTATGCTTGATAAGCATCTATTGCTGGTGGTCCGGCAGAAACTGGGCTCCTCCTCTATGTGGATTCTCCCTCAAGGACAAAGACAAGAAGGAGAAACAATGAGACAGGTTTGCTCTAACATCTTTTCCTTAGCCTAAAGTGGCCTCTGTTATGGATACATTTGTATACTCATATCAAACCAACTGTGTAGGATATGCACGTACGGGGGGAGGGGGGTCGCCGGGTTTTAAATAAATCAATAAATGAATGAATAGGTAGTATGTTATGAAACCGTAAAAATGGAGGGACTGCACCATGAAAAGAGAGGACTATGATATGGGATAAAGACCTTGTAGCTTATCATGGTTAAAGCGGTAGCTGCAACCTAGTAAAGAGCGAACCACAGCCCATAGTAACCGAAAGTTAAAAAAACGCGTTTTGAAAAAAAAAACTGCCTAGTGAAAAAAATTGCCATCTGACACTGACTCAGGAATGGTAACTATTATTTCGGTTCGTCTGAAAAGTTAAAGTATATTGCGAAAAGAAATTTGTGGTGATTTCGAAAAAAGCTTCAAGCCCCTCGAAAATGGCGTCAGATCAAAATGAAAAGTGTACCATTAGAATCAGCCTGTAAATATTGCCGTTTAGGTAAGGATCAGTTAAACAGAGGACACCTAATTATTTCAGGTACAAGTAACCTTTGAATTTCGGGAGTGCCTATTTCAGAGAAGCCATCAAATCCACCCATTTAAAATCTATATGTTTTTATTAGTGACATTAGGTAATTTCAAAAAAGTTATGTTTTATTCCTGAGAAATAAGCTGGTTGAAAATAATTTACCGCGCACACTTTAAGCCCATCTGATTTTCTTAGTATAATTAGGTCATTTTGAAAAAGTTAGACTTTTGTCTTGAGAAATAAGCTGGCTTGGTGCCTCGATTGGGTTTCTCAGCCTAAGAAGCGTATTTCAAACAAGTTGAGAATTTAGGTGGTGCACATGTCAGAGACGCCATCTACTGCACCCACCTAAAATCCACCTGATTTTATTAGCAATGTCTGATCATTTTAAGGAAGTCACGTTTTTGTCTTTAGAAATAAGTTAACTTGGTGCCTCAACTTGATTCCTAAACCTAAGCGTATAGTTATGTTTTAAGGGAGTTATGTTTTTGTCTTGAGAAATAAACTGGCTTGGTGCCTCCACTGGGCTCCTAAACCTAAAAAGCGTATTTCAAATAACTTGGAAATTTTGATAATACAAATTTCAGAGACGCCATCTACTGCACCCACTTAAAATCCACCTGGTTTTATTAGCAATGTTTGATCATTTTAAGGAAGTCACGTTTTTGTCTTCAGAAATAAGTTAACTTGGTGCCTCAACTTGACTCCTAAACCTAAGCTAATATACCGTTTTCAGGCGGCAGAAAGAGTTCTTGCTCAGAGTTTTGATGGTAAGGTACAATCAAGGTTTCTTGGCAATGCACCTTGTGGGTTCTACAAATATAAATACCCAAAACAAATCCGAGAGCAGGATGGTAATAGCATAGGAGCAAAGGTAATATACCATTCTATTACCCCTATTAAGCAAAAAGGCAGCACATATTATTTTTGAAATTTATCAAGATAATATTTTCTGTACCGGAAACAAAAGGGCCCTAATCACATTTTTTCTGATGACTATTTTGTCATTGATGATGCCGTTAAAATAAAATGGTATTAGGATATTCAATATGTGGCAAAACGGATATTATCAAATTGACAAGTCATAATTCATTTCTGGACAACACTGCCTTCTCGTTTGTAAATAATATGAACGTGTAGAAGTATACAAGTAATAGTTAAAAACTTTCAATACGTCCCGAGACCACATTGGCTATATATACATGATGTTCGACAAAAATGGCAAAAACGAAGAAAAATGAAAAAACAAAAAAAAACAAACAGAAAACCAAACAAGGGAATTTTCGGCCTGTGAATAAAGCAAAAAGATAAAGAGGTATTTCGTCCGCAGTACAAAAGAAAAAACTAATCTTTTGGGTTTTCGAGAACAGAAACGACAAAACGAATCAAACAACGAGCCGAACTATGGGGATAAATAATTCAGGGTACCATCCTCGTGGGCAGAATATAACCCGCTTGATTAGATTCCAGATCTACCAAAAGGGGCAAAGTGGACCAAGAGATGTGGACTTTGGCATCCATCCCAGGGGACTCTCCAAAAGAAAAAAAAATAACCTTTTGAAGTTATCCAAATAGTTTTTGTTCATTCTTTTTTGTGCTTTTGGACTAAGGACGGCTTGACTGAAAATCGTTAATTTTTTTTTGTTTCTTATTTTTGTGTCTTCTTTGTTTTGTCTTGTAGAACTTTTAATCAAGGTAATGTATAAAGTAAACTAAAAAATCCTGGATATTTCGGGTTTCTGATCCAGAAAATTCCATCAGAAAAAAAAAATCTTAAAACGTACATTTATAGCATTTGTAGCTATTTCAACAATGCTCTAATCTAATTCCTTGTGAAGACAAATTCGCTGCCACGTCTAAAGGTTCGAAGTGCAATAGAGCGCTCTACCACTATCACGTCTAATGGTCGTGTCTGACATTCACGCCTTTGAAATAATTGCCAAAACTGTTTGCTAAGCTGCTTTCAAGGGAGGATCAGTGTGACAATGTTTTCAGTCACACTCTGACCATTTTGATGTGTATTCCCCTGCTGGCCGTTACTTTGAGAAAAGCTTAGCAAGCGCGTTTTCGTAATTATTATTCGGTTATTGTTGGTATTAATTTGGTAATTATCTAAAAAGTGTGAAAATGTCAGCTATGAGCCTTAAGTGTAACAACAAAAATAACTTACTTTATACTAAATATCCGTGTAGGGTGTATATACGTATAGAATAGTATACGTATAGTGTTGTAAACGCATGCGTGTAGTGTGACGAACTAGCAAACCAGGAAACAAGAAAAGCGCTCCTTGTCAATCGTAGAAGCAAATATCCTTCGGTTTTTTCCTTTGTATTAAGTCAATTCAATTTACATTAAGTCAAATAACAAAACTAAAAAATTAATTTATATTCTGCGCAAATAAGGCGCAAATATTTACGTCTCCGAAAAATAGTATAATATTTTAGCTGAGCCCAAGTTACTCACAGAGAAGAATAGGCAGGTTCGTTTTATTTCCAAATTGAAAAAAAAAATATACGAACTAACGTAAATTATACAAAAACACGAACCTTTATGGGTAACAATCTCAACTTATAAGACTCAATTCAGAGCCTCAGTTTAAAACATTCATATTACTTCACGAAGACTTCACTCAGTGAAAATCTCTATTCATAACACTAGATCCAAAGAGTTTATAAATAAAACAGAGTGTCGAATACGTGACTTTTCATGCACCGATTCGCTTTTTCTTAAAAGGACATGTTTTATCATTAAGAAAAGCTTGCGTTTCCCGCCAAAATTTGAAGCATCCACTCATGTTAAATTGGTGAAGTAAATGGTTCTATTTTAAGGTGTAAAATTCTGATGGAATGCCTGGCCTCTCTATTGAAAGGTTCTGTAAACGAAAATGTAAGTGTCTAGTGCCGAATAATCTGTATTGCTTGCAAATCAACATTATCCATCATTGAAAAAAAACAAAAAACTAAGTTTAAAAAAAAAATATTTACCAAGTTTTTTTTTTTATTTGGGACAAACGTCGTCACTTTGAATCTATCTTAAGCTAAACTACACTTATGCACCTTCCTACAGCGGGTTTCTCCTTTGCAAATGTTTTCAATGGTTGGCCCTCTATTATACTTTATATCCCTATGACCAGAATTATCAAAACAAATTCATATACATGTAGTGAAATTTGATGCCAAGAACCTCAAAAAAGGAGTTGATAATGCTGGAATATGAACCGAGATTATTTCTCTCCGTTACTTTTCATTTTATTTTGTCTGTACTGCTTTGCATTCTAAATTATATGTGTATTATTCTATTTATTGTTTCTTAGAAATCCCGTTGGAATTGCTTGCCACAACAAAAAAATATCTATTTGTAGTCTCAAGAAAAGCTTAATATCCCAATAGTTTTTGCTAAAGGCAATGGTATTGTTTTATAAATTTTAGTCAGGGGATTTTATGGACCTTGAATCGCCAGTCGCTTGTCTTCAGTTCTAAATAATATAAATACATCGCAAGAGTCACGGGAATGTGATAGCTGAATTACCTGTTGAAAGTTTTGACCTCAAAGTGTGCATTAACTGTATTAATTCGGTTATAGCTGAGAGTATATCATACTCTCATTTTATATGTGGGATTGTAGGGTATCTTAGGAAATTGTTTTACTTTTACACTTTTCTTGTAGGTTATTTCAGGTCTCATGGATTGATTTGAACCCCGATCGAAAAGGTACAGCCTACTCTAGGTAACCCTTTACACTTACAGGCCGGTAAACAGGAAGAAATTTTACCGGGTATTAACTAAAACAAAACTAACAAGTAGTTTACATAGTTAATTTGCGCAGTGGGCTAGTGGATTAGCCTACTCGCAGAATAGTAAAACTAACGATCAGCATAATTTTAAGTTTTAGGTTCCCTGTGCAAGTTTGTGGTATGTTATTTTTCTGCATCGTAGGGTGTTAATGTTTTATTTACCGGAATTTGGTTATACCCGTATTTTTGAAACACCCTTTAGAATCTTTACAGATTAAAAATGCATCGGAAATTGGCTGAAAAAAAGTAAAACTTTTCGTTTTTTTTTTTTTACAAGCTTCGATAATTCCCTAAAAAGTAGAAACAATTTAAGTAGTATCATGAGTCTGGCTCAGTGAAGGGATAAACCTGGTACTAAGGAATTCATTGATAAAAGTATCTTGTCCCTTCCGTGCAAGTTGCAGCGGCTTGCTAGTGGCAAAATCCCATGTTTCACAAGGGGTGTAAATATTATTATTTTATTTCATTATAATAATTATTGTTTAAGTTGAATGGTATTAGATAAATTCTTGAGCTTTTTTGCATAAAACTTCCTATTCGTAAGACGATTTATGCTGATGGCCAAGTTTCGCAAGCTTGAAAAATCAGTTCCAGGTCATTTAAGAACAATTAACCTTACTCTGCAAAAAAAAATTTTTCCTGAGGCATAGTTCGTCCATTATTTAAGAACAATTCAACGTTTTACGAACGTCTTTAGGCTGTATCACATTTTCTACTCGTTTAAATTAGTTGGTCAATAAAAGTGTTTGGAAATAGATGTTTGGATGGGCATATTTTTATGCCCATCAAAAAATGCCCATTGAAAAATAAAAGGAATACAAACAATAATAAAACATACTAAGAATAAAACTTACTAATAATAAAATAAATAAAACATTATTATATTTTTATTTTTATAAAGGTAAATGAGACAAAAGGAAAAATGGAAGGAAGCACACGGTTTAATACAATAAAAATTTATATTTTATTATATTATTATATAATATTATATAATATATAATAATATATAAAATATATATTATTATGTTAAAAAGAAATTTAATATAAGAAAAGTATAATAGAAACTTAGTTTACGTTAGAAACCTACTTAGTCCCGAATTCCCCTCCAGTGCAACACTGTGAGTGGATTTATGGGCCCAAAAAACTCTTAAAATAATTCTTTTGTATTCTCTCCAACTCGTCACTTTCTAATAAAAGTGTTTGGAAATAGATGTTTGGATGGGCATATTTTTAAAATGGTGATAATTTTCTTTTTAATAATGATTTTATTGCTGGATGTTTGTAAAAACAGATGAAGTGGAAGTGTCTAAGGTTAGTAAATAAAGAAGCCATAATCAGGAATCATTTAGGTCACGGGAAACTTTTAAAATGATAACATTCAAAACACTTGCGCAACGTATTTCCAACTATCGAAAATTATAGTTAAATAAATACTGCTTAGGGATTTCATTAAACAATCGCTTTATGACCCAACTTCCTTTAACATTTTAAAATTACGCCAAGTATCCAATAATTTTGTGACTATGCTGCATCTATAAATTACCCCAAAATAAAATGTACTTAAATTCACTTAATTGAGTTCCAGGGGTGTAAATCTTAATTAGCCGGCATTGATGTCATTTATGGAAAGGGCAAAAAACTGTGCCCCCCTAAGGTAAACAGAAATAATATCCATGCCAAAACCAAGAGACTGTCAAGATTTAGGTAACAGGTTTTATTGCCAAAATAATTGCTAAATATCTATATAACATCCATTTATATTTATTCAAATTCCTTTTAAAACATTTCTATATTTATAACAAATATATAAATCAAGTTTTATTTAAAATTCGTTGAGGCTCACATGAATTTTTTTCGGGGATGGGTGGTGAGGGAACTGAAAAAAATTGATTGATAATTTTAATAAGAAGTGCCTAGAAACTCGGGAACTTTTAGGATTTCGGGGAAAGGGGTGGCCTCTAGGAAAAAAAAAAAAAAAAACTTCAGTGTGTGGAAACTTGATCGAAATTTATTTATTTAAATTTTAAAATTTCGGCGCGTGATGATTGTGAGCGTTGTATACGTGACAGTTTCAGACCTATTTCAGAACAAAAAACGTTGTATTGTGAAGAACACCGTTTTGTTATGAAGGGAGATAGATGTAAGAACCGTAACACGAAGCGCTATAACCTTAGCATTAGACGTAACGCAATGTCTTATATATGCAATGTGAAGGATCTTTAGGTCCCATTCTGTAAAAATGCGGTACGAACGTTTACGTTTACTATATTCCCTAGTTGTCTTATTTGTGGATTTTTATTGGAGTCTTTTTTTAGGTATTTTTCTTCAAGGCACATGTTACTAGCGATTCGCCGCTTAAGAAAGGATCCTGCATTGAAGATTTTGCATGGTTGGGCCGGGATGAACTAGACGGTTATTTGCCAGAAAAATATCGGAAATCCGTTACCGAATTTTTAATTGATGAAGATTAGTTTTTTTTTTAAATAGACTTCTAATGAATTTGAGTTGACATGTTCAATCAACCATTAGGTTTTTAAGTTCTAGAAAATGGAAGAAATTTGGTGCAAATATCACCAGTCTTAAGAGTAAAAGATAAGATTTAATGTAGGCCATAGCAACACAAAATACAGCCTACAACACAAAGCTCGAGGAACCAAGTACGACCTTAAATTGTAGAAACCCGTTCAAAAACACAACCATAGAGGCAACAAGGTCAATATTTTAACCAACAAACAACAGTAACCAACAACCAAGAAAAAACACAACCATAAAGGCAACAAAGGCAATATTTTAACCAACAAACAACAACCCGAACCAATAAACAACAAACATTTTAAGATTCAACTCCTAAAAACCATAACAAACTATACCCTCAAGTATAATTCCCTATACGAAGAAACTTACACAACTGTTTAACAGCACACGCGTTCCTCTCACACATCCGTTCAATTAACCACCATTCACTCCCAAACACTCGTCCAGAAGAGACTCCGAGACTGAAGAGACTCGGGGAGCTCTTCATACTCGGATACACAATGAAAGAGATTCTCATCCACACAAAGGGCAAAAGTAGGGGCCAACCGCACCCTAAACTTTTCCAAGAATTGTCTTCTCTTCCCTACATCCTAACTATCCCCTCTCACCAGCAACAAGTTTTTAAAATCCTCTCTATTTAACCCAAATTTAAAATAAACCTCATCCTCCCAACACTTTAGCTCCTGAGCGACACCTCAAAGATATAGATTGGTCCTTTTGGGCTTACCACTCTTGGATTTCTTGGTCGTTAAAGGTTTGCTGGACTTCCTTCCATACTGACACGCTCTCATCCATCGGGGCATTTTCCTTCATTCTACATCTCCGATAGGCAAAAAAGGTCCAGTATTTTCTTGACCTGATTTGCCACGAATCACGTCTACCGTCCTTCAAACTCTCCAAGCTGACTTAAGAAGCCGAACTCTATATAGCCTAATTATTTTCTCGCAATATTTTTCTATTCTAATCAATTTCACATCCCTTAGAGTGAAAATCCCCAAATCTCCTTTCAGTACCACTGAACTAAATGAATCTTTCCAGCCAAAAATTCTCTTAAAACGCCTTAGCTAAACTACTTCTAGCTAAGCTGTTTTAGCGAAACCCCAAACCTCGGAGCCATAATTTAGACTAGAAGCTGCTTTTGCCTGAAAACTCTTTTCTAAATCCTCATATCAGCTAGCTGATATGAATTACTTATCAATAGCATATTTATTAGCCTATTGCCCCTTAAATTACAATCTTATACATGCCTTGACATCCTCTTTAGCGCGCTAAACTTAACACCCAAATAAACAAATTCCTCTTGAAGCTCTAATATTATTCCTCCAAAATTAAATTCAGTCTATATTTTAAAAATTAAATAAAAAAACAAGATTTTTCAACTGTAGGTAAGGAGCAACATTAAAACTTAAAACGAACAGAAATTATTGCGTATATAAAGGGGGTTGCCTCCTCCTCGAGGTTCTTAAAATATGAATCTTCATTTGTTTTACTTGTATGTTCATGTGCCCTAGAATTTCGATGAAATCTTAGAGCTGCACAGAGGGTTTAGTCAGAGGGGATGCCCTCGCCAGTTTAAATTAATTAGAAAATGTAAATATTACTCTCCTAAAATCACAACCAACGTTCTGCTAGAAGTAGGTCCCTATCAGTTGCGCTACAAAATAGGTTATATGGAAAATCATGATATGCATAGTGAATCTATTTGTCATAAATCCAAAAAGAATTTTTGGGCGTTTTTCAGTCTTTCTGGGTCGATACAGAAGGGCCTGTTGCAATAATAATGCGTCTTACTCATAAAAGGAGTATGACAGGCATGACATGCGATGGGAAAATCTAGATAATAAAAATGTAAAAATATAGATGACACTGAACCACTTTACAGTCATGGTCATATGATAGGGTCAAATAGAATTTGACAAATAAGCTGAGAACATACCTTTAGTGTACTTTGTGAGTTCACTTAGTTTCAAACCTTAGCCCCCTCCCATCCTTCCTTGGAAAATTATTTGCAGGTTCGTTGCCCCTGGAAAAAAAATTTCGTTGCCATTTTTATTTATTTATTTCCCCCAAAATCGAGGAGTACATAAAATACATAAATGAAATTGCAAATCACTTTAATATAGTTTCAGGCAAATTAAGTTCCAGGTAATCAGTTCCAGGCAAATTTAAAGTTTATCAGTTACGTACCGATCAGTATCTACTGGAAAGAGTTTGTTTTCACACTTAGATTACTTTTGCAGCATACGCTTAAACATTGACCAGTTGCAGTAATTCTAAAGGTGTTATGTGTCAATATTATTTTGTAAAACTTCCGTTTATAACCCGCCCTATTAAACGAAGCAAGCTCTATTCATCTCTCTATTTGTTTTCTCCTGTAGTATTTGGTTTGCAAGCCACTGAGTAACTTTCCATTTTTTTCCAAATGCTTTTTGATGTATCCTTTTTTTGCTGGTCTAATTAGTGGTGAAATGTAAGTTTAATATCAAAATGGCTTTTACCCTATCTTTGATATAAAAAAAAAACTTTTTATACACAATGAGCCAAATTCCAGACTATAAGAACCGCCATGTACATATTAAGAGGAAGCATTTTTAGAATCTCCCGTCGAGTTTTTCCAACACAACTCCACACAAATTGAGATTTCGCCGTCTTCTTTATGAGTTATAGTTATTTTGTAATACGAAAAGTAATTTGTGTTTTTGGATTCTTAAGAATCCAAAAACAAAATCCAAATGTGTTTTTGGGTTCAAACACCCATAACACATTTTCTATTCTTTCTGCCCTCCTGCGAAATCTAATCCATAGATTAGCAACCATTTCGTGACTCACCTTAAAAACGCTGTCTCTGGAAGATTCAACTCGATCTCTCAGCCATTAGACAAAATGGATATATTATCAACATTTTACTTTCACTAACGAAAAAAGCATTACGTTGGGTTCGAACCTGCAAACACACAATATTTGGAGTCTCATGCTTTGCTATCTGAGCTAGCCACGCTTGTTAGTTGGTTACTTTGGTGAATGCACACAAATAAGCAGGTTTTCCCATGGAATTGCAGACACTTACCAATTAAAGTAAGAGATATAATTTATTGTCCATAAAATATCATAGCCATAATCTGGAACTCCATCCCATGCCCACAATAACAAAGTATAATCACCTACGGCACAAGTACTGACAAAACTACAAAAGTGACCCCGCGTACCTCAGCGCCTCTAGACGCAAAATGCTGTACTACTTAATCGCTCCGAGCCAATAAGCCAATCTATTCTCCTAAGTTGTATTGGATTGTGTAACTACGGTATTTAGTTGCCAGGTTCCCATAGGTATGGAATCGTCTCCGGAGACGCGGACAAAGGGTCACTTTTTGGTGTGGAGAGGATAGGTTTTGTCAGTACTTATTCCGTAGGTGATTATACTTTGCCACAATAGAGTCCATTTTGGCTGCAGCAGTTCAAATATAGTACACTTTTTATCTGTTGTTTTCACAAGCCCCCTAGGATACACAAGTCCCCTGAGAAGACTTCCTGCGCGTGTGCACGTCTATGTTTACAACGTTTCCAAAAAAGATAAAGAAAAACTTTATTAAACTAATATTTACTGAAATTTCTTTGTTTGTTAGTACGATTAGTAGAAAACTAATTAGCCCTTTTCGAAATTGATTTTAGCGTCGACCTGGCGCCGAGCGTTGATTTTTTTGGCACCTAGCTCAGTCGATAGTTTATTGACGAAAACAAATTTTTCGGGAAAAATCAAGTCAGAGATCATTCTTTTGTATTTGACAAAAAACTCTAAATAGTTATAAGTCATTACTGAAACGAAAGTCAAAACCCAGTTAAATATTTTCAAATTAAACATCAATACTTATTTTAAAAAATTGCGGGTGTTTTGGTAAACAAAATTCAGGTTCAACACCAGGCTGGCGCTAAGATCGAATTGGAATACAACTAGTTGGACAAAAATAAACTTTACTTCTTCATTCATAACGTACTAGTATTTGGTAACACTAAACAAGGACTAGCTAAGGAGGACTTCTTGAGGCACTGGGAATTCTGCTACAGATCTTCTTCATGATTGACCCAAATTCTGTTCCTGAAATTATTTTTAATATAAATAATTAAGCTATATATTTTTATACCTTCATTTTTATACCTTCAATTTTTATACCTTCATTTTTGTATTGTCGATATAATTTGTATATTTTAAAGTTTTTTTTAGCTGCTCCCCTCCCATCCCCCCATATTTTTACGTAAAATATTCTGTATGTACAAAGAAAATACAGCTTCTTATGCTGACTAAAATTGCAAGACACTAATTTTTTTGGCTTTAGTTACCGCATGGAGCTGTTTTTTTTTTTTTTTTTTTTTTTTTTTTTTTATGACGAACTTTAGACAATCTGTTGTTGTATTAATAAGCAAAGCAAAGAGCAACACAAGAAGGTAAAAACTGCAGTAAACTTCGAGAATTTTTTTTTGATTTTCGGTTTATTTTTTTTTAATTTGTCCCTACTCTTTCAAAAAGTTTCTCGGTCGTCTAGCTCCTTCTCTCCCGCCGAAATTATTTCTACGAACACCTTTGATGAAATACACTTGAACATTTCATCATAATCCTATTGCAGCTTGTTAAATCCAGCTCAAATTTATAGTTATAAAAAGTTTCTAGTAATAACATTTTTCAATTTATATGTCCAACTAACCCTTATATTATATTTTCAACTAACCCAAATTATATTTTCAACAAAACCTTAGCGCTATCTAAGATGACGGTTAACTTTTTTTACACTAATCCTGAATATTTATATTTTATGAGTTTAGCTATATCAGTCAAAGAGATTTCTTCTTCATTAATTAGAAAAACAGAAACAAAGCAAATTAAAAATCTCTTAATTGAAGGGGGAGTCACGTAACTTTTTTACCACGGAACTTTCTTTTTTATAACGGTACACCATTGCAATCACCATGGCCTAATATATTTCACTAGAGTTTCTCAGCCCCCCTTGAAAACCCGAGAAAATCATAGATAGTTTTTCAGTTTCATTTATCTTTATTTAAAAACAAAATACAAAAAAAAAACACAAAAAAATGCTTGGCTAGGGCAGGACATTAACTAATATTAGTTAAAAACAAACAGAAACAATAAATAAACTGAACGTATCAAGAAGAAAAAAAGAGGAGAAAAGTAAATCAGTAAATAAATCAACCTATGGTTTCAACTTTAAAGGTAAGAAAAGAAGAAGAGATAGAAAGCAATAGGGAACGAGAAAAAAAGGGAAAATAAAAATGGGGAGAATAAACAAACCTGGAGGAGGACAGCACTAAACACTGTTTCTGTAATGACCCTTCGCTGCTCGCTTAAAGGATATAAGATTATTTGAATTCCGGATTTCTAAGGGGAACGAATTCCAAATAGTCGGTGCAAAAAATCTAATTAAAAAGAAGCTCTTTTCGCAGAGGGCGCTTCTTGGACTATGTCACAAGAATGTCGTGTGTCGAGTAACCGAAACCCTAAAACACAGAATTTTGATAAAAATAGATACATCAAAGGAATCAGATTTTTATGCTGATTTCAAATATATAAAATTCATCAAGTTTAGTCCAATCCATCAAAAGTTATGCGCCTGAGAAAATGTGCCAGATTTGCGAAAAAAGGGGGAAGCACACCCTAAAAGTAATAGAACTTTAATGAAAATCACACCATCAGATTCAGCGTATCAGAGAATCCTACTGTAGATGTTTCAAACTCCTATCTGCAAAAATGTGGAATTTTGTATTTTTTGCCAGAAGAAAGATCACGGATGCGTGTTTATTTGTTTTTGTTTTTTCAGGGTGATCGTATCGACCCAGTGATCCTAGAATATCGCGGGAGGGCTCATTTGAACGAAAATTAAAAGTTCTAGTGCCCTTTTTAAGTGACCAAAAAAATGGAGGGCAACAAGGCCCCCTCTAACACTCATTTTTTTCCCAAAGTCACCCGATTAAAATTTTGAGATAACCATTTTGTTCAGTATGGTCGAAAAATATATTAACTATGTCTTTGAGGATGACTTAATCCCCCACAGTCCCCGGGGGAAGGGCTGCAAGTTATGAACTTCGCCCAATGTTTACATATAGTATTGGTTATTGGGAAGCATACAGACGTTTTTAGGGGGGGATTTTTGCTGGTAATGGAGGGGGGAGGGGGTTACGTGGCAGGATCTTTCCATGGAGGAAATTTTCATGGGGAAGAGACATTGCTATGAAGGGGGCGTCGGATTTCCCAGCATTATTTAAAAAAAGATCAGAAATTAAATTGAAAAAAAAACAAGTTTTTCAACTGAAAGTAAGGAGCAGCATCAAAACTTAAAACGAAAAGAAATTATTACGCATATGATTGGGTTCATCCCCTAGTTAATACCTCGCTCTTTGCGCTTAAGTTTTTTTTAGTGCTTCCATAAGAACTATTTATTCTAATTAATGGCCTTTCTGATTCAGGGGTCATTTTTAAAGAATTGGAACAAAATTCGAACTTTAGCGTAAAGAGCAAGGCATTGACTAGAGGGCGAACCCTCTAAAATACGTATTAAAATTATATAAATATAGAATTCCTTACGGAAGCTAATTCGTAAGCTACGTATATTTATTAATAATAAAAACATTCGTAAATAAAATTAAAAAACTTTCGAGAAAGCCATTTAACCAAAAAAAGTAAAATTAATATGCAAATTTCTTTTTAATTATTCATGAAATTATTCCGCATATGAAAGGGGCTGTCCCCTCCTCAACGCCTCGCTCTTTACGCTAAAGTTTGAATCTTTCTCACAACTCTATTTTTCAAAACAATAAAAACTTTAGCGTAAAGAGCGAGACGTTGAGGAGTGGACAGCCCCTTTCATAAACGGAATAATTTCTGTTCGTTTTAAGTTTCAATGTTGCTCCTTAATTTCAGTAAAAAAAACTTGTTTTTTTATTTAATCTATAGCAAGAATTGAAGTTACTTGCCCAAATGGAGCACCCGTAAGACAAATGGGGATGAATTTAGCGTCCGTTAGATTTCTGGTTATTTTCTTTTTCAGCGCTAGCGCTGTTAAAGAGCAATAAATTCGAAACAGTGGTTTGCTTTTTACTAGGTTCAAAAACTCTATAAAAAAGGATAGAATTTTCAATAAAACTTTTTTTTGCTTCATCATTGCATATTTACAAGGGAAGGACATTTTCTTCTTGTCATCGGACGATTTTTGAACAACCATACGGCTCTTTGTCGTCTAACTCTGCTCAATCAGGACTTTTAAAAAACTAATCAACAATAAAAGTGCACATCTATTAGCTACTTACGTAGTTTAGGTTTAAACGTTTAGAATCGTCTTTAGTGTTTGGAATGAAATATTTTCAAAAACACTCTGTACAAGTTGTCTTTTTTTTTTTTTTTTTTTTTTTTTTAATCCCACCTCCTCTCCTCTCAGTGGCACTAACATTAAAAAAAAAAAACTACTTTTAAACATTACAAAAATCTAAATGCCACCTACACTCTACATTTTACTAAAATTAGCAGCCAAAGAGTGGTCTTCGCATTATTGTACTTTTACTAAAATAATTTTTAATTTTTATTAACAATAAAATAAAATGCTCTCCCGCAGAGAGGACGTCCCCCCTCCACAGGAAGTCCCCGCTTGTGGAGGCCATTTACAACAACAGACAAAATTTTCTCAAATTCCAATTCTGCAAAGAAGCCACTACTAAAAAAAAATATAAAAAAATATCCCAATAAAAAATAAATAAAAAAACCAACAAAAAACCAAAAAAAACCCTTTTACATTATCATTTCAGCTTATTTTTACAATACACAAAAATAAACACACTAATATTTACGAAAAACAAATAAGCAGAAATGACCACCAAACCCCATTTTTGAACTTCATTTTTTTTTTTTTTTTTTTTTTTTTTTTTTTTTTTTTCCTTTTTTGGCTGCTAATTAAAAAAAACAATTATCAATAATTTTCTTTAAACTACCTTACTGGCAACGCTGTTTTCTCACTCACTCACACAAAAAACTATCTCTTACCAATAAAAAACTCAAACTCTCTCCATTACTTACTTTCTCGCTCTCTTTTTCCACCCACCATATTTACAAATAATTCATAATTCAAAATCAAAAAAATACTCTCTCCACTCTTTTCTTATCTTCAATAATTCCATTTTCTTCTCAATTAAACTCCTAAAACCCTCTAAACACACCACTTTCTTTCTTTTCCTTCTACTCCACACATAATGACACATATTTCCAATAATATAACACAGAGAATTTTTCTTTTTCACTTCCAAATCCGAATTTATGTCAAATTTCACCAGCTTCTTCTTTTCTTCATCACTTTGAACTTTAATTTTGCACTTTTCACTTAAATCAAAAACAAACTGAAAAATTCCCTTATTTTCATTACACTTGATGAACTCGTGGTCTAAACCATCTTCCTAAACTCGTCTTGTTTTGAATCCTCCGTGGTCTAAACTCGTGGTCTAAACCATCTAAACCAAAGTTGTCTTGTTTTGAATCCTCCGTACGTGTCTTCATCATTATTTAAATCTAACTTTTGACTCTTCCTGCTATGACGTTAATAATAAATGGCTTCAATGCCATCTCAAAATTACAACTTTCTGTTTTATAAACTCGTAAAATATATTTTAAGAGTGTATACTCTATACACGGTGAAAAAGTTATACATGTAAGGCCCTTCCTCCAAAAAGTGATTGATGCCTTTCAATCACTTTTGACTATTAAAAAGAGCACTAGCTCTCTACGTTTCCAATGGAATGAGCCCCTTTTGAAGTTTCTACGAAAATACTTTCTATAAAAACCTTATATGCCCCCTGGGCATAACTTACAACCCTTGTCCTAAGAGCTGTGTGTGTGTGCGTGGGGGGGGGGGTGTCATCCTAAAAGACCTAATTTCCAGAACTTTTAACTACGTTGAAAAAATGGCTATCTCAAAATTTTGATTGTATGTGCCTGGGGAAATGGTGGGAGTGAGAGGGGGGTTAGTTGCCCACCAATTACTTTCGACTGTTAAAAAGGGCACTAGCCATTTCAGTTTCCAATCGAATGAGCCCTTTTTGAGGTTTCTACGACAACGCTTTCTATAAAAACCTTGTATGTCTCCAGAAAATGTCTTACAACCCTTGCCCTCAGAGCTGTGGAGGGAGGAGGGGTTGTCATCCTTAAAGACCTAATTTCCAAAACTTTCAACTACGTTGAACAAAATGGCTATCTCAAAATTTTGATTGAATGTATTAAGATAAATGGTGGGCGTGAGAGGGGGGTTTGGATGTGTTTTTGATTGAATGTGTTTTGATGATTGAAATTTTGATTGGATGTGTTTGGGAGAATGATGGGCTTTGCCCCCCCAGTAATTGGAGGGCTAGTTGCCCTCCAATCACTTTTGACTATTAAAAAAGGCACTAGCCATTTCAATTTCCAATCAAATGAGCCCTTTTTGAAGTTCCTACGACAAACACCTTATATGCCCTCAGGGCATAACTTACAACCCTTGCCCTGAGGGCTGTGGGGAGGATGTCATCCTCAAAGGTCTAATTTCTAGAACTTTCAACTACGTTGAACAAAATGGTTATCTCAAAATTTTGATTGGATGTGTTTGGGGAAGTTTGGGGGGTTTCATTTATTTATCGATGCTGATTTGTGGTAGTTTCACGCTTGGTAGATTATTTGATTTTATTTTTGCTCATTTTTTGTTTAATGGAGTTCTTTACTTTTCTTTGAAAAACTTATTTTGTGGAAAAAGTTTTTTTAATTAATCTGTAAAAAAGAGCCATCCCTTAGGTAATTTGCAACTAAAAACAATTCGATGTCTGGTATTGAAGGTAATTGGAGATCCCGCAGTGGCAATATCAATTCGTACGACCAGCATTGGTCACCACTTGACAGGAATCCCGATTTCTGTAAAAAAGAGCCACCCCTTAGGCAATTTGCTACTAAAACAATTAGATGTCTGGTATTGAAGGTAATTGGAGATCCCTCGGTGGCAATACCAATTCGTACGACCAGCATTGGTCACCACTTGACAGGAATCCCGATTTCCGTAAAAAAGAGCCCTTAGGGATTTTGCTACTAAAACAATTAGATGCCTGCTATTGAAGGTGATTGGAGATCCCGCTGTGGCAGTATCAATTCGTAAGACCAGCATTGGTCACCACTTGACAGGAATCCCGATTTCTGTAAAAAAGAGCCACCCCTTAGGCAATCCGCTACTAAAACAATTAGATGTCTGGTATTGAAGGTAATTGGAGATCCCTCGGTGGCAATACCAATTCGTACGACCAGCATTGGTCACCACTTGAAAGAATCCCGATTTCTGTAAAAAAAAAAAGAGCCACCCCTTAGGCAATTTGCTACTAAAAACAATTAGATGTCTGGTATTGAAGGTAATTGGAGATCCCGCGGTGGCAATACCAATTCGTACGACCAGCATTGGTCACCACTTGACAGGAATCCCGATTTCTGTAAAAAAAAAAAGAGCCACCCCTTAGGCAATTTGCTACTAAAAACAATTAGATGTCTGGTATTGAAGGTAATTGGAGATCCCGCGGTGGCAATACCAATTCGTACGACCAGCATTGGTCACCACTTGACAGGAATCCCGATTTCTGCAAAAAAAGAGCCACCCCATAGGCCATTTGCTACTAAAACAATTAGATGTCTGGTATTGAAAGTAATTGGAGATCCCGCGGTGGCAATACCAATTCGTACGACCAGCATTGGTCACCACTTGACGGGAATCCCGATTTCTGTAAAAAACCCTTAGGCAATTTGCTACTAAAAACAATTAGATGTCTGATATTGAAGGTAATTGGAGATCCCGCGGTGGCAATACCAATTCGAACAACCAGCATTGGTCACCACTTGACAGGAATCCCGATTTCTGTAAAAAACAGCCACCCCTTAGGTAATTTGTAACTAAAAACAATTCGATGTCTGGTATTGAAGGTAATAGGAGATCCCGCAGTGGCAACAACGATTCGTACGATCAATATTGATCACCACTTGACAGGAATTCCGATTTCTGTAAAAAAAAAAGAGCTACCCCTTAGGCAATCTGCTGCTAAAAAAAAATTCGATGTCTGGTGTTGAAGGCAATTGGAGATCCCGCAGTGGCAATACCAATTCGAACGATCAACATTGGTCACCACTTGAGCCACCCCTCAAGGAAAATGTTTTTGCCGCTGATGAGAAAGCTAACGCAACCGACATTACTTTTGCAAGAAAGCTTAAAATAAACTTAGCTATCACAGAAAAGAAAGCTTAATAAAAACACAAATTATAAAAAATAATAGACCACAGGAGACAACAGCCACCAATGTATACATGCCACCGTCCAGAAGAGATGCAAACTACATTAAAGAAGAACCGTACATTGGTCCTAGAATCATTGTAACTAGACAACCAAGAAGGCCCATTGGCACTAAAGGATTCAAGAAGGATTATTTTCAGCGCTTGCACAAAAAAAAAACGAGGTCAAAAGGAATAGTGGTAAAAGGGCTTTTCGATGGAAAGTCTTCGGTGGTATAGTAGTAAAAATACCCGCCAGTTATTCGGGAGACCTGGCTTTGCTTCCCCACCGAAGAAAATTTAGGCCTTAAATTCATATTTTTTAAAACATGTCTTTTGGGGGCGTTGCATGGATAATGTAATATCGCTCTAGAATAATGGGAAAAATGAACTTGGGGTTTTCTAGATCACCTTAATACATATCACCGAGATCTACAGTTTACGAAATCTACCGAAATTGAAATTGCAAATAAATTACCGTTTCTGGATGTATTACAATTATTCGTAGTATTGATAAACTGGGTTTTAAAATTTAGAGAAAACCCACACAAAACAACAGATATCTGCATTTTAAATCCAATCACCCCCCACAAGTTAAAAGAGTTGCTGTTACCTCTCTTGTCAATCGTGCCCTAAACATTTGCTCTGAATCTCACATCACAGATGAATTAAACTTTATTAGAGACATACTTTTTGGAAACGGTTATCCTATTGTCTTTATTAGCAATACAATTAGCCGAAGACTGGCAAGACACTCCCGTAAAATCAAGGGTCTTTTACCATGTGAAATTCCCGCCAAGCCCACAAATATAATTTACCTTCCATATATTCCAAGCTACTACAAGTTTAAAAAAGGTTGCACACAAAATAATTTTTATGTAGTATTTACCAATAATCTTAAAATCATGAACTTCCTAAACTCTGGCAAAGATGTAACCCCAGTTACTCGCCAAAGAGGGGTTTATCGAATACCATGTGATTGTGGCAACTACTATGTTGGTAGAACCCATCAAAATTTAGAAAAACGCCAAAAATAGCACAAAGATGACATAACTAAAGCTTTAGATTCTAATAGTACAAACATTTCTTTTGATTCTGCTCAAAGCAGCCATATTTTTGATAATCCTAGCCATATAATGCTTTTTGAAGAAACTTCCCTTATTAGCAATGATTTAGGCATAAAACAAGTTTTTCGAGAGGCGATTGAAATTCGAATCAAAATAAATAATAATACTTCTTTAAATAGGGACTTGGGGGAATATTCGCTTAATGCCTTATACACAAATTTAATTAGAAATGATTTAACTAATTACATTAAAAAACCACTAAACAATTCCAATCAACCTGTTACGGATAGACCTTCTAGGCTGGATGCCAAAAAGGCAAGATTAGCTCTAAGAGTTCGTCTGTAAATGTTTCTTATTCCATTTGAACGAACTGTCTTTTTTCACATCGCTTCATGTACCAGTCCTGGATGAACTTCCTTGAAGCAATGATGCTAGGACTGTTTTGAAAATACTTTAGTTTCAACGATTGAATTTTAATGTGAGTTCTTTTATATTTGGTTTTTGTTTATTTGTTTTTTCTGAGGACGGCCCTTGGATAAAGGGTCGAAATATTCATTTAAAGTTGCGTTCTACTGTCTTATATAAAAAATTTCCCTATTGTTCTACTTGTTGTTTATGATGGAAAGGCAGTGTGGTCTTCATCGCTATTGACGTTTAGCTCATGGGGAGCAGTTGACCTATGATATCTTTTATTTTATTAGTTTAGGCAAAAAACACGCTAATATTATCAATCAACAGAAATTTTTAGAATCTAGCAGAAATGAAAACCTTGTTCCTAAGTCATTAAGATATAAATTGCATTTAAATGCCCAAAAAGAAGCGCAGTTCGCTCTTACACTACAGTTAAAAACATTAATTCACATTATTAAGGACAAAAAAAAAAACATATTATTGCCTCAGAAAGAAAATCACTTAAAAAATTTTTATTTGAAAATCTGTCCACTGTTGATTATTCTCAGGTTGTTAGATAGGAAAGGAATTTATTTAGTTAGGATTTTCGTTAGTCTAAGGAACGTCTTTATAAGAAATTGGAAAAGTCTGAGGTACGAATCTTTGATGAATTATCGTATTTATACTCCGAGGTTTACTCCTGGACCCGCTATCATTAATCTCTCCTCTAGAGCTCTTGAACCTAAGGAAATCCACACTCTTGAGAAAGGTCCGAAATTCTCTTTTCCACCAAAACAAGTTCCTGTGGCAGATATAGTTTCCTCTTTAGAATCTTCTTTGCACAAACACTACACATCTATTTCTAATCCAGATGAAGTTAGGTCTTGTTTTATAAATGCACTTTACGGCAGCCAAAAAAATGTTACGTTTCCTACTAATTTGACGCCAGAAATTTCTCACGAAATAAAATTTTTGTCTAATCTTCACAAAGACCCTTCAATTATAACAACAAAAGCCGACAAGGGAAATTCACTTGTAGTCATGGATACGTTAAATTGCGACAACAAAATTTATTCGCACTTAAAAGACAAAAATAAATATACAACCATGACTCACGACCATACTGATAAGTTTGCGAATAAAATTATAACCGAATTAAAGAATCTAAAACAAAATGGCAAAATCACCCCACAATTGTATAATAAATTTTTCCCCAGTGGTAGCTTTTGTCCCAAATTTTACGGTTTACCGAAATTACATAAGCAAGATATCCCCTTAAGGCCTGTTGCAGCATGTACGAAAGCCCCACTTCCAATATCGGAAAGTGGTTACGTACTGCCTTCAAACATTTGCTCTATTCCCAAAAATCGTACATATGTAATTCAATAGATTTAGTGGAAAAACTTAAAGATGCAAGCATTTCAGGAAATACTAATATTGATGTAGCAATATCGGACCAATTATTAAAAAATAAAATAGAAGAAAACTATCACTTAATGGAAGATTTAACAACAGGAATAGATTGTGAGGTTTTAATGTCCCTAGTCAAAATTTGTAATAAGTATTCAATGTATTTTCAGTTTCGTAATTCTTTTTATCAACAAATAAAGGACCTCCCCATGGGGGCACCTCTATCTGGGTTATTAGCGAATACTTATGTAGAACACCTTGAAAATTGGGGCTTAAATTCATATTTTTAAAAACATGTCTATTATGGGCGTTACACGGATGATGTAATATCGCTCTGGAATTATGGGGAAAATAAACTTAGGGGTTTTCTAGACCCCCTTAATACATATGAACGAAATCTACACCTTACCTTAGAAATTGAAAATTACCGTTTCTGGATGTAATAATTATTCATAGCATTGATAAATTGGATTTTACAATTTACAGAAAACACAAACAAAACAACAGATATCTACATTTTAAATCCAATCACCCCCACAAGTTAAAAGAGCTGTTTTTACCTCTCTTGTCGATCGTGCCCTAAACATTTGCACTGAATCTCAAGTCACAGATGAACTAAACTTTATTAGGGACATACTTTTTGGAAACGGTTATCCTATTGTCTTTATTAACAATACAATTAGCCGAAGACTGCCAAGACACTCCCGTAAAATCAAGGATCTTTATCATGTGAAGTTCCCGCCAAGCCCTCAAACAAAATTTCCCGCCAAGCCCCAAGCCCTTCCATATATTCCAAAAGTCACTACAAGTTTAAAATCGTGAACTTCCTAAACTCTGGCAAAGATATAACCCCAGTTACTCGCCAAAGAGGGGTTTATCAAATACCATGTCTTATATAAAACAAATTCCCTATTGTTCTACTTGTTGTTTATGATGGAAAGGCAGTGTGGTCTTCGTCGCTATTTAATCCGATTACTTACTTACTTTCCAATGGAGTGGCGGAGAAGTATGTTTTTACATTCAGTATGTGAAGACTATAACTTTCAATGAGATATCATCACATAACGAGTGGCTAAAATGATTGATCCAAGCCCCAAGTGGCAACCGAAAGAAAGATCGCCCCAGACTCGGCTGGAATCAGATGAAGCGTCAGAAATTTCTTGGGAGATGGTTAAAGTAGAATGTTCAAACCACATATCGCAAAGGAGGGGGATTTCCACGACTGCGTCAGCTTTTTGAAACTTCTTGATGTTAAGAGCTTATAGCAGTAGTAAAGCTTAGTGGATAGCAGTAACAGTAGTAAAGATGTCAAAGTAGATAGAATTGTATCTACAAATGAAGGGGACTGCGGTTAAGGCCCGAATGTACCAAGGTCTTTTCCCTTGAGGATTGGTGATCCATAAGGTAAATTCAGGGGACTGTGGTTAATGCCCAAATGTAGCAAGCTCCTTTTCCTTGAGGATTGGTGATCCATAAGGTAAATTCAGGGGACTGTGGTTAATGCCCAAATGTAGCAAGCTCCTTTTCCTTGAGGATTGGTGATCCATAAGGTGAATTCAGAGGACTGTGGTTAAGGCTCGAATGTAGCAAGGTCCTTTCCATTGAGGATTGATGATCCAAAAGATAAATTCGTTCTTTACTAGGTTGCCCCCAAAGCGAAAATGCTGACAGGGCTTTTTACCGTATTGGCTCAGGTGGATTTGTGCGTTGATCACACAGTCTGTGGTAAGGAACTGTAACCTGAGCTAATAGTAACGAGAACTCTAAGAACATTTTAATAATAATTAATAGATGATTGGAATTGGAACTTTGTGTTGACTTCAAATATTTACAATTCATTAAGTTTAAAGTCACCCATTAAAGCCACGAGTCTGAGAAAATTTATCCGAATATCAAAAAAGGGGGAACACCCCAAAAAAGGATTATAATCTTGACGAAAATCAATCCATCACATTCAGCATATGAGAGAGGCCTGTTGCAGGGGTTTCAAGCTTCCATCTAAAAAATGTGCAATTTTGAATTTGTTTCCCCTTAAGAAAGATCATGGAGACGTGTTTATTTTGCTTATTTTTTTCACCTTCCCCTCGTCTCTCCCTTAGAACTAATTCTGTATTTATCTGAAGGCTCGATGAGAGTTGGGATGTTTTGGCATTAAAATCTATCCTTTGAGGCGTCTCCCTCCCTCCCTAACTAAAGGTTTAAAGCCCTTATATGAAAATGTTTGGAATTGTAAAACAACAGGGAACTTAACTGAGACAGTGATATTTGTTCATACCTTAAAATAAGAATTTTTCGGCTCTGTATCCAAGAGCCGTCCACGGCAAACTACGTGCATAAATAAAAAAAAAAATTACAGTATAAACTAAAACTAATAACTTGAAATATTTCGGCTCTGTATCCAGGGCAAACTACGAATATAAATTAAAAACAAACTTACAATATATACTAAAGCTAAAAACTAAGAATTTTTCGGCTCTGTATCCAAGAGCCGTCCACGGCAAACTACGTGCATAAATAAAAAAAAAAATTATACAATAAAATGAGATCTTTAAGAAACTGAAAAATTAAAACAGTCCCAACTTTGTTGTTTTTACGATGGAAAGGCAATGTGGTCTTCATCGTTATTTAAAGATCATGGATGTGCGTTGTTTGCTGTTTTTTCCTTTATTTCCCCCAGGGATGGTCGTACCAAACCATGGGTCCTAGAAGGTCAGGAAAGGGCTCATTCAAACAAAAATTTAAACGTTAAGTGCCTTTTTATGTGACCAAACAGACCGGAGGGCAACTAGCCCCCTCCCATTGTCTCTTTTCCACCCAAAGGCTTCCGAATGAAACGCTGAGATATCCATGTGGTTCATCATAATTGAAAACTCCAATAAATATGCCTATGGGGATAACAAGACCCCCACAGCCCTAAGGTAAAGGGCTGCAAGTTTTGCGATTTGTACAGTGCTTACAGATAGTATTTGCTATTGGGAAATATACAGACATTTTTGTGGGGGAGTTTCCTGCAGAGGGGGGATGGTCTGGGGGGGAATACTCAGTGGGGTGATAATTTTCGGGGTGAAGAATTCAGGAATCTTTTGATCCTTTCAGCAGGGATGAAGTTGTCTGGCAAGATTTGTCCATAGAAAAATGCGGGTAATGTCCATAACGGTGCTGCAAGGTGACGCATCCCTTCTTATTGCACAAAAATGTTTCTGGTATTTATTTTAATAATTTATTTAACTGAAGTGATTTGGTCTATAATACAACGGTCTATTATTAAAGAGGGTGGTAAATCTATGTGTAGGAACGGAGATGAGGTACCAAAATGAGTATGTTTCAATGGCCTGATTTTCTAAGCATCACTGACCCTTCTAATGAAAATTAAATGAATTTTTTGGACTTGTAGACTAACTCTTCTTAGTTCCCCAGTAAATTTTCAGTCTAAACCTTTATTATTGGTGCTTGTGCGGGGGAGGGGGGGGGGGAGGAGGGTTGGTAGTTGTGCCTTAGCAGTGACCAAGTTGATTTATGTTATGTTTGATGAAATTGTGTACAATGAGGTATAAACCTGAATCATATGTTATGAAGGAGTGTCGGAGGATGCAGAGTGGAGAGAGGAGATGGGTGCCTGAGATCACCTCGGAGGGAGCTGGATTTTCCAGCATGATCTAATTAACGATCAGAAATCTTTGAGAAAAAAGGGCGAGAGGAAGGGCGCTAGTTGTCCTCCATTATGTTTGGTCATTTAAAAAGACACTTAAAATTATAATTTTTGTTCGAATGAGCCCTCTCTCAATCTTCTTGGACCCTTGTTTTGATACGATCATCCCTGGGGAAAAAGGCAAAATAAAAACAACAAATGACACACATTCATGATTTTTAAATAACGACGAATCCGACATTGCCTTTCCATCATAAAAACAACAAACGTGGGACTGTTTTAATTTTTCAATTTCAGCTTTAAATATCTCCTTTATTGTAAGTTTGTTTTAGTTTATATACGTAGTTTGCTGTGAATGGCTCTTGCATATACAGCTGAAATATTTTTAAGGTCAAAAGTTTTACTGTCTTGGGTAAATTCCTTATTATTTTACTTGCTGTTGTTTCTATCCATGATCATTCTCTGGCAAAGAATACACAATTCCTAACATTTGCATATAAGGGCTTTAAACCTCTGCAATGGTTTTATCTGATTGTTTTGTAGTTAGGGAGGGAGGAAGATAGCTCAAAGGGTCCATTTTAATCTCGAAACATCCCAACTCTCACGGAGCCCTCAGATAAATACAGAATTAGCTCTAAAGAACAGACGAGGGGAGGGTGGAGGTAGAAATTGATGTATAATCCCCACGCCCGTATCCAAGACTTTTATTGGGTAGGAGGGGGGCACAAAAAACTTTAAAACACATCAAGAATGCTAAATTGATATTTAATCCCTCTTGACTGATTGGAAACCAACCAGCAGGGAGGTGGGTTTTTTCACGGGGGGTGAACACCTAGAATTGGCCTGGGCACGATTTGAAAGCAAAAAATGAAATTTTTTTGACTGTTTTTTTTCTTGAGAACACAAAACACCACAGTGGTTTGTGGTGTTTTTTTTTTAGAACTTGTTAAAAAAACAAGTAAGGAGCGACGTTAAAACTTAAAATCAATATAAATTGTTGCGTATAATGAGGGGGACTAATCCCATCCGAGCTCCCCACTCTTTACGCAAAAGCTCGATTTCCAAACCCCCTAACCCCCCTGGATATGACCTTGCTCAACATTACAGAATGAATTTTGATGCAAGCAAATTTTAGTATATGAAATACCTTTTTACCTCATAACAACAACAGTTTTCCCAACTGCATTAGATCTAGATGAGTAATGAATAGCGGCTTCGGCACTATGAAACGGAAATGCACGATCGATAACAGGCTGAATTTTGCCACTATCAATCAACTCTGACCATCGATCCAACAATCTTCTTTCAGGCATGGGACCCAGAGATGGAGACTGAAAAAGAACAACTGAACAACTGAAACAAAAGCTTAATTTTCACCTTTAACAATAAAATAACTATTTCATGAAATGGAGATCAGCACCGCCAGTAGGGATTCTGAAGTACAATGCCGTATTATTTACTTTTTTTTACTTTGCTCTGGATGGATTGTAATTGTTTACTCAAGGGAGATTGTAATTCTCATAAATAGGGCTTTCAGCTACGGAGATTCAAATGGTACCATTTTCATTTTGATTCGACACCATGTTTCTCCAGTTTTATTCTATTTATTGAAGGTCCTGTAAATTTTTTTTCACAATAAACCTCTACGATTAAGATTATCTGGTTGACAAACTCCAAGTGGTTCCACAGTTCAGTAGTGACCTCAAGTCAACTTTCGTCAGCCAGTTTAACACGTATGGGCTGCAAATCAACAAGAGTAAAACAAAAATGATGAGGTTCAACTCTCTAAAACGTGATCTCTCCTATCCTGGACCATGGTACCCCAACCTCCTCAACCGCAGTTATACTCGGTGTCACTTTTAGCTCAGACTGCTCCTTTAGCCGGCATGTTGCAAATCTAGTGAAAAAAGGAAATTACGCCTTAAGATCGTTAGTGACTTTGCGGCGCCTAAGTTCTTCTACGACACAACTCAGACTGGCATATTTGGGTTACGTGCGCAGGCCCAGTCTAGGGCCCACAAGTGCACAATACTGAATACCTAACTAGTGAGATCGAAACTGCGCAGAAACGTGCTACAAAATCATACTCGGTCCAAATCACGTGTCTTATGAGTCCGCTCTCGAGTCGCTGACAGTTTCATCTCTCCATGAGCGCCGATATGAACTAATGCTCAAGTTTGGAAATTCGTTACTGGCATGGGAGAAGCACCGTTCGTTACTACCACCTCCTTGTACAAAACGTGTGAATACCCGAAGCAAAACCAAGCTTGAACCCCCAAGGTGCCGTACAAATCGTTTAGTGAACTCTTTCGTCCCTTGTTTTGTTAGTGCATTTAATCGTTCGTAATTTTTTTTTTTCACTTTAGTGACCAATGTTGTAAAAAAAAGCGTTATTTAGTTGCGGCCTAGGCCAAAACTATGAAAGCTCTTTTTTTTAAATAAATCTATTCTATTCTTTAACTGAAACAGATCAATATATACAAATTAGAATAGACAACAGATAATGAAAAACAAAAAAGAAAATAGAGAGATGAATAGAGTAAAAACGAGTAACGTTTTCCGTACTATGAAATGGAAATAAAATTAAAATAAAAATGAAATAAAGTGAAATGGAAATACACGATTGATAACAGGATGAATTGTATTACTACCAGTCAAATTTGAACTAACCTCTGATCCGAGAACCTTTTTTTTGATAAGGTAATTTTTGTATCACAGAGGAAAGCAACACTGATGGAGTCTAAATTACCGTCGTATAACCATGTTTCTACTTGGCTTTGCGTGTATCAATTAAGATTACAAAGAAATCCAGTTGCTGAATACTCTTAAGAAAGAATAATAATTGCCCAGGAATGCGGAAAGCAAGTTCTCTTATTAGACTGCTGGTAAGTGGTCTTACCTTCCTTTTGGCCAGGGACCCAGAGAAGAAGACTGAATCAAGAGAAATCGTAACAAAAAAAGAAATTATTTTCAAATTCGTGGTCTAAAATAAATGACTAAGTTACATTTTTATAATTTTCAATTTACAAAGATTTGAATAAAATTAATATTTAGCTACCTAGTTTTTATCTTTCAAAGATAGGATAAAATTAAGGCTTGAAATGCAAGAAAATATAGAAAAAAAGAGAGTTTATAGCTTGGCCAAACGTAAAATTTGTATTCCATTCACAAGAACAGTATTTATTTTTCATCTCCGATTTGTCTGCCCAACCCCTTATGAAGTAGGCGCAGATAATCGTTTACCACTTCACCTTCACCGTTTCACCATGTCAGAAATATCCCTTCCCTTTCAGGAATATGATTTCTTTGCAAACAAAATTCAGTTTTTTGCGCTGTCCCTTGTAAGACAGACGGATGTCTAACTAGCTTTAAATATAAAATCTGATTTTTTTATGATTTATCATTGTTTTGTATTTTCATCATTGTCACAGGGGTCATTGGAGTGACTCAAATAATAACTTAATAGATCATATTTCAATTTTTCATATTTCATGTTTCAATTTCAATATGGAAATTTGTATTTCATACAAATTTTACTTTTTTTTACGTTCTAAACACGGACAGTTACGTTGAAAGATTTATTTTTCAGTCACAGCCTGCACCCTCCCCAAACTTTTTCTAAAGAGTTCCGTGACTCTGCAAGGCGTATGCCTCTGCAAGTGTGACCAGTGAATGAGAATCAATCAGAAGAACTCACTTGTGACTTCTGACTTGTGACTGAAGTCACTTGTGACACTTGTGACTTGTGACTCACAGTGACTTCTAACTCACTTGCCAGTGTGTCAGACACATTCAAGAACTAATATAAATATAACGTATTATAAAAAGTATTACACATTCAAAAGTATTATATATATAAATTCATCGTTAAATAGTTTAAAACTTTTATATTTTAAATCTAACAGCAATATAATTCTAACTTATATTATTAATGGTAGTAATTAATAAAATATACGTAAAAACTGAAGCAAAAAGTAAGTACGATAAAAGTTAAATACAAAAAAACTGACTACGAGACTAAAAAGAAACTTACCACGAAGAGGTAGGAAAAACGCCACCACGAGTAGAAGATACATTTCCTAATGAAGCCAAACCCGTCAGATTTGAGATCCTTTGAAGTTGTAGATCCTACTCTCCCATCTTTTGTACAAAGTTGCTGGCAAACGTCCAAATAATCAGTTTCATAGCAATTAATAACTACATGAAACCTAAAAGATTAAGTTATACTTACTATATGGTAAATATAAATGGTATATTGAATGATATATAGAATGGTATATTTACCATATCTCTCTGATGAACCCTATCCGACAAAAGGTGCTAATACATCGATGCTAAAATGACATTTTAACGTCATTTTAAGATTAACGTCACTTAGAGATATCAAGTGATAACTAAACTCTTGGCAAACGCCCATTTAATCAATTTTTTTTGCAATTTATAACTATATGAAACCTGTAATATTAAGCTAAAATTCGTAAATTGACTCTCAAAGACATTTTAAACTCGGGTAACTGTCTGTTTATAATCTCCACATAGTCAACAATGCCATTTCTATTCATAGCTTGGATCATTGGAGTACCCCACTTCGAAGTACTAAACTTATTTACAATGTCAAGTTTCTCTCACTTTTCCAATCCGGCCTTAATTTTCTTTGAGATTGCGTTTGGAACAAGTTAGATTTAGCCTAACAGAAAATCAGCTTAGCATCCTTAGAAATTGCAAAAGGGGTATTAACTTTTTGTCACATTTATCTCGAGGTGCTTTTTGTATATATATATATATGATATAGTAGATATAAATATTATTCATATATAGATATTGATATATAGAGATAGATATATAGATTACAGATATATATAGTATATAGATATAGATTAGATATATAATATATATATATATTAGAATATATATATATAGATTATAGACGATATATATATATATATATCAGTAGATATATGGATTAGAGATATAGATATATCAGTAATATATGATATTAATCATCAGTGAGAGAGCAGCAGTATAGATATATATATCATCAGTATATATATAGATAGATATAGATATATATAATATATATATATATATATATAGAGCATATATATAATTATAATATATATATATATATATATATACATTATATATAATACTGATGATATACATATATTATACTGATCTATATGTATTATGATGATATATATTTAATATAATACTGATATATACTACTAATACTACTACTAACAACTCATCGCAGCACCAAAGCCGCCTATGCTGAGGCCAAACACAGCTACGCACGATCCTCCTCAACCCCAATCTATTCAAAAGGCTCCCTTTTTACACCGCCCACGAAGTTCCCAATTTCCTTAAATCTTTCTTATGACGTCCTCCAACCCAGACGCGGGACGACCTGCTTCCGTTTAGCCCTAGATGGTTCGGCCGAAAGAACAATTCTTCGGCAATCGGTCATTACTCATCCGAAAACATGCCCTAACCACCTCAACCTTTCTTTTCATTATTAGCCTAGAAAAGTGGTTATATGAACCACATTTTTCTATAGGCCTATGCTGAAATACGGTTAGTCAGCCGGAGTACCAGAACAATCCTTAAGCAATTTCTCTGGAAAAAATCTAGCCCATCTTCATACCGCTTTTCGGAGAAGCGTCATGCTTCCAGAGCCATATTGCACCAACTGGTCATCAAGTAGCTTTAAGATTCTATCTTGGTTTGCAGACTTTCTTCCTATTCTTCCAGTACCTTTTTTTAACTGTGAAAAAACACCCGAGCCCTGGCTATTCTATTTTTAACATCTTCACTGCTCCAACCATCTTTACTAATAATACTACCAAAGAGTAAGTGAATAATGACCCACCTGATCAAGCTTTCATTACCCAACGTCACCTTTCTCATCTTCACTTCATTCCTAGCCTAGCGACTTGGTCTCCTAACATTAATTTTCAAACCGTAATACTAGCACCCTGAACTCGCAAAACCTCTAAAAAAACTTCATTCATTTTGCTACACTTTCATCTAGGATGCTGTAAATATCAAGCATAATCCAAGTTCCAGGAGGACTTTATTCCTCCCATTTGATTCCATGGTCTCCATTGCCTTTTCCTGTGCTCCTTAAAACAAGTCCATCAAAATAATCCATATAAAGCGGGGATTTAGAACACAACCCCTGCGTCTTAACTCCTGAATTTAATACAAAAAACCAGCTGATAACCTTAATTTCCTACCCGTAAAACCGCAGCAGGTTATTCTCTGTACAAGCATAATCCATTTTAATGTATTTGTCTGGTATTTACCATACAAGGGATAAAACCTTTACTACAAGCTCCTACTATCAAACAGAATCGAACGCTTGCTCATAATCTATAACAACATAAAGACCAAAGGTGTTTGAAAACTTAGGCATCTCTCAATTAGTAACCTAAGAGGAAACATTGGTCAAACACATCCTCTACCTTTTCTAAAAAACCGCACCTGCTCCTTTCTCTTAAAACGTGTCACGGCATCTCTCAGTCTAAAAAGATCATATTTTACTAAGCAATTTGCTACCTACAGAGACCAGACTAATGCCTCGATAATTACCACACTCACTTTATCACCTTTTCTTATAAAGTGGCTAATTAAGGTTTTCCTAAAAAAAAAAAACAAAAAAAAAAATCCATTAGGTACTTCCCCTTTTCAAAAAATCATATTCAATAATCTCAAATAACTTATTTCTAACCTCAGAGCCACCATATTTAAGAACTCATTTACTACCCTATCAGCACCTGGAAGCTATTATTCTTTAATCCCTTGAGTCCTGTCTTTAATTTCCTCCTCACAAAACAAATCTTCTTCACATCCAAGGTCTCACCAACTTTCACCTTTTCATCTTATTTTTTTCCTTGCAAAAAAAAAAACAAACTCTTATCTCGGTAAGCAAATTTCTCAAAATGTTCGGCCCATTCTCGCTTTCAGCTTTTGTCTTATCGCTAATTTGCCCCCACCCCAATCCTATCTTTAAACTGGGACAAGTCCGGTCATTGGACTACTACTTCAATTTGTTAACGTTGCCAGTTACAATATTTACTATCTATGCCGGGTCTAGCTGACAATCTTCTAAATCCTCGGCACAATTTTATCCAGGACTCAACTTCACAAATCCTTAGTTCATATTCAATGCTCCCACTTTTCCTTTACATTTTTTTGTTTTAATGATTCTATCACTCAGATAATTCTTGTACAAGTCCTTTCTCCTTCTATAAACTTAAGCCTTTTCACTAATATCGTAGCTGCAGTTCTAGCTTTCTTCCCTAATACACCTTCAGCAACTCTGAACAAATTATTTTCTAAAATTATTCCAACATCTTCCACATTATCAAATTTTAGCTCTCAAGTTTAGTACTTCAACTGTTCCTGGAAAGTTTCTCTCAAATTCTCATCATGGGAGTCTACTAAACATCATAACTTCCCGGGGGGTAATTACTTCCGATATTTCAGCTTTAAATAACCCTTGACATTACTAGATGGTGATCTTTACTTTTAACATCAAATAACAGCACTCCTATAACCCTATATCTTGTATTGATCCTGCCTATCTTCGATTTACTATAACATAATCAATAAGGTTCGCCAGTCTTTACCATCACGTGAATACCCATGTTAGCTTATGAGCCATCAATTTTATGACCAAACACCGTATTGAGTTATAACTAGATTGTTATACCTAAAAATTGCAAAAGTCTGTATCATTTTACTGTTTTCTTTTCCTACACAAATTTTAACTAAGCTGGGATACCATCTATCATATTCTCTACCAACCGGGGCGTAAAACTCCCAGCAATAAACATTCATATTCTCGACCGGGGGACCTTGTCTATTTGCTCCTGTAAACTGTAAGTAAAATTCATCTGAGTCACTAGTATCTCATCAGGTCGGTCTTACAGGGCGTATACTACTATAACTGATACCTTGAAAAACTTTCTAGTCATAAAATGAGCAATATTAGTATTTCTATTATTAATACTTCCCAGCTTAACAAGACTTAGCAGCTTCCTTATTCATCATAGAGCCCTACTCCTGTCTATGTAAACCCATCCTTCCTGCCTGAGTAAACAAAATTCTATATCACCTAATTTCATGCTTCCTACCCCTGGGATATGAGTTTTTCTGAAACTCCTAAAAATCAGTCGAATCGTCTGAATCGTCAGTCCAAAATGTCAATACGATAGTCATTTTTTAATGTCGTAACATTCCAAGTCCAATTTTTCAGGTTCTTTAAAAGCATGAAATTTTTTGTCGGCCTCAGAAAAGCAATGATCCCGGATTACCAGTTGCAGGACGGGATCACATATCTTCTCAAGTCTACACCGAAGTGCTTTAAGCCGGTAGAACCGGACAGCAAGAAGTCCCTGGGACCTCCATGAATGGAGGCTTTGTGCCAATCCTGGCCCATATTGGTCACAAACATGGTTTTCAGCGCTTTGCGATTCTCTTCTATCAACAAGAGTCGAAATCTGCACCAAGGACAATCTTCAAGGGCCTATTACCTCCGACTCATTATATATCCATGCCTACAATCTATGCTACTACGGGGAGGCAACCCGTAATAGATAAATAGCTATATATATATATATATATAGATAATATAATATAGATAATAATATCTATAATATATATATTATATATATAAATATATATATATATATATATATTATATATATTTATATATCTATATATCAGTATATATATATATATCAATAAGGTATATATACTATCAGTATAATATATATATATCATCAGTATATATATACAGCATATATATATTATATATCATTACAGTATATATTATATATATAATTAATATATATATATATATATATATTATATATATATATATATATATATAGATATATATATATAATATATATATATATATATATATATTATGATATCAGATATATATATATCAGTATATATATCATGATAAGATTCCGTCATTGACTAGTTAACACAAGAGAATTGTATCATACTTTTTTGGATATTTTAACTTGGATACTTGGTAAATTTTCCATTGGCTGTTTTCAGGTCTACCTTTTTTTGATCCCGCCCACTGTCATCAGTCGCTGCTAGGCATTCATGCACAGAAGGTTTGCGGACGTTTTGAGAGAGAGATTTTGCTTTTTTTTCATTTTGTCATTTGTCGAAGCTATGCAAGTGGGAAACCGGGCGTTTGCTCAATTTAAATATTACAAGCTGTGGCCTTGCAAAATTACGCGGGTGATACCTGTCAAAGGTGATGGAAGTAATTATGAAGTTTGCTGTTACGGAACTGACGAAATTAAAATAGTAACGTCCGAGAATATATGGGCTTACGCGGAGAAATATGAAGAAGCGCTGAGAGATGGCAGAAAAAATGTTCAGAGAGCGATAAGGCTGTGTACGGAGGACTCGGAAGGTTTAGCCGGGGATTTATCTGAGTCGGTTAACTTGATGCAGTCAGAAATTGTTAACCTTCGTGACGGCATACAGGATGAAATTCGTAGGAGAGTGGAAGAGCAGTGCAGTAGATTAGGGAGTTCTCCGGTGACACAGATTAAGTCAGATTTTCTTGATACTGTTACGCAAGCTGTCTATGAGGCGATCGATCTGCAATTCAAGGGTAAATTTGAACTGCTTGAGAAATCACTTGGCGATTTGCGGGCAAGAATTGTCCAAAATTGCGCAAAGCTCCAAAAGCTTGAAACTAAGCTGGATGATATAAACCAGTCTTCTCTTCTGACTAAGGTCATTGTATCTGGGATAGACTCTCCCGCGCGTGATTTGCCTCACCTTGGTGAGAAAGTATTAGCTCGACTTAACAGTGAAATGGGACTCAATCTTGATAAATCCGTTGTCAAGGGTGCAAGGCGTTTGGGAGGTGCCTCGGAAATAAAAACTCCGATTGAACTTACATTTTTTACTGAGGCATCTGCAGTTGAGATCCTGCGCAATCGCAAGAATTTGAAAGGTACCCGAATCTATGTAAATGAGGCTCTAACCAGGGAAAGGCAAGAAATCTACAAGCTTGCGCGCAATAAGTTTGAATTGAAAAATGTATGGACTTTACGAGGTGTTGTTTATGTCAAGTGCGGTTCGCAAATCATTCCGTGTAAAACGATTTCCGACGTAGTTCAGATTCGCAATGTGTCATATGAACCTGTCGTCTAAACTAAGAAGCTGTGAATTTTTCTTTTCTTTTTTTGTTTTATGGATCGTTTTCAGTGTTTTCTTGATTCTCGTTTGAAATTAGATGTTATTCTAAATTCAGCTACCGGAAGTGATAAAGATATGCCTTATGTAAATAATCTACCTGAATGTGATTATTCTTCAGGCGAGTTTCTATCGGATAAAACAAAAAGTTGTGATTTTCCGATCAGATCGTTACATGTAAATGCCCAGGGGCTACAAAGTGCATTCAATGAACTGAAGCTTTTGCTTGCATCTAGTCCTATAGACATTGTTGGAGTTTGCGAAACTTTTCTGTCTGCTAATACACCCCTTACAATGTTAGATCTGCCCGGGATGAAGTGTATTTCGCGTACAAGGTGTCAGAATGCGAGAGGAGGTCAGATGCTGTATATTCGTGATGACTGGTCTTTTAGTATTCTCAGTGATTTGTCTGTATTTGATGAAGGGTTATGTGAGACTATTTTTGTTGAAGTTGTACCTTTGGGCTGTAATCCATTTATTTTCGGGTCTGTTTATCGATCTCCGTCGGGTAACCCAAAAATATTTTTTGAAGTTTTTGAACCGCTGTTGAAAAATCTGGAAGCGTTGAAAAAACCGGTTATTATTTCGGGTGATTTTAATTTTGATCTTTTGAATCTCGATGTTGGAAATAATAAGGAGTTTTTAACTATGATGTTGTGTTCTAATTTTCTTCCAAGTATTTCTCTGCCGACAAGAGTTACAGCTAACACAGCTACATTATTAGATAATATATTTTTTCTCCTGTTTTATTTGATGCTGAAAAATCGTCAGTAATTTTGTCTGATATGTCAGATCATTTTCCGGTGAGTGTTCTTTTAAATTTAAATAATAGTAATAAACAACATCGAGATTCAACAATGGATAATTCAAAAAAGCGATATACATGGATTGATTGTAAAGTTCTACGTCAGTTAATTGGTGACCATGATTGGAGTTCGGTTTATGGCTCAGATGACGCAAATGCTGCGTTTTCAGATTTTATTGATCAAATGATGCGACTGCGGGATCGGGCTTCTTCAACACGAGTTTCGCATGGAAAGTTTGCGCAGAAATTTGACCCATGGATTACTGAAGGTATTTTGGCATCGTTAAAACATAAAAATAGAAAATTTAAGAATTATTTAAAATTACAGACACCTGAGTCGTTTGAAGAATTCAGAGTTTATAGGAATAAGTTAAATTCAATTATCAGACATGAGAAGAGAAAATATTATAAAGAGAAATTTTTGGAGTATAAATCGGATATGAGAAAAACATGGCAATTGATAAATGAAAAGATACGTCCTCATAGTCGTAAGAATACGTCCTCAAAGCCTGGTTTTGTATTAAATCAGTAGTTAAGCAGGGTTGTGTTCTATGCCCCCTTTATATGGATTATTTTGATGGACTTTGTTTTAAGGAGCACAGGAAAGGCAATGGGAGACCACGGAATCAAATGGGGGAGGAAAAAGTCTCCTGGACTTGGATTATGCTGATGATTTAAGCATCCTAGATGAAAGTGTGAGCAAAATGAATGAAAGTTTTAAGAGGTTTTGCGAGTTCAGGGTGCTAGTATTGGTTTGAAAATTTAATGTTAGGAAGACCAAGTCACTAAGGCTAGGAATAAGTGAAGATGAAAGGTGACGTTGGGTAATGAAAAGTATTGATCAGGTGGGGCAGTTTCACTTACCTTGGTAGTATTATTAGTAAAGATGGTGGGAGCAGTGAAGATGTTTAAAATAGAATAGTCCAAGGCTCAGGTGTTTTTTCACAGTTAAAAAAAGTCTGGAAGAATAGGAAGATAAGTCTGCAAACCAAGATTAGAATCTTAGAAGCTACAGTGATGACAGTGGTCAAATATGGCTCTGAAGCATGGACGCTCCGAAAGCGGATGAAGATTTGCTAGATGTTTTCCAGAGAAATTGCTTAAGGATTGTTCTGGGTACCCGGCTGACTGACCGTATTTCAAACAATAGCTATACGAAAAATGTGGTTCAATACCACTTTCTAGGTCTATAATGAAAGAAAGGGTTGAGGTGGTTAGGGCATGTTGTTCGATGAAGGATGACAGATTGCCGAAGATTGTTCTTTTCGGCAAACCATCTAGGGCTAAACGGAAAGCAGGTCGTCCCCGTCTGGGTTGGGAGGACGTCATAAAGAAAGATTTAAAGGAAATGGGAACTTCGTGGGCGGGTGTAAAAAGGGAGGCTTTGAATAGATTGGGGTGGAGGAGGAGCGTGCGTAGCTGTGTTTGGCCTCAGGCGGCTTGGTGCTGCGATGAGTTGTTAGTAGTAGTAGTAGTAAGTCAGTCGTAAGAATACTAGTGTTAATTGCCTTGTTTTAAATGGGGAAAATGTTACAGAGCCCAATGAAATTTTAAATGCTTTTGGAGATTATTTCAGTAATATTGGTTCTAGACTTGCATTGACTATGAATATGCAACTGAATTCCCCTTCTGTTCCAGTTAATGAGCAACATGCGGAAAATTCGTTTTCTTTTTCTGAGATTAAGCCTCATGAGATTGAAAAAGTTATTCTGAAGCTTAAACGGAGTTTTTCTAAGGACGAATTTGGATTTTCGGCTCAAACCGTAAAGCAAATAGCGTCAAGCATTTCACCTTTGCTGGCACATATTTTTAATTTATCACTTATGCATGGGGTTTTTCCTGAACTTTTAAAAAAAGCAAATGTTATAGCATTACCTAAAGCTGGGAGTTCAACTGACCCTTCAGATTATAGAGGCATTTCTCTACTTTCGGTTTTCAGCAAAATTTTGGAAAAACTTGCAAATAGTCAATTACAAAAATATTTATTTGATAGTAAGATTTTACACACGTCTCAATATGGTTTTATAAAAGGAAAGTCAACTGAACTGGCAATTCATGAGCTTTTACTAAATATTAATGATTCACTAGATGATGGTCAACACGCGTTGGCGATTTTTCTTGATGTCGCAAAGGCGTTTGACACCGTAAATCATTCGTTGCTTCTTTTTAAACTAAAGTCTTATGGGTTTTCAACACAAGCTGTTAAATTTTTTTCATCTTACCTTTCTGGGAGACGACTAGATTGTGTTGATAAATCTCGTGATCTCTGTTCCGAAACTTTTCCAATTAATTACGGAGTGCCTCAGGGCTCTGTTCTTGGGCCTATTCTATTTATTCTTTTTATAAATGATTTGCCAGAAGTTTTGCCTCTTTGTAAAATTATAATGTTTGCTGATGATGTAGTAATTTTTGCTTCTCACCGGGACCTATCAGTTCTTTTCCAGAACCTTGGAAGTACGTTACTAACTGTATCTGATTGGTATTCAAGGAATTTACTAGCTCTTAATGAAAAAAAATGCCAGTATATGTTATTTTCGCGAACTGGATCAGTAGTGTCAGATACCTTCTCTCTTTTTTTGAATGGTCTTGAATTAAGACGGGTGGATCAGTTCAAATATCTTGGGATTATTTTGGATGAAAATTTGTCGTTTCATAAATATGTAAAAACACTGTCGTTAAAAATTTCCCGAAATATTGGCATGCTAACTCGTCTTTGTCACTTTTTTCCTAAAGCTATTCTAAAATCTATTTATTATTCTTTCGTCCACCCATATTTTCTCTATTGCATTTCGGTTTGGGCATCTACCTTTCCGTCTGTTTTCAAATCTCTTCAAATACTTCAGAATAAAGCAATGAGGATTCTTTTTAATGTTGATTGCAGAACTTCAGTTAGACACCTATATGGGACTTCAGGAATTTTCTCTTTGGACCAACTTCATTTAATTTCTATCTCTAGTATTTGTCATGATTATCAATATAGTAATTTACCTGTAAATTTCTCCGGCATTTTCTCAACTAATTCTCAATTTCATAATTATCCTACTACGCATCGTTCAGACTTTTCGTGCGAAATTCGCCCGACATCGAGAGCGGGATTCAGCATCCGTCACATTGGCCCAAAAATCTGGAACTCAATTCCTGCATCAGTTCGAGAATGTAGCAACAAGCGACATTTTCTAAGACTGGTGAAGAAATATCTTATGACATGCTAAGCATTTTTTTCATTAGGATTTTCTTTTTCGTTGTTGTAAAATTTAGTTAGAAAATGGCTGTGTATTTTCGTTGGCAATATTTTCAGCGCTAAAGTATGCCACCAGGCATGTGCGCTGTTTTGTGACATTTATTTATGTACGTGTTATAAATAAAAATATTCTACTCTATTCTACTCTATATATATATTATATATATATATATATAATATATATATATATATATATATATATATATATATATATATATATATATATATATCTATATATATATATATATATATATATATATATATATATATATATATATATATATATATATATATATATATATATATATATAATATATATATATATATATATATATATATATATATATATCTATATATATATATATATATATATATATATATATATACTATATATATATATATATAATATCTATATATATATATATATACATATATATATCTATCATATATTATATATATATATATATATATACTATATATCATATATATATAATATATATATATATAGTATATTATATATATATATATATATATATAATCTATATATATATATATATATACTATATATCTATATATATATATCTATATATATATATATATACATATATATCAATATATATATACATATATATACTATATATACATATATATATATATATATATAATATATATATATATATATTATATATATATATATATATATAAATATATATATATATACTATATATATATATATAAATGTAATTATATATTATAATTACATTAAACCTAAAACTCGCTTCCCGAACCTAACCAGCTCAGGGAATAACCAAAACCAAGAGTAGAAAATATAATTCACTTTAATTGACCAACGTGTCAAATCCGACATAAACTTATATGAACGTACTGAAGTCTTAGATGAACTCACGAGCTACTAAGACGAACTAACTAATAGGAGAAGTGAGACATTTATCTTATAATCAGGGCCAGGGGTTCCAGCACTGTAAGAGTGAGGTAAACTTTTCAAAAGCCTTTCGAACTACTAAGTTCGTACGGGTAGTTGTGAGTTGTCTGAGATAATTCGGGTCTAAAAGAACACGAATAAAAGAACAAGGGTCTTCTTTTTTTCTTCCTGTTTAGTAGATTTGCTCTGTCTATTTTGAATACTCGTTCCATTTTTTGCGGAGAGCCCTCAGGTAACTAATGAGATTTGAACATAATAAATATATTTGGATATAATTAATTATGACAACCTCTGGGAATCCTAGAGTCAGCTATAAAATTTTAGGTGTCACAAATCCATGTCAAGGCATATTGACAAGAAGTATTAAACAAAAATTCTCTTTTTTTTCTTCTTTTTGTTTGGATTAAGACACTTTCTAAAAATTTCATCATCGAGGCCAAACCCCAGGCCCTGTGCTAAGTTGCCTTAGCTGAGAATGAACTTCAGTCCTGTATTACCAAGCAGATATTAATCCCACTACACCACGACGGGACAGAAGTTATTTTCTGATAGTTACAACTGGAAATTGTAAACAAACAAGCCATTAAATGACTTTGTTGTTACATTGAGGGTCTTCTCGGGTTATAGTTGCTTTTGTTTCAGCTTAGAATATCCTATTGGAATTTCCAACTCAGCCACCATTTCGAAGTATCTCAAATCGATGTCAAGTTTCAGCAAAGTTTTTGGCAAGTTTCAGCAATCGTATTGGCAAAGAAGTAGTGACTGGATACTTTGTTTTACCCATGGTATCCAAATAGCATATCTGCAACGTCTGGAGAATGGCTTGGGCTTCGCTTTGATGTTAAAACTTACAGGTGCTGTTAGGGAAAGGAAGAGGGAGGGTGGTCCACAATTTTTGTCCCTGATATACCAAATATGTTTGCACTCTCAGCTCCTATGAGATTCATAGTCACTGCATAGTTTACTAGCGAGGTTAACTCAACACTCTTAGGTGTAAATCTTCTGCATTATTGCAGTAGCTTTCGCGATGGGCAGGTTTTCGCCTTTCAGTGCTCTAACCTGAAACCTCTGAAGATATACCAGTCATGCACAACCAGCTGCCTATGATTGCTAGCCTTCTACTTGGAACAAAACAGTCATAAAGGTAACAGAAATAGTCCCATATATATGGGTCACGGTAAGGTATTAGGAAGATCGTCAGGAAATTTCATTGTAATGAATATCGCACATCTTCCCCACCCCCCAACCCCCGAAAAAAAATTTGGGGCAAAATGTTGTCAACATCTTAGTAAAGCTAAAAAAATTATCGTTTTCCTAACGCCAAAATAGTAAAAATCGCAGCAGTCAGCATTTTAGGGGCGAGGTAAGAAGATTTTCATGTAGAGAGATTGAGGGTGGTGCCACGGTGCAGTGCCACGAAAAAAACAGCCTCTTTGGGCACGAACATTGAAATTGTCACGCATTTCTATTTTATTTATAAATATCATTTAATTTCTAGAGACTTCACCTCCTATTACCCATGTACTCACCAAATTTCATCTTTTTTAAGTAGGAGTTATATTCCTACTTATAATAGCGTTGTGTCTGAGGCAATAATGCCGGAATTTTCGGAGGGATCAGAATACATATTTATAAGAATCTTCTTTAGTTTTTCTGAAATTCCCATAAATTTGTTTTCGCAACAAAACTTTTACCATTAGGATTAATCCAAATATTAGCTGCCATTCCTGAATCAGCTTCAAATGGTGAGTCTTCGTCACTAGGCATGTTTTTTTGATCGTTCTTAAATTTTCGGTTACTTTGGACTAGAGATGCCACAACCATGAAAGTGGGTGTCAAGATTTGAAAAAAAAATCTAATAATTAAATATTAAAAAAAATTCTTAGCAAAAGAAGAATTAAAAACAGAAAGAACCACTTCCTTTAAGAATTGGCTTAGTAACTGGTACATTGACTTTTACGCACAAACTTCCCATTTTTCAGTCTTCAATGGTTGAAACCTCGGATTTTTTTAACCAAGAAAATATTCGCATGAGAGTTATGCGATGTTCACCCCTTCTTGTCTCTTTATGGGCAACTAGGATAGATAATATACAATGTTAATAATCAAATGTTAATTATAAATGTGTAATTATCAAAATTCATTTGTCATTCAGATTAGGTCATTAAGACCCATTTCTCGCTCTCTCGTTTTCTATTTTTTTTTTTTTTTTTTTTTTTAAAGTTACGTTAAGTGATTCCCACCGCATGGAAAGCAGTGTTTCCTGGGTGGTTAATTTATTATGTTGTTTGTTTGATTTAAATAAAGGACTTAACAGTAATAATAGATGCCTCCAGTGAATGGAGGTGTTATTGGTCCACTACGATTTTCCAATCATAGAGATAGAAAATCCTTGATCTCCGTCAAAACAAGGCACAAATGCCTACCTTTCTGATATGGATGGTCATGACTTACCCTTCAACAACTCCTATAAGCTTTAAGAGAGCAGTATCATGCATAACAAACACTTGGTCTACTTCAAGTTGGCTTATAACATCAACAGCGTGACTTGGAACAGTCATTGTTACTTCAGCACCAGCAAGCACAGCCAATTGCACAGTAAGACAACCGGAGGGGGTGGAGCCACCATGAACAAGCACCCTTAAAAAAACAACTATAAGATATTTCAAACAAAACTACAAAAAAAAAAAAAATAAATAAAAACACTTAAAAATTCTTATTAAGATATTCTTGATTCATGCAGTGAAGCAGTGAGACTGATCTCTGCTTAGTAGTACAGGAATAGCCAAGGCTCATGGTGTTTTTTCACAGTTAAAAAACGTTTGGAAGAATAGGAAGATAAGTCTGTAAACCAAGATTAGAATATTAGAAGCTATAGTGATGACAGTGGTCAAATATGGCCCTGAAGCATGGACGCTCCGAAAAGCGGATGAAGATTTGCTAGATGTTTTCCAGAGAAATTGCTTAAGGATTGTTCTGGGTACCCGGCTGACGGACCGTATTTCAAACAATAGGCTATACGAAAAATGTGGTTCAATACCCCTCTCTAGGGCTATAATGAAAGAAAGGTTGAGGTGGCTAGGGCACGTTTTGCGGATGAAGGATGACAGATTGCTGAAGATTGTTCTTTTCGGCCAACCGTCTAGGGCTAAAAGGAAAGCAGGTCGTCCCCGTCTGGGGTGGGAGGACGTCATAAAGAAAGATTTAAAGGAAATGGGAAGTTCGTGGGCGGGTGTAAAAAGAAAGGCTTTGAATAGGTTGGGGTGGAGGAGGAGCGTGCGTAGCTGTGTTGGCCTCAGGCGGATTGGTGCTGCGGTGAGTTGTTAGTAGTAGTATATATATATATATATATATATATATATATATATATATATATATATATATATATATATATTATATATATATATATATATATATTTCTTATGCGTAGTTGAATATATACAGTATATCAAAGGAAAGGACAACTTTGCCCAATCTTGAAAATGGCCTTAGGGTACTTGCAATAAAGAAGGACCAAACAGCCAAACATCATTTGGTTTGTTCGAAGTTTACGTATTGTTGGTTTATACCATACAAGCATGTCGTCTAATTTTTTCTTGCCTCCCTTAATGATACTTTTTAGTAGTGTGCCTTTTTTGGAACCTCCACCTAGGACTGTTGTAGGTTTTCTCTTTTGATTTATTTAAAAGCGCTATATACTATTTTTGAACGACAGAGTATATCATCAGTGTCTGATTGGGCAAGCAGAAGAGGAGTAGTTACTTGTCACAAGAGCTACCGTATTTGCCAGGAGACGTTCCCTTAAACTGTATGGATTAGGTAGCAAGAACTGACACTTCCCTTACTAATTGGACCCCCTTGGTAATCTGAACAAAAACCTTCTGATAGCTGTCTTTTGAGTATTCATTCAGCACTCAGTGTTCCAATCAGAATCGTAATAATATGAAATGGAAATTTTATTTGCCGTGTGGACTTTATCATTGAAATATTTTGACGAAGGTGATCTTGAAATGGAGTTAACGCTGGTGCTAAATGTAGGTTTGAACTTTATTTCGCGATTCCTGGCAAAGGGCATTACGATGGATGTACTTTTGAGTAAAGGATTCAAGTTTTTCGATCATGCGAGTAATACGGAAGCGAAGAAACTGTTGTGGGCCTACTATGGACGTGAATTCGGGTACGATTAACGACTACGCAAATACAAAAAAGACTCTGAAAACTTGACAGATATTGCAAAAATAATGTGGCGCTGAGTTAAAGACGGCAAAGAAGCTTCCAACATTGGTAATCCTTGAGCTGCAGCCAGTTCCCACATGTGGAGATGAAATTACAGTCTGATTTACTACCAAACGTAAGAAAAGTAAAAAAAAATGGACACAGAGCTACAGGAAGTGTCTCGGCAGTTAGGTAGTTTAAATGAGGATTTAAAGATTTTTGAAGAGTTCAAAATCAGCCCACTGCTTTTGTGCCATCATTTAATCTGTCAGATAGTAAAACCAATGTTCTCAGTAGTCATGAAAAATATGCATCCCGACTTTGAGGATCCAGGGAAGCACCAAAACTTTATAATAAGTTTGGTCCCGGGAGATAAATCGCTAGGGGTCCCGAGAGATTAATTCTTTTTCTGATTTGATTTTTTCTGATAAATCGCTAGACGATACAGATAAATCGCTAGACGATGCAGATAAATCGCTAGACGATACAGTGCTCAGACGGAGAAACAAGGAAAGGCAGCTCTCGCTTTCTTCGAAACAAGCAGCCGAACATTTTTTAATTGCCCTCAAAAGAAATCAAAAATGAATGGTCTATTTTCAGTTTACCAGCATCATGAAACGGTTGCCCAGTAATGTGGCAGAGGATGACTTGAAGAGACTCTCAAAGCACTGTCAGAAAGCAATCACGTGTGGAGCCTCGCGAGCACATAAATTGTGCTATCCTTCTAAAAGTTCATTGCCTGTTCTAATAGTAACCCCGTTTAAAATTAGTTTCGAACTATTCCTCATTAAAATGTCTTCTTTTTGCCAAGACTGTGTTATCGATGTTATCTAACTGGACACAAAGCCACTGAATGCAAGGGATGTGTAACTTGCAGTCATTGCGTTTAACAGTGCAGCAGTCGAACAACGTTGGGTTCCCTCAAGGATCTGTACTTGGCCCCTTGCTTTTCTTGATTTATATCAATGACTTGGGGGAGTCGTCGAAGGATTTTGGACTTACTGTGTTGTTTGCTGATGATACGGGGTGTAATGTCTCTGGACCCATAGATCTGATACTTCGGCAAAATATATGTCAGTCAATTGATAGAATTCTATTGTGGGTTAAGTCTAATCGTCTGACAGCAAATTCTAAGAAGACGAAATTTATTATTTACTCTCAGACTTCAAATTTTGTCCTGGGCTCCAGTCTGTTGAGGCTTCAAACAACGTACGTATTGAGCGTGTTAGCTTTGTACGTTACTTAGGAATTATCATTGATGAAAATCTGTCATACAAGCACCATATTAGCCATCTTCAGTTGAAATTAGGCAGAGATGCTGGAATGATGCGTCACCAGAAGTTTATTTTAACCTTATAATGCATTGAGGTCCGTCTATTTTAGCTTAGTACATTCTTACCTTAATTATTGCGCATTTGTTTATTCCAATACATTTAGGAGCCACCTACTGCCACTCCAGAGACAACAGAATAAAGGCTTACAACAGAATGAAGAAATTGTTCCATGTCCTGTTTTGTTACCAAACAAACCAAATACTCAGAGTATATATGTTATATTGAATATCCTTCCAGTTAACCAGTTTGTAATTTTTCAGTCAGTTCTGTTTATTGTTCAGTATCGTAAGAAGGCAATGCCTGCGTGTTTTTATGAATCTGAGCTGTTACAGGTATTGGATGAGGAGGATTCATGTCGACAGTCCAGGAGACGGTGGATGGTCCGTCAGCCGCTGATTAAATCCGAGAGATGGCGTTTTTCACTAAGAAATAGTTTAGTTACAGTATGGAATAAGTTTGGTAAAAATTGTAATCTATCTCTTCCCCTATCAACACTAAAAAATAAAATTAAGGAATGCTTAATGAAGATGTAATTTGTTAATATGTATGTGTATGTGTGCATATATTTACATATATGCACACATACACATACATAAACAAATTACATCTTCATTGTGTGTATGTGCGTGTACCTCGTATATTGGTATATGTGTGTGTATGTGCTTGCATACATGTGTACGCCTCCTTTTGTATGGCGTGTTTGGGGAGGAGTTGGTCCCTCTTCCCCCGTTGATGAGTTGAATAAAGTTAGTGGTTTTTTTGGATTTTTTTTTATTTTTTTTTGGTGGGTTGAAAAGTCTGGAAAGGTAAGTTACCTATTGTTTTGTATTTTATTTTTAAGGGTGTTTAGAAATAGAAAATTGAAGATTTTGGTTTAAATCTCTATAAGTGGAATATTAGTAGAGGTACAATTAATTCAAATCTATGTGTTAAATGCTTTTTGTTCCCGACTCTGTCAAGTTTTCTCTCTGTCGGAAATTTAGTATGTTGTGTAAATATGGTATTAATACTAAAACCTTGAACTTTGAACCTTGAAAAGGTCAAACAAGCTCCCCCGCAAAACTTGTCACAATCCCACTCGGTGCTTAAACTGTAGCTAAAAAAATTATACATGCAACCACTTTCTGGGTACCACATTCATACCCAGAAGTGGGTATACATGCATACCCAGAAAGAGCTTGAAAGAGGAAATACGCTCCCCAAATGTGTAGCATTCTGTCTTGGATTAAAAATGGGAAAATTCTTGAGAAGACAGTTTTGCTAAATGGCTTGAGCTAGAATTATGAAGTCATTTGCATACAAGAGCACATGCTATCGGTAGATAATGCGAACCTTCTCAAGTTTTCAAGTTCCTTCCAGTGTTTCATTCAGCCGGCTGAACTTGAGAAGTCCAGAGGTCGGCCATCTGGAGGTTTAGCGATCCTTGTCAAAAGTTCTCCTAAACCTGATCTTCTAGCCTCAAATGGTCGCTTCATCGCCGCAAAAGTTTGCAATGTTGGCATCATCACCGTTTATCTTCCTACTAACTATAGATCTAGTCTTTCCTATAGTAAGTTCATGGCTGCGTGTACTCAATGGAGTCGGTTTATGAAGACTCACAATACGGGGAAAGTGAAACTTCTCATTATAGGGGACTTCAATTACGAGAATTATCTGATTAAACTAATCATGGGAGTCTTAAAGGTTAGAAAGACGTAGCGTTTTTCAATCTAAAATTTATTCGACTAGGCGCTTGCTTATTCAAGGGCCTAATAAACAATGCCCTTGCTTATTCAAGGGCCTAGTAAACAAGGCCCTTGCTTACTCAAGGGCCTAGTAAACAAGGTTCTTGTTTATTCAAGGACCTAGTAAACAAGGCTCTTGTTTATTCAACAACTTGTTTATTCTATGCACTTGTTTATTTAATTTTACGCCAGCTTTTGAACTAGATTAACTCTAGATTAAATTTCTCTCTAGATTAACGCTCATTTAAAGTGGTTTTTAGGTTGACTTTTATGTTCGAGGGATTTTTTCATTATGCTAAAATATTTTCAAGAAAATATTTATAGAGTGACTTACTATGTTTAGGTCCATGTTAATAATTTGCAATAATAACCTATGTTATCTATGGAAGAGCCAGCTTATCATTCACACCTATACACTCTTAAACGCTGGAAGAAAACTGTGCCTATCTAGCCCTTTAGGCGGGATCCTTATACCTCTGTGAAGTATGTCGACAGGTACGTGTATTGTCGGCGTCATTATGGTACTAACTACAACCTAAATTTACCTTTTTTAAGCCATGACACGAAACTGATACACAAGACGCGTATACCTTCATACCTTTTACCTTTTAATGGTTTTTTCCTCTAGGGATCGTCCGCCAAGGATTGCTTCCCAACTCTGAATACCAGAATATGGCACAGCGGCGGCCCCTTCATGGCCTAATGTTTTTGGCTTTCTTCCAACCCACTGCTCAGGTACACAAATCAACTCTGCTAAACATCCTAAAATATATTAGAAGACACTGTAGCTAAAGATCACTATATTATAGCAACTACTATATAAAGATTTTGATATTATAGTAACTATAGCAGCAACTTGCGTGGGATATGACCAAAGACAAATGGGGTATGGAGTAAGATCAAAGAGAGAAAAGGAGAGATTAAATCTTATTCTTCCATGTTAAGGTGAGATTCAATTCCATTGCCAGATTTTTCTTATGCATTCGTAAGCCAATTCCATTGTTTCTTATCGATACTAAATATAAAAAAAAAAGTAAAGAAAGAAGCTATTCCTTGAGCAGAGTGAAGAAAAAAAACAGAAATTATAATGAACAATGAACTAAAAGTTAAAAGAAACAGATACTAGACTTAATAAAAAATGACACCAATAATGAACTTATAATATACCAAAAATAAAACTGATATACAACTGAAACCCAAAAAGAACAGAAAGTACTAGATATATGAACTGTGAAGTCGTCTTCCTTGTACCCCAATTACGGCGCGAGTGTCATTCGCACTTTACTGAAAGCAATATATAATTTAGATGATTTCGAGCGGGCGAGGGGAAGCGGTTACTTGGTTTGAATCCCCCCCCCCAGTCAAGCCTGAATCGTGAAAACAGCAATGGAAATGCATATAAAAAAATTGTAATGCACTTTGAAAAGTTTTTTATCTCCCCCCCCCTTCCCCCGAAAAAATAATAGATATGGGTCTATAAAAACTTAATTGTTCAAAATACATATTGTTTTTAATGAAATACAGTTTAGAATTTGTAAAAAAAAAAAGGTTGCGTTGTTATTGATGTTATATCCAAATAAAAATGAAATTATTTTTTAAATTAATTATTTAATCAAATTATAATAATAGAAAACTAAATTTTTAATAGCCATCAAGATCAGGCGAAAGAAAATATACATATTTAAAAAACAAGTTTATGTCCAAATTTATTCTTTTTCAGTCTATTTCATTTAAACATACAGAGCAATGCTGCCTAGATCAAACTTCGAAATGAGTAGTTTCAATTTTTGAATAAATCCATTTTGTTCTTTGAAGTGAAGTTTTGCAATGACAAATCTATTCGGCTCTTTTATGCATTTTTAAGGAACATGTTTAGAATGTAGAAATTATGAAAAGAATTCTCCCTCTTTCTCTCTCTCTCCAAGCTATTCAAGTAATGACAAGATTGCTCATCACTCAATCAATTATAAATAGTTTGGCCACAGAAATTAAAAAAAATTTCATTATGGATGAGATAGGATGATCCTTTCCCCTTAAATATTCAGAGATAATGGACAGACTTGACTAAACAGTCAGTAGCTGTGACGTAAGTATTGATTTGACTTATAAACGTAAGATGTTTTTAGTTTGAAGTAAAACCAGGAGGGATTTTAACTATTGTACTAATGCAACTTTAAACCGTACTAAATAACTTATTAGGCATAGGTAGCATTTCCATGTAGAAAGACTATTTCATTTTCATTTTCCTTGGCCATTTTCTGTATTTTCATTATTCCATTTTCTGTAGTCTTTCCTGATGAAAATTTGTCCAGAAAACCATTTGAACCCTCCCCCTATCAATGAACATATCAAAAGATTTTTGTTTCTATTGGTATGTATTGTAGCTTACATATTTGCCAACCAGAGAACTGGCACAAGATGGTGCAGAAATTTCAAATAGGCTAGATATTAATAAAATGGTACACCAATTTATGAAAATGTAGGAGGGAGGAGGAGGTGCAACGATATTTTTTTATGAATATGCAAAAAGGTATTTTCTAATTATGTATTATTTTGAAAATATAATATCAAAAAAGACATTTTTCAATCCCCCAATGGGCGTTAGAATTAAGTTTAGCTATTCATTCCCTGTATTGCATTTTGTAGATCTTATTTTTTTTGTTAGGACATTAATGTTAATTTAAGAAGTCAACGCATTTCACCAGAGTAGCCACAAAAAAATCAGTAACTTTTAATTTTTCTTTATAAATAGAGTTTTCATCTTGATATTTTTTTTCTGTTTAAAGCAGTGCTTTTTCTTCCTTTTTCGTCAATAAAGGTTACTTGGATGTAAAGAAAAAATATACAGTTTTTTTTTAGTTTATTTTAATTTCTGGATAAAACATTTAGCCGCTTTTTGCGTATTTATTAACCCGCTATCCGTTTATTTTCATAACTACCGTTCAATTTTACGTACAGATAAAAAGGCAGTGCAGTCTATGAAATTACTAAATAACTTACCTTGATACCAGAATGGTGTAGCTCCCCATACATGTTCACCAACTTCTAGATCCCGCACACCACTACCAATTTCAACTATAACACCGCTGAAATCCCGGCCAAGACTGAGAGGAAATACTCGTTTCCCTAACTAAAAAGAAGTAAAGTGTGAACCTGACTTAAATTATTAGTATAAATTAGTTCTGCATATTATACGAACAAAAAACTTTAAAATCAACATTGTTGACCTTATCCAGATTTGGTATTAGCGGAATGCCCTGGCCGTCATCAAAGCTCCGGAAAGCGGATACAGCCCCCCCCCCCCTAGAGGTGATTGAAACCCTCTTGGTCCCAAATCGCTAGACACCAAATACTAAATGCATTTGAATTTGGTATATTATTATCCTCCATAATAATGACAAAATTAGTTATTAATGGAGACACTCCTGAGTGTGGCTGCAAATCACTAATAACACATAGCGAAGCATTAGTTACTGGAAGGCTTTACAAAACGCTTTTCAGACCCAAGCTAGAGATGAGTTTAAGCTTTGCAGAACCACAGTACAAAATGAATTAGTTCCTTAACGAGAAATCACGAGCAATCACGAGAATACTTGCATTTACAGAAACAACAATTGTTTGAATGCTTTACAAAACTCTTGTGAGGCAAAAGCTGCAAGTGAATTTAAGGTTTGCAGCACCACAGTACAAAATGAATTAGTTCCTTAACGAGAAATCACGAGCAATCACGAGAATACTTGCATTTACAGAAACAGCAATTGTTTGAATGCTTTACAAAACTCTTGTGAGGCAAAAGCTGCAGGTGAATTTAAGGTTTGCAGCACCACAAAACAAAATGAATTATTTCCTTAAGAATTTATGAAGCTCTTGTCAAACCTAAGCTGGAGGTGAGTTTAAGCTTGCAGCACCGCAGAACAAAATGAATTAGTTCCTTAACGAGAAAGATCGAGCAATAAACAGGACAATAGCATACAGAGAAGCAGTAGCGGTTTGAAGAATTTATGAAGCTCTTATCAAACCCAAGCTGGAGAGGAGTTTAAGCTTTGCAGCACCACAGAACAAAATGAATTAGTTCCTTAATGAGAAATATCGAGCAATAAACAGGACAATAGCATACAGAGAAGCAGTAGCAGTTCGAAGAATTTATGAAGCTCTTGTCAAACCTAAGCTGGAGGTGAGTTTAAGCTTGCAGCACCGCAGAACAAAATGAATTAGTTCCTTAACGAGAAAGATCGAGCAATGACGAGAATAATGGCATATACAGAAGCATTAATAGTTCTAATGCCTTACAAAGCTCTTTTCAGGAATAAACTGCAGGTAAATTTAAGTTTTGCAGCACCAGAAAAAAAAAATAGATTAGTTCCTTAAAGATAAAGATTAAGTAATCAAGACGACATTAGCATGTAAACAACTATTAGTGGTTGAAAGGCTTTACAAACTCTTATCGAGCTCAAGAAAGAGGTGGGTTTAAGCTTTGTAGCACCAGAAAACAAAATAGAATAGTTCCTTAACGAGAGATATCAAACAATAAAGTCCCTAATAGTATGTAGAGAAGCAGTAGTTGCTGGAAGGCTTTACAAAGCGCTTGTCAGACCCAGCTGCAGGTGAGGTTAAGCTTTCCAGCACCGCAGAAAAAAATGAATTAGTTCCTTAACGAGAAAGATCGAGCAATGACGAGAATAATGGAAACAGAAGCAGCTAATAGCTGGTTGAAAGGCTTTACAAACCTCTTATCGAGCTCAAGAAAGAGGTGGGTTTAAGCTTTGTAGCACCAGAAACAAAATAGAATAGTTCCTTAACGAGAGATATCAAACAATAAAGTCCCTAATAGTATGTAGAGAAGCAGTAGTTGCTGAAGGCTTTACAAAGCGCTTGTCAGACCCAGCTGCAGGTGAGGTTAAGCTTTCAGCACGCAGAAAAAAATGAATTAGTTCCTTAACGAGAAAGATCGAGCAATGACGAGAATAATGGCATATACAGAAGCAGTAATACTTCTAATGCTTTACAAAGCTCTTTTCAGGCATAAACTGCAGGTAAATTTAAGTTTTGCAGCACCAGGAAACAAAATAAATTAGTTCCTTAAAGAGAAAGATTAAGTAATCAAGACGACATTAGCATGTAAACAACTATTAGTGGTTGAAAGGCTTTACAAACTCTTATCGAGCTCAAGAAAGAGGTGGGTTTAAGCTTTGTAGCACCAGAAAACAAAATAGAATAGTTCCTTAACGAGATAAATCAAACAATAAAGTCCCTAATAGTATGTAGAGAAGCAGTAGTTGCTGGAAGGCTTTACAAAGCGCTTGTCAGACCCAAGCTGCAGGTGAGGTTAAGCTTTCCAGCACCGCAGAAAAAAAATGAATTAGTTCCTTAACGAGAAAGATCGAGCAATGACGAGAATAATGGCATATACAGAAGCATTAATAGTTCTAATGCTTTACAAAGCTCTTTTCAGGCATAAACTGCAGGTAAATTTAAGTTTTGCAGCACCAGGAAACAAAATAAATTAGTTCCTTAAAGAGAAAGATTAAGTAATCAAGACGACATTAGCATGTAAACAACTATTAGTGGTTGAAAGGCTTTACAAACTCTTATCGAGCTCAAGAAAGAGGTGGGTTTAAGCTTTGTAGCACCAGAAAACAAAATAGAATAGTTCCTTAACGAGAGATATCAAACAATAAAGTCCCTAATAGTATGTAGAGAAGCAGTAGTTGCTGGAAGGCTTTACAAAGCGCTTGTCAGACCCAAGCTGCAGGTGAGGTTAAGCTTTTCAGCACCGCAGAAAAAAAATGAATTAGTTCCTTAACAAGAAAGATCGAGCAATGACGAGAATAATGGCATATACAGAAGCAGTAATACTTCTAATGCTTTACAAAGCTCTTTTCAGGCATAAACTGCAGGCAAATTTAAGTTTTGCAGCACCAGGAAACAAATAAATTAGTTCCTTAAAGAGAAAGATTAAGTAATCAAAGACGACATTAGCATGTAAACAACTATTAGTGTTGAAAGGCTTTACAAACTCTTATCGAGCTCAAGAAGAGGTGGGTTTAAGCTTTGTAGCACCAGAAAACAAAATAGAATAGTTCCTTAACGAGAGATATCAAACAATAAAGTCCCTAATAGTATGTAGAGAAGCAGTAGTTGCTGGAAGGCTTTACAAAGCGCTTGTCAGACCCAAGCTGCAGGTGAGGTTAAGCTTTTCAGCACCGCAGAAAAAAAATGAATTAGTTCCTTAACAAGAAAGATCGAGCAATGACGAGAATAATGGCATATACAGAAGCATTATAGTTCTAAATGCTTTACAAAGCTCTTTTCAGGCATAAACTGCAGGTAAATTTAAGTTTTGCAGCACCAGAAAAAAAATAGATTAGTTCCTTAAAGATAAAGATTAAGTAATCAAGACGACATTAGCATGTAAACAACTATTAGTGGTTGAAAGGCTTTACAAACTCTTATCGAGCTCAAGAAAGAGGTGGGTTTAAGCTTTGTAGCACCAGAAAACAAAATAGAATAGTTCCTTAACGAGAGATATCAAACAATAAAGTCCCTAATAGTATGTAGAGAAGCAGTAGTTGCTGGAAGGCTTTACAAAGCGCTTGTCAGACCCAAGCTGCAGGTGAGGTTAAGCTTTCCAGCACCGCAGAAAAAAATGAATTAGTTCCTTAACGAGAAAGATCGAGCAATGACGAGAATAATGGCATGTACAGAAGCATTAATAGTTCTAATGCCTTACAAAGCTCTTTTCAGGCATAAACTGCAGGTAAATTTAAGTTTTGCAGCACCAGGAAACAAAATAAATTAGTTCCTTAAAGAGAAAGATTAAGTAATCAAGACGACATTAGCATGTAAACAACTATTAGTGGTTGAAAGGCTTTACAAACTCTTATCGAGCTCAAGAAAGAGGTGGGTTTAAGCTTTGTAGCACCAGAAAACAAAATAGAATAGTTCCTTAACGAGATAAATCAAACAATAAAGTCCCTAATAGTATGTAGAGAAGCAGTAGTTGCTGGAAGGCTTTACAAAGCGCTTGTCAGACCCAAGCTGCAGGTGAGGTTAAGCTTTTCAGCACCGCAGAAAAAAATGAATTAGTTCTTTAACGAGAAAGATCGAGCAATGACGAGAATAATGGCATATACAGAAGCATTAATACTTCTAATGCTTTACAAAGCTCTTTTCAGGCATAAACTGTAGGTAAATTTAAGTTTTGTAGCACCAGAAAACAAAATAAATTAGTTGTTTGTTTGTAGCACTCCTGGGCAAGTTGCCCATTGTGCACGTCTCCATGATTTCATCAGAGGCTTTAGGGATGAAAGGTATTCCGCGTCAAAATTCAGCTGTCCAGCTGTGGTTCTGTCATGACCAAGGGTCAAATAACTTAAAAAGAACTATTAGTGGTTGAAAGGCTTTACAAACTTTTATCGACCTGAAGATCAAGGTGGGTTTAAGCTTTGCAGCACCAGAAAACAGAATAAAATAGTTTCTTAACGAGAGAGATCAAACAATTAAGTTCCTAATAGTATGTAGAGAAGCAGTAGTTGCTGGAAGGCTTTACAAAGCGCTTGTCAGACCCAAGCTGCAGGTGAGGTTAAGCTTTTCAGCACCGCAGAACAAAATGAATTAGTTCCTTAACAAGAAAGATCGAGCAATCACGAGAATAATGATATATACAGAAGCAGTAATAGCTCGAATGCTTTATAAAGCTCTTTTTAGGCATAAGCTGCAGGTGAATTTAAGTTTTGCAGAAAACAAAATAGAATAGTTTCTTAACGAGAGATATCAAATAATAAAGTCCTTAATAGTATGCAGAGAAGCAGTAGTCGTTGAAAGGTTTGTAAGACTCTTGTCAGGCCGAAGTTGAAGTTGGGTATAAGCTTTGCAACATCAGTGAACAGAATAGATTAGTTCCTTCACCAGAAGGATCAAGCAATAAAGAGATTTTAGCATGTAGAGAAGCAGTAGTTACTGGAAGACTTTACCAAATCCTTGTCAGCCCCAACGTGGAGGTGGGTTAAAGCTCTACAGCACCGCAGTACAAAATCAATTAGTTCCTTAATGTAAAAGTCCAAAGGTATGCAACCAAAATTGTAAAAAGACTAGAAAATTCAAATGAACTAAGGTTGAGATTATTGAAGCAACTATAACCATTTTATAAACGAAATCGTGATGATTTGATCTTAACCTATAAGGTTATATCAAGCGTGCTAGAAAGTGTCATTCGCTTGGTGCCTTTTAAGGAATATTAAAAATATTTTTCCTCTCTAAATATTTTGTTTCATTAATATTTTTTTTTTAATTTGTTTTTTCTTTTCTTTCTTTAACGCTCACGTGCAGTTGATGATTCTGGTCCAAGTTGGGATTGCGTGGTTTTTTGTTCATTGCACAAGGCACTTTAGTACAGCATAGTTTTCGTACAGTAGTCAGTGGTGCACGGCTGGTTATTATTTTCCTTTTTAGTGTTGTTTTTTTTTTCCTTTATGGCTTTCATCTCATTTTTTTCTTCCTCTCTGTATTCCCGGCCACAAAACCTTGACGTTTGATGTTGAATGTTTTGCTTTTTGTTGGATTAATAAAATCTTAATATCCTCTCTTCCTTGTTCGACATAGATACAGGTGAAATTACCCGTGGTCACGATAAGAAACTTGTTGGTTTTCACAGGTCTCGTTTTCATTGACATAATTCACCCTACCAGCAGCATCTTTTTGGAGGCCGACAATTTTCGGACAGCCGACTGGGATTGGACAGCCAATAAGATTGAACTATCTTCGAAAATTTCAAAGCCCAAGGTTGGCGGTCAAATCAAAGCCGACCCTGCTGCTGGCAGGGCAAATGATGTCAATCAAGACGAGGCTTTACTTCAAAAGAAGTAAGAGCCAAATTTCTTTCTATCAAGGGAATATTCAACTCGGGGAATTTTTCTACTATTAACATAAAAACCTTCTTAAGATATCTTCATTAGATTGCGTCATTATCAGTTCTACTACAAGTAGAATGTGGGAAATCGATTTGATGGCCAGTTTAGACTAGAATTTTATTTTAAAAATTTATTTCTATCGCAGCATGGTTGTCGAATCTGAATTTTTCGTAAAAAAAGCACTATATGTATCTCAAAAGCACTATACATACATATATATATATATATATATATATATATATATATATATATATATATATATATATATATATATATATATATATATATATATATATATATATATCATCGTCATCAAAAGAACGTGACATTCACGTCAAACATAATTCATTGTACAAAATGCATAAAAAAGTCAACACTTAGTTAAAAAGTCAAAATAAAAATAAGTAGAAAACAATAAAAATAATGAAAAAATATGATGAGTCAAAACTTAGTTAAAAAGTCAAAAAGAAAAAATAAATAGATAACAATAAAATTAATGACTAATTTTCCTGGCTATTATATAACTCAACAAAACTCGGAACAAAACTCTTCCGAAATCTTTCATGTTTAGCGGAGATGGGAGTCAGTTAGGGGACTTTTTGAGATTTTATACGGGACGGTCTGTTGCGGGCGGGAAGGTAGGGTTCAGGGATGATGGAACGTAATCGAGGAACTGCCAGGATCCTGGAAACGAAACGAAGGCATGGGAGGTTCCTTCTCTCGGCAAACTTGAACTTAACTAGTAGATAATGATATGGAACCTTCCCTTCACCATTTATGATTCTAAATGCTCGTTTTTGGACATTTTCAATCTTATAAATGTGCTCTGAAGAAAGACCGAAATGTCACACTGGACAAGCAAACTCCAGTATTGGCCGAATAAAAGAACAATAGAGTTCGAGAAGATCCTTAGGGGGGCGAGAAAATTTTAAAAAAAGTTTTAGAAGGGAAACCGAAGGGAAAGCTTGTTTTAGGATATTTTGAACATGGGCATCCCACTTCAAGTCAGCAGTAATTGTGACCCCAAGTAGTTTAATGCATGTGAGATTTCGGGAGGAAGGGGGTTTGTGAAAGAAGGGGGCGATTTTAAAAAATTCACTGTAATAACTGACGATTTATTAGTTTCTGTATTTTTTCTATTGTTTGCTTCGCCAAAATTTCCGGGATTTTATCTTTTGGAGTTTCAGGGATTAGCTGATTTTCTGAGAGGGGGGGGGGACGTTTGTACAATGCAAGCTAGGTGTTTATTAAGCTAATTGGCTGTCTGTTCAGCTGGTTCATCCAGAAGAAAATCAAGGTTCTTGCACGACCAACCCCCTATTTCTTTCACTTCCTTAAACCATTGCTGAGGTTTGCTCTGTTTTAAGTAATTTAATTTATTCTTACCATAACGAGAAGCAGAACGACGTATTTCTTTCTTTACTTGTTTACGGAGGGTTAAGGCTTCCCCTTTCTTTCCAAGGCCAAAAAGTTTTAGTTTCAAATGGATTAGTCCTTTTATTTTTTCATTAATGTAAGGTTTATCTGAGGAACATACCTTCTTGGTAACCTCTGGGAAACAATTTTGGTAATTTGTCATTAATTTTGTTTGAAACAAACTAACCTTTGAATTAAGATTTACACACGACAAAACATCATCCCAACTCACGAAGGTAATCCAAGATCCGAAATCCAAAAGACCTTGACTTGTTATTGGCCGGTACGAAAATTCAAAAACTGAGTAATTTGTTTTAAAAACTAGCAGTGGTTTCAAAAGCAGCATGACATGATAGCTACCACCGAGGGGAGGAAGGGTAGTTGGAATATTGTAGAAGGTTTTAAGGTTGGTGTAAACAACATCCGAACTGGTTCCACCTTTTGTAGTAGGGAAATCAACAATTTGCTTAAGCTTCTGATCATTGCGCAGATAATTAAGACTTAGTTCGTTCGCGTCTCTTGCTATAAAGATGCCGGCATTTCGATACTTTTTCGTCACAAAGTCAAGACTTCCTTGTAGCCTGTCATGAAAATCACGACGAGAACAAGCGTTCTGTCCGGGTGAATAATAAAAAGAGCAAATTATTAAATTAGTGTAAGGCCGCGGTGGGCATTTGGGCTTTTTAGATATGCAAATGATTTCATCGCAGTCACCTAGACCTGGTACATGGATAAGGTTAGGAGATAGGCAATCCTTTGCAAAAATCATTACTCCTTCTCCTTTTTTCCCCAGAGGGTACTCAACCGGGCGTAGCTTTATAAAATCCCTGAAAACCAGTCATTTTAAGGAGATCTGGATTTTGTGACTGGACTTCAGTAACTACAATTATATCAGTATGGTTCAATTTTGCTGTAGCTTCTAACTCAACTAACTTTTCAAAATTTAAACTTTCGGCGTTCCTAAGGAGGAAAACGGGGAAATGGTAATGTTTTTAATCAAACTCAATTTCTTCAAAAAAGCTTTGTTCTAAGGCAACTTTGGCAGGGTGTAAGTATTAAAATTAACGCTGGGAGTGGGGAGAACATCCCCTAAAAGTGAAATACTAACATTCGGGTTATTGTAGGGAGGTTTGCCGTAAGGCTCGAACTCACCACCCTGAACCGAGAGACTACTAAACCGGTTTTAAAGTGGGAGGGGAAGAGGTTCACTTTTAAAAGTCGGGGGTAAATTGAGGGAGTCGCGGGTAAAATGTTGCTCTTTTGTGAAATTTCTTCTATTAAAGAGGGAAACTATATCTTTTATCTGAATAATCACGGGTAATCAGTGAAGTATTCACTGGTTTATGGTTGGACTGTAAGAATTAAGCTTTAACTAGGCGATGGGATGAAGCGGATATTTTTTGGGGCGGACTATTTATTATAGGATAATTTTCGCATGTGGGAACTCTCAAACCAGAGTCACACTGGTAGGGTAGCCAGGGGGGATGAAGTGCAAGGGAAGAGATAAAGGTTTCCTGGTGATCCAAGAATAAGTCAAATTTGGAGCGTTTTTTTATAAGGGGGGGGGGGAATGGGAAGGCAAGATGATGCTGGGAGAGGGAAGTACGGTGGAGGGTGTCAGAGAGGCGGGGGGGCCGGGTTTGTTTCGGCAAATAACGGGTGGAGTCCAGAACCAGTCGGTAACTTCTTGGACGCACAGAGAAGAACGGAGTCGAAAGAAAGTGGGTTTTTGGGAGGAATATGAATGAGGGGAGGGGGGGGGGGGGTTGGGGATGGTCCAAATAGAGTAAAGTGATTTTGGGGATTGGGTAGACTTGGCACGCGTAAGTACTTGGGGCGGAGGATTGTTTCAAGGGATGGATTCCTGGGGTATACTGCCCTGCATCGGGTATGCAGGGGGATAAGACTGAAAGTCGAATGGAACACGATCTAGGGGAGGGGGTCGTGGATACTTTCGGCTGTTCATCTGTGTTTCATTTTTTATACGCAAACCCAAAAGTTTTATACTTTTACATTGTGTCGAACGACAACGGGACCCCGATCCTTAATTTACTCCAAATGTAAGTTACAGATTATTTCTGAGGTTGTCATTGGTTGTTCAAATACCGAATCATGTGCATTCAGTCAAAAGGAAATCTAAATCACATAGGATTTGTCAAATTAGATTTTAATGGAATTTGGGGTCTATAGTAAATTAAGGTCTTTCCCTATACCACAGCGACTTGGATTTTCCATAGTAACCAGTTGTACCTGTTTTAATGGGTTTTCAAAACAGCTAAGTTTGCTATTCATACTCGCTTCTTAACGCAGATTATTGCAGCTTTTAATATAAAATATACAAAAAAAGAATAAATAAAAAGCAGGTAAAGCCGGAGGACTGAAAGACAAAATTTAAAATTAACCTAAAAAGAAAAACAAAGCAAACGAAAGAAAGAAAGAGAAACAAGATGTGCCAATAAATAAAAGCGCAGGAAAAGTATATTTGAAATGTGAAATAAAGCGTGATTCAAGCAATAAAGTGTTATTGAAATAAACTTTGACTCAAAGTTAATACTTCCCATGATTCCTTTATTATCATTTATTCGTGCTTTGTAATTAACGACAAGCGAATGGGTCATTCAAAAACTAATTACAAAAAAGCTTTTCTATAAAAGTAGCTTTTCAAAGAAAAGCAGAGAGCTATATTAAAATCGAAGCAGAAATAAAACCACAATTCAAACTTAACACGAACTGAACTCAATATCAATGAACAAATGGGACCCATACGAACAAAAATTACAACGAATAATCAAGTCAAACTTTAAATGAACAGAAATTACCACAAACTGGAGTAGGGGTAACGCCCTCTACGTCTTCTAAAGATCAGAGCGCCACTCTCTGACGGAAAAGAAAGAAGAAAAGGAGAAAGAAGACAGAAGTAAAGCGTGCATGTGACTTAAATCATTGTAATTGTAACTAATTGTAAGTATTTATGAAGCTACGGGTTCGAATACCAGCAGGTCCAGAATTTATATAAATTCCACCTCCAATAGTACCAAAAGCCTTAAACTGTAATTAATTTCTCCAGGAAAAGAAAGAGCGATCTAAAGATCATTCTTTACTGAGAATGGATCTAAGAGAGCAAGTAGATAAAAGTTTTGAAAGAAGACTAGTGATTTTCAGGTAGGGGTGAATGCTTTGACCATATTTCAATGCTTATATTTATAATAAAGAAGCAACTGAATCGTAAGGCCCTTTAGTCCGAGATTTTATAGACTATGAATAGGTATACCAGGTAATTAGGTTTAAATTTTTTGTGCTAGGTATTAAAATATCATTGTGTTTTTAGTAGATAGTGAGGTTAGTAGGTTTTTTCGGTGAGGAATCAGGAGTTAAGCATGGTCATGTCTTTCCCCGTCATTTTGAGCTTTGCTTCAATGAAATGTCTGAGTATATTATCTTAGCTCAGCGACTGGGCAGTATTCAGGAGGCTATGGATTCTAATCCCAGAAGTTCCAGATCTTTATATAAATTTTCATTTCCAATAATTTCAGATAATTCAACCTATAATCAATAGACCTAGTATCCACTTCCTCAGCAAAAACTTTTCCACAGCCTTCCGTGACCATATGTCGTAGCTCAGCGACACATCACAATAGCTGAGAGACAGGGTAGTATTTAGGAAGCTACGGGTTCGAGTACCAGCAGGTCCAGAATTTTTATATAAATTTCCACCTCCAATAGTACCCTAAAGACAAACTGTAATTGATATAGGCTTACCATCCACTTCCTAAACAAGAAATTTCTCCACAACCTTCCGTAGCCATACGTGATTCTAAGGTCTACGGGATCCACACTTGCCGCTCTCACTTGCACAATAATCTCGTATTTTCTACATTTTGATCGGACTGGAAAGTCGTCTAATAAAGCAACTCCCTATAAAAAGATAGCTTGAGACACACACAGAAAAGTAAATTTGCTTCTTTTTTTAGCGTGGGAGAGGGGAGAAAAGGTTTGTAATCGTATTTCAATTTATGTTCAGTATTTATGAATGCTGCACTGTATTACTTTATTTGGCTTATATCATATTATTGTTCTTATACGGAGGATTTATTTGAGTAATAATTAATTATTATTATTACACGGAGAACTTTTTTCTTTTTGGGCAATGAGCGCTCATTTTCAAATAGATTACAAAATATCGAGAAAATATGCACTCAGCTGTTAATTATTTCCTATCTATTATCGAAAAAGCGATAGAAAGTAAAGATTGATGATTCTTTATCAAGAATCCTTGAGACAGGATTAGTATTTAAGCGGAGTCTCGGAAATCTAAGCTGAATCACCTATTTTAAAATTTCTATACAGGAGAGACGCAACACTCAATGTATACTAGGACAAAAAATAACATTCGACAGACACGGAATCACGCTTAAAATTAATTTATCATGCTAAGTATTCTAATTATTCTGGTCCCTGAGGTTTCTGACCCATCAGTAGGGGTTCTTCTTCAACTTTAGAGTAATTTACTAGACTTGTTGAGTATTTTAAATAATTTTGTAAGTATGAATACAAGAAATGCATCAAATTTTTTCCCCTTTGTGAAAAGCAAATATATTTATAATCTAAATGAGCTTCCTAGACGTGCTGACAATTTTTCGGTCATTAAACTTAATATTCAGGATCTTTATTCATCGACTGATCAGTTGAGGCTAATTTTCCGGGATGGACTATCAGATGTTATTGGGATATCTGAAATCTCTCTGGGTAATAGCACTAAAACGCTGCTGAAATTGGTGGATATAGGAGGGACTGACTAAATCGGCAGACGATGACGAGACGTAGTCTTTCCTTGTATATATTCGACGACCTTCTGTACACTGCCAGAAGCTACCAATCTCCATTGGATCCATCCATCTATTTCTTCAGGTCCTAGATAGACTATTGGTGACAATACCAACTCGTCCGTGTCAGCTTATCTTAAAGGGAGATTTCAACCTTAACTTATTCGATCTTGCATCTTCAATGACAGTAGATTTTCTATCAGCTTCACTCACAGCTGGCACTTTACCAACAGTATGCATTTCTAAAACGTGTAATATATCGGGAATACATAGGCAATATATTCCCCTCTCATCATTTCGTGCTGACTTTTGAGCTAGTAAGTAATCTTTTACACCAGTTTCCTGTGTTTTCTATATTCAGATCCAAGAAAATATAAAGTCGGAAGAGCCCAACTCTGGGCTCGGCTGCCCTTAAAATTGATCAAAATGAGTTAACACTCCTTAGATCTGGCTATCAGAGAGTCAGTGGGATATTTTTAACAGAGATAAAGATTTGTGCTCATATTAGAACTCCTTTTATGAGCTTGTCAAAACTTCTATTGTCGATGTATGTCCAAAAACTTCTATTGTCGATGTATGTCCAAAATTTCTTTTGTCGATGTACATGTCCAAATTTAAAAGATTTATTACCTCTAATCCAAGGATGGCTTCAGCTTTTTTAAAAATGTTTAAATAGAAAAATAACCTATGGAAGAAATTCAAGTCAACAAAGTCACCGCTTAGTGCATCTGCTGCTCCCCTTCAACGTTTTAAGCTGTATAGGAGTATTTATAATTCCTTGATACGGAAGGCCAAATTACTTTGATATTTTCAAAAATTTTCTTATTACACAAAGAATATTCAAGAGCTCGGCGAATCACCAATTCTGTCTTTAAACCTTTGTCTCCACTTTTTTCTATCCCTCCAAGTTTGATGGTTGTTGCCAAAATTGTTCTGGGCTAACTTAATATTCAAGAGCCATTTGCCCATTATTTTGCTAACGACGTAACTGTTTCTTCACTAAGCTCCTCTCCCTCTAAACCTGATTTCAAATCTTATTTCGGTCCAAGTTGCTCAAACTCGACGGCCCAGAAGCCAGTTTCTGAGAATGAGAAAAGAAGATTTGCAACAGTGTCCTCTGACCCTGGCTGTATACCCACCAAGGTAATCACCCACCTAGGCACTACCCACCAAGGTAGTCAAATTCATTGTTTCTTTAACTATTTCTCCTTTCACAATACTCGTAAATATGTCATTTGATGGAGCTTTCCCAGTTCACTTAAGCGAGCTCGAGTCTGTTTTATATAATTGTGGGCCTTGAAGTGATCCATTGTCGGTCGATAATGGTCGTATAGGTCGATACTGTCTGTATCTAGCAAAATTTTTGGAATGGCTATGCTTTCCCGTTATGCTTCCTTTTTAGAAGCCAAGGTTTTTTTTCATGATTTTTAATTTGACTTTCGGGCGAAGAACTCAACTGAGCATGTACGTACAACTTTTTTAAATTTTCTAGATCCGGCTCTTGGCTTTGGTCTGATTCCTACCGCTATATTTTTGGACATTCAAAAGCTTTCTATTCTTTGCCTCGCCGAATTCTATTTTTTTGATTTTCTCATTACGCTGCAGCGTAATGAGAATGCTAGCTCTTGGCTTGATTCATACTTGTTTGGAAGGGTTATATCCGTGGATCCTCTTTACTCCTTAACGTCTCAAGTTGATTTTGGTGTCCCACAAAACTCAGTTCTAGGACCGGCTCTGTTCTTAATCTATGTTAATGAACTTGTTATTACGGTTACCAGCCGAAAACCAACAATTCGCTGTTGTCTATGTCAACCCCGAATCTCTTCATGCCCACAAAAGCATATCTTCGTCAATAGGTGAGAATATTCTAATTGCTTTCACAGACGACAATACCCTTGACAATGCTGTCACAACAGACAGCACTCTGTTGGCTGGTTCTAAGTGTTGCCAATTCCAGCTCCCTAGTTTTCTCCTGAATATCTCAGGCTTGCTCCCAACATTCGAAAATTTATATTTCAATGGGTAGACATTGTGATCAGTGTGTCCGGTTCCCACGTATTCTTCTTGACGAGTTACTTTCCTCCAGGCATCTTATTCGTCTAATTAAAATGAATTCATCAAGGAATGTTGGAATTCTAAGAAAGTTCAAACCCATTGTTGCTGGGTCGCTTCTAAAAATATTATTTCATTATTTAATTCCGTCTTGTGTTTCTTACCCTACTTTATGGGTGTCAAGTTTTCTTCCCTTCTGGTACCACTCTCTGGATCATATAACAAAGCAATAAACCTCGTTCTTAAAAAAATAGAAAAAAAAACAGTGCTGCTAATAAGTCGTTGCTGGACTTAAAATTACTTTTTTTCCTTTGCGTCTTTGTTATTCTTCAACTAAATGGTGGGGTTCCTGCGGCCCTCAGGACATTCTACACGCCATCTTTCTAATCCTGACAAGAATTTAAATTCTATTCAGCGATCATTAAAATAAGGCTTCAATCCCCTAACTTTATCTCATGCTACCTGGAATACTTTACCTAAGTCGGCTAAAAAGTGACACTCGTTTAGTGCCTTCAAATGAAATGTAAAATCATTTTCGATCTTTAGATTATTTAATTTATTGCTCTTCTCCGCCTTTTTTCCTTATTATTTTTTCGTTTTATTATTTTTTCCCTTGATGTCTCATCAACGTATGTTGATGTCTCTAGGCCAGATTGGAATTGTGTGTTTTAGAGTTTATTATACATGTCATTTTGCCTCAGTTTGGTTTTAACCAGGTAGTGAGTGAAGGGTAGTAGCCTGTCATTTTCATTTTCCATTTTAGTACATTTTTTTTCTCTCTGCATTCCAGACCATAAAACCTAGCGGAGGGGAGGGGGGGGGCAGAATGTTATATATATGCTATGTAGGCTGCTTGATAACATGTGCATTTTATCTAAATAATATTATTTTATTTTAAAGGGCAGTATCTTGGATTTAATGTCGTCAAATCAATGGTTTATGCTCTTCAGGAAGCTTGAGAGCATAAACCACTGTTGTTCACATAGTTCACTGTTGAGCATCTTCTGGAATATAATCATCAAAACCCTTGACGATTTGAATTACCGTCGGAAATTGAATATCTTTCAATGGTCATGCTCACGAACCGGAATTAGGGAGGGGATAGATCACCATCCAACATTGGTCTTTAACCTATTGTATTACTCCCCCTTAACGATTGGACCTTTGTATCCCCGTTTCCGTAACAATTTCTCTCTCGCTATCTATCACCAAGAATGACTTCTCAGCCATTGTTACATCGATATTATACTGAGCATGTAGAACTTTACATTCTTAATTCGCCAGCCCCTCAGTAAGTAAGTCGTGTGCAATTTTTCGTCGTTGGTGTATCAATATAAGAGTAAAAAATTACCACTGCCTTGCCAAAATGTCTTGTGACATAATCTGCGTAAGATCCTGCCACTCAGAGTATGTGGATCCAGCAACCCACAGGATTTTTTGGACTAGCCAGCCACCGTCCAAAACCCTCTGGGAGGTTGGCAATGTCACTGGACCATCGAGCCCCTCAATTTTCATCAGTGAATTTGTTAGAGGCTTTTTCGGCTGTTCTCATCAACTCGAACGAACTAAAGAGCGATGGTGGAAAAGTAAAGAGCTCGAACGACAGAACCTCGGTCAAGTCAGAACCCCTGGTGCTAGCCACTGCGGCTGGACGTTGAAAGATTAGAGCTGGGTCGACCATTTCTCTCTCGCTATCTATCACCAAGAATGACTTCTCAACCATTGTTACAGCTTTCTCCTTTCTCCTGAGAACATATTTCTCCCACAGATTTGGCAACGTCTGCGTTTACAGACGATGAAGCGTGGACACCAGTAACAACGTTCAACAGCTGTGAATTCTACCTGAAGGGTTCTAGGGGCTCAATGTATCGAACTATCTTTTCGATGTCCGCCAGATCTCTAGCTCTCCTCGAAGATATTGCTTATACGTGATTTTAAATAGTCAACTCCGCGAGTCCAGTCAGATTCTTCATGCGTTCGTTAACGAGAACCAAAGTAGGCACAACAGATATCCAAATTGTCAGCTGCAATTCAGTCATGTCTCTACCTCCCTTCAGACCGTCAATCGTTTTCATACTTCTCATTAACGTATGTTCGATCATCGAAACAGGAGAAACTGCCGCCCAGCAGTTGTCAGTTCTCCGTATGAACAGGTATTACTGTAACATTCTGTACTGCTCTGGGTTGTCTTTCCTCAACTGAAAAATCAACTACACAAAAAGCCAAGTAGACTTCGTTTAAAGATTGTGGCCGGAGGCAGAAAAATAAGGAAACATTTCTAAAAACGACTGTGGATAAAGCTCAAGGTTGCCACTTCGTCCAGCTCTCAGTACAGGACGAGAGACAGCTTTATCTTGTAACATACTACGCCCAGTGTTAGGAACGTACACTTGACTTAGGATTTTCAAAAGTCCTGAGTCAGCTATAAGGAAGTCAATGGCTCCAAGGAAACTCATGCATGTTTGAATTCCACCTAGGACAACAATAGAATCTCTTAAAGCATTTGTGACAGGCTCTGCATCGACGATACACTTTGCCTTCTAGTGAAGCGGTTCGTCAAAATTAATGACAAGTACTATGGTAGATGACCCCAATGAGTAGATCACCTAAAGATTGGCACTAAGAAACGGAAACACCAAACTGGAGGGGCAGGGGGATTCTGGAATACTGGTTTGAAATTCAACTGTTCGAGACTCATATTCTAAGGCGTCATTCCTAGCTTGATAAGAAATGGTGAATCAACCAAAAATGATTAAAATAACTAGTTCATGTAGGTCAACTTTCACAAACTTTTTAGGTAAGATGAGGTACTTGACTACTTAAAATCAAGTTTTTAACTTCATGTTCAAATTTGCCACCACTGATTTCATAGGAAACGACCATACAATCCATCAACCTCTTAATTTCAAGTTTTAACCACCCCTCCCCCATCCTTTTAGGTTAGAAATGGGCATTGGAGTACGGAAAAATGAAAACCCGAATTCAGATTTGGAGTCAACATGCTTGATTTGATAGAAAACGGCTACTTACACTCCAAAATTTGTATAAACAGAAAAATTTATCCCCTCTCCTCTTCATTTTCCCCCTTCAAGGGCAGATTTGGGACACTTGTGCAAGGGGGATTTGGATGGATTTTTTCGTGTATATAAGCTGATTTTTTGAATATTTTGGCATAAAAAAAAATTCTGTGACAATTTCCCCCAGGTTTGACCATTTTTCTCGTATCTTTCCTCCGCTATGGTTTCACCAGCAAAATTTCCCCTGAATTTTCCAGCGAGTTGTACTGAAGACCCTGAAAGAACTGCGAAATAATTTGCTCACCCTATCAATAAGTATCTAATAAATCGTAAAATAATTAATCGAACATATATTATAACAAATTTATTACTTATAATATATGATGTGATACAAATTATAAAAATTTGTTATTTATTTATAATAATCATGTATATTTAGTATATTATAATAATAATACTTTAAGCTAGATAGCATAATGTTTAGGGAATGTAACAATCAACGTTTATTAGAAAATTAAGCTGTGCTGAATTACATTATTATTACACAGGTTCAAATCGACCTGATGGTAGATAAACCTTATAGGTTCAAATCTACCTGATGGTAGATAAACCTTATAGGTTCAAATCTACCTGATGGTAGATACACTGATGGTAGATAAAATTTAATCACCTACTACGCCGGCACGCCAACCTTGCGGTTGCAAAATACATTGATGTCCTTCCTGACAATATGGGGTCACAGGGTTAGATTTTCGCTGCCGCAAGGTAGGGCAACAGGCTTGCTACCTGCCCCTGCAAAATAAGACCCAGCAACCGAACCGTCGATTCAAGGCCCTATGCGCCATTAATGGTTCTGGATGATCTTTATCCTTTTATGCAGGGATGTATTAAAAAAAGGCCTTTAGGCCCGAGATAAAGATCGGTAATCATACTTACATCATCATTATTTCCACATAAGAGCTGGGGGAGCTTGATGACTCAAGTACATGTGGATCGTAAGCCAAAAAAGGAAGCATGTTCAGAAATCCAATTTTAGACTATAGGGGAGTCGTTCTCTGTAGAATATTAAAATTACCAAACTTAATAAATCATAACGCCCCCCTCATCGGATGCCTCTAGACTCAATTTATGGCTGTAAAGCTTTTTTCTAAAAATATTGTCAGACCTTGAAAAATGCCAAGGATAGAGATAGCAAAACACAGTTTTTTATTATTGCTCATAAAAAAAAATACAAAAAAAACACAAAAAAAAACACTAAAAAAAAATTCAAGAATCTTTGCCTATGAAGTGTCGAACAGAAAATCTGGGAGGGAAATCTGTAAATCTATGAACGGTGTCATAAGCTGCAACGTAATAAGAATATTTCGGCATTATTGCAAGACCGGGACACATTGAGGTGTGAGAACAATACTACACATAGTTAAGCAAAGGATATGGAATAAGAAACGTCACAAGATCCGTTAGTACGCCTGGCAATTGTCAGAATTGATTAGAATAATGGAAATATCTAAAAAAAAAATGGATCCAATACAAGCCTTCTCTTTCAGCTGGTAGTAAGACAAAATAAAATCAACATAGATTGATGTTCTAACTCGCATTTACAGGTGTTTTAAAATGGGTGCATGATTTAATATGGCAGAGATTTATATATTCCAGAAGAGGTCCCACACTGCCCCCTTTATTCTTTTTTGCACCCTTTATCTTTGCCTTCAACAATTTTCTTCTTTTAACTGGGTTACAGCTTGCATCTCACTTTTTTTTACAAACCATCTTTTTTTCTTCTTTGTTTCTGCATGTTCCCTTTCTGAATTAAAAAATATGAGTATTTTATAAAGACATAATATGTACTAAAGATGGTTTTTGCAACTTAATGATTTACATTCCCAAACAAACAGTCTATATAACGAAATACAATGAATACAATTTTTATTATTTATTATTATTATTATTTTATTATCCATTATTAAACATACAAAATGTTGTAAATGGAGTACAAGAAAAGAAAAAAAATAACAACAAAATATCCAAAGAAAACTCAACCACAGAAAAACAAGTTACTACGACAAAAAAAAAATGACAAATTTAAGTTATTGCAACGCATAACGAAGAGTGGCTTGGTTCAAAATAAGTTTGCAAATCGAGCACGGCGATTCAGTACAGCTATAAGCGGGTCGGATATGCCATACTTCAGAGATATTTTCGAATTCCTCATCCAAATTGGAAGACGAAGCAGATACTTGCCATATCTGTAGAAAGTAGACCGAATACTGCGGCGATCAGACTGAGTAAATATTTTCCAAAACGGAGACAGGGCTAGCACATGTGGCAAAACAAAAGCGTTATACACCCTTACAAGTAAAAAACGGTTAAAGTGGCACTTCATTGAAACGAGAATTCCATAAGCTCTGCGTGTCTTTACAGCGAACAACGAAACAAGGCAATCGCGAGTTTTTTTTTAAGATCGCTACATATTGGAAGGCCGAGGTACATAATCTTAGCCGAAGACTTAATCGTATAAGTTCCGAAAATAGCATTAACTGGTACACTATCTTTAACGCGGCTATTATATATGAGAACTTCACTCTTCTTGGGATTAAAAGAAAGACCTATGTTACCGTACTCCTTACTCAAAAAATGGAAAGTCTCTTCGATGCCTACAAGTGTTCTACTCGCGTTCAAAATGCCGTCGGCAGAATCGATCAGCGAAACACTGAGACCTCTAAAGATACATGTAGACTGAACCGGTTCTTGCGATGAAATAATACTATTATTGAATAGCGGTGGCGAAGTAAGTGCCCCTTGGCGTATTCCCTTCTCTATGGGTATAAGACTAGAAGATAGGGCTAAAGCATTAACACACGGTGCATATATAATAATAATAATAAAATAATAATAATAATTAAAAAAAAAGCGAGTAAAAATCGGCTAAACCCATGGCTCCAACCAGCTAAAGAGGGGTGTATTAGTATTGAAGATTTAGTTGTTTTCGGGGATCGACAAATTGTTAATGTTTGAATTTTTACGGACGAAAAGCGTTTTCAAAGTTAAAAATGCTCATTTATTTGCACTGTTCAGCGTGGCAACACCGACAAAAATGGGATATTGCCCTAAAAGCTTCATAATTTGTGAAAATTATTAGAAGAAAAATATTAGAAAATAACAATTTTCAGGTCAGAATAGAGTTGAGATGGATCCAAGGTGCAAAATGTTTTTATTTTGATCTCCTTGGTAATTTAAACATTTTTTTATTCATCATCGCATTTCATCATATCATCATCACATTTCATCATTTTATACATCATCACATCACTATTCATCACATAAGTTTGCTCTTCGTTTAAAACGATATTTGCAAATCAGGATAGCATAATAATTGATTGTTTATCTCAATTTGCGGTTAGATACTCAAATATTAATAAAAAACAGAACAACAAAAGGTTAAAATTATCTCCCCGGCCCTCATTGAAAAAGGTCTTACCTTTAGACCAGAGTAGGCAATGCAACCGAGGCTTCTCACTCGGTTCCGTAATTCAATTTGCTTCATTCTTAAAGCTATTAGATACCCGAGTAAAACACCTATTGAGACACCAGCCAAAAAGCATACCAAATTTGGGTGTGTAACTGAAATAAGATTGGCTTAGTACAAAAAAGTGATTAGACTTATTGTAAAAAAAAGAAGAAAATAAAAACTGTACTGTTTCGTAGAAAAATTTTTCAAAAATTGTACTATTTCAAGTAACTGTTTCAAACTGCACCGTTTCATAAAAGGAGTTATATCCAGGCCAGGATTTAACAATAGGTCCACTAGGCCCTGGCTTAGAGGCGCACAATGCCAGGGGGCGCAATAAATTATTACTGAGTGACCTTTTTCCTAGCAAAAACTGTACTAATGTGATTTATCGTCAAAGTGCCAGGTGCACCCCACCCCCACGCTTTCTATTTGCAGAAAAGTAATTTTAAAATGTCACAGGAATTCCGTGGCCACTTATAAACTGCCAGATGTCTCCCAAGAATGGCAGCTGAGAGTTCGGTATTACTTCTCTCTTTCATTACTTTTGGCTCATCAGTTCCGTTCCGTTCAGGGCTTTCACTATCCCTGAATTTCTGGGGATTTCCCAAAAATCTCCACAGAAACGAGCGGCAAAAACGCTCTGGCCTAGAAGCGTAAAAGCTTTAAATCCGGCCCTGGTTACATCAAATTAAGTTAGACGTATTTTAGTATACTGAATTAACGACAGTTACCTTTGGTTCAAGAACAGAAATACCTATTGAGCTCAAGCCAAAAAGCCTATTAGATTTGGATTTGTGACAGACACAAGATTTGAAGTGATTATGCTTATTGTAAATAAATAAAAAAAAATTGGACGAATAAAAGACTCAAACTAATATAATTTCTTTTTAAGTCTGCTGAAAGGGAAGGATCCAAATTACACAACTTTAGAATTCCAGTTGTCATTTAAGGATGAGATCGACCAGGGTTGCCACTGGTCCATAAAACAATGCCTTAGGAAACTTCAGCCAAAGAACATACTAGATTGAAAAGTTATTAGGCTTATAAAAAACAATGAATGAGTGAAAATGTTTCTAATAGAGACAACGCCCTAGCGTTAGCATAGTAATGAGCCATGTGCGTCCAGCGGGTTTTTTTTTCTCTGCGAAGACTTCGTACGGAAGGGGCTGTTTTAGAAACTTAGGAGAGAGCTAATTCAATTGAAAGTCAGAAGTTCTAGCGCCTTTTGAAGAACCAAGAGATTGGAGGTGAGCAAGTCCACCTCCTATGCCCTTTTTTGCTACCGAGTCCTCCGATTTTGATGATCACAGTTTTTGAATTATGTGTCCACCTCGGTTTGAAACTTGTACTCTCAGCCACTTGGGCTGAGGAAATCCGGAAAATATAGAAAAATAAATATTATTTCCCAAAAACCGGGCCGGACAAAGGGTCTAAAAGCTTTTTTAGAATGGCTTGAAACTTACAACCGTAAGTCCTTGGACCAAGGTGATCCTGAAATGGAAAAAATTTTAGTTAGGGGGCATGGGTCCCAAAAAAGGCTGAAATCAATTCCTAATTGGCTTGAAACTTACGCCCTAAAGTCTCTGGGCCATGGAAACGCCAAAGCACAAGGGAAAATTGGACAGAAAACTTTATTTCCAGAATAAGTGCCAAGAATTTTCCTTGTTCAGCACAAATAGGGTCCAAGTAACTTTTGTTTTCAATTGGCTTTAGAACTTTCACGGTTAGGAGAGGGGGAAGAGGGCAGTAGCCAACTGTTTGTAGTTTGTAGCCAACTTGTTCGTAATAATTTTTGTTCGTTTTATGTCTGACTTGAATGTTCAATTTAAATTTTACTCGTTTTAAGATTTATTTATTCATCTATATCAGTATCTATTATCTTTATGTTTGATATAATCCTTTATTTTAATTTCAGCCAGTTTAAATTATTATAGGACTTCATTTCTGCCAGTCTTGGGGATTTTTTACAATTAATTTCTGCTTGTTTTTGATTGCTAAAAATTTGTTATTGGTTAATATAATGAATATTTCTCCAGTTTTCACGTCTTCGGCTTAAAAATTTAAACATTAATTCAAATTTATTAGTTCTAATTATTCTATTTGATTTTTTGCAACATGCCCCTCGACGTTCCCTGAAAGCTTCAAGTAAATACCCTTAGCCGCCCCTGAGATACTGCGCATACGTCCTTTGGACAACCAGAATGTATATATTGTTTTTTGACTGAGTTCAGCGTCTTCCTAACTTTATCTGAAAGTTTCAACTTAATATCGTCAGCTGTTCCTAAGATATTTCACCCATTGCACAAAACATTTTAGCCAGATGGACGTATATAGTATCTGTTGATTTAATTCAACATCCCCTTTAAAGTTTCAACTATATACGATTAGTCAATCCTAATATATATTTTTATCCTTAGCCGCTCCTATGGTAATAAAGATTTGCCCTTTTGATAACCTGGATGCACACATTCTCTTTTGATTTAGTTAACCATCCCCCGCAACAATCCCTGAAGTTTCACCTCAATACCCTTAGCCTTTTCTGACACAACAAAGATCAAATATTACCCCTCTTTTCCAATCCTGTATCTAAACACTGGACACATTGCATAACTTACAACCCTTTCCCCAAGGGCTGTGCGGGGCATGGCATCCGCAGGGGCATAGATTTTAGACTATTTTGAACAGTTTTGAACTATTTCGACGTTTTTTTTATATGTTAAATGCAATGTCTTTATTTTGGAATGGTATATGTAAAATTATGCTTGTAGTCTTTGAGCAAGAGGTAGTGAATAATGTTTTATCCCAATAATGGACAGTGTCCCGTACCTCCTATGGGGCAAAAACGTATCTGCAAATGTGCCAGAAGGTAATGACCATTAGAGCAGGCTTAAAACTTTTATCAAGTTCTTCATACATTTTGAACTTAAGATGGTCATGCACAACCTCTTGGGAATGCATTTTGAGGAAATACCAAAGTGCTGCTTAAACACTACTTCTATGTGCACAATATAATATTCAGTAAATTTATAGAACATGTTAGCATAGCCTGTGTTGCAGGACTGACTGAAAAATCCTTGTACAATATGAGCCTTCCTTACTCTTTTATCCATTTTTGAAATAATATGTGACAACCTGAATGGTTTCGGGTATCAAGGTCTTCTGGAACCAGCTGGGTAAATACTCGATTACCCTCGGAATCAACAGCATTTCAGGCATCATACAAAATAGATCATGGAGAACCCTCACTAGCAAGTGACCAAGAAAGGCTGTGATTCTCAACCTTTTTATAGGAAATCGTACAATCCGGAAGGTGAATTCTCAGTTGAGGCTTTAGGGGCACCGTTTGCAGTAGACCTATTGCAGCGTCCATTGAAGTCCTAGTTGACAAACCTTGGCCACAGGTTTGAGTAGCAGCATAAACCAAAGCATACTTACACTTAGATCTAAGTAAAAAATCAATTCTTGAAATTGATTCAGATACATCAACCCCAGTAATCTGTTCTATATAGGAAAATGTCACATCACGAACTCTTGATTTAATTTGAAGGAAAGTTTTCAATGTTTCAGCATGTAAATATTTCACTGAATCAGGGCAGCGCATTTCCCGGATGTGAGCTGTCACATTATTGACTTGACTTCTCCACCAGTATGACGAATTCCAATGCAGCTAGAAAACAAAACATTTAAAGTTAATGGTCAAAGTACATAAATAAGTACTTATTTATTACCATTTGACATAACTGGTCAAAGTACATAAATAAACAAGCCTGCCCCTTCAGATGGGGGAGCAGCAGATTTTCTGACCTGACCATTTGACATAACTGGTCAAAGTACATAAATAAACAAGCCTGCCCCTTCAGATGGGGGAGCAGCAGATTTTTTGACCTGACCATTTGACATAAATGGTCAAAGTACATAAATAAACAAGCCTGCCCCTTCAGATGGGGGAGCAGTAGATTTTCTGACCTGACCATTTGACATAACTGGTCAAAGTAAATATACACCCTGACCCTTCAGATGGGGGAGCAGCAGATTTTTTGAAGAGATTGAGGGAATCAAATACTTTAAGATTACACCTTGAGGCAATTTCTCTAGGATATACTTTGCAGAAACAGACACACTAATCTAATCCATAGTTAGGTAAGTGGGGCTGTTTGTGCACACATTATTTTGTTAGAGTTTATATTACTGTGATGTCTTCTTAATTATAAATTTTAGTGTTGCACATGAATTTATTTATTAGTGATTCCTGATATCACAAGTTATATGCTCTATTAAGCACTAGCCATGCTCTGTAACATTGGTTTTTATTTTATGCATAAGAAAGTCAATTCAGCGCTTCATATTATTTACACAAACGTGTACAAAGGGGGTGGGTATTCTGAGCAGTTCCTCCAGAGACCAGGGCCGTCATGTATGGGGGATAGGGTGACCTCCCCCCCCCCAATATTTTGGGAACTCAGTAAAAAAAAGAGTCAGTGGCGCAAAGCACCGCGATTTTCCAACTCCACCAAAACTTTTTGGTCTGTTAAATACCACGAAAATACATGACATGTCATCTACAGAAGTCTCGAACTTGGTTGGTAGACCCAGAGTTTTACCGACTCCTGCCGCGATTTTGCAGATGGCGCAACAATTTTCCATTTGGTTAAATAAAGAGCATGAAAATAGTTACATGACATATACCAGAATTTGTGACCATTCAATTCTTTTTGCTTCTGGAATTTTTCCCTTTTTAAGAAAAAAGAATTAAAAAGAATCTGGGTTCATTATTATAGATTTTGTAAATTCTTGTTGTTTCTTCCACCTTGGACTAACAACCGGGTTCTTATTAATAAATTTCTTGTTGCTGATATTACTGTAAAACTGGAAGTACTACACAGAAAACTTTCAAATACCGCTTGTATCCGTTTTTCAAATACCGCTTGTATCATTTGGTTAAATAAAGAGCATGAACATAGTGGCATGACATATACCAAAATTTGCGACCATTCAATTATTTTTGCTTCTGGAATTTTTCCCCTTCTTCAGGAAAAAGAATTAAAAAGAATCCGGGTTATTATTTCAGATTTTGTAAAATTTTGTTGTTTCTTCCATCTTGGACTAAAAACCGGGTTCTTATTAACAAATCTCTTATTCCTGATATTACTTTTTTAATATTTTTTATGTTCATGTGTTTTTCTTCGTGTTACTCCACGTATTATACCTTTGTATAGTGTGGGTCAAAAATAAATAATAATAACAATATCGATCGGTCAATGCAGCGGTTTTATCGACTCGTGTGGTTATTTTACTTATCGTATTCCACACGTTATGCTAATTATTGATAAAAACAATCAGTAAAAATGACCAACCAGTCGGTAAAATCCCCCCCCCAAAAAAAAAATATTTTGGCTAGTAACGACCCTGGCAGAGACATGTCCAAAAAATTACTTCTAGAATAATTATGGCCTAAAAAAGATTGGCTCTTTCAAAGTTTTAGTCTGCACGCACTTCCAAATCTAAAATCTCTTATCCCTCCCCCAATAATAGGACGTCAGGGGTGTGCAAGAAGATCCTTGCCTAAGTGTTAAAGCATATAGTATCTGAAAATCTAGTATTTTAGAAATAAAGCATCTTAAAAATTTGCGTGGAATTTCATATGAAAAAATACCTATACTAACAGGAATCAACAAAGGAAAAGTCCAGCTGTACTTGGAATCTCCAATATCATTTATCTATTACATCACCAAGGGCTTAGCTCCAGCATTTTTATTGGGGGCAAGAGGGGTCCATATCCGGATAGTCAAGGGGCATGGGCTATAATAGACTTTTTTCTCCATTTTATTGGGGAGGCAACTGCCCAAACGTCACCCCTGTACACCATTGGATGTTTTTTCTCCTGAAATATTGGGTAATAGTCAGGGAGCCACACGAGAAAAATGTTGATATTTAAGGTTTTGGGTGATCAGCAAGCAGCAGAAGGTTTGAGAAAGCAGTCTGATGTAATCGACCATGCTGAGTACGCAAATCGACGTTATATAGTCGACAAGTGGGTGCAACATCCCCATTTCTTCAAATTCCCTAAAAATCGATCTCCACCGACAAAAATTCCCTTAAAATGAATAAAAAATTCAAAACCGCTCCAAAATTGCTTAGCTATAGCTCAAATCAAAGGAAATTGAATAATGCTCAATATTCTTTTTTCAAAATTGTTTTATCTTTTGCCGTTCAGTTTTAATCCCTAAAAATCGACGAAAAAGATAACATAATTTATAGCGTTTTTGGAATAATCTTGATCCATCTTGGAAATTTGCCTACCTAATGTACATTTTTTATTAATGGATTCTGTAGGAAATTTATTTTTCTACAAAATGAGTGATATGGAAATTCTCTAACCCTTTTCGTCTTTGAACTATTAGCGAAGAAGCGGAGTGACTCTTGAGACAGTCGATAGTGAGATTGCTGACAGTCTTCTCGATGTGCGAGCTATTGAAAGCAGAGCGCTTGAGCGCTACTTGGATGGGGATAAAGCTGCTTTTAGCAAAGTGAAGGTCATGAATAATGAGCAGGCGAACCAGAAAAAGAAAATCCGGACTTTGAGTGCCGTAAATAGTCTCATCAATGTTGAACTTCAAACTGTCAAAAGGGTATTGGTGAGTGTTGACATTGCTGGCGACACAGGACTTCACCATCTGAGGAATTTGCTTTCTCATGAGCTTCTCTCATATGCACCTTCTATATTTGAGAGAAGTGCAATTTCTGGGCAAGGTTGTACTTCGGTTAGGAACCAAGTCAGCTCTTCTGGAGTATTTGAAAGCAAAAAGTACTTTGAATGAGTGGCCCTTTAACGCCGAGATTAGCAGTGAGTCGAATCACTCAAGGGTGGTAGACTTGATGCCGTACCTGAGAAGCCACCCGCCAACTGAATCGGAAACCATTGAGAGCTACGGAAAACGAACATTTTCTACTCTTGTGTCTTTTAACGGTGACATTAAAAAACTGCATGTCCTTGCAGATAGATATGATGGAATATTTGGATATTGTGACAAAGAAGGCAATATGATCTGCTTGAAGGACTGTGGTGGTTGCCACGGGCAGCGAGGATCTCCATACAAATTTGCAGTATCTCTAGGTAAACACTCAAAGCTAGATGAATGGAACTCGATACTATCAAATTCCAAGGCAAAGGCAAAACTGATTGAACTTTTATTTGACGAATTCGAAAACTTAGTCCATGTGCTTCAAGCAGGTTTAACTGTCTACCTCTCTGGTGGCTTTCAAGACCGGATGAGAGTAGTGATGCTCAGCAGAAGTGGAAGTATTGATACAGACTTTGAACAGCGTTTGAGCTGTACCCATGAAGAGGCGGATACTAGAGTTGTGTTGCACACGTTGGACTGTTTGAAGACGGGTATCGATATTGTGTATGTCGATGCGAATGACACAGATATTGTTGTCCTTTTGCTGTATCATTATAAGCTATTCCTTGGATACCACTCAAATTGTGAAAAGCGGAAATTTTTTGTGCGATTCCATGAATATTCAGTGCCTATACACCAACTTTGCAGGAATTTGCCAAACCATCTAGTTTTTATCAATCTGCCTTCTTCATACGCTTTCGGGCTGTGACACAGTTGGTTTTATGTTCTCTAAAGGAAAAAGAGTGGTGGCTAAGGCTGTCGAGAAATGGGGACTGCAGGAACAGATTGCTTTGCTTGTGAAAGAGATAGAGAGGTCAAAGATCGATCCTTCTGTGCAAGAAAGTTTTCTTTGTATTTGCAAAAAAGTCATCGTCGCCGCATGCGGTAAAGATCCACACCTCTTTACCTCTCTTGATGACTTGCGAGTACATTTATACCCTCGAAAGCGGGAGCTTAAATTTTTGCCACCATCTGACGCTGCCTTTGAGTGCCATGCTAAGCGCGTTTACATCCAGTTGGACATTTTTTACAAGCGAACCGACCAAAGCCGCAGTTTCTAGATCCCCTACAGTTTGGCTGGACATTTCAGGATGGTGAGGTTAGGCCAGTTGTGTCCACCCTTAAGGCATTCCCAGATGGTGTAGCCCCTGAGTACTGCTCGTGCAAGGGCTGTACAAAAAATTGTCCATGTGCGGGAAATAGACCTTGTGATTTACTTTGTGGCTGTGGTGGGAAATGTTTGAATGCTTCTTTTATGCTCTATAATTAATTCTTCTAGTTTTATAATTTTTACAGTTTCTTCTATCTATAATTCAGACTCAGATGGAAAAATTTGATATGCTGAGCTAGTATCTTTTAAAATTTTCTTGTTAAGTACATTACATTACACAAAATAGTTAGCTGTTGCTATTAGAAGAGCATTCGAGCCTTTTTTGTTCATTTTATTAGTAAATTCACTTAGGCATTAGCTTCAAGGTCATGTACGTAAATATTTCATTTGCGGGAAATAGACCATGCGACTTACTTTTTGGGTGTGGGCGAGGGGGGGGGGGGAATGTATGAATAAAGTTTTTTTTGCTAATAAGTGCATTACACGAAATAGTTAGCAGTTGTTATCAGAAGAGCATGCTAGTCTTTTTTGTTCATGTTATTAGTAATTTCACTTAGGCATGAAAAGATTCATCTTCAAGATAAAATATTAGCTAGTATCTTGCCTTAGACCTTGCGACTTACGTTGTGGCTGTGAGGGGGGGGGATGTATGAATGCTTCTTCTGGCTATAATTCGGAGATGGATAAGTTTGGTATGCTGAGCTATTATCTTCTAAATTTTGTTTGTTAATAAGTACATTACACGAAATAGTTAGCAGTTGTTATCAGAAGAGCATGCTAGTCTTTTTTGTTCATGTTATTAGTAATTTCACTTAGGCATGAAAAGATATTTATCTTCAAGGTCATATGCGTAATTATCTCAATTTAAATTCATGAGTTCATGTATGTACTAATGAGTATACTGTGCAGTTTCAAAGTATAACTATCCGTTACTCGCCAAATGCTTGAATATTAGAGGTTTTTTTTGTTTTTTTTTTGACGAATGAAAACAATAAAATTGCAAGTTTCAAGATCATCAGCGATGAGCCCAACTGTATAGCGATGGCACTCATAATCAGCGGCATTAATTACCATAGGCTGCGTGATCATTGTTGAAAGTTTTTGCGAAGCATATTTTTTAACAGCAAAAAAAACATGATTTTTTCGAATTTCGAAGACTAGCACCCCCCTCCCCCCGGCCGAGTATTTAACGCACATATTTGTAATCAGCGCAATCGATTACCCCATATTCCGTTGTCAGACCTTCTGCTGCTCACTCATCACCCCCCTGTCACATTTTTGGTGAGTGCTCCCTGACTATAAGGACCTTCCTTTGGAGAAATTGAAAATTTAGTCTCAAAATACAAATTTAGTATTTTTTAACCTGGCAAAATTCACATTTTTCTTGAGCTTAGATTTGGAGTTGACAAATCTCTCCTAAACTCAGCCTTGTGCACATAGATGAACACGTAAGTCCGTGATTTTCCTCTAGACTGCTGTGCTGTTGAGATAGATACTAGTAGAATATATTAGATATATAAAATAAAATATACAAGATAAATATAAGTAAAAGAATTCCCTTAAAATAGAACTAAAATAACTTACCGTATTTCAGGAAATTTCACCCTCTAGGCACTTCACACAATGATATGACCCCCCCCCCATGTGCGCAGGTATGTCATATCAAGAACTTAAAAATACAGATGTTGTAATGCTTCTTACCACAACACAAATCAAAACAAAAAAGTTGAAAATAAAACCCAAAATAGCCAAAACAAAGCAAATAGTAAAAACCATAAATTAAACAAAATGAGAAAACCCAAAATAGATACATAAAGAGGAAGTTCAGCAAAAAAAAAGACCAAACTTCACTATGCTTTTATGAATTTTATTGAGTGGCACTGCAAATATTTGTGAGGTTAAGACTCTTTCCTGCTCCAAAAAAAGCGAGAACAAAAGAAAATTTCATAAAGTATGCGCATGTTTATACAAGGGCTAAAAAAAAAGTCTTTGGCATACATACCCTTCCTCTTCAAAATGGTTCAGGCACTGCAAGCACAGGGCCTTGGCAGTGCTTTTGGTTTGAATTGTTAGAGATCTAATTAAAAACAACAACAATAAGCGAGTGACGTGAAGGCACTCGTTTACATATTACTTCAGTTTTAAGTTTGCACCAGTACAGAGTCTAAGCCAAATACTTAGGCAGCTGATAAAAAAGGAAACTCAAGTCTGATGCTGAAAAAAGGAGCAACATTACTCAACATAACCATTGAGTTAGCATAGAAGGAACCTATCCTGGCATGTAGAGTAATGTGATGCAACCTGCACGCCTCCTTTCAACCAGAATGGGAGTAAATCACTGCAGCAGCAATCCTAAGGTATAATTGACGGCTCCTCCTTGATGCCTTGGGTGCCTCAGGAGGTGCAGACGGTCCTAGGGTCTAAGGTACATTACAAGAATGTAACATAATTAAAATCAGCAGTTATATTACATTTCTTATCTTAGTTACTTTTGCTTTCATTGTGCAGAAAATAAAAGAATCATTCTTGCCAAAATGTATATTTGTGTACATTTTTTTTAGCCAGTCTATTTTCTGCAAGGTAGCATACCACTAACGATTTTATAAGCAAAACATATTCTAAAAACAAAATATTCCATCTACCTTCCAAAATTTTAAGTTGGATTCAAACTGACATAGACCTCTAAACTACCAAGGGCAATAGATTTAAAACATTTTTGCGACCTGGAAATGTCTATCCCATTAGGTCTATTCATACATAAAAACCTCAATTTTCTCAGATTTTTTGGGGGTTGTTCCCAGATTTTGAAGTTTTTGAGGCAGTACTACATTTTGTCTGTGTCACCATGTTGTGCCTATGGATTGTTCTGGGTACCCGGCTTACTGACTGTATCTCAAACAGTAGGCTGAATGAAAAGTGTAGTTTAATCCAGCTTTCTAGGGCTATAATGAGAGAAAGGTTGAGATGGCTAGGGCATGTTCTGTGGATGAAGGATGACAGATTGTCTGTGGTTGGAGTGTGATGATATCATAAAGAAAGATTTAAAGGAAACAGGAAGTTCCTGGGAGGGTGTAAAGAGGGAGGCTTTGAATAGATTGGGATGGAGGAGGAGCATGCGTAGCTGTGTTGGCCTCAGGCGGCTTGGTGCTGTGGTGAGTTGTTAGTAGTAGTAACAGTAGTACCATGTCGAACCATGACAATATACAAACAAAACTATTTAGTTAAAACTTAACAATGTTTTCCCTTCTGTTTTCCCTAGAGAAAGCTACACCTTTAAAGGAAAGCAACACCTTTTTAAACTGTTTAGTGCCATTTGTTTTTAGCTTATTTTTTGCTGACTTTTTCACCCATGTTTTGTTATTTGGCACCTGCTACTAAATAAACTGCATATGGAAGTCTTTTTCATTAAAACTGAGTTTCCTAAATTTAAGACAAATAGGCTTATTTAAGTTTCCACCAAATCAATTCAAACAGTCAGACATTCAAACACTTTCACTGTTCTTGGTAATTAAAATAAAATTAAGATTTTTTTTCAATTTAAAAGTGAGCTTCTTTTGAATATTCCAAGTTCTACTGAATAATCCATCACAATCAGTAATGTCAATAGTATTTAATTCCTATTAATTGTAAATTATTGTAATTAAGTTATTATATTGTTTATTCAGTAACAGACCCCCAATATTAAAGTGCACGAGTTTCACTCTTATCACTTTGCCATTCTCATCTTAGCCTGCCTTTTCAAAATCCCAGATAGGGGAGGATCTCATGATTCAAGTGTAATATTTTTTTTATAGCTTTTTTATATATATTTTTTTATAAACGTAAGCCTTTTTTATTACTGTTTTAAAGCTTTAAGAAGCAAGAATAATGTTGCGATTTGTTTATAAAACAAATCGAACATAAAAACAATGTAAAATCCTATTTGGGAGATAAAATTTAAAGTAAAAAAGACAAAAATACCTGCAGCTCCTTGGCCGAATCTCCAATCACGTTTCTCACTCCTTCCATTCTTGTACTGACATGCATTTATCTAGAGCATATAAGAAAAGCTTGTATACAGAGACATAGCTTCTTATCAATCATACCACTAGGCATATGTGCTGGTTTCTAATATTGTAGTTATATTTGTGTTTAAATAAAAATGTTCTAATCTAAAAAGAATTTGAAACAGAGGATTATGGAAAAACTTAAAAAATTTGGCATCAGTTGCTTATGTTACATTCTATACTGAAGATTACATGTTTATAATGTCTAAACCTTTGGGGAAGATTGTCCTATATCATAGGCAGCACAATACCACTGCCTAAGTAAAGAGCAATGTGGGCACAATATATAAATTTTTTTCTGGTTAAGAAAAGATGTGTTGTTTCACCAGAATAGGGTAAAGGCGCTAATGATTCAACAGCTTATGAAAAAAAAACACTTTCTATTCTGGAAGGCTTAATTTAAAGACTTTTGGTTAGAAAAGGGTTTCAATATGTAGGACAAACACCCAGGAGTCTAACTGTTTGATTCGAAGTTTTAAGTTTTATCAGAAAAGGGTACAAAACTCCGGTTTTCTTAAATCGGAGCATTTTTACCTACAAATTCGACAGAACAAAAAAATTACCTGTTTTCAATGTAAGTTGGAACCCAATTCGACACATGTCGAAATACTTGGGGAATACTTGTGGGTGGATTCTGGTGCATTCAACATGCCTATTCTTTTTACTTTATTTCTTTGTTTCTCTTCAACTTTGTTTGATGTGTAAATGTATAAAACACTATTCAGATAGTGGAAGCAAAAAAAATAAAAAAATTGCCTCAAGTATAGGAACGAATTTGGATAATCATATGGAGTGTAATTGTGTGACCTAGGTCATATCTTTTTCTTTTCTTTTCTAGGTCATATCTAAGTCTTTTCTTCTTTTTTTTCAGTGTTGCGTATCAAACAGTTCGTGGTAACGAACTGTAAGTAAGGAGCGACCCGGCTCAATGGTAACTGAAACTCTAGAAAACGGTATTTTGATACAAATAGATACATCAAAAGAATCACATTTTAATGCTGATTTCAAATATATAAGTTTCATCAAGTTTAATCCTACCGATCAAAAGTTAAGCGCCTGAGAAAATTTGGCTGATTTTCGAAAAAAGGGGGAAAGACCCCCTAAAAGTCATAGAACCTTAATGAAAATCACACCATCATATTCCGCGTATCAGAGAACCCTACTGTAGAGGTTTCAAGCTCCCATCTACAAAAATGTGGAATTTCGCTTTTTTTGCCAGAAGAAAGATCACAGGTGCGTGTTTATTTGTTTGTTTGTTTTTTTTTTCCCCGGGGTCATCGTATCGAACCAGTTGTCCTAGAATATCGTGGAAGGGCTCATTGGAATGGAAATTGAAAGTTCTAGTGCCCTTTTTAAGTGACCAAAAAAAATGGAGGGCAACTAGGCCCCCTCCCACGCTCATTTTTTTCCCAAAGTCACCTGATCAAAATTTTGAGATAGCCATTTTGTTCAGCATGTTCGAAAATATTATAAGTATGTCTTTTAGGATGAATTAATCCCCCGAAGTTCCCGGGGGGAGGGCTGAAAGTTATGAACTTTACCCAATGTTAACATATAGTATTGGTTATTTGGAAGTATACAGACGTTTTCAGGGGAGATTTTTCCTGGTAGTGGGGGGGGTGGGTGGGTTGGTCAGGGGTTATGTGGGAGGATCTTTCCATGAAGGAAGTTTTCATGGGGGAAGGGACATTGCTATGAAGGGGACGCCGGACTTCCCAGCATTATTTAAACAAAGATCATAAATTTAATATAAAAAAACAAGTATTTCAACTGCAACAGCAGCAACATCGAAACTTTAAACGAACAGAAAATATTACATATATAATTGGGTTCACCCCGTAGTCAATGCCTCGCTCTTTAAGCCAAAGATTTTTTAGTACTTTCATAAGAGCTATTTATTCTAATTAACGGCCTTTGTGATTAAGCGGTCATTTCTAAAGAATTGGAACAAAATTTGAACTTTCGCTTAAAGAGCAAGGTATTGACTAGGGGGCGAACCCCCTAAAAAACGTATTAAAAATATATGAATATAGAAGTTCGTTACGTAAGTTAATTCGTAAGTTACGTATATTTATTACTAATAAAAACGTTCGTAAATAAAATTAAACAAGTTTCGAGAAAGCCATTTAACTAAATAAAAGTAAATTAATATGAAAATTTTGTTTTAATTATTCATGTACGGTGAGCCAAGATCAAAACCTGCATTTATTCAAAAACGTTCAAAAATTAAATAAAAAAAACAAGTTTTTTAAACTGAAAGTAAGGAGCGACATTAAAACTTAAAACGAACAGAAATTATCCTGTATATGAAAGAGACCGTCCCCTCCTCAACGCCTCGCTCTTTACGCTAAAGTTTGACTCTGTCTCACAACTTTATTTTTTAAAACAATAAAAAACTTTAGCGTAAAGGGCGAGGCGTTGAGGAGGGGACAGTCTCTTTCATATACAGAATAATTTCTGTTCGTTTTAAGTTTTAATGTCGCTCCTTACTTTCAGTTTAAAAAACTTGTTTTTTTTATTTAATATGCCTCAAGAATAACATCTCCAAACGCTATCTGGAATGTCCCACTTCCTCTCAGTTTTAATGGTCCAGCAAAGATTTCTTTGTTGTTCACAGTGCAAATGATGTCAACATTTGGCCATTTCAAAGTTAATCTGCCATTTTAATCCACTTTAAAAATTTTAATTTTGACTATCCTTTGTCTGGAATGCATATTTCAATCCTTGAAATATGCATTTCCTACTTAAGATTATTAGAAATCTGTGACACTGAGGAGTTTAACTTGTTTCACCAGCATTTTGGGTGGGATAGGGTCTAAGAAAACAGGAGTGGATTTCAAGAACTTTAAGAACTTTATTGTCATTATATTTGACTTAGTGAAATCTAATTTCATCTGTAAATTCTTAACTTTGTCCAGAACATGGGTAGGATTTTGATGGGGTCACTTTTGATATTTCTGTGACATACTTCAAGGATCAGCAGGTTATATACATATTAACACCTTTGAGGAAATCTTACCATTTTCATTAATCAATAGTACATATATGAGCAGTCCTAACAAGGTTACTTGAGGAATTTCATGCTAAGTAGGGTGGGGTTCAGAAAGGATATTTTTGTATTTTATAGCTTGGGATCTATGTGAAAGAAAACAAATACAAAATTTACGAAGAGAGGTTCTACTCCAAAGTTATCCAGTGATAAATGAATTAGAATGTTATAATCAACCAAGTTAAATGCTTAGAAATACAAACATGGTATGAGGTCAATTACCTTAAAAATTACCTTAAATCGCACTTGCTAGCGATATGGACGAGTCCAGTGTACGCCAGTTAGTGATGATAGGGCCGCGGGACATCAGCTTCATCCCATTGCGTTAGCCATAGTTTGGTTTCCCATTCCTTATCGAGATTGGCTTTGAAACTGTCAACGGATGGTGAACTCACTGTCGTTTCGCTCAGATCGTTCCAGAGGCTTATGATGCGGTTGGAGAAGAAATGGTTCCTCTTCCTTGTATTAGCACGCTTCCGAAAAAGCTTCGCTGAATGACCCCTGGTTCTTGACAACTGGGCAGGCTGAAAGAGGTCCTTGTCGTCAGACTTGAGCAGTTTGTAGGTCATTATCATATCACCTCTTCACCGACGGTATGTCAGAGTTGGTAGCTTGAGGCTCTGCAGTCGGCATTCATACTCTTTGTCTCTGAGCCCCTTTACGCATTTTGACGCCCGTCTTTGGACAGACTCGAGAGCCATCTGGTCTGTTTTATTAATTGGCGTGGCGACACACATTCCAAATTCTAATCTCGGTCTCACCAGGCTCTTGTAAAGTTTTGTGATTATTGCAGGGGATCTACTTGTCATTGTACGTTTGATGAGACCAAGAGTTTGGTTCGCCTTTGCTACTGCAGCTCGGGTGTGGCAGTTGAAATTAAGGTCTTCATCTACAACGACCCCCAGATCTCTTTCAGAGGGACTCTCAGAGAGTGGCTGTCTCACACCAGCATTTGCTGACATCGAGTATTGCCATCGTGGGTTATTTCTTCCAAAATGGAGAACCTTGCACTTTTCGACATTAAACTCGAGCCTCCATGTCTTGGCCCATTCGCCAAAGCTGTCAAGATCTGACTGTATTGAGGTCACACCTTGCTGAGTTCCGACAGGACCAATGAGCTTCGAGTCGTCGGCGTACAGGCTAAGCTTGCTTGTAACGGTTCTTGGAGCGTCATTAATATATACATTGAAGAGTGTAGGTCCCAAAACTGTTCCTTGAGGAACCCCGCTTAAGACCTCAGCTATTTCGGAGTAGTAAGCTCTGCCACCTTCACCAAAAACTCTGACCTGCTGCTTTCTTCCCTTTAGGAAAGACGTGATCCAGTCCACCACTCCCTCTTGAATTCCAATTGCCTTCAGTTTCAAATGAAGCCTTCGATGGCAGACTTTATCGAAGGCTTTAGCAAAGTCTAGCAAGATCATATCCACTGGGAGACCTTGGTCGAGGAGCTCAGTTATGTAATTATACGAGTCAATCAGATTGGTTTCGACTGATCTGCCTGGTCGGAAACCATGTTGTTGTTTCGATAGAAGGTTATTTGTGATCAAATGTCTAAGAACGGCAGTGTTGACAATACCTTCTAGGATTTTCCCAACAGCAGACGTAATACTGATTGGCCGATAACTGCAAGCTTTGCTCTTGTCTCCTCCTTTATGTATTGGCGAGATATGGGCTACTTTCCAGTCCATTGGTATGACTTTAGTGCCAATAGATTTCTGGAAGAGTCTTGAGAGGGGTATTGCTAGTTGGGAATGAGCTTCCTTTAAGAGTCGTGGATGTATGCCATCAGGCCCAACAGACTTATTTGGATTAAGCTTTTTAAGCCGAGATTCGAGCTCAGCCTGATCCACTCTTATTGGTGACATTTGAGTGGTGATTTCGTAGCATGGTGGGGTTGGCAGGGGGGCTTTGTCTGCGGGTGTGAAGACTGATGTAAACTGGTGGTTCAAGGCATCAGCAATTTCTTGGGGGTCGTTTGACTGGGCTCCATTACAAACCAGCTCCGAAACCGTGTGTCTACCAGGCTTATGTGCTGAGGCATAATTCCAGAACTTCTTGGGATTGGTTTTTGAGGTTGCTGCGATGGCCTCCTCGTATTTATCTATCAGTTCTCTGGACAGGGCTCGAACTTTGTTCCTTGCGGCTTTGAACTTTACCAGGTAGTCCGTTCTGTGGGGGTCCTGATTTATGAGCTTCGACAGTTTCTTCTTCTTGTTCCTTGCACTTTTCATTTCTCTGGTCATAAAGGGAAGAGTTTTCGGTTTTCGTCTCCACGTGGTAGTTGTATTTCTACTGACGGTGTCTAACAACATATTTTTCATTTTCTCCCACGTGTCCTCTACCTCCATCGTTTCGACAAATGACCAATCGCACTGACAGAGTTCACGCCTGATTTGATTGTAGTTTGTATACACATGTCTGGTTAGATTCGATGTCTGTGGGTACAATCGAAATCGGCATTTTATAGCTATGTGATCACTATTTCCAAATGGGGGTTGCGATTCTATATCAATGAGTGACTCAGGATCATTTACCAAAACGAGATCAAGGAGTGAAGGATTCTGTCCCTCTCGATATCTGGTCGGGAATGTCACTGCCTGGAACAGCGAGTGTGCTTCTAAGCAGTCAAGAAAAGACTGCATAACCGCGTTACTCGTGTGGCCGTACCCCTCAGTCCACTCAATCATAGGTAAGTTAAAGTCGCCGACTATGACTAGATTCTTACACTTTCGAGCAGCACCATCAATAGACCGGCATATAGCCGAGAGTGAGTTCTCCAGACTCGTCGAGGTGGGACTTCTGTAAAAACAACCAAGTATAATGGGACCCCCAGGTAGGTTAATAGATATCAAAATTTGTTCTACACATGGCTCATATTCTGACTTAATATCAATAGTGCCTACCTGAATCGTTTCTCGTACATATATGGCTATTCCTCTGCCACCATCCGTCAATAAGTTTGTCATCAGTCTGTATCCGGAAATCTGTATCTGGGATTCTATCAGGGGTAGGGAGGTTCGCTTTGGTTTAATCTCACAGAACGCATAAATATCAGCCTCATTTGCGGAGAGGACACATCTGACCTCCTGAAATTTCGAGGTTAGGCAATCAACATTGCTAAACACCACACTAAGTCCAGTAATTTTCTTGCAATGACTGTTGCCTGCATCTGTACTAAGTCCATAAGAAGACATAGAAGTCTCTGGGTTTGCATCACTATAATTATCACTTGTATACACTGTACTTCGAAAATCACTACCATCTAACTGACTATTTACGTAAGTTACTTCACTTGGTATATCTTCTAGAGTTCCTGTGCAGCCGGCGGGACTGCACGAGTCGGCACGTTTTTTGGAACTATAGCGTTGCCTCGGATAACCAAATTGGTTTTGCCTTGTGCTCGTTTAGCCCGCAACTCCTCGTATAATTTTGCTCTTTTCTCGCGGTCAGTCTTTGAGACATCATTACGGAACTGGATCGTATCTGACCCTTTTCTTTCATAAGACTTTTGAAGGATTTGTTTCTTAGTCTTAAAACCAGGGACCGAGAACATTATAGGAACAGACTTGTTTCCGGTGCTGGTGGTTGCAGCTTGTCCTTGGGTTTGCAGATTACTCAGACGACGGACATTTGAGATGCTCACATTTGGCAGCCCATAATCACTCGCAAGGTATCTCTTGATGTACAGTTCATCACTTGTCTGAGGGGGGACACCAAAGACGACAATATTAAGCTTTCGGCGCTGCCGGTCCCTGTCGTCTGCAATCATGTGTCTAACTTTAGTTTCAAGCTGCACCTCAAGATCATTTTTAATGTCCGAATCTCCGACTCGACCAATCTCTGAACTGCTGCCTGGTCGAATGAGGTGCACTGTTCGATAGTAGCCAACCGACTTTCAACACCACTAAAGCGGTTATCGATATCAGTGGTTAGCTGGTCTCTTAGTTCGGCAAACGCTTCTTTCACTGCATCCTTAACTTTAGTGTCCAGTTCCTTTACAGCACTAAGAGCAGACCGGAATGGTTCGAGATTCTTATCCATAATCTTCTGAATATCGTTCAAAGATGCCCCACTCGCCACTTGAGGGTTACTTTTGCAAAGTGGGCATTTCCACTCACAGCCAACTCGTCGCGTCATTTTAGTCAGTAGAGAGTACTCTGCCTCTGACATTTCTAGACAGTCAATGCATATCCAGAGGCCACAGCCATCACAGTTCATAGCACATGAATCCTCATGCAAGTTCTCATCACATGTCGCGCACTTATCGGTCCCTTTTTTTGGGCTCTCGCGAAGTCTCTTTGGCGGCATCGCGCTGGCAACGCTGTTCTAACTTGTTTTGAGTCGGCAACACTGCTTCACGCAAGCTAGATATTTATAATGGTTAAAATGTCCAGAAATACTTTGATGGTGAGTTTAACTTTTAAATTAAACTTAGTCTATCCTTGAATGTCACTTTTTGATGGAGTAGGCTCACTTCGTCCGTGTTAAATTTTCACTTGACAATATTCGAGGTAGACAGAATGTGGGAAGTGCAATACTCAAATCACCTATTCCCAGCAGTTTAAGGATTAAAATCCCGCTGGTACCAATTCGGCCTCTTGTTTGTTTGCTATTGCTCCCTTCTGCACAAATTATCCACCAAAAATACGCAAAAACGGACGCAAAAATCAGGACGCAAAAGAAAAATACGCAAAAATCAGTGAAACTATGACTTCATAAAAAACTTTTTTAATATTTTTTTCATATGAAATATTATTAGAAATAATAATCATGAAAACCTCTCGTTGTTGAGAAAGTAAGCGTAAATTCGACAGCTATGTTTTTGTCAGAAGACCCTTGAATTTTGACACCAATTGTTTCTCATCTGTTTTACATGTTCAGTGAACTTTTGACAGAATTACCTATATTTTAGCAGGGCCTGTTCCTGTCTGTCAAAAATTTTGACAAGGTTACTACAAGATATTCTCAAAAGAAATGAATCTCATGATAGAAGCCAATATCTATGTTTGAATTCGGCTGAAGGAACATTTTTAGTCAGTCTGGTATTCCACCACAGCAGACAAGAATTTTCCACACTTGGAACATAGTCTTGTCAATATAATATTAGCTGCCATTTTAATTTAATTTTATCAAGAAAAACCAATATGGCTAAATTTTTGAGAAGATCAGGTTTATCTTGATGCATTGGTGCTGATCCAAACTTTTTTTCTGCAAAAATGACCAAGTAATGACAAGTCAAACATTACATAGCTAAAAAATTGTCAGGGGCTCCTTTTGTGTCAAAAACAGAAAACTGATTGAATTGAATATTCGTTTCTTATCTGGGTGTATTGGATATAGTGTCCACATTTTGCATTGTCATAATATAACAATGGCTTCCTGAGATGGTGTTCCAAGTCACAACTAAGCAGAGTTATCCCATTTTGAAAGAAAATTTCAACAGTGGTTACAAAATTCCACTATTGAATCATTTATGCCTTTACCCTAGTATGATTTATAATGTCAATGAAATTATCGAATAGAAGTAGGATAAATAGGTGGTTTTAGTACAGGTACACCCAACAATAGCCTACAATGACCATGCAGAGTCTAGATTTGTTTGGTTCCTTTCACCAACAAGTTCACACTTTACTCTTTGACATGTAGGTGTGCCCAATATCCTTCATATGCAAATGCTAGTCAAGGTTAAAAGTAGGTTTTGTTCCATTATCTATAATTCATTTCTCATAGACAAAGAAACAGCAAAATGATTGCAGTATGTGGTCAAGCAGAGAGAAATAGCAAACTAAAAACGTGAAATGTTGCAAATGAATACAGTAAAAAATCCATCTTAACTTGTACTAAAAATGATAAAATAAGGCTGTCTAACAAGGATTTCCCTTAGGCCAGAGGAGTGTGTGTCTACATGAAAAGGATTGCATATAACCTACAATCAAAGATAATTATAGAAGAAGAAGACTACAGCATTGGACTTTATAGTCCCTACTGGTTGTGCTGATTTCTGTTTCTTGGCCCTTCAGCCTGGAAGTGCAATGGGGGGTTGGGGGCCAACCATCCTGTGCTTTTGCACACCCTTCCTGTTTACCTTCCCCAGATTTCTCCAGGTACCCATTTAGAGCTGGTTCAGCTCTGGTTGAGCTTACAGAGTCATGCTACTGCCCCCCATCCCAAACCCAATAATTGGGTACACTAGGATTTGAACCCTTGCCCACTTGGACATAGGATCCTAAATCCAGCACACCAATCCACTTGGCTAGGACGGCTATCCCGTCCTAGCCAAAAATTATACTCAAATGAAAATTAAGAAAAAATTTTGTAATCAAAGTTAGCACCTAACTTTCTTTTTTTTCTAAGCCTGAAAAATAGGGAAGGAGCAGAATTAAAAGATGGAAAACACCTAAATTACCCAGGGTAGAATTTAGGATTTGGGCTCATTAATAAGCCCTTATTCACTCATTAACATCTCAGTCTCATTAGGAAAAAACTTGGACCTTTTTATGTTAACCTGTGCAGTAGTTAAAGGCCTTTTAACAACCCTAAAATTGATTTCAGTCTCATTGAAAGATTTTTACAGTAATAAAGATATATGTTTTCTATAACTTTATATTGAGAAGTATGATTATAGGTTCAGTTTTTTCTTTTGGCACTGTACATGATAATCTCATACTTATTAATGCAATTTAGATGAAGCCAATTACAAAATAATCCACTTTCTAGGTGGTATACCCTAATAGTAATTTTGTAGTGACTTAACTGTTGATTAGCTGTTCAGATATGGGGTATCTTACCCTAAGGAGGAGACAGCTGGGATTCAAGTGAGATAGTAGTAATTATTAAATTTGGAAAGACTGCTGGGTAACATAATAGAGTCAAGGATCTCCAGAAGAAAAGTCTATAAAACAAAAGTATAGCAATTTTAGATTTCCAGCTTCTTATTATTTTTTATGTTTAAAGTTGTGTTTATGACAACTTTCCCCCCTCCCCCCTGATAGTCTCAGATATAGCCCTAGGCCATATACAAAAATATAGATTAAAAGTAATCAAAGTCTTATTTTATAATATGCTGCAAGTCTTAATTAATCCTATTTCATCTTTCCTTTTATCTTCATCAATGTTTTTGGGTAATTTTTGATAATATAATTCTATTTGATCTTGTAAAAAAAAATACAGCTATCAGATTTGAAAAATAATGCTATTTATAACAGAGGATTGCTATGTTTAGTAACTCTATGAAATTCTTTGACAGCCCACAAAAAACACTGGTTGTGAAACATCTGTAAAAATATATTGTAAATCTTTCAACAAGGAGTGCCATTCATGGGTGCCCATAAGCTGATTTTTTTTTTTTGGGGGGGGGGGCTTACCTGGTCTAATCAGCACTTCAAATGTTGGATATCGACCCCAGCACCGCGCCGGCACTTGCATCAAATACCGCTGACGAGAGGCCCAGTCAACTGCCACCAAAGTGACGCAACGCCACCGCCGCTAGGCTGGCGGCAGCACAACCCAATTAAATTGAGCCAATTCTTTATTGTGTCAACCACTATGTTGGAGCTTTCCTTTTCTCGTGTGGTTACAGATTTCAATTTTCCTACTTAGAAATAAAGTGTGGTTTTCAAAATTAAACCAACAAGTGTGCACATAAATAATTTGCAAGAATTCCTTGTGCCTCCAAGGGGGCTCAAACGCCAAAGGCCTTATTCTTGAACGCCACCAATGAGAGGCTGGTCAACTGCCGCCTAAGTGTCGTAATGCTGCCACCACCTCGGCTGGTGGCGGCATTCCACTGACTGAATTAATTTGAGCCAATTCTTTATTGGATCAACTGCAATGTTGGAGCTTTTCTTTTCTCATGTGGCTAAGGATTTTGATTTTCCTACTTAGAAATCAAGTGTGGTTTTCAAAATTAAACCAACAAGTGCACACACCAATCATTACATGAATTCCTTGTGCTCCCAGGGAACTCGAATGCCTCATTCTTGAATGCCACCAACAAGAGGCCTGGTCAACTTCTGCCAAAGTGTCATAATGCTGCCACCACCTCAGCTGGTGGTGGCGTTCTGCTGACTTTGAATTAATTTGAGCCAATTCTTTATTGCACCAACTGCAATGGTGGAGCTTTTCTTTTCTCACATGGTTAAGGATTTTGTGTTTCCTGCTTAGAAATGAAGTGCAGCTTTCAAAACTAAACAAACAAGTGTGTACACAAATAAATTGCATGAATTCCTTATGCTTCCAGGGTGAGCTTTTATTCAGCACTAGTTCTTGTAGCACATCCATTGAATAGACAATTGTCTGTTGAACAGACACCAGATTAAATTCCATGTAGAAACTTGGGATTTAAGGATGCCTCTATTTCAAGACACCTTGGTATGGCAAAGAATCAATTTTTATTCACTCCTGACCTTAGGCAGGTGTTTATAAATACTGAGGTTTTCATTCCATGACACAGATTTGTTAATTGAAATGGTAGGTTCTGAAAATTCTCAAGTTCTTAACTGTTAAATTCTGAATTTAACATTGAGGACAATTAATGTGTTTCATTATTTGTCATAAAACCACTGGAGGTGTAATTACTAGGAGCAGACTAGAAGGTATCTAAATTTAGAATGGGGATCTATTTAATACATCAAAAGAAATGAATGGGGAAAAAACTACAAATGCAAGTCTCCCTAATCACCATGTCAATAGTTATATCTATTATACCACCTGGAAAATTAATTTTTCTCAGCTAAATCTGTTTAAATTTTCTTAATAAGTATTTCATTAGTTTGATTATTTCAACCATATGCAATGGTAACTATTTTGAATTCACAGACAGCCTACTGCCCAATCTTGAACAAAGGATCTTAAAATTGAAGTATCTCAATCATAAACAGATTCAATCATTGACATGTGTTGTAAAAAAGAGTAATCACATTTAAATAGACTTGGCTATAAGATTGTAGTCAGCCAATCCCAACTATCTGCATCAGGTCCAAGATTAAGAACCTGCTGTCCTTGTTTAGGGAAGATATATTTTAGTCACTACATTTGTTCAAGATCACACACTGCCCAAGTACTGGGGTTTTTATTCTAAATCCTCTTTTGTGTAGTAGATATGATCTGGCTGTACTAGCCACTTTCACACATTACCTCTCTCACCATTCATAGTCATCACACTGACCTCTGCAGTAGGTTCTACCTTCTCCCTAATGGCCTTCATAGATGAATTTTACAAAGTTACCAACTGCAACCCAAATAAAAAATAAGTTGGCATTCCCTTTCACTATCTTGCCCAAGAAAATTGTCTGAGTTGCCATCAACAGTCCCTGTCTGAACCTTTGCAGTTTCATTTTCACTCTCAGTGCTGTCTTCTCACTAAATCTCTTCAGAGCCTGCTTCTTTGTTTTTCTTGCTTCAATTTCTTTTTTCCACCTCTTCTTTGCCTTCATTGTAGCAAAGGCAGCTTCAATCTTGGGTTTCACTGATGTATCAGTGAGCACTTTTGTTCTGCCCTCCTTTCTTCCTTGAAGCATTTTGCTTTTTTGGTGATGCTGGGACGTGGTTGTACTTGTTCAGGTGTGACTATCCTATTTCATAGAGGCTACAAAATCACAGGACTTACTGAAAGCATTGGGTGAGAGGGTAGCAGTGCAGGTAGGGATGGGGCTAGAACCTCTAGTGAGATTGGCAATTTGCCACCAGCTCCATGGGCTAAAAAATATTTGGTTGGTCTATATTTAAGAGCACAGATCTTCATTATCAAAACCATCTAGATTGAAAGTGGAAATACCTTCCAAATCCCTTCTGGATGTTTTATAGTATGAAAGCTGGAAAGATTTTCCTACCAACCCAGTTGTGATGTAAATGGTGACAGTTCTTCTTGATGGTGATGATTGGTCAATGAAAAAAAAAATACTACTAGTTTTGACAATTAACTTTCTTAGCAATACATAGCTGTTAGGTATTTCAATTATTATGCAAAGGTTCTAAAATGCCACAGCCATTTTGTTTCTACCAGATTTCTACTTCTCTTGATGAACAACCAGCATCCAGTTAGTAACTTGCAAAATTTCTAACTTGAATAGGCCAAAATCTGATGTAAATTAAAGCTGAGATTTGAGAGACTGATCAAAACAAAAATTTTTGTGGTCAACAATGATTGAGCCAGCAGTGCACTGCTGCTATTTTTTGCCCCCACCACTGCCAACCTTCCCCTATAAATTAAATATGTAACCTAACCTGGGTACCTTCCCCCCCCTAAAACTCCAAAAAAAAACAATTTAAATACAATTCTTGCCTTTGTTTATATCCCAGAAGGCATTGTAAACCTGTTTTCATCATGTGTCTCTGTCTATTTTGTGACTGGTATGCATTGCCATATATAAAAGAGTCCATTTAGTACCAAAAGGATGTAGTACCAAAGTATGTTTATGTACCAAAGGATGTTTATGTAATTAACCAAGACTTGTTGCATATTAAAAAGCAACAACTTTTGTAAACTCATATAGTCCATGGCTATATCTGGTAGCATTAGAGGGAGGGGGTGAATTGTCAAAAAACAACTTTAAATATAATAAGATGCATGAAATTAGTAGGCCAGCTATATAATGTAACTCATTTTGTTTTATTGTACTTCTTTCTTGAAAGCTGTAACTCTACTTTTTTGGTGTTGCTGGTTATTTAGAATGGGGCTCAGTGGCATTACTCTATAAGCTTGGTTGGAGTCAATACAGCTCTAAACCCAACATTACACTTTGGGGTTGAAGGGTCATGAATCAGAGATCAGCAATACCAGTAAAGACTGATGCTGTATTCTTTATCTCTTTACTATGGTTTTAGCCTATTAGTCTAGCCTACCTAACAAATGATAAAAATTCTAGTTTATCTACTTTTTGCTATCTTGGAAAGGGGTTAGGGTAGGAAACTTTCAGTAATGAATCCAGGGCCAAAAACAGAGGCTACTCTAGGAAGGTATTGCCAAGGTTCTATGTTAACCCCACTTCTGATTTCTAAGTCTTAGAAATTTGCCTTCTTGACAGGTCTATACTTTTTGAAATTTTGATAAAACAACCCTTTACCTGAATTTTCAGTTAGGCCCAGGGGTGTCCTGAGGCTCATTTTATTGGGGGGCAATCTTTGTAAATTTTACCAAATTGCTACCTGGTTTATACTGAATTTTCTGCAAAAATCAAGAATTTTGCTAAATTTCAGCCAATTTTGCAAAATTTCTGCCAAAATCTTTGCCTTCAGCAAAAAATTTACCAAATGCCAAAAAAGTTAGGGGGTGGCATGCCCCTCCCTGGGACACCCCTGTATCAGTTTCTTTTTCTCTGGTTTTAGTTCAAATGGTAAAATTAGCTAACTCTTCAAAAATTTACTTAGAACATTTGGAAAAAACACATAACAATCTATTATTTTCAGGAAGACTCAGTACCCTGCATGGGTGAACAGTCAAACAAAACTTTAGACCACCTAATTTGGGCTCAAACTGTTTTTTTTTTTTTTTTTTTTAATTTTAGTTCACCTAGCTCAGCAAATTCCTAAGATTGCAGACATCTTTAAATTCCATTTTATCCATGCCTCAAAGTTAATATCCATATGCATGGATTTTCTTCAAGTTTCTTAAGCAAGTAGGCTAAAGTAGGCTAGCCTATGTAGGCTTACATAAGCTTATAAACTTTGAATCATCTTCTTCTGACCTAATTTGACCCCAAAAATTATTCAAATAGATACACTGGAAAACAAATTTTAAAGAAGCCTCTATCTATTGCATTTACCTCCTTTAAATCATGATGATAAGGTTCTCCAGAAACGGCAACCAGATAATTTGAAATTATTTGCCCAAAATTAGACAAAAAAGCCTCGTTTTCAGGGACTGGGTTCAAACACGGGTTGCTATCGAGTTCTACATTAAGCGTTTTTAGGGTTGCGGGTTCAACAGGAATCCGCTTCTAAGCGTTTTCAGCTGCCGGGTTCTCCCCGTGTTTGAACCCGGGTTCCTTGAATCTGGACCCGTAGAAACACCAGGTTCAAACCCGAATTCTGCGTTTATTGGCGGTAAATTCAAAAATGGCTAACCACCTTGAATTTACAGCCCATGAAGTTTGCTCATTGGGATCCCATACACTTGATTTTGAATTGAAAATCAAGTATTTTGCATTAGGCATGAATACATAGCTAATTGTAGAAAAAACTAAGACAGATAGTCCGAGTAATTGAGAGGGTAATTCTATTCCTCAGCATCAAGCGTTTTCATCTGTGAAGTTTCAACCCCGTGTTTTCCTTGAGAACCCGCTTTGTGAAAACGCTTGATGCACTAGACGAGAACAACCCGTGTTCAAACCCGCTGAGCCTGAAAACGAGTCGTTGAAAAAAAACTACAAATAGCGCGAAAAAGTGAAAAAATTGGTTTAGTGAAATTACGCAAATTCATCGTCAACGAAATGACCGCACAGATCCTTTCTATAGTTTACTTCTTGACATAAATTAAATTTATTAATTAGTATAAATGAGAAAAATTCACAAACGGGGCTTGGAGAAGAGTGTATATGGATGGGACTTCACTTCTGGCCTTTCAGTCAAATAGATTGTCACATAGAAAGCTGTTGTAGCGCTCCTAAAATAAGTATACCATCTTACGAGAAGAAGCTTCAAAACAGTGCCATCTACGCCCCTAACAAAGTCTATATAGGTACACCAAAAAGTGATTGCAACTGCTTTATAGGAAAATCTTTTAGAGAGTTATAGACCGATACACCTTACCCTACTATCTTCCCCTTTAACTATTCTCTGAAAGTTCAAACTTAATACCCAAATCTATTCTTGAAATACGTTCTTTTGACAATATATATGCAAATAGTGCCTTTTAATTTAGTTAAAATTTTCCCTCAACATTGTAAATGGAGTAGTATGGTAGTAGTAGTAATGGTAGCAACAGTAGTGATGGTGGTTGTAGTAGTAGTGGTAGCAAGCAAATACTGCCTTTCTGATCATCTCCCTTATCATTTCTTGAAAGTTCTAAACGAATATACTCAGCCCTTTCCGAGTTAATATAAATTGAAAATCCGTATACACACAATGTGTTTTGAATTAGTTCAACACTCCCCCCAATATTCTCTGAAAGACTCATCTGAATTTCCTTCGTCTTTTTGGAAAGTAAAGTTCAAACATACATGCCTTTCCCAATAACACATACTATATGTAAAGTATGAGAAAATTGCCTAACTTACAGCCCTTCCCCTGAGGACAAAGCTCTCTCAAATTTTGATCGGATTTGTTTTCGGATTTGATAGGCTTGGGGTGGGGTGCTAGTCGCCCTCCATTCACTTTTGATTGTTAAAAATAACCCTAGAACTTTTGACTTCTAATCAAATTTGCCCAATCTGAAGTTTATACGACCACCCGTTCCGTAAGAACCTTATATACCCCGAGACATAATTTATAACCTTGGGTTCCGGGGGGTTATGTCCACCTTGGAGGCATTGCTATATACTTTTTGGACTATTGTGAACAAAACAGTTAGCTTACTATTTCAATAGTATACGTTTTGGGAAAAGAAGGTGTCAGAAAGGGTGGGGGGGGGAGCTAGCTGCCCTCCATTACTTTTGACTCTTAAAAGGGAACTATAGCTTTACATTTTAAATCAAGTGAGCCACCTTTGAAGTTAACACGACCATCCTTTCTATAAGAACCTTTATATGCCCTGGGGCATAACTTAAAACCCCTGTTCCCAGACTTGAGGGTTTTTTTTCACACTCAAAGGTCTTTATATCTGATTTTTCGACTGTTTTTTGAACAAATAGCTATCTCAAAATTTATATCAGATACATTTCGGTATAATGCGCCGTTTGGGGGGGGGGCTATCTTTCTTCTGATCAATCTGGCTCTTAGAAAGAGCACTTGAACTTCTGATTACCAATGTATTGAGCCTCCTCCGGAGCTTACTTGATCATCTTTTATATAAAAACCTTATATGCCCCCAGGATATAGCTTGCAACCCGTGCCAAGAGGGCTGTGAGGAGGGATCGTCCCCCTCAGGGACATAATTTTCAGACCTTCCCAACTATACATCCAATTTAAAACTTTGATTGGATGTTTCTGGGGAAATGATGGGCGTGGGGGGGGGTGGCTACCCTCCAATTACCTTTAACTATTAAAAGGATACCAGCCCTTTCAATTTCCAATTTAATGAGTCCTTTTAGAAGTTTCTATGACAACTTCAATTATACAAAGTACCCTCGTCTAAAAAAATTTAATAAAATAAATAAATAAACAACACATTGTGCCCACATCACTCTTTGTTTAGTCAGCGATATTGCGCTGCCTATGATTAGGCAGGTACATTGTATATTAATTGGTTTTATGACCAATATTTCCAGGGATTGTTTCGTCTTCCCGAAGATTATTCAGGTATGCGCAATCCCTTCATTCTAATGCGTAGGAGTTCTGAAATCTGACAGTCACAAAGAACAAATGTCTTAACTAAATCACTCGAAATAGAATGGATGCTGCATAGCTTTTAGTATATCACATTTTTCATTTAAACATTTTTAACGTAACCCAAAAAAGGTCTGTTGGAAGCACTAGAGAGGGTTCTGAAACAGCGTTGAAGTTCTTTCCTAAAACTAACTAATTTTGAAAAATAAAAATACGGCAAAGTAGTTACTCTTTCAAAAAAAAAATTCCTGTATTTTGGTTTAAAAATGAAATGTTTCTTTATTTTTAAGAAATAGTACATATTTCAGTACATAAAGGTACAAATTAATTGTTATAGTATTTTTTCATTATAAGCCCGTCTAAAAGTGTCGTCCATACCCGTACTCTAATCTTCTTTCTCTTTTTTTACTTTCACTGGGTATGCCGTACTTTTTGGATGAAATATTTTCCTCGGATATGTCCCTTATGAAAGACTTTGGCTTCCTCTCAGTCGCTGATCCTTTTTCCACGTCCTTAATTTTAGGTATTCAGATATATAAGGCTATGTGCTAAAGAAAAAATAAAAAAATATTTAACTGTTTAATAGGTATTCTCCTTTAAATCATACTTGCTACAACAACTATTTGATTGTTGCAGTACTAGTAGTATGAAGAACCCCAGCTTCAACTAAAAAAAGACCATAATAATAATAAATGCCGATTTGCCCGACGATTCCTTATCCAGCAATATTGTAAACTAAGAAACTGATGGCGGATGTATTGGTAAATATTAAAGTGGCTTATTAACTCGATTTTGATGATACGAGAGCTATTCAGAAACTAGGGAACATTTCCGTCCGACGCCGATAGGTGCGTGGCGATCACGTATGTTTTGGTGTGCGCGTTGGTTAAGTCAGTAGGCATCCAGCCGTGAGAACGAGAGCACCTTCACCCTGCCCGTTTTCCCAATATTCCAATTTAAAATGTGCGCTGTAACTTCAAATCCCGCCAGTTGTGAAGTGCGGTCCGTAATACGGTTTTTGTTAGCGAAAAACGATAGAAATTCATCGGCAACTGTGCGATGTGTATGGCAACGACGTAATGAATGAAAGTTCAGTGCGAAAATGGTGTATTTGGTTTAAAAACGGCCAAACCAACGTGCATGATCAAGAGAGGAGTGGACGCCCAAGCATTGTGACAGACAATCTTTTCGTCAAAGTTGATGAGAAGATTCGTGAAAACCGTTGCTTCACAATAACGGAGCTTTTGCTTTGCTTTCCACAAAATTCACGGACTTTGTTGCTTGAAATTGTGACTCACAAGCTTGGCTACCATAAATTTTGTGCAAGATGCGTGCCAAAAATGCTTATAGACCTCGCTTAAGGTCAGCGAATGGGAGTAGCCTTGACATTTTTTGACATCTACCACACATATGGTGATTCTTTACTGGATCGAATCGTAACCGGTGACGAGACGTGGGTGAAGTACGTTAATTGTGAGACAAAATTGCAGTCCATGGAGTGGGGGCACACAATTTCCACCAAAAAACCAAAAAAATTTTATAAACCTTGTCAGCGAGAAAAATTATGGCTACTGTTTTTTGGAATAGGCAAGGTGTGCTGCTTATTGACTTTCTCGAGCGTGGTGCAACAATCAACTCTGATCGGTACTGCCAAACATTGCGCAAGCTGAGAATAGCTGCGCAAAACAAGCGCTGAGGGAAGTTATTGTCAAAAATTATGTTTTTTCATGACAATGCCCGACCTCACACGGCCAATCGAACTGCAGAACTTCTTGACTCATTCAAATGGGAAATTTTCTCACATCCAACCAACAGTCCCGACCTAGCACCAAGTGATTTTCACCTGTTCCCGAAGATGAAGAACTGGCTGGCGACACAGCGTTTTGATGACGACGACGAGCTCCGGGCGTGCGTCACTGAGTGGCGGAGATCACAGATGGCGGATTTCCATGACGAAGGAATTTCGAAGCTTGTTCACTGCTACGATAAGTGCCTTAATTTGTTTGGTGACTACGTAGAAAAGTAGCATTTTAATCACCTTTTCAGATGTATATAATAAATTATTTTTCCTGTACCCACTTTTCGTTTTATTACAAAACGTTCCCTAGTTTCTGAATAGCCCACGTATCTTTAACAAAATTCACAGGCTGGAAAAAATTCAGTCACTAGACAATAATCAGCGTTAAATTCGTAGTTTTCATTCAATATATATATATATAATATATATATATAGATATATATATAATATATATATATAATATATATATATAATATATTAGATATAAATAAATATAATATATAAATATATATATATATATATATAATATATATATATATATATATATATATATATATATATATATATATATATATATTATATATATATATATATATATATATATATATATATTATATATATATATATATATAATAATATATATATATATATATATATAATAAAGTGCAAATTTTGTTCTGACCTTGGGAAAGCATAGGGGTTTTGCGCCCAACTTATGTTAATTTCTGCTCGTTTTGAGTTTGACTCGGTTATTTATTGTAATTTCTGTTCGTTTTGGGTTTCATTTATTTATCGATGCTGAATTGTGGTAGTTTCACGCTTGGTAGATTATTTGATTTTATTTTTGCTCATTTTGTGTTTAATAGAGTTCTTTACTTTTCTTTGAAAAACTTATGTTGCGAAAAAAGTTTTTTCAATTAATTTCTGTTCGTTTTATATTGACATAGTATATTCAGTGAAAAATAAAATACTACTTTAAATATTTTCGTTTTTTAAGACTTTATAGTTTGGCCTGCTATTTGTATACTGTCGAAAATTTTTCCGCAATTTTTGACAGCATACACCCTTTTAAAAATCTGGACACAAATAGTACTGTTTAATTTAGTTTCATACCTCCTCTATTTCACCTGAAATGGAAAACTTGATACCATTCGCAAAAAAATCTGTTTACTTTCTTTGATAGCTTGGATACACATACTCTATTTTGATTTGGTTAAATTTTAAGAGCAGAAGTAGCCCCGAAAGTTTGAACATAATACCCTCAGTCGTTCTTGGGATACTGCTTAGATACCTTATTGGGAGTTAGCGTTATCACAGTGCATTTTGATTTAATCTTAAGGCAACATTTAGTTCTTAAACATAGTGGGAAAATGGAAGGGTGGGCGTAAGAGAGTGGGAGTGGAAGGGGCATTAGTTGCCCTCCAATCAATTTTGACTATTAAAAAGGGCATCAGCCTTTTCTATTTTCAATCGAATGAGCCCTTTTCGAAGTTCCCACGACAACTCCCTCGATGCGGAGTGCCCTGGTCTAAACAACAACAACGTCAAAAAATATCACTAATCCCTTTCGTCGAATAAAAGGGGTACTAGCCCTTTAAATTTCAAATCGAATGAGCCCTTTTTAAGGTTTTTACGGCAAAAATTTCAATAAAAATCTTATATGCCTCCGACTTATAACCCTTGCACTGGAGACTGTGGGGGGAGTGTCCTGCTCAAAGGTATAATTTCCTGAACTTTGAACTGCGATGAACAAAATGGCTATCTCAAAATCTTTATTGGATATTTTTGGGAAAATGGTAGGCGTGAGATTGGCGTTAGTCGCTCTTTAATCACTTTCAACTATTAAAAAAGGCACTAGCCCTTTCAAATTCCAATTGAATGAGCCCTTTTGAAGTTTCAATAAAAATCTTATTGAATGGGCCCTTTTGAAGTTTCTACGGTTTCAATAAAAACCTTATACGCCCCCAGGGCATAATTTACAACCCATGCCCTGAGGGCTGTGGGGAAGTGGGGGTTGTCATGCTCAAAGAACTAATTTCCGGAACTTAAAACTACGTTGAATAAAATGGCTATCTCGAAATTTTGATTAGAGGTGTTTGGGGAAAAGGTGGGCGTGAGAGGCGGGTTAGTTGCCATCTAATCACTTTTCACTATTAAAAAGGGCATTTTTTCCCCTTTGAATTTCCAATCGAATGAGCCTTTTTTAAAGTTTCTACGACAACGCCTTCTATAAAAAACCTTATATGCCCCAGGGCATAACTTACAGCCCTTGCCCTAAGGGCTGTGGGGGACTGTCGTCAATAACATAATTTCTATCTGGAAATCAACTGCGCTGAACAAAATGGTTATCTCAAAATTTTGATCGGGTGTGTTTCGAGAAATGGTGGGCGTGGAAGGGGTGTTAGTCACCTTCCAATCACTTTCGAATATTAAAAAGGGCACAAGCCACTCCAGTTTCCAATTGAATGAGCGCTTTTCGAAGCTTCTACGTCAACTTTTTCGATACGAAGTGCCCTGTTCTAAAGGAAAAAATTAATAAATAATACATTGTGCCAACATCGTTCTTATATGCCCCCAGGGCATAACTTAAAACCCTTGCCCTGAGGGTTGTGGGAGAGTGTCCACCTCTTTACTTAGTCTCCGTTTCTTGTCTCGTTCTCGAGTGTCCCCGATCTGTACTTAGGCAGCGCGATCGCGCTGCCTATGACTTATACAACAACTTTCTATATAAACCTTATATGCCCCCAGGCCATAACTTAAAACCCTTGCACTGAGGACTCTGAGGGGGTTATCTTCCTAAAAGACCTAATTTCCAGAACGTTCAACTACGTTGAACAAAATGGATATCTCAAAATTTTGATTGGATGTGTTTAGGAAGATGGTGGGCGTGAGAGGGGCGTTAGTCGCTATCATATCACTTTGAACTATTAAAAAAGGCACTAGCCCTTTCAATTTCCAATTGAATGAACCCCTTTGAAGTTTCTGCGACAACGCTTTCAATAAAAACTTTATATGCCCCAGGGCATAACTTACAACCCTTGCACTGAGGGCTCTAAGAGGGTTTATCATCCTGAAAGACAAAATTTCGAACTTTCAACTACGTTGAACAAAATGGATATCTCAAAATTTTAATTCGATGTTTTTGGGGAAATGGTGGGCATGAGAGGGGCGTTAGTTGCTGTCCAATCACTTTCAACTATTAAAAAAGGCACTAGCCCTTTCAATTTCCAATTGAATGAGCCCTTTTAAAGTTTCTGCGACAACGCTTTCAATACAAACTTTATATGCCCCCAGGGTATAACTTACAACCCTTGCCCTGAGGGCTGTGGGGGGAGGGGTTGTCATCCTTAAAGACCTAATTTTCAAAACTTCCAACTACGTTGAATAAAATGGCTATCTAAAAATTTTGATTGGATGTGTTTGGGAGAATGATGGGCTTGGGGGGGGGAGGCTAATTGCCCTCCAACTACTTTCGACTATTAAAAACGACACTAGCCCTTTGAATTTCCAATCGAATGATCCCCTTTTGAATTTTCTAAAACAACGCCTTCTATAAGAACCTTATATACCCCAAGGGCATAACTTAAAACCCTTGCCCTGAGGGTTGTGGGGGAGTGTCCTCTTCGAAAATATATTTTCTATCTGGAAATCAACTACGCTGAACAAAATGGCTATCTCAAAATTTTTATTGGATGTGTTTGGGGGAATGATGGGCGGGGGGCTAGTTGCCTTCCAATCACTTTAGACTAATAAAAAGGCCACTAGCCCTTTGAATTTCCAATTGAATGAACCTGTTTTGAAGTTTCTACGACAACGCCTTCTGTAAAAACCTTATATACTCCCAGGGCATAACTTGAAACCCTTGCTCTGAGGGCTCTGGGGGAGTGTCCTCCTCATAAGCATATTTTCTATCTGGAAATCAACTAAGCTGAACAAAATGGCTATCTCAAAATTTTGATTGGATGTGTTTTGGGAAATGATGGGCGTGAGGGGAGGGGGGCTAGTTGCCCTCCAATCACTTTCGACTATTAAAAAAGGCACTAGCCCTTTGAATTTCCAACCGAATGAGCCTTTTTTGAAGTTTCTACGACAACACCTTCTATAAAAACCTTATATGCCCCCAGGGCATAACTTAAAATCCTTGTCCTGAGGGTTGTGGGGGAGTGTCCTCCTAAAAACATATTTTCTACGTGGGAATCAACTACGCTGAACAAAATGGATATCTCAAAATTTTGATTGGATGTCTTTGGGGGAATGATGGGCCTGGGCTGGGGGGGGGCTAGTTGCCCTCCAATCACTTTTGACTATTAAAAAGGGTACTAGCCCTTCGAATTTCCTATCGAATGAGCCTGTTTTGAAGTTTCTACGACAACACCTTCTATAAAAACCTTATATGCCCCCAGGGCATAACTTAAAACCCTTGCCCTGGGGTTTGTGGGAGAGTGTCCTCCTCAAAAACATATTTTCTATCTGGAAATCCACTACGCTGAACAAAATGGCTACATCAAAATTTTCATCGGATGTGTTTGGGGGAATGATGGGTGTTGGGGGGGCTAGTTGCCCTCCAATCACTTTTAACTATTAAAAAGGTCACTAGAACTCTCAATTTCCAATCGAAAGAGTCCATTTGGAAGTTTCTACGACGACCCCTTCCATATGAAAGAAAAAATAATAAATAGTACATTGTACCAACATCATTCTTACATGCCCTCAGGGCATAGCTTAAAACCCTTGCCCCGAGGGTTGTGGGGGAGTTTCCTCTTCTAAAACATATTTTCTCTCTGGAAATCAACTACGCTGAACAAAAAGGCTATCTCAAAATTTTGATTTGATGTGTTTGGGGGAATTATGGGCGTGGGGGGGGGTGGTTTGTTGCCCTCCAATCACTTTCGACTATTAAAAAGGGCACTAGCCACTCCGATTTCCAATCGAATGAGCCCTTTTTGAAGTTTCTACGACAACTCCTTCGATACGAAGTGCCCGGGTATGGAGAAAAAAAAACAAAAAAAAACACATTGTGCCCACATCGTTCTTTACTTAGGCAGCGCTAGCGCGCTGCCTATGATATTATCAGTTTTTTCTCCTAAGCAGTAACATTTGTTAATTGACACAGGTGACGCAATATTTTGGGGTATTCTTAAGCATATCTTTCACACGAGCTTCAAGGAATTGATTCGGATTAACATCAGTAGGTAAGCCGTGGATGATCAAGTTCGAGTTTCTCTCTTTCCCTTCAATAATTAGCATTTGACACTCGAGCAACGAGTTCTTTTACTTTTTCTCTTCGAGTGACCGTCCAAATTTGGGTATTTTTCTGTTTCTTCCTAAGCGTTATTGGTACAGGCAAACTAGCCAAAAATATGGGTTGACAAACAAATTGCAACATAAATTATTTTATACTATATTGTAGATAAAAAAAAGCTTAGCAACATATCCAAAGTTGCACATTCTAGGTCGACGCTAAACTAGTTTTTTTTTTTTGCTTTTCGTCTCAATTTTTCATTTTTTTTTCTAAAAAAATAACTATCGGTAAATCGTCGTTTTTCTGTATATGAAGTATAGTCCTGATGTAAAATGAAGAGCTGAGCCCAAAAATGAAAGCAAATTTGATTTACGATGTACCAGAAAAAGTTTCATAACCATAAAAATGTGATTTTACCCTTCTCATCGTTGTGACCTCTTTTTCACCATACTATCAGAAGGCAACTATTCTGAGGTAAAGTGATGAGCTGAGCCCAAAAATAAAATTAACCTGATGTAATGTCCTACTAGAAAACATGTTTCATATTTATCAGCATGCGCTTTTCATTTTCCTTTGACATGTTTCTTTTAGCACTTATTGTTCAGCAATTCGTCCATTGCTGGTAAAAAAAAGTGGACTGATGAATTATGGTCGGCCCGTTTAGAAGACCAGTTAACGCACAGAAGGCAACTACACCACTTTCTTGACCTTAGTATGCAATAACTAATATCAACGTTTCGTCCCACGCTTTGTCCAAGTGATTTCCCAGATAAAGCCGTAAGCTGAAAAGTCACAATGAAAAATTACCCTGTGTAATCATTTATTAAGTCACGTTAATGCCCGTGTTTGATACCTTGTATCAAACACGTTTATGACCCTCTATAGATACAAAAAAGTCATTCGGTATATCTGCCATCTAACAAGCTAAAAAGTTTCACTGCGAATGTTCTTCTTTCCTATTGACTTGATATTTAAAGGTAGGAGATCAGTTTTTTTTTTGTGTCATCATTTCAACCAAAGATATACTGTCTGAAATGGTAAAATAATGTATCCAACCGCACGTAGCAAAATTTGGAAATTTATATCAAAGAACTGTTTTATATGTTTTCTTTTCACATCTACTGAGAAGATAACCGCGCCTTGAAAATCATCTTGCTATAAGATGACCCTTAACATTAGGCTGTCCAAAAACGCCGATATGGTATCCATACTGCGAAATTTCTTAAGAGCAGAACGATCTGGGTCATGGGATCTCCACTGAAAATCCACTTCTGATATGGTACCTTATTTGGCGGCATCTGGGCACAAGAATTGAACAAAATCCTGCCAACTTTACATCCAGCGCATGGTCAAGCTCCAAGAAACCCATCCTGCAGTTTATCAAGTCTTACAGAATGGGATGCATTTGATCAGACGTTCTGATAGATTCTAGGCTGGGCTCTCCACCGGATCTTGTCATTGAGCAGGAGCTCATGCATTGTCTCAAAACGGCTGATTGTCTTACAGATGGAAGTGGTATGACAGAAGTTCAAAGGTCTTTATGGGTTCTGTCTCGACCAGTCCGCTCTGCACTGAATCTTTTGATGGAGGGTATGTCACAGGTTTTCTATGGAACTAGTGAACAACATAAGGAAACGTCCGAGCCGAGGGATCTAAGAGACGGTAAAGACACCCAGATCGTTATTAATTTCCTAGAAAAAGGATGACCATTTCATGGGGATCTTCAACTAAGAAGCATCACCAACGGTCTGTCAGCCTACGAATCTGCCAACGTTGATTCTGCTAGAGATTTAGGCCTAAAAATCATTGACTCCATGTCTGGAAAGCTGGTCGCTGATTTTGTGTTTCGAGGAAAACAACAGGCAGTTATAACCTTGAGGAGCACTCTACTCCCCTTCCTAAAGGAATTCGATATATCATCGACGGTGGAGCTCTTCTGCACGGAATTCCATGGGCAAAAAACGAACGATACTCCGAAATCCTTGACCATTATGCTACTTACGCGACCCAAAAGTATCCATCTGCCACTATTGTGTCCGACGGCTCCGATAGCGAAGCTACCATAAAGGATATGGTCCAGTCGAAGAGAAGTCGTTTAATCGGCCGTGAGATCTTCTTCACATCAGATATGCAGCTGAAGGTAAAAAAGGTTGAATTCTTGTCCTGCAAGAAAAACAAGGCCAGGTTTATCTGTGACTTGGCTGTTTATCTCTGATCAAAGGGCTTCGTCGTAGTCCAGGCACCAAGTGATGCAGATATCCCAATTGTGCAAGCTGCTGTTGTTTTTTCTCAGTATTATGACTCTGCCGTCATTGGAGATTTAGAACAAGCTAAAAAAGTTTCACTGCGAATGTTCTTCTTTCCTATTGACTTGATATTTAAAGGTAGGAGATCAGTTTTTTTTTATGTCATCATTTTAACCAAAGATATAATGTCTGAAATGGTAAAATAATGTATCCAACCGTACTTAGTAAAATTTGGAAATTTATATCAAAGAACTGTTTTATATGTTTTCTTTTCATATCTACTGAGAAGATAATCGCGCCTTGAAAATCATCTTGTGGTATAAGATGACCCTTAAAATTAGGCTGTCCGAAAATGCCCATATGGTATCCGTACTGCGAAATTTCTTAATAGCAGAACGATCTGGGTCATGGGATCTCCACTTAAAATCCATTTCTGATATGGTACCTTATTTGGCGGCATCTGGGCACACCAATTAAACAAAATCCTGCCAACTTTACATCCAGCGCATGGTCAAGCTCCAAGAAACCCATCCTGCCGTTTATCAAGCCTTACAGAATGGGATACATTTGATCAGACGTTCTGATAGATTCTAGGCTGGGCTCTCCACCGGATCTTGTCATTGAGCAGGAGCTCATGCATTGTCTTAAAACGGCTGATTGTCTTACAGATGGAAGTGGTACGACAGAATTCCAAAGGTCTTTATGGGTTCTGTCTCGACCAGTCTGCTCTGCACTGAATCTTCTGATGGGGGTATGTCAAAGGTTTTCTATGGAAATAGTGAACAACATAAGGAAACGTCCGAGCCGAGGCATCTAAGAGACTGTAAGGACACCCAGATCGTTATTGATTTCCTAGAAAAAGGATGACCATTTCATGGGGATCTTCAACTAAGAAACATCACCAACGGTCTGCCAGCCTAGGAATCTGCCAGCGTTGATTCTGCTAGAGATTTAGGCCTTAAAATCATTGAATCCATGTCTGGAAAGCTGGTTGCTGATTTTGTGTTTCGAGGAAAACAGCAGGCAGTTAAAATTACTACAAAGCAGAATCCAGGTGGAGATTGCAAAAGACTAGATCCCACTCTCCTTTTTCAGTGGTTCATCACGCTAGCAAAGAGTATCAATCTCACGGAATCTGATTACTTTCAACAGGAACTGTGTTCCTACCCAGCATCACTTTTTAACAGTTCTTGCATGCGCTGGTCGCCCAAGAAGCCAGAGTTTGCCAAGGCTGTAGCACAGGCTTATAATCTTGAGGAGCGCTCTACTTCCCTTCCTAAAGGAATTCGATATATCATCGACGGTGGAGCTCTTCTGCACGGAATTCCATGGGCAAAAAACGAACGATACTCCAAAATCCTTGACCATTATGCTACTTACGTGACCCAAAAGTATCCATCTGCCACTATTGTGTCCGACGGCTCCGATAGCGAAGCTACCATAAAGGATACGGTCCAGTCGAAGAGAAGTCGTTTAATCAGCCGTGAGATGTTCTTCACATCAGATATGCAGCTGAAGGTAAAAAAGGTTGAATTCTTGTCCTGCAAGAAAAACAAGGCCAGGTTTATCTGTGACTTGGCTGTTTATCTCTGATCAAAGGGCTTCGTCGTAGTCCAGGCACCAAGTGATGCAGATATCCCGATTGTGCAAGCTGCTGTTGTTTTTTTCCCGGTATTATGACTCTGCCGTCATTGGAGATGATACACATCTTTTGGTTCTATTGTGTTATCATGGTGACCTATCAAGCAAGAGACTATTATTTGCAGATGAGACAAAGTCGAACAAAGCTCCACGAATATGGGATATTCATAAATTGAAAGAGAATCTGGGCCAAGAGAAATGCCATCTGATTCTTTGCTCGTGCCATCTTCGGCCGTGACTCTACTTCACGGATCCACAATGTGGGAAAAGGCCTTGCTCTGAAGAAGTTAATGACAGATGCCGATTTTCGTACATCAGCTGCAGTTTTCATGCTGAAGTCAGTTTCGAAGGAGGAAGTAAGGATTGCTGGAGAAAACGCTCTGCTCATGATATATGGCTCATTAAAAGGGGAAAATCTGAATGAACTCCACTGGAAAGTTTTTAAAAAGAAGATGACTGCTGCTAGCACGTTCGTCCACGAGAACAGTTACCACCAGCCTCTGATACGGCTAAATTCCACAGTTACAGGGTTTTCTACCAAGTTCAGGTATGGGATGGAGATCCTGATTCTGAACTTCAATCCAAGGAATGGGGTTGAAAAAATAAAGATGACTTCTTGTATCCATTTACTACTGACGTCCTACCAGCCCCTCGTCTGCTTCTGAAAATCATGAAGTGCTCATGTCAACTCGAACGTAGCTCAACGAGATATAGCTGCTTTAAAAACGGCTTAGCTTGCACTGCAGCGTGTAAAACGTGCAAAGGGACAGCATGTTCTAACTTTCCAAGAATCGAAAGCTATAACAATGAGGAGAACGTCGAAGCTTAGATATCTGAATTAAAAGAATAAGTTGTGAATACTAGTCGGAGTTTGATTCTGTCTTTCAAATATTCATAAAGTGGATTCGATAATTTTATCAGTTGTGAAGACTAGTCAGTGTGTTGATAATAGTTTATTCTAAGAGGAATTTTAAATGTCGGCGGCTGAAAACTAGTTTCGTAGCTGATTTCCCTTTTCTAATATTTTTAATGTTTTAATAAACATCTTGCAATCACTTTTTTTAGGCCGACCCATCAGGTGATGCAGCCAGGGACGACCAGATTCAGGCTAACTAATTATTCGATCTGAAAACCGACAATTTAGCCAGCGAAAGATGGTCTGGTAAAAAAAAATGGTGGTCACGACGACAGGAAGCGTAGAATCTCATATTGATGATTATGAAACGTTTTTATATACCGTACAACAAATTTGACTTCAGTTTCGCACTCACCTGGTCTTTTTACATCGGAATAATAATTCAGTTCAAGAAAAACGAACAATTACCGGAACTTTGGTTTTTTGTTAGGAAAGGGAGAAAACAGATACGATACGCAAAAAAACTAGTTTTGCGTTGACCTAGAATGTGCAAATTCGGATATGTTTTTCAGCTTTTTTTTCTTCTACAATATGGTGTAAAAATCATTTCTGTTGCAATTTGTTTTTACCAACAATCGACCCGTTGGCAGACAATAAGTGTTAAAAGAAACATGTCAAATGAAAATAAAAAAGTACATATTGCTGAATATGCAACGGGTTTTCTAGTAGACATTAGGAAGGAAAGAAAAACGAGCAAAAACCGGGTTTTTTAAAGGTCAAATGAAAATATTGAAAAAATACAACAAAGCGAATATTTCGAGGGGCAAAACTCCTCTCTTCTTCAGCGCGAAGCGAAAAAATATAATCAATGCGAGTGCCGTAGAACAAACCAACAAATAAAACGCGGAAAGTCATTGTGAATGTGAAAAAAACAATTAAAAAAACAAAAAATTAAAAGATGAATAGAAATCAATGAAATTCATTCATTTGATTCATTATACCAAAGACCACATATACCAAATACCAAATGCCACAATATACCAAAGACCACACGAACAAGGAATTCTGTAGACACCGGGATTTTCACCTATCGGGATAGGTGAGAACTCCCGATCCCGATAGGTGAAAACTCCGGTAGGGAAAACCGTACCGTAGGTGAAAACTCCGGTGTCTACAGAGTTCCTTGTTCGTGTGGTCTTTGGTATATCGGAAGAACTGATCAGCGACTTACGGATAGATTAACTCAGCACCCTAGTTCAATTGATAATAAATTTAAAAAGCGGAAAAAACAGAAAAGTTTGATTCTGCCTTTGCAGAGCGAATTTTTGAAAACACAGACCATACTATTTTGTTTAATCAAGCTAGGCTAATTTCGTACGACAAAGGTATTATCCAGCACTACAGAGAAGCTGTTGAAATTTATAAATACCAACATTTAGGTCTAGCTTTGAACTGGGATTCAGTTGATTTAAGAATAAATGAATCGTATTTTTGTTTTCTCAATAGAGAAGCCGATACTTTAATAGTCCCAGTTATAAACCTTGTAACACTTTCCCAATCACTTAATCAGACACGTCAACAACCCCTTAAGTCACAAAGAGTGTCTACGAGGAATGCAATTATTAAAATCAGGAGTCAGATGACATAGCTCTCAAACTCATTCAATGCTGTTTCGTTTTGGTTTGAGTGAATGAATGTTTGTCTTTTATTTCTCAGTTATTCGCTAATATCCGTCGATGGCGGTTCAATTTTGATTTTCTTTGCAAATCACGGATATTGGTGAATGACTCACTTTTATTTTTGTTAGGTATTTGGTTTTAATTCTTAAATTTTTTTTGGTTTTTCTTGATTTTTATTCATCTTTTAATTTTTTGTTTTTTTTCATTGTTTTTTTTTTTCACATTCACATTGACTTTCCACGTATTATTTGTTGGTTTGTTCTTCGGCACCCGCATTGATTAAATTTTTCGTTTCACGCTGAAGAAGAGAGGCGTTTGTCTCCTCGAAATATTCGCTTTGTTGTGTTTTTTCAGTATTTTCATTTGGCCTTTAAAAAACCCCATTTTGCTCGTTTTTCTTTCTTTATGTTATGTCAGGCCAATGTGTCTTAAGAAATTATCTACATTAGGAAGGATATAGAAGAGATTAGTAAAGGCATTTCTAGTGGACATTAGGAAGGATAATGAAGAAGTCGAACCTATTCATTATCATAGCTATTCCTGGATTTTAAATAAAAAATAGTGACATCAAACAAAGCCATCTAAATAGTAATTACAGGAATATACACACATTATTCATAGAGAATACCCTTAGATCAGGCTTAAAATTTGAAAGAGTCGATGGTATTGATTATTGAATGAAAAGATTACCAAATTATGCGGGAATTACTTATAAAGAATTGCCTGAATTTGTAAAAAATAAAAAAGCTTGCATGAACATAAAAAATAATGATAATATATGCTTTCTATGATCAATATTTGCTTATCTTTATCCAGCTAAAAATCGTGTAGAAAATGAATATCAAAAACATGAAAATGAATTCAACTTTAAAGGGATTACTACTTTTCCAATGGATATTCAAGATATTTATAAATTGGGAAACGAATATAATATTCAAATTTTCTTATTTAAAGTAAGTAAAAATGAAGTGATTAAGGCTAATATTCCTAAAACTAAGATTAATGGAAAAACTGCTACATATGTCAAAAAATTCATCTATGTACATTCTGTGGAACACACTTTAATGAACAGGAAAAATTTGAAAAGCTATAAAAAAAAAGAATAAAAAGAAAAGCATAATAAAAAATAAAAAAGAAAATCGTGAAGATCCTGATATCATTATGCTAAAACCATCTAAGATTCTAGAGGGTTCTAAATTAAAACATTTAAAATCTAAAATTAAATTTAAGAATATAGCTAAACAAATGAAAGTACCTCATTGCACAATAGCTGATTTTGAATCATATAATGAACAATTTAATCTAAGGAAAGGTAAAAAGACAATTAAAATAGCAGAGCAAAGGCCATTTGCTTATGGATTCGAAGGATGTTGTTCTTTTGATACAACACAAATTAAATATTACGAATATTTTGGTGAAGACGCTAGCGGACGTTTTGTAACTACCATAACAGAAGTGTGTAAAAAATAGCTAATGAGTATGAAAATAGACAAATAGATCATGGTTACACACAAGAACAAGTAAAAGAAAAATAGAATAATAAAGCTAATAAAAATTGTCATATTCGTGAAAAGAAAATAGTAGATAATAATTCCCATTTAGATCACGACCATGTGACTGGTAATATACGTGGATTTACATATGCTGAATGTAATAAAAAATTTAGAGTTCCTAAACATATTCATATTGTAATGCGTAACCTCTAAAAATATGACTCATTTATTTCTTAGAAAATTAGAACCTGATAATGCATCTTTGATTCAGCAGAAAGCTTTATATTATTTTAATAAAGAATTACTGTTAATAAAACCCAATACGACATGCGTTTCAAAGATTCACTCCGTTTCATGGCTTCATGGTTAGATAAGCTTTCTGAAAATTTAGCTAATTGAGAATTTAAAATAAATTGCAATTGTGAATGCAAAGTAAATTGTAATTGTGAATGTTTAGTAAATTGAAAGATGTATATTGACAGCTAGGAAAAAATAAATGATGCAAAATTACCTTCTATAGGCAAGTTTTATTCTAGATTAACAGGGAAAAATATTTTTGAAGAAGATTATAAAAGAGCAAAATCTATTTGGAAATTATTTAAATGTAAAACACTCTTAGATTATACTAAATTATATATAAAAAGTGATGTTTTAATTTTATCAGATGTCGTTGAAAATTTTAGAAATGTATGTTTATTTAATCAAACAGTTCGTGGTAACGAACTGTAAGTAAGGAGCGACCCGGCTCAATGGTAACCGAAACTCTAGAAAACGGGTTTTTGATACCAATAGATACATCAAAAGAATCAGATTTCAATGCTGATTTCAAATATATAACTTTCATCAAGTTTAGTGCTACCCATCAAAAGTTACGCGCCTGAGAAAATTTGGCTGATTTTCAAAAAAAGGGGGAAAGACCCCTTAAAAGTTATAGAACCTTAATGAAAATCACACCATCATATTCAGCGTATCAGAGAACCCTACTGTAGAGGTTTCAAGCTCCTATCTACAAAAATGTGGAATTTTGCATTTTTTGCCAGAAGAAAGATCACGGATGCGTGTTTATTTGTTTTTTTTTTTCCCCCAGGGGTGATCGTATCGACCCAGTGGTCCTAGAATATCGTGGGAGGGCTCATTGGAACGGAAATTAAAAGTTCTAGTGCCCTTTTTAAGTGACCAAAAAAATGGAGGGCAACTAGGCCCCCTCCCACGCTTATTTTTTTCCCAAAGTCACCCGATCAAAATTTTAAGATAGCCATTTTGTTCAACATGGTCGAAAATATGATAAATATGTGTTTTAGGATGACTTAATCCCCCGAAGTCCCCAGACGGAGGGCTAAAAGTTATGAACTTTACCCAATGTTAACATATAGTATTGGTTATTGGGAAGTATACAGAAGTTTTCAGGAGGTTTTTTTCTGGTAGTGGGAGGGAAGGGTGGGTCGGGGGTTATGTTGGAGGATCTGTCCATGAAGGAAGTTTTTATGGGGGAAGGGAAATTGCCATGAAGGGGGCGCCGGACTTGCCAGCATTATTTATTGGTTATTGGGAAGTAAACAGACATTTTCAGGAAGGATTTTTTTCTGGAGGGGGGGGGGGCTAGAGGAGGGGGTTACTCTGGAGAATATTTCCGTGGAGGATGTTTCTTTGGGGTAAGGGACATTTCTATGAAGGGGGCGCCGGATTTCCAAACATTATTTAAAAAACGATCAGAAATTAAATAAAAAAACAAGTTTTTTCAACTGAAAGTAAGAAGCAACATTAGAACTTAAAACGAACAGAAATTATAACGCATGTGAGGGGTTCTCCCCCAAGTCAATACCTCGCTCTTTACGCTACAGTTTTTTTTAGTGCTTTCAAAAGAGCTATCTATTCTAATTAAAAGGCCTTTGTGATTCAGGGGTTTGTGAATCAAAATTTTTTTTAACTTTTAACGTAAAGAATGTGGTATTGACTAAGGGGAGAACCCCCTCATATACGTAATAACATATACGTAATAAAAAAACAACAATAAAAAAACAAGCAATACGGCTCAATAGTAATCGAAACTTTTAAAAACGGAATTTTGATGTCAATAAATGTATCAAAAGAATATGTTTATAATGCTGATTTTAAATATATAAATTTCATTAAGTTTAGTATTACTCATCAAAGGCTACGAGCCTGAGAAACTTTACCCGATTTTTTAAAGACGGGGGAAACATCCCCTGCGAGTGAAAGAATTTTAATGAAAATCACACCGCCAGATTCAGCGTATCAGAAAACCCTATTATATACGTTTCAAGCTCATATCTGCAAAAATCTGCAACTTTGTATTTTTTGCCAGAAGAAAAATATACGAATATAGAAGTTAGTTACGTAAGTTAATTTGTAAAGACATCCATTTAGCAAAAGAAAAGTAAAATTTTTATGCAAATTTTGTTTACTTATTCAATGACGGTTAGCCAAAATAAAAGCTGCATTAACTAAAAAACGATCAGAAATTAAATAAAAAAAAACAAGTTTTTTAAACTGAAAGTAAGGAACGACATTAAAACTTAAAACGAACAGAAATTATTCCGCATATGAAAGGGGCTGTCCCTTCCTCAACGCATCGCTCTTTACGCTAAAGTTTGACTCTGTCTCACATTTTTATTTTTTAAAACAATAAAAAACTTTAGCGTAAAGAGCGAGGCGTTGAGGAGGGGACAGCCCCTTTCATATACGGAATAATTTCTGTTCGTTTTAAGTTTTAATGTCGTTCCTTACTTTCAGTTTAAAAAACTTGTTTTTTTTATTTAATTACAAACTAGATCCACTGCACTTCTTCTCAACACCAGGACTAACATGAGAATCTTTTCTCAAACACTCTAAAGCTGAAGTTCTATTATTTTCTGACGAAGATGTGTATGCCTTTATTGAAAAAGGAATAAGACGAGGTGTATCTCAATGTATGAAAAGATATGCTAAAGCAAATAGTAAATATATGAAAAACTTTAATAAAACACAACCTTCAAATAATTTCTTAAACCACACTGCTTCTCCATTTACAAAAAATTAAGCAGAAAAAATGGGTTTTAATTTTAATAAAGCAGTAAAACAATAAATAACAAAAAATAAACTCTTAATTAAAAAATACTCCGAATATTTAGGCCCCATGTCCGGGAGCCTTTTTCAACGGAAAAAAACACAATAAAATGTTCTTTTAAAAAATAACACACACAGAAAATACAACAACTAAATACATGAAGAGAGAGAAAAAATATAAATAAATAAGTAGGAAACAAACTCACATCAGAGGCAACGCTGTAGCGTTGCCTATAGTAAAGGCCATACGGCTCCAATGTTTTATTATTATTTTTTTTCCCCAGAGGCACTTCATACGGAAGGGGTCATCGTAGAAACTTCAAAGGGGAATCATTCGATAGAAAATCGAGAGTTCTAGTGCCCTTTTTAATAGTCGAAAATGATTGGAGGGCAACTAGCCCCCCCCCCCCGAACACCCATCATTCCCCCAAACACATCCAATATAAATTTTGAGATAGTCATTTTGTTCAGCGTAGTTGATTTCCACATAGAAAATATATTTTTGAGGAGGACACTCCCCCACAACCCTCAGGGCAAGGGTTTTAAGTTATGCCCTGGGGGCATATAAGGTTTTTATAGAAGGCGTTGTGGCAGAAACTTCAAAACAGGCTCAATCGATTGGAAATTAAAGGGCTAGTGCCCTTTTTAATAGTCGAAAGTGATTGGAGTGTAACTAGCCCCCCCCCCACGCCATCATTTCCCCAAACATATCCAATCAAAATTTTGAGATAGCCGGTTTTGTTCAGCGTAGTTGATTTCCAGATAGAGAATATATTTTTGAGGAGGACACTCCCCCACAACCATCAGGGCAAGGGTTTTAAGTAATGCACTGGGGGCATATAAGGTTTTTATAGAAGGCGTTGTCTTAGAAACTTCAAAACAGGCTCAATCAATTGGAAATTAAAGGGCTAGTACCCTTTTTAATAGTCAAAAGTGATTGGAGTGTAACTAGACCCCCTCCCCCCCCCACGTCGATCATTCTCCCCAACACATCCAATCAAAATTTTGAGATAGCCATTTTGTTCAGCGTAGTTGATTTCCAGATAGAAAATATATTTTTGAGGAGGACACTCCCCCACAACCCTCAGGGCAAGGGTTTTAAGTTATACCCTGGGGGCATTTAAGGTTTTTATAGAATGCGTTGTCGTAGAAACTTCAAAAAAGGTTCATTCGATTGGAAATTCAAAAAGCTAGTGCCCTTTTTAATAGTCGAAAGTGATTGGAGGGCAACTAGCCCCCCCCCCCACGCCCATCATTCCCCCAAACACTTCCAATCATAATTTTGAGATAGCCATTTTGTTCAGCGTAGTTGATTTCCAAATAGAAAATATGTTTTTGAGGAGGAAACTCCCCCACAACCCTCAGGACAAGGGTTTTAAGTTATGCCCTGGGGGCATATAAGGTTTTTATAGAAGGCGTTGTCGTAGAAACTTCAAAACAGGCTCATTCGATTGGAAATTAAAGGGCTAGTGCCCTTTTTAATAGTAGAAAGTGATTGGAGTGATACTAGCCCCCCCCCCCACGCCCATCATTTCCCCAAACACATCCAATCCAAATTTTGAGATAGCCATTTTGTTCAGCGTAGTTGATTTCCAGATAGAAAATATGTTTTGAGGAGGATACTCCCCCACAACCCTCAGGGCAAGGGTTTTAAGTTATGCCCTGGGGGCATATGAGGTTTTTACAGAAGGTGTTATCGTAGAAACTTCAAAACAGGCTCATTCGATTGGAAATTAAAGAGCTAGTGCCCTTTTTAATAGTCGAAAGTGATTGGAGTGTAACTAGCCCCCCCCCCACGCCCATCATTTCCCCAAACAAATCCAATCAAAATTTTAAGATAGCCATTTTGTTCAGCGTAGTTGATTTCCAGATTGAAAATACATTTTTGAGGAGGACACTCCCCCACAACCCTCAGGGCAAGGGTTTTAAGTTATGCCCTGGGGGCATATAAGGTCTTTATAGAAGGCGTTGTCGTAGAAACTTCAAAACAGGCTCATTCGATTGGAAATTAAAGGGCTAGTGCCCTTTTTAATAGTCGAAAGTGATTGGAGGGCAACTAGCCCCCCCCACGCCCGTCATTCCCCCAAACACATCCAACCCAAATTTTGAGATAGCCATTTTGTTCAGCGTAGTTGATTTCCAGATAGAAAATATATTTTTGAGGAGGGTACTCCCTCACAACCCTCAGGGCAAGGGTTTTAAGTTATGCCCTGGGGGCATATAAGGTTTTTTATAGAAGGCGTTGTCGTAGAAACTTCAAAACAGGCTCATTCGGTTGGAAATTAAAGGGCTAGTGCCCTTTTTAATAGTTGAAAGTGATTGGAGTGCAACTAGCCCCCCCCCCCACGCCCATCATTTCCCCAAACACATCCAATCAAAATTTTGAGATAGCCATTTTGTTCAGCGTAGTTGATTCCCAGATAGAAAATATGTTTTTGAGGAGGACACTCCCCCAGAACCTTCAGGGCAAGGGTTTTAAGATATGCCCTGCGGACATATAAGGTTTTATAGAAGGCGTTGTCGTAGAAACTTCAAAAAAGGCTCATTCGATTGGAAATTCAAAGCGATAGTGCCCTTTTTAATAGTCGAAAGTGATTGGAGGGCAACTAGCCCCCCCCCCGCCACATCATTCCCCCAAACACATCCAATCAAAATTTTGAGGTAGCCATTTTGTTCAGCGTAGTTGATTTTCAGATAGAAAACATGTTTTTGAGGAGGACAATCCCCCACAACCCTCAGGGCAAGGGTTTTAAGTTATGCCCTGGAAGCATATAAGGTTTTTATAGAAGTCGTTGTCGTAGAAACTTCAAAACTGGCTCATTCGATTGGAAATTAAAGGGCTAGTGCCCTTTTTAATAGTCGAAAGTGATTGGAGGGCAACTAGCCCCCCCCCCCACGCCCATCATTTCCCCAAACACATCCAATCAAACTTTTGAGATAGCCATTTTGTTCAGTGTAGTTGATTTCCAGATAGAAAATATGTTTTTGAGGAGGACACTCCCCCACAACCCTCAGGGCAAGAGTTTTAAGCTATGCCCTGGGGGCATATAAGGTTTTTATAGAAGGCGTTGTCGTAGAAACTTCAAAACAGGCACATTCAATTGTAAATTCAAAGGGCTAGTGCCCTTTTTAATAGTCGAAAGTGATTGGAGGGCAACTAGCCCCCCCCCTCTCCTCGCCCATCATTCCCCCAAACACATCCAATCAAAATTTTGAGATAGCCATTTTGTTCAGCGTAGTTGATTTGCATATAGAAAATATGTTTTTGAGGAGGACAATCCCCCACAACCCTCAGGGCAAGGGTTTTAAGTTATGCCCTGGGGGCATATAAGGTTTTTATAGAAGGCGGTGTCGTAGAAACTTCAAAAAAGGCTCATTCGATTGGAAATTAAAGGGCTAGTGCCCTTTTTAATAGTCGAAAGTTATTTGAGGGCATCTAAGCCCCCTCTCACGCCCACCTTTTCCCCAAACACATCCAATCAAAATTTTAAGACAGCCATTTTATTAAACGTAGTTTTAAGTTCTGGAAATTAGGTTTTTGAGGATTACAACTCCCCCAAAGCCCTCAGGGCAAGGGTTGTAATTTAAGAATTCTCCGAATCCTTCATATTATTTCTTATGGAAGGGATGCTCGTATAAAATTTAAAGAGGGCTCATTTGATTGAAAATTGAAAGTTCTTGTTCACTTTTTAAGAGTCAAAAGAGATTGAAGGGCAACTAGCCCCTCTCCCTCCTCTACGCCCTAAATGCATCAGATATAATTTTTGAGATAGACATTCTGTTAAAATAGCTCAAAGTTCTGATAACAAAAAACTCCGGTGTCGACACAGCCCACCAGGGCCCAGGGGTAGGCTTGTAAGTAATGCCCTGGGGCATATCTTATTAAGGGGGTTTAGAACTTATGGGAAAGGGTTTTGTATGGGAAGAACATATAGGAAATCTATTATAATTATCCAATTATAAGGTTAAAATACATACTCTGTGATAGATGCTAAATTGCTTTGGCACACAAATTCCTATTAAGGTCAATTCCAAACAGTCGTGATCCCTTTGTGTCAGCAAGTGAAATGGTCTAAACCCCCCTTATTGTAGCTATTTTTTCAATCCATTCATTGTTGTCAATCGCTGTCCACAAGTTATGCAAGGTGTCTATTGTTCATATATAAGGTTTTTATCAAAGAGGTAATCGTATAGACTTTGAAAAAAGCTTCATTCGATTTAAACTGAAAGTTCTAGATCCGTCTTTTAAAGTCAAGAATAATCGGACAGTAAGCATCCCCCCCCCATGCCATAAAAACTTGAAACTTTTTGCAATCAAAAACGAACAAAAATTAATTAAAAAAAATTTCCGAAAAATAAGTTTTTCAAAGAAAAGTAAAGGCCATTTTAAACTTAAGCTCAGGAGATACAAATACCTGTTAAAATTCAAACTCAAAACGACCAGAAATTACTATTAAAGAATAAATGAAACCCAAAACGAACAGAAATTAAATAAACAATCATAGCAAAAAACATACAACAAGTAATAATATAAATGAATAAATAGATCTTAAAGCGAGTAATGCTTAGATTGAATATGAAAATCAATCTTAAAACGAAAACAAATATTTTGCTATTAAAGTATAAATGAAACTTAAAACGAACAGAAATTAAATAACAATCAATGCGAACAAACATACAATATATATTAATGTAAATGAATAAATAAATCTTGAAACGAGTGAACCTTAAATTGAATATGCAAATCAAGTTTGAATCGAATAAAAATAACTACAAACAAGAGTTTGGGTATCGTCTCACTGCAGAAGCCTAAAACCTACTACGTCATTGGCACTTTACTGAAAACGAATTATATTACAAATGTTTTCTTTTGTACTTTATATTGAAAATAAATATTAAAATTACAGTAAAATTTTGAACTGATGAGCTTTTAGCAATTAATATCATTCTGTATCAAATATTCAGTTTAATTTATTAGTTCTTTTTAAGATTGGTCAAGACAAATATAGTTTCACTACAAGCAAAATTTGGAAACTGCCCCCTTCTTTAACTGTGAAACCTAAAGCCTTCTGCGTTATTGGTGCTTCACTGAAAACGAATTACTCGTATATTACAAATTTATTATTTTCCAGTTCTTACAGCTTTAAAAATGAAAATAAAAATTACAGTGAAAAAAATCTTGAATTGATGGATCTGTCAACAATTAATATCATTATATATCTAATATTCAATTTGATTTTGTTTATACTTTCCAAGACTGTTCAAGACTCATTTAGTTTTGCCATTTTTTTTAACTCTGCCATTTTTTGTAACTAATCGTGTTAGATTTTTATGAAAACATTCTATGGCTTCTAGGCATTTTTATTTGAGCGGAAAACTGCACCTCAAACTTTGTGGAACATGCATTCTCTTGCATGAAACACCAAAATATAATAAAATGTCAAGTTTCGGAGTGTTCCACCACTCGCAAGCAAGTGCCATTGGTATTTTTGAATCCGCATGGTCAATTTAGGGGGTGGAGAGTAGGCTAATTCTCGTAGCAGCCCCATTCCGTCGTGGTATGGTTCACATTTTCAACACGGCGTCCGGACTATCACATAATCTACCAAGCATACAACTACCCCAAATCAGTATCAATAAATAAATGAAACCCAAAACGAACAAAAATTAAAATAAATATTAGAGTCAAACTCGAAACGAGCATAAATTAATGTGAGTAGGGTTCAAAACCCCTATGCTTTCTAAAAGCCAGAATATAATTTGTACTTTACTGAAAAAAAAATTCAAATGAGTTTACTGAAAAAAAATGTGCATTGTCAATTTAATATACATATGCTGATATTTATTCCCTAAAATCTTGATTAATTTTTGATTTCTTAAAGTTACAAAAGTGAAAATATTTCAAAGAATTATTTTCAGTAAAGCGCTAATGACGCAGTAGGTTTTAGGCTTCTGCAGTGAGACGATACCAAAACTTTTGTTTGTATTTATTTTTATTCGATTCAAACTTGATTTGCATATTCAATTTAAGTTTCACTCGTTTTAAGATTTATTTATTCATTTACATTAATATATATTGTATGTTTGTTCGCATTGATTGTTATTTAATTTCTGTTCGTTTTAAGTTTCATTTATACTTTAATAGCAAAATATTTGTTTTCGTTTTAAGCTTGATTTTCATATTCAATCTAAGCATTACTCGCTTTAAGATCTATTTATTCATTTATATTATTACTTGTTATATGTTTTTTGCTATGATTGTTTATTTAATTTCTGTTCGTTTTGGGTTTCATTTATTCTTTAATAGTAATTTCTGGTCGTTTTGAGTTTGAATTTTAACAGGTATTTGTATCTCCTGAGCTTAAGTTTAAAATGGCCTTTTCTTTTCTTTGAAAAACTTATTTTTCGGAATGTTTTTTTTTTAATTAATATTAAACAAAACTTCCAGCACTGGCGTATTTAACGCAATAATCAAAATTGAATGTCTATATTGATACCATGTGTTACTCTCCTCTTACAATCAATGTATAAATGAAAATCTAGCAAAAAGTGGAGAATTTATACATTGATTGTAACAGGAGAGTGACGCATGGTATCAATATAGACATTCGATTTTATTTTTTGCGTTAAATACGCCAGTGCTGGAAGTTTTGTTTAATATGTGAGTTTATTTCCAACTTATTTATTTATTTTGTTTTCTCTCTATCTCTTCGTGTGTTTGGTTGTTGTATTTCTATGTGTCTTATGTTATGGGTGTTATTTTTCAAAAGAACATTGTTTCGTTTTTTTTTCCGTCGAGAAAGGCTCCCGGACGTGGAGCTGAAATATTCTGAGTATTTTTTAATTAAGTTTTTATTTGTTGTAATTTATTGTTTCACTGCTTTATTAAAATTAAAACCCGTTTTTTCTAGCTTAATTTTTCGTAGCCTTCAAATTATTCAATGTATTTATATGCAATAATTTATATGGTTGGGCAATGTCGCAAAATTTATCTAAAAAAGACTTTATATTTATTAATATACGCGACTATTCAAAAGAAAATAATTCCTTAGATTCCTACCAACAATTAAAACAACATGTCCAATCAGAACTGAATAAGGATAATGTGGGAGCAGTCTATGAAGTTGATTTAGCATACCCAAGGCAATTACATGCCCTACATAGAGACTTAACTCTAACTCCTGAACATTATCAATATAAATTAAGCACAACTTTAAATAATAAAATAAATTATGTTTTGCATTATAAGAATTTAGAATCATAGGCAGCGCAATAGCGCTGCCTAAGTAAAGAACGATGTTGGCACAATGTATTTTTTTCCCTTTAGACTAGGGCACTTCGTATCGAAAGAGTTAACGTAGAAACTTTGAAAAGGGCTCATTCGATTGGCTAGTGCCCTTTTTAATAGTCGAAAAGGATTGGAAGGCAACTAACACCCCTTCCACGCTCACCATTTCCCCAAACACATCCAATCAAAATTTTGCGATAGCCATTTTGTTCAACGTAGTTAATTTCTAGAGGGAAATTATGTTTTTGAGGAGGACATTCCGTCACAGCCCTCAGGGCAAAGGTTGTAAGTTATGCCCTGGGGGCATATGAGGTGTTCATAGAAAGCGTTGTCGTAGAAACTTAAAAAAGGGCTTATTTGATCGGAAATTAAAAGGGCTAGTGCCCTTTTTAATAGTAAAAAATGATAGGAGGGCAACTAAGCCCCCTTTCAAGTCCCCCTTTTCTCCGAACACATCCAATCAAAATTTGAGATAGCCATTTTGTTCAACGTAGTTGAAAGTTCTGGAAATTATGTATTTGAGGATGACAAACCCCTAGAGTCCCCAGGGCAAAGGTTGTAAGTTGTGCCCTGTGAGCATATAAGGTTACTATAGATAGTGTTGTCGCAGTAACTTCAAAAGGGGATCATTCGATTGAAAATTGAGAGGGCTAGTGCCCTTTTTATAATCGAAAGTGATTGGAGGGTAACTAACTCCCCTCTCACGCCCACCATTTTCCCAAACACATCTAATGAAAAAAGTCAGATAGCCATTTTGTTCAACGTAGTTGAAAAATCTGGAAATTAGGTCTTTGAGGATGACACTCCCCCAGAGCCCTCAGGGCTAAGGTTATAAGCTATGGCCTGGGGGCATATGAGGGTTTTATTGAATGCTTTGTCGTTGAAACTTGAAAAAGATCTCACTTGATTGGAAATTGAAAGGGCTAGTGCCCTTTTTAATAGTCGAAAGTGAATGGAGAGCAGCTAACAACCCCTCACGGCAACCATTTCCCCAAACACATTCAAGCAAGGTTATGACATAGCTATTTTTTTCAACGTAAGTTGAGAGTTCTTGAAATTAGGCATTTGAGAAAGACGAACCTCCCCCCATAGCTCTCAGGACAAGGGTCGTAAGTTATGACCTTAAGGCATATAAGGTTTTATAGAATATGTTGTCATAGAAACTTTTAAAAAGGGCTCATTTGATTGGAAATTGAAAAGGCTAGTGCCCTTTTTAATAGTCGAAAGTGATTAGAGGGAATCGGAGGGGGCAAGGGTTATACGTTATACCCAGGGGGCATATAAGATTTCTATTGGAAGCTTTGTCGTAGAAGCTTAAAAGGGCTCATTCGATTGGAAACTCAAAGGGCTAGTGCTCTTTATAATAGTTGAAAGTAATTGGAGGGCAACTAGCCCCTCTCTCACGCCCAAATTTTTCCCAAACACATCCAATCAAAATTTTCCTATCAAAAAAGCCCTTTTTGAAGTTACCCCGACAAAACGTCTATAATAACCTTATTCTATAAAGGCCAGAACAAAATTTGCACTTTACTGAAAAATACAAATGAATGTGCATTGTCAGTTTAATATACGTATACTGATATTTAGTAATCAAAATGTTAATATTATTTGATTTATTAAATTTATAAAAGTAAAAACATTTATATTTTTTCAGTAAAGTGCAAATTTTGTTCTGGCCTTGGGAAGGTATAGGGGTTTTGCGCCCAACTTATGTTAATTTCTGCTCGTTTTGAGTTTGAATCGGTTATTTATTGTAATTTCTGTTTGTTTTGGGTTTCATTTATTTATCGATGCTGATTTGTGGTAGTTTCGCGCTTGGTAGATTATTTGATTTTATTTTTGCTCATTTTTTGTTTAATGGAGTTCTTTACTTTTCTTTGGAAAACTTATTTTGTGGAAAAAGTTTTTTTAATTAATCAACTATTAAAAAGGGCACTAGCCATTTCAATTTTCAAAGGATTAAGCCCTTTTTAAGTTTCTACGAAAACGCTTTCTATATAAACCTTAGATACCCCCAGGGCATAACTTAAAACCTTAGCCCTGAGGGCTCTGGGGGGAATGTCATCCTCAAACACCTAATTTCCAGAACTTTCAACTCCGTTGAACAAAATCACTATCTGAAAATTGTGATTGGATGTGTCTGGGGAAATGGTGGGCGTGAGAGGGGGGCTAGTTACCTTACCCTCCAATCACTTTTGACTAATAAAAAGGGCACTAGCCCTTTCTATCAATATAAAAGGATGCAAAGAGTCAAGTGATCTCAGTATGATAAAATTACAAACAGGAAAAAGCCTATGGCTTTTTCTTAATTTGAATAGTAAGAGACGATCAAGCTACATCTTTTGATTATGACACTATTAATCATTCTTTAACATGAAATATGCACTTTTTCGTAAAAAATTGATTCTATTTTAAAAATAATTTGTTTTAATTACAAAATGTTTTTAACCCCATTAATCTCCTTTAAAATGAGCCATTGAACAACTCTCTACGATCTATGATCTTCTAGTGCCAAGCTATCTGTGGAAAAAGGAAAAAAAGATGCCGTTTAGGTAGAATGCTGCAGTAGCTGCCACTTTTTTTGATTTTCAAGCCGATATATTTCCATTGCTGTTCAAGAAAAGGGACAGAAAGTTTCCTATATAGAGGCTTTGGACCAGGCGGTTCTAATGGTGCACTTGTTGTTTTGATCTGACTCTTTTTAGGAGATATGGGTTCTTATATTTCTTAACATTTGACGTGATCGTCTCTTACTAGGTTGCTAGCTACCGCTGCAACCCGGATTGAATTTTATTCCTATTCGTCCAAAATATTCCGAAAGTTATTAGGTGTAAAACACTCATACAGGTTTACCAGGAAAGAGTTGAATGAATTGTTGGAAATAAAGATTCACCCGTTAACCTGAATTGTTGTAAAGATAACATAGAGTTTTAGCTCAATTGTATATTAAATAAAAAAACTATTTAAACTGAGTGCAAGGAGCAACATTAAAATTGGAACAAGGAGCAACATTGAATTGGAACAAGAAACTTATTTTAAGCACTGAAAAAATTAGAGCAACGAGCAAGGGATTAAGGAGGACGCAGCCCCCTCCCCCCCCCCCCTAATATACGGAATAATAGCAGTTTAGTTTAAGTTTTAATGACATCTGTGGGTTTGCGTTGAGTAAACAGTTTAAAGTTTCATTATCCTGGGCTTTGTTGAAAAACAATTTTCCTTTTTTTTTCTTTTTTTTTTTTTTTTTTTTTTTTGTTCTGGTAGGTAGCTTTCCTTCATGTTCATAAAACGCAAAATGAAAACTGTGTTTTAAAAAATGACTAAATTACTCCTGTTATTTGCTTTGAGTCAAGTTACAAATTGTTTTGATAGAAAAAACTATCCAGAAACTTAACTTTCAAAAGGGAATTATTTAAAAATCCTTCTTCTAAACGCACACATGATGATTCATATAATCTATAATTTAGCTCATTTACACCATTTTTGGGCAAGAAAATTTGTTTACTTTGTAGACTTGATCAAACTCACCTTGTTCATATAGAATTTAACAGAGTGGGCCTATAATCTCCAGGAAATGCAAACGGAAAATAGAGCCTTGAATGCTGAGTATGTGCTTTTTAAATAAGCTTCTTTGTAATTTTCTTCAAATTAATACAGGTTGAGTTATGTAAGCTGCAAGGTAAATGTACCAGCTGTTGAGTAACAATAAGGTTTTATATGCAAGTAATACAGGCCTAGGCTATGTCTTGTTTGGCTTGCCTAGCCTATTTATTTTCACCCAAAATGGTAAGCAATCAGTAGCTGTTGTAACACAAAAACAATACAATAAACACATGAAAAATAGTAAAAATAAAGAAAATATCATTAGGCCTAGTGCAGCATCTAAGAAAATACATCAAGGGTAAATTTTTAGGTGGTGCTATAATTTAGCTAGGGTGAAAGTGAAAACATCATTTGATGCCTTTTTTATGTTCTTTCATTGGCTAATTCAATAGCCTAATTGCATCTTGAGCCCTGAAAGGGACCCTAAAGGTAGGGGCATCACAAGGGGGGTAGGGAGGGGTGCACTGCCCCTCCAATGGTTTTGGCATTTGGTAAAATTTTCACTGAAGGCAGAAATTCTGGGTCAATATATATGAAATCATATTATTGAGTTAGGACTAAAGTGAATACACCATTTGATGCCTTTTTTTATGCTGATTACGAATATAATAAGCATTTCTATTGGAAATGAATTTCAGCCCCCCCCCCTATATATGCCAATTCAGGGTTAGGTTAGGCTATATTTGCACATTAGGGGGTGGGGGTAATTTTATTTCTGATGTAAATGAGAGGTAAGTTTAAACTTTCCCCCCACCCCCCTAATGTTCAAATATATACCCTGAATTGGTATATATAGGGTCAATATATATGAAATCATATTATTGAGTTAGGACTAAAGTGAATACACCATTCGATGCCTTTTTTTATGCTGATTACAAATATAATAAGCATTTCTATCGGAAATTAATTTCAGCCCCCCCCCCCCCCCTATATAGGCTATACCTAACCCAAGCTAACCTAACCTAACCCTGAATTGGCATATATAGGGGGGGGGGGCTGAAATTCATTTCCAATTCTATATATGCCAATTCAGGGTTAGGTTAGGTATAGCCTATATAGGGGGGGGGGCTGAAATTCATTTCTGATAGAAATGCTTATTATATTCGTAATCAGCATAAAAAAAGGCATTGAATAGTGTATTCACTTTAGTCCTAACTCAATAATATGATTTTGTATATATTGACTAAATTCTGGCTGAAATTTGCAAAATTGCCTGAAATTTAGCAAAATTCTTGATTTCTGTAGAAAGTTTAGCATAAATCAGGTAGCAATTTGGTAAAATTTACAAAGATTGAACCCCCCCCCCCTATATAGGCTATACCTAACCTAACCCTGAATTGGCATATATAGGGGGGGGGGGCTGAAATTCATTTCCAATTCTATATATGCCAATTCAGGGTTAGGTTAGGTATAGCCTATATAGGGGGGGGGGGGGGGGGCTGAAATTCATTTCTGATAGAAATACTTATTATATTTGTAATCAGCATAAAAAAAGGCATCGAATAGTGTATTCACTTTAGTCCTAACTCAATAATATGATTTTGTATATATTGACTAAATTCTGGCTGAAATTTGCAAAATTGCCTGAAATTTAGCAAAATTCTTGATTTCTGTAGAAAGTTTAGCATAAATCAGGTAGCAATTTGGTAAAATTTACAAAGATTGAACCCCCCCCCCCCCCCCACACACACAATGAAATTACTCTTGGGACACCCCTGCCTAAAGGTATTTTACATGAATTATTAAAGAGCATCAAATAATGTTTTCACTTTCATCCTAGCTAAATTAAATGACCCACTGCAAATTCACCATGAACTTTATCCCCCACCCCCCTAATGTGCATATATATACCCTGAATTGTTGACAGCAAGGTTTCAAATTGCAAAATTCAGCTCTATTTTTATTGACAGCATTTTAAAAACTTGAAGCAGTAGGAAAACAGTTTATATTTGAGTTGCCTAATAAATAAGGTTTGAATTTTTATAAATAAGTATTTTTGGAATATATTACTTGTGAACAACTTACTTATAAACTAGTGATATGTTTTTAACCACTTTTCAATAACTTAACCAGTGATGATAACTTCTTTGTGTGATTACAAAAATTAAATACCCTTGTAACCCCTTTAAGGGCTCTTCTTCTATTTAACAGCAGTCAGGCTTTTCAGTGATACTATTTAGCCCTTTTCCTTTTGCTTCACTCTGTGGGCTAAAGAGCTACTGGCTTGATTGCCTCATGATTATTAGATATTTTCAGATATCTTTCAGTAGATCTTTCGACTCTAGGAGTTCAATTATGAGTTGATAGATGTCGATTTCTATGCTCTGTGTGCAGGTATAGTTGGCTAGGCTCTTAGCTGATAGTGAGATTTTGTGGTGTTTGAAGCATTTTAACAGTTTGCAAAGCAAGGTATGTTGTGCAGACATCAGCATATTACATTCAAATAGGCAATGGTCAATTGTTTCATTATTCATATTACAATGCCTGCAAATGAGGGGACAGGGGAATTGAACCACTTGAATTAGAAAACTTATATGAGAATGCAAGAAAATTTAGTCCATTTGTTCCAGAACAAATTTTATGATAAATTTTAGAAACATACTTATTGGGAAAGGGGGAAAGGATAGGATTAATCTTATTAAAATTAATATCTGATAGCCTCCATTGGTAAATATCTCTAATCGGGATTGGTCTGCCACTTGGCTGGTCAATATTTATAGTATTTTTTTGCTATTTCATCAACCTGATGATTACCACTTATGCCAGAGTGGCTAGGAATATACTGAAAATAAGTTTTTATGCCACTTGAAACAAGATTATCTATAATACTGAGATAATGATAAGTGTCAATGTCCAGCTTATACTGAGGAGTTGAGGCCAGCAACTCAAGGCTGGATAAAGAGTCCAAATATACAATAATATTATTTGAATTTGCAATCAAAGGTTGGTTTTCCTTAATGTGTTCTAATGCCATGATTATGGTGTTTAACTCAGCAGACATTATAGATAAATTATTATATAATCTCTCGCCCATTGCAATTTTCAGGTGAGGAAGGAAAGCACCACTTGCTACCTTCTCATTCATTTTTGACCCATCAACAAATATTTGGAAGTGATTTTTATAGGTAATTGTATTAAGTTCAGCAAATTTTTTCTGGACAAAAGCGATGGGGGTTAAATCTTTAATCCACTTTGATAAATCAGTATTTATTATGGGACTTGACCAATTCCATGGAGGGGATTGGGGGAAAGTGGGTGCAATAGACTTTGCTGGTACAGGGAACTTCTTCTGAATGTTGGCATACTCATCTGCAATGCCTCAATACATGGCTGGATTTCTTAACCGATTATGTAGGGTGTGTGAGCTATTTGATTCAATTTTTGTAAGATATTTTGTCAAGAGAAAGCTAGGTCTCTCCCTTATTGTTGTTAATCCACTCTCCATAAGCAGAAACTTGGTGCTTGTGGGTTTCTAAGACCAAATATGAGGTGTATTATATCATTTTGTGTTGTTTCAATTTTTTACATCTGGGTCTTTGCACATGCACCATATACGATGAGCCCATAGTCAATATGGGGTCTTATATGTGATTTATAAAACTGGAGTAAGGTTTTCTCCTTACAGCCCCAGGGTGTGGAAAGAAGTCTTTTTAGTATATTTGTTTTTCTATAGCATTTTTTTTTATTGTGTTTGAAATGTGGAGGTGGAAATTAAGTTTTTGGTCAAGCATGAGACCTAGGTAATTAATATGATTATCTTCTGGAATAGTGGTTTTATTTAGAGTTAGTTTTGCATTAACATGGTTTTGCTTCCGGTGAAATTGGATTATTTTTGACTTGGTAGGTGCAATGGGTAAATCTGAATGTTGAGAGGATTTTTCAAATTGGAAAAGTGACTTTTGCAGATTTGACTGTGCTATCTCAAAGGTGTTGCCAGATGACCATAGCACCAGATTGTCAGCATATTGTAGGTTTGTGTGGGGTAGGTTCATGTCCCAGAGATATAGGGCAAACAGGAGGCAACTGAGGACTGCTCCCTGAGGTAGGCCTTTGGTTGTTGTCTTTTGGGGTGAAGAGGCTGAACCAACACAAACAATGAAACTTTGCACTTCTATGAAGGATTTGATAAAGGATACTAGCTTGGGGGGTAGTCCAAGGTTTGCAAGTTTGTTTAAAAGGATTTGGTGGTTCACATTGTCATATGCCCCTTCAAAATCTAGGAAATCTGCAACTTGTCAACTTGGTTCAATTGTCTGCTCAAACGGAAGCCTAGATGCCGAAATATCAGCAAGAGCGGCAAAAGCAAACTCTGTCTTCGGTCGCCTTCTAAAAACGGTCTTCCATAAACCCCAGATCAGCCGTCTCACCAAAGCACGAATATATTCTGCTTCGGTTGCCAGCGTTATGCTCTATTCTGCTGAGACTTGGTCGCTGACTCAGACACAGACGCTGAAGGTAGATGCCATCCAGACGAAACACCTCCGAAAAATCGAAGGCTCCCGATGGCCCGACAGGGTACGAAATTCGGAAATCCTCAGGTCCTTCAAACTCCCACCCCTGTCCGAGCAGCTTGAGTCTCGCTCGCTGCGTTGGTATGGTCATCTGCTCCGTCTGCCTGCCCAAACACCCGCCCGACTCATCTTCGATTTCGACCCAGCTGCAAACGGCTGGAGGCGTCCTAGGGGAAGACCGAGCACCAGATGGGCGGACGTCATCCGTGATCGGCTCGCCTCCAGAAACATCAACCCGGCTGAAGTGACAACCCTCGCCCTGAACCGATCACTCTGGAGAAGACTGACGGCGCTGACGACTGGTTCCCTCTACGCTGGCGACGCTGCCGAGCAAGAGCTTTAAGTAAGTAAGTAAGTAAATTCATTCATTGCATTTGTTAGCAAAATGAAAGCATCTGTTGAGGAGTGGTGTTTCCTGAATCCAGTTTGAGTGTGAGGGATCATATTGTTTTTTTTTTCAACAAACCAGAGGAGTCTGTGATAGATCATTTTCTCCATTATTTTCCCCATCACAGGAGTAATCATTATGGGCCTATAGGACTCAGGGTTCTCTTTGGGTTTATTTTTCTTTAGGATTGGTAGGAGGGACAAACATTTCCATATATTGGGGAACTTAGAAGATGCCCAAGCGTGATTATAACAATTTAGCAGTTCTTGTTTGTATGAAGGGGTGAGATTCTTTATCCATGTAGGGTGTATGTTGTCATAGCTACCGCTAGTTTTAGTCCTAATATGATGTATTGCATTATTCATTTCCTGGATTGAAAATGGACTACTTATATACTCGGATCCTGGGTGTGGTTGGTAACTTGGGTTCATAGGAATTGGGGACATTTTGCTTTGATTATTTGATGTTAGCTTATTAACAAAAAGAGTTGCAAATAGCTTAGCTTTTTCATTATCATTGTCATAATGGGTATTATTATGTATAAGCTCATACTGGAGTGGGTTGGGGGAAACCTTTTTCCCACAGATATGGCTTATGACTTTATGTATGATTGGCTCATGTGTTTCTCTGGATAGATTATTTGCAAAATTATTCCAGTAATTATATTTAGCATCTATTATAGTCCTTTTTAGATTAGATTCCGCTTGTATTTTTTTTAAATATGTAGTAGGTGATGGTTTTTTTATGAATTCTGTCCTAGCTGCCTTTTTTATTCTCTATTTATTTTGGCACTCATCTGTCCACCAGGCTTTAGGAATGTGTTTAGGGTAGGTTTTCTTAGGTGTTGTCCTGGGGATAGCATGATTAGCTGTATTTATTAGTAAAGATGTCAATACTTCAGCATGTGTGTCAACTGTTGTGTTTGAAATGTATGAATTTTGGGTGAAACTTGTGATTTCATCATTTAGCTTATTTTAGAACATAGACCAATTTGCTTTAGTGTTGATATATTTGGAGGTATGTGGTAGAGTTTCAGCAGGTTCATTTAGGGAGCACACTATAGCAAAGTGGTCAGTACATAGACTATCAATTTTATTTATATAAATTTTATTCAAAATATTTAATGACACAATTTGTAGGTCAATTGTGGAGAATCTGCCACTTTTGGGGTTGAAATAAGTATTCAGGTTTGGAGGGGTAGCAACAGCTAATTCATTATTATTTGAAGTCATATACTCAATCAATTTACCAGCTTTATTTGCTGGTTTATTCCCCCACAAAAGGCTGTGGTCATTGAAATCTCCACAAATAATGATATTTTTTAACATATTAGAATTATTTATATAATTAAAGAAATCCATGGTATCTGTAGTTTGGCCATTAGGGTTATAAAAGCTTATTATGTAGGTTTTAATATTATTCAGCCAAACACTGATACCAATTGCATCAACATCATTAGCAAAATCTGGAAAATTGATGCCACAGAATTTTATATTATTTTTAACTAATAGAGCTACACCACCTCCTTTTCTCTCTGATGATCTATCCTTTCTCAGGACAGTATATCCCAGAGACTTAATTTGTTGATTTTGGGTTAAATGAGTTTCCTGGAGGCAAGCAATATTAATGGAATTATTATTCATAAAAGATATTAGTTCATTTAGCTTATTTTCTGTGAGTGATCTTATGTTCCACTGGAGTATTGATATGTGTTGTGTTGTTGATTTATTTTTGATATGACTGTGTATCAATGTTCAGCTTTGTTAAAAGTAAAGCAAGATCTTTTTTTGCTTGAATGAGCATATCATCAGGGATGTAGATTTTTGCCAATTCTACAATGATTTTTGTTTTCTGTAGTTGATGTATGTTCATGGCCTGAACTGCATTACTGTTTAGAATGAATAAGCATATATTTGGGGATTGCATGTTTGGTTGTGCATCCTGTTTGTCAGTTAAGGAAATAATTCCTGGTAGTGTTTCTGGTTTGTTTCTTCTTGGGAGGGGGGGCCAGGCTGACCTCATCTCACCGGACAAGGAGGCTTGTTGACTTGGTGATTCCTTCTGATAGGGATGTTAGCTAGGGGGCTTAGAAGATGGTGTTTTATACAGGGTACTGGATGCATTGGGGGCGTTTGACTTGGGGGTTTTGGTTGGTTTCATTACAGGCTTTATTTGGTATTGTTACGCAGCATTTGCTTCCATTGCTGCAAAGGGGTATGGGATGGCCTTCTCTGTTACTATTTGGAGTGTTAGAGCTCTTTTCTTATATGCAGGGCATAGTGATTTATTTGTAGATTCATGTGGGCCTTTGCAATTGATACATGTAGGCTGAGTGTTGTTGCAAGTTGTCAACTCTTTAGGATGGTATGCTTTACAATTACTACACTCTAGGAGAATTTCATTGCATTTGTTTGTTGTGTGTCCCAGTCTGAGACACTTCTGACACTGGATAGGCTTAGGTTTGTATTCCTTGTGTGGTTTGATTTGCCCAAATAGGAATAACTTTTCTGGGATACTAATTTTTTCCTCCTGTGTGAATAAGAAGGATCTACTAGTTTTTAGGCCATTAGAGTTAGGTTTGCCAAGTTGGGTAACATCTTCAACTGGGATTGAGTTGCCAGCCCTATCTGAGAGCCCTTCTTTTAACTCCTGAATGGATATCTCTGGGGGAATATTATAAACTACTATTTTTGTTGGTGATTGTTTTAGGTTCCATTTAGATGCATTAATTGGGGTATTCAGAAGGGATTTTAGGTTAATTATTGTGTCTGCTGATTTCTGATCTTGGGCTCAAGATGCAACTAGCCTCAGAAGCAATTATTGAATTATGAAAGAGCATAAAAAAGGCATGAAGTGACGTTTTCACTTTCATCCTAGCTAACATATAGCACCACCTAGAAATTGAGCCAAAAATTCAAAATCAAGTATTTTATAGTAGGGATCAAGACATGGCTAATTGTATAAAAAGCCAAGACAGATAGTCCAAGTGATTAAGAGGCAAATCTGGGATAAGCCCTTTTTAGGATTGTATAAATATGACATTATTTCATTTGTTGATACCTCAATATACTGCATTGAGTAAAATGGTGTACCTACAATATCTTCCTTAAACAACAACAAACTTTCATTGCAAACAAAGTCATCTGGTAAGTAGTGGGCTCTATTAGCCAAATTAAAAGCCACTATGCACTGTCTTGGGTTGAGTTGGTAAATTTATAGTCTATTAAAATTTAAGGAGGTTGGACTATTTGGATGCTAGGTTATTTCCAAAACAGATTTCAGTCAGCTTCTTTGGGTTTGGCTACCTCCTTGAAAGTTGAAGGCTGCTAATGGTATCTAGTTGGGTAGTTGTCTTTGTCCTATCTCCTTCTGTTTGTTTATGAAGGATTTGTCCTTTGTTTTGCTTCTATTTCTGGTGTTTCTTCTGCAGTAACTGGCTCACCTACTGTTTCTTCCTTGTCATTTCACAGCATGGTATCCAAGAATATGCCTAGTTCTTTGGTTCTTGCATCCTCTTGGATTCCTACCTCTCAAGGAATGAAGTTCCTTAGTTATAATTTTGATAGCCTCCCTAATAAACTTTCCTTTTGTATGTTAATGGCAGAAGTTGATGTTGCAGCAATTACAGAAGTTGAACCTAAAAACTCCTTGTCAGCCTTATCAGCTGATGAAGTCCAAATTAATGGTTACCAACTCTTTTCTAACCTGAATTCCCCACTTTTTCCCAGAGGAGTGTGTTTATATGTAAGAGATAGACCAAAGGTTAGTCTCATTCATTTTAATTTTCTTAAGACAAATGGAATTGAGTCTGTTTGGATAAAAATATACAATCAAACAATATCAATTGTAGTGGGCATTGTTTATAGAAGCCCCAATGCCCCCTGTGTTTTGAATTCTGAATATAATTTGGCTGCTTTGTTATCACATGTGATGTCCAATTTTGCAAGTTATGAACTTGTCCTTCTGGGGGACTTTAACCTTCCTGAAATCCAATGGATTGATGGATCTGGTTTTTGCACTAGATATTCTCCTTTTTTGTAAGAGAAGTCCCTGCTCTGGATCCTGGATTTTCTTTATATTCAATCTCAATGTGTTTTGTTATTTGATGACTCTGGTTGCTGTATTCTTTCTTTGTCAAAGCATGTTTTGAGTGAATTTCCTCAGGGTTGTGTTTTGGGTCTTACACTTTTTAATATCTACATCAATGATGCTCCTTCCACTAGCAGCAGTAAACTAATGCTCCATGCTGATGAACTGAAGCTCATTGGATGAGCCTTGTCCTGTGAAGATCATACCCTTCTTTAAAATAATCTTCGACTACTTGATCAATGGGCTGAGGCTTGGCTTCTAAATTTAATGTTGTCAAGTGCCATGTCATTCACCTTGGCAAAATGAACCCTTGTCAATCTTATTGTCTCTCAGGTCATCCACTTTACTACTACTACTAACAACTCTCCACAACGCCAAGCTGCCTGAGGCCAACACAGCTACGCATGCTCCTCCTCCACCCCAATCTATTCAAAGCTTCCCTTTTTACACCCGCACACAAAGTTCCCATTTGCTTTAAATCTTTCTTTATGACGTCCTCCCACCCCAGACAGGGATGACCTGCTTTCCATTTAGCCCTAGATGGTTGGCCGAAAAGAACAATCTTTGGCAATCTGTCATCCTTCATCTGCACAATGTGCCCTAACCACCTCAACCTTTCTTTCATTATAGCCCTAGAGAGTGGTATTGAACCACATTTTTTATATAGCTTATTGTTTGAAATACAGTCAGTCAGCCAGGTACCCAGAACAATCCTTAAGCAATTTCTCTGGAAAACATCTAGTAAATCTTCATCCGCTTTTTGGAGCATCCATGCTTCAGAGCCATATTTGACCACTGTCATCACTGTAGCTTCTAATATTCTAATCTTGGCTTGCAGACTTATCTTCCTATTCTTCCAGACTTTTTTTAACTGTGAAAAAACACCCTGAGCCTTGGCTATTGTATATTTAACATCTTCACTGCTCCCACCATCTTTACTAATAATACTACCAAGGTAAGTGAAGCTGCCCACCTGATCAATCTTTTCATTACCCAACATCACCTTTTCATCTTCACTTATTCCTAGCTTTAGTGACTAAGTCTTCCTAACATTAATTTTCAAACCAATTCTAGCACCCTGAACTCACAAAACCTCTGAAACTTCATTCATTTTTCTCACACTTTCATCTAGGATGCTTAAATCATCAGCATAATCCAAGTCCAGGAGAATTTTTCCTCCCCATTTGATTCTGTTGTCTCCCATTGCCTTTCCTGTGCTCCTTAAAACAAAGTCCATCAAAATAATCCATACAAAGGGGGATAGAACACAACCCTGCTTAACTCCTGATTTAATACAAAACCAGCTGCTAAACTCATTTCCTACCTTACCCACAGCAGTGTTATTCTTGTACATAGCACTAATCACTTTAATGTTTTTGTCTGGTATACCATACAAAGATAAAACCTTTACTAAAGCTCTTCTATCAACAGAATCGAATGCTTGCTCATACTCTATAAAACTGAGACCAAAGGTGTTTGAAAACTCAGGCACTTCTCAATTATTAGCCTAAGAGTGAAAATTTGGTCAACACATCCTCTACCTTTTCTAAAACCACACTGCTCTTCTCTTAAAACTTTGTCTACTGCATCTCTCAGTCTAAAAAGTATCATATTACTAAGTAATTTACTACCTACAGAGACCAGACTAATGCCTTGATAATTACCACACTCACTTTTAACACCTTTCTTATAGTGGCTTAATTAAGGTTTTCCTAAAATCGTTAGGTACTTCCCCTTTTTTCAAAAATCATATTCATAATCTTCAGTAACTTATTTCTAACCTCAGAGCCACCATATTTAAGAAACTCATTTACCACCCTATCAGCACCTGGAACCTTATTATTCTTTAATCCTTTTAATACTGTTGCTAATTCCTCCTCACAAAACAAATCTTCCTTCACATCCAAGGTATCACAAACTTTTTCATTTTCCTCTATATTTTTTCCTGCAACTCTATCTCGGTTAAGCAAATTTTCAAAATGTTTGGCCCATGTCTCTTTAGTTTTTTCCTTATTGCTAACTGCAACCCCATTCCAATCTTTAACTGGGCCAAATCCTGATTGACTACTCCCTCTCAATTTGTTAACGTGCCAGTACAATATTTTACTATTATGCCATCTAGCTCCATCTTCCAGATCCTCAGCAATTTTATCCATGGCCTCCACTTCACACCTCCTTAGTTTATATTTTAATGCTTTCTCCACTTTCTTTACATTTCTTTTGTTTTCATACAATCTATCACTAAGATAATTTTTGTACAAGTCCTTTCTCCTTTCTATTAAACATAAAGCTTTTTCACTAATATTCTTAGCTGCAGTTCTAGCTTTCTTCCCTAATACACCTTCAGCAACTTCACAAATTATTTTTCTAAAATTATTCCAACCATCTTCCACATTATCAAATTTTAAACTCTCAACAATTTTGTCTAGAAATGCCTGTTATTTATTTGTTTATTAAATCCAAAAGCTGTAAGTTTTATCAAGCTTGTTGCACACTATATTCTTTATGACAACACTGACAACATAATACACAAATAATACACAACATAATATACACAGGATTCGTCCTATCGCTAGCAAGTGCGATTTAAGGTAAGGTAATTTAAGGCAATAAAAATCTATGAAAATAACACACTATGAAAACATACCTGTCACAAAAACAAATAATGCAAAAAAATAAAAATATATTCTCAAAATGGATCATGATAAGACCTAGTATGGAAATCTGTAGAGGCTAAACTACTTTTGACAGACTGGACCATGATAGTTGCAACTGTTTCTGATGGAAGTGTGTTCCAAGTCTTCCACACTTGGCTAGATAAAGAGTTTTGGCCTAATCTTTTCTGTGAACCTGGTGGGTATATTTTGTGTTGTGTTGATGGGTACTACTGTATTCTGTAAAAGTGAAGAAGTGAGTTGGAGTGGTATTTTCAATTTCCTAACTACGTGGAAAGTATTTATTAGGTCAGCTCTATCACATAAACACTGAAGACTAGACAACTGTAGTCTCTGCATTCTCTGGTGGTATGGTAGATGTCTCAGATAAGGTATGAGTTTGGTGGCCCTATGTTGCGCTTTCTCAACTCTTTCTCTATCTCTCTTGTTAAGGGGATACCATAATGATGAACAATGCTCAAGTATTGGATGTATAGTGGATACATAAAGTAAAATCAATGAATAAAGATTAAACTTAGAAAATGTAGACTTTAGACATAAAAATTGGTAATTTGCCTTATGGGTGATATCTGAAACATGTTTATCAAATTTGAGACTCGAATTAAAGCAAACCCAAGGTCTCAAATATACTCCATGCTTGAAACTGATTTACCATCAATGAAGTAATGGTAATGTTGAAGGAGTCTACACAAATAGTGCACAGCATTGCACTTGGTTTTGTTAATGAACATAAGAGTTCATCGTACACCACCAGCACAGAGCATCCAAATCCTCTTGAAGTACAGAAATCTCAAGTTCATTCATGACTGACCTGTAAACTTTCACATCATCTGCAAACATTTTTAAGGTCAAATTCCTAACAACATACAGCAAGTCATTGATATAAAGGCAGAAGAGTACCAGCCCAAGACAACTGTGTTTCAGAACTCCACTTATGACAGACATAGGTGATGGCAATGCAATCACCTACCACAACCTCTTGGGTTCTATTTGTAAGATAATCCATTATTCATGTTTCAGTTTGTGGGCCAATACTGTATAGTTGACATTTATTTATCAGAAGTGGGATGGAAATTTTGTCAAATGCTTTGGAAAAGTCAGTACAAACACAATTCAACAAAAAACCATTACCTGCCATCAATTGAAAATCTTTAATCACCTCCAGAAGTTGCGTGTTACAAGAACGCCATTTACAGAACCCATGCTTAGCTGAATGCCATGAGTTATTTTCCTCAAAATATGCCTGGATTCTGCTCACCAGAACTTTCTCCATTATACAGGAAAAGATAGATGTATTTGAAACCAGTCTGTAATTTTTAAAATGGGACTTTGAACCAAACTTGTATAATGGCCTAATGATTGCTTTTTTCCTAGCTGAAGGACATTCTCTAGACAAGAGACAAAGATTATTGACTTCACACAATGAAAAGAACATTCTAGAAATTTAATGTTAAAAATTCTAAGATGATGTACAAGACTCTTGTTAGGCTGCTGGTAAAGTACAATTCTTCAGTGTGGTACCTGTTGAATAAGTCAGATTGATTCCTGATTGAAAAAGTACAAAGATGTGCAACTAAGTTTGTGTTGTGTACCTTAAGCCTTTACCATATCAGAGATAGATGGAGGCACTAGAGTTGCCAAGCTTAGAATTCAAAAGGAATCAGTATTTACTATATTAACCATGGTATTGATTGTGTAAACCCAAATTGAGTTTTTCTATTTCCAATGTAATTGGCAACATACTAGCACATACAAAAAAATTTACCTCCCAAAACCTGAATAATGCTTAAGAGTTTTTAGTTTTCTTAATAGAGTCCACCAGTTATGGAACCCCTTGCCAGATGACATTATTTATGCTGAAAGAGTGTTGCTGTTTAAGGTAGTAATGGGTAAAAATACTCTTAAAAAATATCTTAATACAAATACAAAGTGCTTGAGTATATTTAAATAGTGTTTCCAAATACATGACTAAACATGTAACTTGTATTTAAATAATAAAATACATATTTGAATACCCAAATACATACATCAGAACTAAAACAGGTAAAAGATTTTTGGTATGGTAAGCACATGAGTTTTATTTTGCCTAGGCTATACTTTACTGATAGAAAAATTATACAAATCAAGAGTTATGAATGTAAATACCACACAAAATATTTTACTCATAATATGTCTATTTTTTTCACTTTCAACATCAATTGTTTTCCAGTTCTATCATTTTCAAGCTTATGTCTCTTGTATTCCAACCAAGAAAAGGGGCTTGACATGAGCAGACAAAACGATTGACATGTTATATTTTGTGAGATAGTTTGGAAATTACTGTCCAAACTGTCCATATTGCATAAAGAAGGGCCAAACCAACATCTTTCTTTTGTCTTCAAAAAACTGTAGAATCTCTGGTTGTAAAAAAGAGTCAGTGCATTCAGACTTAGTATTATTTGCAGGATTTCGATAGAATTAAATACAGTAATAGTTACTGAATTGGTTTGAGCAGAGTCTTTTATTTCTGGAGTCTCCTCTGTATGTATGATGCTCTCCTATGGAGAGAGATAATCTGTAAGGAGATGATAAGGCTTTTGAAAACAGGTGTGTTTCTAGACATCAGAGAACAGCCCTCTTAAGAAAGAGAGAGATGCATTTCCATATAGAGATATAAATAATAGGCAGCACAATTGCGCTGCCTAAGTAAAGAACATTAATTTTTCTTTGGATGAATGCAGCAAGGATTAATGCTTCAGTGTGGAGATAATGTGGTAACTAGTTTTAACGTTTTTATCACAATGCTTTGAAAATTAAAAGGCTCATTTTTAGCCCAAAGATCTTCATGTCTAATGTTTTGAAGACATATGCAGTATATTGGGAATAACTTTGGGGTGGTTTTAAAGATCTCATTGGAGGGTGGGGGCAAGGGAACTTAAAATCTTCTGTTGAGAAAGGGGTATATAAAATGTTATGTTTCCAATTTGCCTAACATGGAATCTGTTCATAGTTTAGTAGCAATTCAAATGGAAAGACACAATGTGTATGGGGGGCCAAGTGAATAGCAAATTTTAACTTGAGGGGAGGGGTGGATGTAAACCAAAGATGCTATTTTTATCCAGATAATCAAAATAGTACATCTGCAATATCTTTTAAACTACTGGGATGTTGACTTGAAACTTCCAGAGAGTGTCTATGGGGCTCATTAGACCTCAAATTTTAATTTGGGACCAGAGGGGAGGGGGGTTAAATGTTTGTCTCTGATGCAAAAATGGGTCTTGTCTCCAATCTGTCTAAATATTCAGCAATATATGCACTATGAAATTGTCAGATAAATAAAAGGAACTATGTCAACTGCATCTATAAAAATTGCATATTTCCTACATCTTATGAATGGCTCTGTGGGGTTGAGCTGATGCTTGTAGGGTGGATAAAGACACTTCAAATTTTGTGTTGGGTGAGAGGCAGAAACAAATATTTGACTTAAATCTGCCCCCAAAAAAAGAGAAAAATCTGCATTATGATAAACTTTTTCTCCATGAATTTGCAAGGTAATTTGGATGACATAATGCGTAGTCTGACTAATAAGATAATATATTTCTAATATCTTGTGAATATGTTGGGGAATAAGTTGAAACTATCAAAGGGTGTTTGGGAAGGGGATGGCATGGTAACTTCAAATTTTGTGCCTAGGGGAAAGGAAGAGAGGGATACAAATTTTATGTTCAGAATAGTGGTTTGCCTGATAATGGGCCCAAGAAGGAGCAAAATATTTTTTATATGTGTCTTGTATACCCCTCTTCAATGCTCAGTATCTTTTAGAATAGAATTGTGCCTAAATAATACAATCTATTTCTGTCTTGCAATTCAGTTGTAAAGAACTTTTAGTAAATATAAGGTGTCAAAGCAAGTAGTCTAGGGATTGTAATGTCAAATATAATACTCAAAATATTTATGCTGTTTTATTTTGTATTTTTTTTTATTTTGCTGGCGCTAATACCACCAGCTATGCATATCTGTTTCATAAAGCATTTTTTTTGTTACGTTAATGTACTCAGTCTTATTTGGTGTTAAATTGGACTAAAAAGTATTTTGAAGCCTAGACAAATTACATGTACAAACTTTGCATCACCCCAGATAATCTAGCCACTCATTAAGCACTGTGGAAGCCCATTTAGTAGTAGCTATAGGTTTCTAGATCTTCTTATTTTGATAAATAAAGCTTGTTAGACGGGTACTCAAGAGTTTGTTTGGGGAGGGCAGACAATGTGTTGGAGTGAGGGTACAACTTCGAAAGAACCACAAACGAAAATTGCTCAATATATGGACAGTATAAGAAACTAGGAAAGACTTTGTCAAAATAATCCTGGCAAGTGAACTGGATAACCTTTATTTCCTAATACATTAGGGTTGTCAAACTTAGCAAAGAGATTAAGAAACTAAAATTCAGAGTCAGATCTTTTGCTCCTAAAATGCTTTTTGCCATAATTAAGAACTGTTAGCACCATTAGCCAATAAGGTAATGCTATCAACTGCTGCTTGTATATACAACAGTACCTGCTTGTAGGCACTGCTGCTTGTATGCTACCAACATTCCTGATGTTTAAAGACATGTAATAATAATAATTATTCATTATTGTATTTATTTTTCATCTAACACATTTAATTTATGTTAATTGTCCAAATATCCCATTTCTATGTAGACTATAGTGTTTTTCTACATGTCAAGCAATAACAATAATTAGATCTAATTTTCAGTTGTATTTTGTAGTCAGGTATGCCATTGGGGAAGAGCCATGGTCCCCCTAAAGTTAAAACTAGGCCCAGGTCACAGAAAGGAGAAGTGTGATAAAAATGGAGAAATAAAACTAATGGAGAGAAGTGTGATAAAAATTTAGACAGTATCAAAGTATTTATTTTTGTTGTCTTAACACTCGGTTTAAGATTTTCTTCCCCTTCCCCTCTAAAAGTAAATTCAAATTTTACATATGTTAGGATGATCAGAGTTCTTTAAAAGAGGAAAGCTAAATGCCTAAAAAAAGAATGCTTAAGCCACAATCTTCCTTTCCTTTTTACAAACCCTAGGGAGAAATTCCCTATGTGTGAAGGTATGCTGTTAAGTATCCTCAGAAGGTCAGTAATTAGTGCCCAATTCTGGCAAAGATTCTCCTTAAAGTTAATGCACACAATTACTGTCTTGAGGCTGCGAATGAATTGAGTTAATTGGCTTTAAAATACAAAGTTTTAATGTGTTTTTTTATCCTATCATTTTTTCAAATTCTTCACTTCTTAAATTGTATATTTCAGGTTAAGCCCTGGATTTCAATATAATCTACCACCTGGTAATTTTGAAATCAATGGCGGAGGAAGAGCTGCCCCTCCTGTTCCTCCAAGGGCTTACCAGCCTTCTGTCACAAACCAATATAGCTCAGTCTCAAATTACGGCTACCCTTCAAATCAGTATGGAAGTTATTCAAGCCCATATACTTCTGGAATGTATGGCTATGACTACAGACCTCAATATGGGAGCTATGGAGGGTATGGTGCATATGGGGGGTGTGGTCTTCAACAAGACCAGGGGAATCGATTTATCATGTCAGCTGAAGAGAGCTCAAGAGCTGCCTTCCAATCCATTGAATCAATTGTTAGAGCATTTTCATCAGTTAGTATGATGCTTGATTCTACTCTTGGAGCTGTTTATAGCACTTTCAGAGCAGTTCTTGGTGTTGCTGAAAATTTTCAGAGGATGAAAAATAATTTCACAGCTGTTCTGTCAGCTTTGGCAATTATGAAGACATTCAAGTGGTTCTTAAGAAAGATGCTTTACTACATTGGTAAGTTTATTTCTGTTGAGTATTACTGAGTAACTTACTGAGTGTACTCATACAGCTTAAATATGATAGTGGATATTAGGTTATTTCCCAGGGAGGGGGTATGAAATGCAGAAAAAGTGCATTTTTAGGTCACTGGTTTTCATTCTAATACCTTGCTCCAGTATTATCCTAGGTGTGGTTATTACTATACGTGTACATAGTCAAAACATAAGAAAGTCATTATTAAGTTTTATCTGGGGAGATAGGGGCATACACATTGTAAATAAACATTAATTTAGGAGATGAAATATGTTAATTTTGTCATTCTCTTTCTGAAACAAGACCAGGAGAATCGATTTATCATGTCAGCTGAAGAGAGCTCAAGAACTGCCTTCCATCCATTGAATCAATTGTTAGTGCATTTTCATCAGTTAGTATGATGCTTGATTCCGCTCTTGGAGCTGTTTATAGCACTTTCAGAGCAGTTCTTGGTGTTGCTGAAAATTTTCATAGGATGAAAAATAGTTTCACAGCTGTTGATTTTGTCATTCTTCCTGGATCTTTCTGAATATTTTTTGGTATTACTATAAGATGTATTAAATGGTTAATAAGATGCATTAAAAAATATAATGTGTTTTGACTGTAACATTGAAAGGCTTTTTGCAAGAATTTAGGACATTAAGAGTATTGTTATGACCAAGTTAAAACATGTTCCAGAAAAGTTTTCGGGAAGTTTTTTTTTCAGAATAGAATAGAAAAAGACTTTATTTTTAAACTTTTCACAAACACTAAATCGCCAAATATAAGTTCGTGTCACAAAAAAAGGATATAAAGTAACCAACAACTATCACAGTCAAATCAATGAAATTATAATCAGGGACACCAAAACATTAAGAAATATAAAGAAATAAAAAATATAAACAAATAAAAAAATACTAAAGTAGCTGAAATAATGTCATTTTTACTGCATTCCTTTGCTTTTTCAGAACCTTTTGATAGGTGGCTGCATTGGGATGCAGCCATCTATCAGGTTTTTCAGGAAGATTAAAAATACGTATGTTAGAATATCACGCAATATTGAGAAACTATGTCACCTACAAATTCTCCTCTACATCCATGCTCCCTCTGCACGTCTGCTTTTAAAGCTTTATAAAAAAAAAATCCCATTTTTATTTTATTTTTTAAACAGATCTTTTCGATTTTAACTTTAACGATTTGCTTGATAATTTTTATGCTTCATTGGATAAAAAAAAATCTTCAGAAATAAAAGCGTTCTGATGTTTTTAAGTTGTAAAAATAAAATAAGGCCTGCTGTAACAAAATAATTAGAATATGATTTTGAATACTGTTTATGGTTAGTTCTCAGAGCTAAAAAGGGAAAGGAAGAAAAACAGTGAAAACTTCAAAGTGTCAACATTGAAACTTAGGATGAATAAAAGGTAAAAAAAAGGACCGAAAACCAAGAAAGGTTCAATTTCCTGTAACTAAAATTGAAGCCAGTAATATCTGGTAAACCAAAAGGAAAGTGAAACCAAAAGGTCCGAAAACTGAAACCAAAAGGAAACTTTATTTTCCTATTATTGGTTTTCTCCTAATTTTTCCTGTTTTGTGGCTGTTATTGACTTTATTTCGTTTTATTGACTCATTATGGGTTAACAGTTGAAGCAATTGACATTTGAATAACCTCAGGACTTATTGAAAACCAAAGGAAAAAAAATTAAATAGGTTTCTTCTGCTTCGACAGTAACAATTATATTCAAATAGTGATCCACATGGTTTTAAAAATGTAGTAAATGTTTTTCCAGTTTTCAATTTGAATCCTTTTAAGTTCTAATGTCAGTTTTGATTGAAATCTTTTTTTTTGTAGGCTTAGCAAAGGAGAACCCGACAAGGGAGGCATGGACTTCAGCCATGGAACAAATTGGAGGTCGATCAGTGTTGACAGAAAGTGATATTAAGAAAACAAAGTCATCTTGGCCTATATTGATGTACCTTGCAATCATTTCCTCTGCTCCATATGTAATGTGGAAAATATTATCAAGTTTAACCCATTCAGACACTTTAGAAGGTTAGTTCCGTTTATGTATTATTTCTTACTTTATTTTCTTAAAAGTTCTTTAAGGCATGTTCAATGTCATCTATCACTGATGATTATAAAACTTCTTAATCTTAAATCACTTTTAGAAAATTCTAAGCTTGTAACATATCCCTTTTTAAAGTTGGCCTACTTTCTGTTGGTTTACTCCAAAGGCCTACTTGTGGTAATATAGAAAATTAAAACTATTGTTTTATCTAGAGGTTTAAACACTTGATTTTGACAAGAATATTGTTTAGACAAAGACAAAATCTAAGAATAAAAACAATAGAAGAGAAACGGATCCTTTGATGATTTTTTTTGGAATCTAATGACTTACACAAATTTAAAGATGAAAATTTTTGTCAAAATTTAACTTAAATAAAAAAAAACTTTCTAAATTTGAAGAAGTGAGTTAAAATTTATACGCTAAGTTTTGCAAAAATCTAATCCCCAGGGCTCACTTTTGGATACATAGAAGTCTGAAAAGTATTGGTGTATCTAGACACTTCTACAGCTATGTGGGAGGGACTGCAGGCTCTATTTCACAAGAACATAGTTTAGAAAAAGACAACATGTAAACAACACTCTTTGTAAAATATGAGTACTGGCAATTTTGAAAATTTAAACTTCTCAATAAATTTTAGGTGACAAATCTTGGGCAACTGGCGAGACAGAACACTACCTTGCAGTTGCTGAATTCAGTTTCACGCCTGCTTCAGACAAAGAAATCAGCTTTTCTGCAGGACAGCAGTTAACTCTTGCACCAAAAGAGCTGCAACCTCGTGTACGTGGCTGGATTTTGGCTTCAGCCGATGGGGTAAAAACTGGTTTAGTTCCAGCAAATTACATCCGCATCTTAGGCAAGCAACCATCCCGGAGGAAAAACCAGGGCGTTTTGATTACAAAACCGCAGAAAAGCTGTGCCACTAAACTTCCTGATGGAGGTAATAAAAAACGTGTCACCTTTTCTGACACCGTGAAACAAGACATTGATGAAATCAGTTCTTGCGATTCTATGATAGACTGTAAGAGAGAGGAAGTTTGTTAATGGGAAAGTCAATCGTCTTTTTTGATTAATGAAAATAGTTCATCTATATGAGAAATACGCTGCCTTTGTGTATTTTGCTGATTGGAATATGTGATGATTTCTAAGTGAAAATAATGGCATTGTTGCCAGAGGTTATATATAATAATATAATAAAATAAGAAAATATTACCTGCCACCCATTGTCGATGTTCTGTACTACATTGGCATTTTAGCAAACTAGGGATATTAGTGGAGACCAAAGTGAAAGGGAACCACATCTCGGGAAATGTCTTTGTAATTATGTTTTACACATTTTGTGTGGTCCATAGATATTATAGCTTTATAGTCTTTATAGCTTACAGACTTTCAGGAAAATAATTTCCACTTTTGGATTCTTTGTATTTTAATAAAACTTATTTTCGCAACCTGATGTACATCTCGGAGCGCCACGTGTGACACAGTCTGTGCAATGCTTTACACAGTCCGTGCAACGCATTGCACAGTTCCTGCAACTCTTTGCACAGTTCTGCCACGCTTGGAAAACTTTCGCCACGCTTGTTACGCACCACCTGGTGTACGTGATTTCTAAAAATTGACGCCCCCTCGGCTTATGCGTTTCTCATCATCACCAAACGGAGATTTTCTCAAGACAAACCAATATTTAAGAAATGGAAGTGAAATGGAAGAAATACAATAAAACATAGAACAAAAACAATAAAACATAGCTCACAATAAAAAAAAAAATCCTTAATAAGAATACAATTCAAACTAAAAACCAAAATTAGAATTGCATTAGTCATTGCTTCACAGAAGTTCACCTAACACTGATAAAAAAGGTCAATATCGCTTATTAGGCTATGCTGACCTCACATAAAGTAATAATATTTTACACCCTCATAATATGTATATCAAAGCTTATAGAATTTTGGTCGGGAAGAATTAAAACCAGTGCTATTAATATCCTTGAATTTTTCTGGGTTTTTCAAGTCCCCTCCCAGAAAAAAATGATCTCGGAAATGCCCTCGATAATTAGAAAAAATTACGATCTTAATTTTGTGTTAACGTTCGTGTATTTACCAGCCATAATTTTCGAAGAGATTTCGGAGGACCTAATTTCTTTAAGGGAAATTCGGGAAGACTCAATACTTCAGGGATAGTAGAAACACTGATTCAAACTCGAATTCGTTCTGGGAGGGAATTTTGGAAATTTCGTTACGGAGCATGAATAGATAAATCGAGAAAAATCAAATTTCTGAAAATGTGACATAAGTAGGTTTGGTACACATTACCAAAACAGTTTTGCTTTCATTGATAAGTAACTTGTATCAAGTAAATAGCTTAAAAATATATGTGATGTACAAGAATTAAAACTATATTAATCAAACAAACTGCCAAAACTAATTTCATCCTACCATTGACATGACAGGTCGAAATGAACTGACAAAATGACATATCAGTGGTAGTGATGTGACTGATGAGCAATAATTATTTCTATTAGGTTATGCAGACTTCATGTAAAGTAATGACAATAATATTTTAAACCCCTTAATATGTATATGGGCTTTCATAGAACTTTGATCTGGAAGAATTAAAACCAATGCTTTCTGTATCCTTGAAGTGTCCGGGTTTCCCAAAATTATCCCCCAGCTAAAAAAAAGTGTGCAGAACATCCCGATAATTAACGACATATATATCGTGTTAAAGTTCGTGTATTTACGAATCATAATTTTCCGAGAGATTTTGGAGGAGTTAATTTTCTTTAAGGGAAATTTGGGGAAGCCTCAAAACAGCAAGGGTAGTAGAAACACTGATTTAAACGCAACTTCCTTCTGAGAAGGGCTTTTATAAACTATTTTTGTAATTTTGTTAAGGAGCATGAATATATAAAATCGATAAAAATCAAAGTTTTGAAAATGTAATATAAGAACTATAATTATGTAATGAAAATGTAATTACATTACATTTTCAAAGTTTTGAAAATGTAATATAAGTAGATTAGGCAGACATTACCCAAGCAGTTTTTGCTTTCATTGATAAGTAACTTGTATCTAGCAAATGGCCTGAAAATATATGTAATGTACAAGAATAAAACTAAACCATATTAATCAAACAAACTGCCAAAACTAATTTCATCCTACCATTGATGTGACAGGTCGAAATGAAATGACAAAATGACAGGTTAGTGGTAATAATGACAGGAACTGATACAATTCTTAAGAGTGTATTTTTCTTGATATAGAAACGGAATGTGTTATGAAACGGGAGGGCTCATTTATCTTTTGAAACTTTTCTGCTATGGAATTTATGCTACAGAAAGAGAGAGGGGTGGAGTAAAGAGGTGAATACATTAATATACAGGACACAAGTTTACATAATTCTACCTAAACACAATTTATATTAATAGCATTTTACTATATTAAAAAATTTATGTTGTACTAATACAATTTGTATAATTCTCAAATAGAATTTATATATAGATTTACAGCAACAAAATCAGAAATATCTTTTAGAACCGAAAATACTATTTATTTCAAACAAAAGAAGAAAAGATAACAGGGAAATTTTTGAAGACAGTGAATACAACCCAACCGATGTTCTGGCTATATATGCAACAATGGTTAGTAAAATACATATAAAACAAATAGGAAGAAAGCAAATTTATTGAAAAAATTTCACGGATAAAATAAAATTTAAAACTAATCATACAATAAATATTGCAAAAGTTCACAGTGTCCTCAGCTCGCATAGATTCAGCAAAAACTGACAAAAAGAATGAATTACTCATTCATGCTGTTTTAATCGATTAAAATTTGTAACAATTCCTTATTGCAATAAGTAATAATTGCTGAGACGCTTTCAACAAATTTTTTTGATTTAAGTTTAAAAATGTTTATTTTATCGATATTTTTTTAGAAGTTTTTTTTATTTATTTTATATTTCGCCGATGACGGCTGTTGCACATATAGCCGAAATATCCGCTTAGATTGTTTTCACTGTCTTCAAAAATTTCTTCATTATCTTCTCTTTTTTTATGATGGAAAGGTAGTGTTGTTGCTGAGGGTCGAAAAATAAATCAACTTTTTTTCAAACTTAAATTCTAAGGAACTCTAAAGTATTATCTATCCAATCAGGTGTTTTATTTCCTGTTTACTTTCTGGCTTTCAGTCAGAAAATTTCAAACCTTCAGCCCGGGTATTCCTAGGAGAGATCCTGTATCCCCAATTTTTAGAATAGTTGAAAAGCCTGGAATTGAGGGAATTTCACTTGAAATGGGCTAGTTTGACACCTTTTATCGACTAGAATTTCTTGAAGTGGCATTCCAGCTAGAACAACAAGTTGGGTGCATATGTTGGAGCTTTTCTGTAATGCTATTTTTGTCTGTTTCTCATCATGTGCATCATTTATTTTACTAAATTCTCTTATTATTACTAAATTAATTGCTAAAATTGTGCGAGTTTTCAAAAGTGAGGTTCTTCATAAAGTTCTGTAAGTTAAAAAAAAATATATATGAAATTATTGGGTACATTTGTAGGATTACAATTTATTGGATTATTTAGGATTACAACTCAGGTTGACCATTTGGTTCTATTTATGTTACTATCAACTTCTATTATTTTTTATATTGACATTTGGTAGCTTTATACAGCAGTTGGTAGCTTTCGTCAGGGGTATAACAGATAGGGTTGGTGGTTCGTCATATGGTTGTATTTGTATTACTATTAACTTCTGTATATATATTAGCATTTGGTAACTGTATAAAATGGCTGCATTTATTCGTTTTTTGTTTCTGAGTACAGTTTAATCGACTTTCTTTATTAATTTGAATTTGGGGATTTCGCTTATAGGTATATTTTGCTACCCGTTTTAGTGTTATGTGTAAGAACGTGTCTGTATATGGTTTAATAGCTTTGAAATACAATATTATTATTATGCTGTTGGTATTAATTTGAATTTTTTTTTCGTGAATACCTAGCCCAATTGTCTTTTTTTTTTACGGGAGTAATAATTAGTCTGGAATAAAATAAATTACGCAGTTAACTTTTCTTCGTGTCTTTTTTGAGAATATTTTTTAAGTAGTTAAAAATACGAGAAACAAAAGAAACAAAACAGTTATATCATGTCTACGTGACCTGGGAACACAGATGCACTAAAATAATGTTTATCCCCCCCCCCCTCACTGGAAAAACGCGTAAGTACACCATGGCTCTGTGAGTAAAGGCTATACTGGATTAGCGGCCCCAACTCTAATTACCCTCGCATACTCATGGTGAGTCGTTTCAAATAAAAATTCAGGATATAGCTGCATTATTTTATTTGACAATTCCACAAGGGGTTTTTTCATGATCTAAAAGAGGTGAAAATATTAAAGAAAGAAGTGAACTGTACATGGTGGCTTGGGCCATTCCGAAAGCGGGGAGCATTACCCCATAACTTTAAAATATGCAAGCTAGTGTTACGGTAAGATTTACATGTTAGTTAGAAGTTCCACCTATTTTTGATATATTATTTTTATACAAGAGAAATTATCAAAACATATTCTATAAGCTTAGTGACGCTCTGATCTTTTAGACGGCTTAGGAGGAGGGGGTTGAGGGAGGTAGCCCTACTCCTGTTTGCTAAAATTTAAATTTGTTTTAAGTTTGATTTATTGTATGACTTTATTTCTGCTCGACTTTGATTTCAATATAGCTCTTTACTTTTCCCTGAAGAACCTTATTTTGGGAAAATGTTTTTCATAAATTACTTTATGTGCGTTTCTAATTAATATACTTTCTTTTATTGGTTGATAATAATGATAATATTTGCAGTTTTTTTCAGTTGATCGGCTTAAGATTTTTTTCGATTTTGGCTTGCTTTTAAATTTAGGACATAATTAGAATATTTAATCCAAAACTTGAATAACAAATATCCTGTGCAACAAATATTAATAACAGTTTTGCTAAAAAAAAAAAAAAACTTTGGGTGGATGTGGGAGAGGGGAGTGTTGATCCAATGTATTGAAAATCTGATTTTAGCCTCTTGCAAGGCTGAAGTCATCCTGACATTCACCCTGTTACAACCTTAAATATAGCCAAATCCATCATTTTATTACAACAATCTTATTGTGTTGTTTTGTTGCAACTACTTGTTTGTTTAAATCACAGTTTATAGAATTATCCAGTAAGTTTATCGCAGATCATTTCTGGTCTTCGTTCTCGGTTAGCTCCTCCCACTTATTTCTGCATTAGCGGGAATGCGGGTTAGTCTGTTTCCGATTGTTTCTAACAAAGTGCATTATTCGTAATAGCGGGTTTCCACTTGTTTCCGATTAGATCACAGTCTGACTTGTCTACACATGAAAAGATCTGACTTCGCTTATGTTTATATCTGCAAAAACGTTCTCCGGAGCACTCGCACCCCGGTCCGGGTTTTTATAATGGGTGAGATAGAGAATGATCATACTGGATAATACTATAAACTGTGGTTTAAATAAACACATCTCGAGGTCATTTTTTTAAAGAAGGCGATAAATAGCCTCAACTAAAAAGAGTACCCGTAAACTTTGAGGTCAAACACCAAATCTTTCTCGAAATATTGCGCATATGCTATTTCGATTACCTGGATACACACTGTCTTTTGATGTACTTCTGCCTATCTTCCTAAGTCAGAACTTCGGGTCGACTTGACCCCCCCCCCCACCGTCTCTCCCCGAAAAGCCCCCTAGAAGTTCCAAATCGATCCCAAAAGTCATTCTCACAAGAAATCTTATATATAAACCATTGCCAAGTTGCAACATTTATGGTCCTTACTCCAGGGGCTATGGGTTCATATCTTTCAAGAAGGGAAATTTATTGAACCTTTCTGCTATTTTCAACAAAATGGTAATCTCAAAATTTCGGTCCGATGTCATGGTGGCTACAGTGGGAAGATGGGGGGCGAGCTGCCCTCAAATCACTTGATTCTAAAAAAGGGCAATATAATTTCCAATTTCAAAGGCCCATCCCCGTTCCTAGGATATTGCAGATACAATATCTTGATTTGTGTCAGTCCACGTATCGTCCTTTGATTTAGCTTTAAATTTGAATTTCCCTTGTCCTCCCCCTTTCCTTTCTCCAACAGTACTGCTAACAACTCACCGCAGCACCAAACCACCTGAGGCCAACATAGCTACACAGGCTCCTCCTCCATCCCAATCCGTTCAAGTCCTCCCTCATTAGTCTCCCAGGAAGTTCCCGTTTCCCTTAAATCTTCCTTTACGACATCCTCCCACCCCAACCGTGAACGACCTGCTTTCTGTTTAGCCTAGACGGCTGGCTGAAAAGTCAGCCTTTGGAAATCTGTCATCCTTCATCCGTAGAACGTGCCCTAGCCATCTCAACCTTTCTCTCATTATAGCCCTAGAAAGCAGGACTGAACTATACTTTTCGTACAGCCTACTGTTTGAAATTATGGTCAGTCAGTCGGGTACCCAAAGAAATAAGTAGGCAATTTCTCTGGAAAACATATAGCAAATCTTCCTCCGTTTTTCGGAGTGTTCGTACTTCAGAATCATATTTGATCACTGTAGCTTCTAATAAACTAATCTTGATTCGCAGACTTATCTTCCTATTCTTCCAAACTTTTTTTCAACTGTGAAAAAACGCCCTGAGCCTCGGCTATTCTACTTTTAACATCTCCAAGGCACTCACCGTCTTTACTAACAATACTACCAAGGTAAGAAGTTATCCACTTGATCGGTCTTTTTGTTACCCACCATCACCTTTTCATCTTCACTTATACCTAGCTTTACGGCTTAGTCTTCTTAACATTAATTTTTAATCCTATTCTGGCACCCTGAACTTACAAAACCTCTGAAAGTTCATTCATTTTGTTCACAGTTTCATCTAAAATGATTAAATCATCAGCATAATCTAAGTCCAGAGAAATTTTTCTTATCCATTTGATTCCGTGTCCTCCCATTGCCTTTCCTGTGCTGTTTAAGAAAAAGTCCATCAGGATGATCCATACAAATGGGGATAGAACATAACCCTGCTTAATTCCTGATTTAATACAAAACCAGCTACTAACCTAATTTCCTACCCTAACCGCAGCAGTGTTATTCTCGTACATAGCACTAATCATTTTGATGTATTTGCCTGGTATACCATAAAAGGGTAGGACCTTCGCTTAGGATCATCTATCAGCTGAATCGAACGCTAGCTCATAATCAATAAAACAGGGGACTAAAGGTGTTTGATGGCTCAGACACTTCTCAATTATTAACCCAAGAGTGAAAATATGGTCGACACACCCTCTACCCTTTCTATAACCACACTATTCTTCTCTTAAAACTTTGTCTACAGCATCTCTTAAGTCTAAAAAATATCATCATACTAAGTAATTTGCTAATTTTAGAAACTAGGCTAATGCCTTTATAATTATCACATTCACTCCTATCACCTCTGTTATACAGGAGTTTTCCTTAAATCGCTAGCTACTTCCCCTTTGCAAAAATCTTATTTATTATCTTCAGTAACTTATTTCTAACCTCATAGCCACCATATTTAAAAAACTCATTTACCACGCTATCTGCATCTGGAGCCTTGTTATTTTTTAATCCTTTTAGTACTGTCACTAATTCTTCTTCACAAAATAAATCTTCATTCACATCCAAGGTGTTACAAACTATATCGTTTTCCTCCAGATGTTTTCTTGTAACTCTCTGGTTTAGCACATTCTCAGAATATTCTACCCATCTCTCTTTAACTCTTTCCTTATCACCTATTGTGGCCCCGTTCCTATCTTTAACTGGGACAAGTCCGGATTGACTGCTCCCTCTCAATTTATCAACATGTCAGTACAGTATTTTACTATTATGCCGTCTAGCTGCATCTTTTTGAACCATCTAGCTGCAAGTTTTGAGCCAATCGGATACCCAGAATCAAACTCTCCCCCCCCCCATTTCCCTTATACAATCTCTGCAAACAATGAGCAACTTGAGGGTCATGCCATCCCCGGAGGCATATTTGTTGAGCTTTCTGACCATTTTGAACAACATGGCTATCTCAAAATTTAATCGGATATTTTGTTATATCTTGCTGCTTAATCATGCATAGATTATAAAGCTTACAAGATCTTATTGTGCAAAAGATAATTTTTATCTGAAGCGAAGAAACAATATTCTCAGTCCGTTCGCCATCTCTTCAGGACCAAGTTTGAATTTCCCTCGCCCTATCCTTTTTCAATAATACCCCTCTCTTTTCCAAAAGTTTCGTCCCATTCCCCTAGCTGTTCCAGACAAGGTATGTGGATGAACTAAGTACACATGTTGTTTCGATTTGCCTCTTCTCCACTATCCACCCAAAGTCAAGACTTAAAGTCCACTTGACCATCTCCCCTCTTGAACTCCCCCAAACATCACCCTTGTTTAAACATTACCAAGTAGCAACGAAAGACGTAGCGATTGGGGGAGGGAAGAGGGATTTCGCTTGCCTTGTCTCCTGGACTTTAAAAATGGGCCCCAAAAGCGGGCCTGATTGCTTTAAAAACGAAAAAAACTGAATTAATATTATTACTTGGTGATTAGAAAAATTTCTCATTCAATGTACTCGTGAACTTGTAAAAGGAGGCCCTAGACGGTCAATCACTGATCAAAAGCTTCCATCAATCGATTGACTCAAGCATGATTGACCGTCTAGGAACCTGTTTGGCGCTTGAGTCAAGCGCTGACGGTGACTGATGGAAACTTTGAATGACTCAATCATTTTGATCAAAAGCAGTGTTACATTAGCTTTGATCGAGATTGTAGGGTTGATTGACCGCCTTTGGTCTCCTTAATAAACTACGTTCGGTCAACAATGATTCAGCTTTCTTATCAAAAGCACTGACTATTCTTTGGTGCAGGCATAACCATCGTTACATCACAGAAGTCTTACCTAATTTATCTTTTTATTATATGTTTATGACTCCTTACTTCCAATAAGCGTTTTTCAGTTCATTAGACTTTGGTCAAAAGAACAAATTTTCTCGAATCGATTGTCATAAAATTTTTGACTTTTGTAACTCAATAACTTACCCGATCACACGTTGACATGATCTAAAAAACATAGCTACCCGGTGTGGAATTTCTCCACAGAATATACCTTCCCTTGGAAAATTTTCCCAATATGTAAAATAAAGTTCCTATTTTTAAAATATTTGATAAATCACCCCTCAAATTGCGGAAAATTTTCCCCGCAAGCAAAATAACGACCGTATTGCTAATCTAGTAGTGCTTGAAACGTTTAATTTAACCTCCAGACAATTCCACTCCCCTCCCCCACGCGAAGAATTTCCCCAATACGTAAGATAACAGTCGTATTTTTAAAGTCAAGTGTTGAAATCCCCCCCCCCACACGGACAATTCTTCCCCCAGTAAACCCACCTGCAGAAAACTCCGCAGGAAATCCCTCCTCCCGATGATGATTCCTCTAGAAGAATTTCCCCAGGTGCAAAAAAACGATCGTATTTTTAAATATAAAACTATTTGAACAATCCCCCGTGATAAATTCTTCCCCCTGAAAATACCCCCCCCCCCCCCCCGCAGAGCATTCCCTCTCGACAATTCCTCCTTGAAAATTTTCCCATGTTAAAAAAAGATCGTGTTTCTAAGTTTAGGAGTATTTGAAAATCCCCCTCGACTGTTCTCCACAAATAAAATAACAATCATATTTTTCGATTTCGAGGTATCCAAAAAATAAGTTAAGGATTGTTAACTTACCCGCCAGGCATTGTTGAATACTTAATATCCAGATAATGTGACATTTCAACAAGAGGAATGTCAAGTATTTGTGTTCAAGGGTCTTTGATTTTAGTTAACGCAAAAAGTATTAGTGACCCTGGAGGGGGGTGGGGGATTATACATAAAACCCTCGCAAGATTGTACATTTTGCTCCACTGTATAACTTTTATTTGTATTTGTCACCGAACAGTGCCGTCCCTAGCCTAGCTGTCCCCTAGGTGAGTCTCGTACACATGAAACACAAATGTAGAAACAAATCCGTGTTCCTACACAAGCAAAACATTCTTAGATAATTCCTGGAAGGTTTTTTATTTCATCCAGAATTACAAGTATGGCTCAGGGAACTCGAATGTAACCTCCTTCCCAGTCAATTTCTTGTAAACAGCCCCAAACGTATCCACCTGAAATTAAAAAAACGAAAAATATTAGAGTAAATAAAATATGAAATAAAAAACAAATTTCAGAGAAGGAAATATAACTACCTCTTCTCGGAAGGTTGTGTGATTCACATAAGACTTTTCTTTTACTTCTTTCAAGTTGTTTTCCGGAACTGTTGGAAGCCTTTTCTTTATCAAAATTTGGAGGCTTTGGAGTATAAACAAAAAGAAGATTTAATGTTATAGAATTGGTTGTAATGCTTTTTCATGCTAAATAAAATAATTGGTAAATCGTCCTTGATTAAAATGAACAAAACTGGACATTTGCTAAATAACTCAAAATGTGATTCTATGGCAAAGTTTGAAGCTGAAATCCAATTTTCACACCACCCATAGTTCGTTATGACCTCCTGTATCCAGGTAAAACTGCAACCGTTCCTACATTGAGATGTCTTGTACTTTTAAAAAAACAACAAACTGGGAAATTCCAATAGACTGGGGAATTAAACTTGCGAAAATGTATTGCAAACGTAATTAATATACCTGACTAAGTATAGGTTCTGTATTGTATTTAAGTTCATGTCGGGTTCTGGACAATCCCGTCCTGGAGAATTCTATCTGTCAACCACTGGATATTTAAGCCACCAACCAACTATATCCACGGATTAAGTTGCAGAGATGAGAGACAATCCTCCCCGGCCGAGTCGTGCCTAGTATGTTCACACCATTATACTCGGAACCGATGGGAGGGGGGGGGGATTGTGCAAAAAGCACCGTGTTGGGTCATTCGTCAGTACTCAAAATCACACTTCAAAGTAAAAATTATGCTACCGGTAGTTCACCAGTGAGTTGAGCTGTCTGCCATCTATACCAATCGAATAAATTGTGAGAAAGACGAACCCAACCCAATGAGTTATATCCTGTCTAAACGCACCTTTCAACCCATAATTCCAGCGGGGATAGATCGATATTTCCGCTGGCCAAATTTTAAAAGAACATTTTTGCGTCATTGTTCAACCATAAAAATTATACTTAAAGTTGAACATGGCCTAACTCACCAAATAATGTAAGGGATATATTATTAGCACCATAGTCCTCTGAGACGTTATATATATATATATATATATATATATATATATATATATATATAATATATATATATATATATATATATATAAAGGATTATAATACATTTATAAGTTCTTAATTAAGACGTATTACATCCTTTGGTATCTACCCCAACTTGCTTCACTCTTGTGATCTATTGTAGACTCATGTTAGTTGCACCAGCTCTAATCAATTGGATCTGTTCATTATTGTTCTGAAAGAATGTAAAATACTGTCAAAGCCTTGCAGTCACGCAGGACGCGTAATTCTTTGGAAAATAAGAGTTGTGACTAAAATAAAAAATTGGCAGAAACAACATACCGCCACAAAAAACGACTTTTCCACACACACCCCTTGTGTAACGAAAAGCATTACTATCTATACTAATCTTAAATTCGACAAAAAATATGAAAATAAAAAATAAACTTTAAAAATTCAAGCATGGCTCAAAACTAATTTGCTTTAAAACTTGACAAGATTTGAGCTGGATTTAAACCCTATATAAAGATTTGTTTGTTTTTAAGTTGAGTACCATTGTCATAAAATCTTTTAAGCCTTAGAAGTGGGAAAGGAGTTAAGATAAAAACTTGATTTTATTTTAACTTTATCACCCATGCGCGAGTTCATGAAAATTCAGTGACCTGGACGGGAGAAGAGATAAAAGGATTTCGAATTCAACAAAAACCTTCTTCTTTACTTTTAACCATAAGACATGTCTCATGTCAACCCAAACTTTAGTAATGAGTAGATAACTGAAGAGATTAATCACACTCATTTCATTTGAATCAATCTGACTCAAGTTGAGATAAGATTAATTCATAATTACTTAATCATACAATGAATACATTTTGCAAATCCCCCGAAGAATCCTAGCCCTATAAAAGAGGGGGAACACATATGTTTCAATCAAACAGTTCGTAGTAACAAACTGTCAGTAAGGAGTGATCCGGCTCAATAGTAACCAAAACTCTAAAAAAAACAGAATTTTGATAGCAAAAGACATCAAAAGAGTCGACTTATTATGCTGATTTGAAATATATAAGTTTCAATAAGTTTAGTCGTGCCCATTAACGGCTAGGACCCTAAAAAAATTTGCCTGATTTTCGAAAAAGGTGGGGGAACCACCCAATCAAGTCATAGAATGTTGATGAAAACCACACCATCAGGTTGAGCGATTTAGAAAAACCCTACTGTAAAGGTTTCAAGCTCCTATCTGCAAAAAATTGGAATTTTGTATTTTTTTTTTTGCCAGAAGAAAGATCACGGGTGCGTGTTTATTTGTTGTTTTTTTTTTCCCAGAGGTGATCGTATCGACCCAGTGGTCCTACAATATCGTGAAAGAGCTCATTCGAAAGGAAATTAAAAGTTCAAGTGCCCTTTTTAAGTGACTAAAAAGATTGGAGGGTAACTAGACACCCTCCCCACCCCTTTTCCCCAAAATCATCCGATCAGAATTTTGAGATAGCCATTTTTTTTCATCATAGTTGAAAGAGCCAGTCTATGCCTTTAGATATAACATGACAATCCCCCCTCCCATAGCGTTAGGGGAGACACCTTTAAGTTATAAAACTTTTCCATTGTTTTCACATAGTATTTGTTATTGGGAAGTATGCATACATTTTAGGGTGGGGGGAGGGGGGTAAATTTTTTTGCTGAGGGTTATTCCACGGCGAGGGAAGTTTCCAGAGGGTAAATTTGTCAGGGGAAATTTGCAAGGATTCCTATGCAAAATTCTTTTTATATGTCGTGCTTTCTCTTTTCAGTCTCAATTTTACGCGTGGAGTTAAGAGCGATTGTCCTGGGTAAATTTTCACCAGGATTGAATTGTCCAGAGGATATTTCCGTTTGGAGGGTATTTATGTGTGGAGGGGGCCAGATTTCCTGAGAGTTTTGAAAAAAACGATCAGAAATTAAAGAAGTTTTTTCTACTGAAAGCAAGGAGCAACATTAAAACTTGAGACGCACAGAAATTATTACGTACATGAAGGGGTTTGTCTCCTCCTCAACACCTCGCTCTTTACGCTAAATTTGGAAATTTGTCCTAATTCTTTAAGAACGACACCGACAACACAAGGGTCGTTTAATTAGAACAATAAGAAGCTTTTCTAAAATGTGCTAAAAAACTTTAGTGTAAAGAGTGAGGTGTTGAGCAAGAGGCAAACCCCTTCATATACATAATAATTTCTTTTCGTTTTATGTTTTAATATTGCTCCTTACTTTCAGTTGAAAAAACTTTTTTTTTTTATTTAATTAAGCACTAAATCAAATGAAGAACAAAGTTAAACACATTAAATAAACTAATAGACTCCAATCAATACTACAGAAAAAGGAGAAAAAAAGGAATAATAATAATCACACAGAAACCAAGTCTCTTGAAGGTACCAAACGAGTGACACTCTCGAACCAAACAAAAACTCACGAGGTTTGATCTGGATTTAAACAATATCTGAGGACACGCTCAAAACCATTTCAAAGAATCCCTGAAGCCTTCTAAGTAGGAAAGGAGAAGAGATAAGAACTTGATTTTTTTTAGACCTTTGTCAACCCAAGAGAAGCACTTACCGAGTTCATGAAAATTCAGTGACCAGGACAGCAGAAGAAGTGAAAGCGTGTACTTGGTTAAGCCTCCATCGACTTTAGACCTATTGACATAGGTCACATAGACCTATTGCACCCTTATCCAGCACTTTACCAGGCCAAATTTTAAATTTTTATTGAAATTTTTATTTTCCTATATGCATTCATTTGTCAATGCTGTGGATGTATTTGGCTACTGCATAGTCTAGAGGACAATGTAGCTCTCTTAAAAGCAAGATTATTGGACATTGTGAAAAGGACGTCCAGAAAGGAAGTTCCGATGTAGAAACTGCCCCGGGAAATGCTAGATGGCGTTGGTTGCACCCCCCCCCCCCCAAGACAAACTAGAGTTGCCAAGTTCTCATCTGTTTCTCAATATATTTACATCACGGTTTGTATGACTGGTGATTAATATATAGCAAGCAGGCTAAGGACAGAGAGCAATACCCCCCCCCCCCCCCAGAACAAACCATTAAAAAAAGTTTCAAAACACAAGCATCACTGATAAAGCACCCTTATCCAGCAAAACAAAAGAAATTCAAAACAAATTTAATTTGAATTTTGTTTAGTAATATAAGATGGCGTCCCCCTCTAAGACACAATAGTGTTCCCAGCGTTCGTATCTGTTACTAAGTCTTTTTGCATCAAGGTTCTTAGGTTACATCAAATTAAATGATGAAAGGAATCCCAAATAAGTGAATTTACTGGCACAAACGAATTTCCCATGTTCTTTGGCTCAAGATGTTTCAAGATCAGTGATAGTAGTAATTAAGACATACAAAGCAGGCAAAGAGCGGAGAGCAGTACCCCCCCCCCCCTAAAACAAAATCATTGATAAAAAAAAATTACAATAATTTAAATTATAAGCACCACTGCCATTGCATTGTTATCAGCAAAACAAACTTCATTCAAATTTTTGCTTGGAATAAAAGATAACGTTGCCCCCCTCCCAGGTATAATGGCGTTCCCAATATTAGTTTCGTAATAGTTGGTTTAAAGCTTACTTTGTGTTCAATGTTTGTTAGCTGTGCTTTGTCTAGATGGACTTTCATGATTCTAGACCCATCTAGCTTGATACGAATTCTCTTCCCTACGATTTCTGCTGGATTGACAAGGTCTTCTAAGATAGCATCATGAACGGCCATCAACGTACGGCTGAAAAGAAACAATACATTAATCAGAGTCCATGATACAAGAAGTCTAACAGCTACAAACAGTTTTTGGACCAAAAGGTCCAAAAACTGTACACCAAACAGTACACCAGTACAGTACACCAAAAGGTACACCAAAAGGTGTACTGTTTGTGGGGTTTATGCAGCTGGGAACATTGCTGCTGCAGATTCTTACTCTGAAAAACACACAAAAAAAGTGCACCCTAAATTTTAGTGAATTTTAAAATGCACTGCTCCAGAGACCCCAAAGAAAGCTATATGTGCACTTCTTCCATTCTTAGGGATAAACTAGGATTTTTATTATAATTAATATCAGCTTTCCCAAGAACCCCAACATAGACGCGCTTTTCAACTCTTTCGAGTCAATACTGGAAGCCTGACAAGAGAAAGTCAGCATATATATAAAGCATCAGATGCACCCCAACTTATCACACCACAAAGTAATTGGGGTGTTTCAAGTAATTTCATTTTCTGGCGTCTTGTCAAAGGAATTTTACTTAGCGTCAAAGTATTTCAATAAGAAAAAATGACCTCTAAAAATACACCTATCAAGACCTATTCAAAAAAGAACTGTTTTGACCTATCCAAAAAAGAACTAACTTCAAGAACTGTTTTGATCATGACATTACCCATTCCAAGAGAGCCTGTGTAACCCAATAGCTCCTTTGGCAATTGAGCAAAAGGGAGAAAAGAGCTTGAGAAATAGCTTATTCTGACACTTTGATAGACCTATAGAGAGCTATTCAGAACAGAACAGGAGACATGCTGACTTCAAAAACTGCTTCGATCCATGAATGACATCGCCTGTTTTCACAGAGCTTGTGTAACCCAACACGTCCTTTAACAATTGAACAACAAGCTGAAAAGAAACAATACATTGTAGCTGAAATCCATGGTACAAGAATTGTGACATTTTCAAAGGGTTTGGGAACCAAAAGGATATATTGCTTGTGCAGTTTTTGTAGCCTTGCTGCATATTCAAAGGAATTCATGTTGGGTTATATAGCAGCTGATAAAAAAGGATTTAAAGGAGGGTGTTAAATTAAAATGCAAGAGGTTGAGAGATTTAAATCTCAAACCGAAGAGGCTTAGCACACTTATGGAGCTTAATTCTGGAGGCAATGTTTATAGCAGCACAAAATATACCCATTCTCTTGTCGCCGCTTTTCGAAACTACCAAGATATTTTCGAACGTAGATTTAGATGAGCTCTATAGGAGACAATACCAGGAATTTGTCGACAGTCGAAGACGATCCATTCCAGGCTAAACCGAATGAAAAGGTCTGTCAGAACCGATAGTTAAGAAATTAAAAGATATTAAAAGATAGATGACATTGGAGAAGCTGGTGAAGTAGATTTTAAGGAAAGTGTTAGATCAGAAGTGGATTAATTTTGACATTGTCCCTAACTATAATCTATTTATAAAATACAACCTACTGATAGCTCATAATGAAAAGAGCCAATATTGCGACATAGTAGTAACCCAACACAAACAAGTTCATCACTTTATTTGACATAAAGTGTGCTTCGTATTGTGCATCCAAAAAATATGGTTCCTATTGATTTCCAATGCCCAACAATATTGAAAATACTATGTCTGGAAAAAGCAAAAAAAAAACTACATATGAAATGCCAAAGAATGTGGCTCAAAAATTCAACTGAATTATTTTAGTATTTTATATTGAGTCAATTAAATATATTAAAAACTTTCTGAAGGGTAAAGAAAAAAACTTCATTGCCCCTATTTCTGACCCTTGGTTTAACAAGTTTAGTGAGTATCCTCCTCAATACAATAAAAATGTATGTTCAGGTGTTTCAAGTTTCCCCTCCGCCTACCCAAAAAAACACGTTCGTACCGAAATTTAGACTTTTTAAACACATACTCTTTTCAAAGAAAAGAAAAAATCTTATTAAAAATTTATTTAAATCTAAAAAGTATTTTATTGAAAATAAATCTCCTACTTTGTTAGATACACAAAATCTCCAAGTGCAGCATTAATGTTTCTCTCTGTCTATGAATAAAAAGAATAAGAATAAAATTGGATGAGGTGAGGATTGGATTGGACACGTCCGTACACAGCTTTGACACGGGGAAGTTCATTTTCAAGGCAAAATTTGAGTAGCAGCAGAGGGGGAGAGGATTGTATGTCTTTTTGGACACGTATACCTGAGATACAAGAGAGCAAAATTATTAGCACTTAAAAATGAAAAAACTAAAAGCAATTTTTTTTACACTTAAACATCCTAGAGAAAACAAATTATGAGGAAAAGAAATACCTTCTTGGCCTTTTCTGTTTCTGAGCCTTGGTTCTACGAGTTGGTTTAGGGAGTATCCTCCTCTGAGCAATAAAAACAACATGTTTCCCACTGAATTTCTTCTCAAGCTCTCTAACAAGGCGAGTCTGGATCTTTTGGAAGGCTTTCAATTGAGGTACAGGTACAAAAACAATGATTGCCTATGAAGTAGACAGAATCAAAACTTTAGAGGATATTAAGATAAATTCTTGACCATTGAAGACTTTATGGAGGTTTAGAACCCCAATCTTGCTTTATCGAACCCACAACCCCAGCATCCACCATTTATCGCGTTTTAGTCTGCCTTTTCCAACCCCAAACCAACAAAGCAGGACCTTTTATTGAGTTTTAGTCTGGCTTTTCCAATTCCAAACCAATGAAGTGGGACCTTTTATTGAGTTTCAGTCTACCTTTTCCAATCCCAAACCAACCAAGCAGGACCTTTTATTGAGTTTTAGTCTTCTTTTTCCAATCCCAAACCAACCAAGTAGGATCTTTTCTTGAGTCTATTTTTTTCCAATCCCAAACCAACGAAGCAGGACCTTTTATTGAGTTTTAGTCTTCATTTTCCAATCCTGAACCAACCAAGCAGGATCTTTTATCAATTTTTAGTCTTCATTTTCCAACCCCAAACCAACCAAGCAGGACCTTTTATTGAGTTTTAGTCTTCATTTTCCAATCCCAAACCAACCAAGCAGGACCTTTTATTGAGTTTTAGTCTTCTTTTTCCAATCCCAAACCAACCAAGTAGGATCTTTTATTAAGTCTATTTTTTTCAAATCCCAAACCAACGAAGTAGGAGCTTTTATTGAGTTTCAGTCTACCTTTTCCAATCCCAAACCAACCAAGCAAGACCTTTTATTGAGTTTTAGTCTTCTTTTTCCAATCCCAAACCAACCAAGTAGGATCTTTTATTGAGTCTATTTTTTTCCAATCCCAAACCAACGAAGCAGGACCTTTTATTGAGTTTTAGTCTACCTTTTCCAATACCGAACAAACCAAGCAGGACCTTTTATTGAGTTTTAGTCTTCATGTTCCAATCCCAAACCAACCAAGCAGGACCTTTTATTGAGTTTTAGTCTTCTTTTTCCAATCCCAAACCAACCAAGTAGGATCTTTTATTAAGTCTATTTTTTTCAAATCCCAAACCAACGAAGTAGGAGCTTTTATTGAGTTTCAGTCTACCTTTTCCAATCCCAAACCAACCAAGCAAGACCTTTTATTGAGTTTTAGTCTTCTTTTTCCAATCCCAAACCAACCAAGTAGGATCTTTTATTGAGTCTATTTTTTTCCAATCCCAAACCAACGAAGCAGGACCTTTTATTGAGTTTTAGTCTACCTTTTCCAATACCGAACAAACCAAGCAGGACCTTTTATTGAGTTTTAGTCTTCATGTTCCAACCTCAAACCAACGAAGCAGGATCTTTTATTCAGTTTTAGCCTTCATTTTCCAACCCCAAACCAACCAAACAGGATCTTTTATTGAGTTTTAGTCTTCATTTTCCAACCCCGAACAAACCAAGCAGTATATTTTATTGAGTTTTAGTCTTTTTTTTTAATCCCAAACCAACCAAGCAGGATATTTTATTGAGTTTTAGTCTTGTTTTTCATCCCCAAACCAACCAAGCAAGATCTTTTATTTAGTTTTAGTCTTCATTTTCCAACCCCAAAGCAACCAAACAGGATATTTTATTGAGTCTAATTCTTTCCAACCCCAAACAAACCAAGCAGGACCTTTTATTGAGTTTTAGTCTTTATTTTCCAACCCCAAACCAACCAAGCAGGACCTTTTATTGAGTTTTAGTCTTTTTTTTTCCAATCCCAAGCCAACCAAGCAGGATCTTTCATTCAGTTTTAGTCTTCATTTTCCAACCCCAAACCAACCAAGCAGGATCTTTTATTTAGTTTTAGTCTTTATTTTCCAACCCCAAACCAACCAAGCAGGATCTTTCATTCAGCTTTAGTCTTCATTTTTCAACCCCAAACCAACCAAGCAGGACCTTTTATTTAGTTTTAGTCTTTTTTTTTCCAATCCCAAGCCAACCAAGCAGGATCTTTTATTCAGCTTTAGTCTTCATTTTTCAACCCCAAACCAACCAAGCAGGATCTTTTATTTAGTTTTAGTCTTTATTTTCCAACCCCAAACCAACCAAGCAGGATCTTTTATTGAGTCTTTTTTTTCCAATCCCAAACCAACGAAGCAGGACCTTTTATTGAGTTTTAGTCTTCATTTTCCAACCCCAAACCAACCAAGCAGGATCTGTTATTTAGTTTTAGTCTTTATTTTCCAATCCCAAACCAACCAAGCAGGATCATTTATTCAGTCTATTTTTTTACAATACCAAACCAACGAAGCAGGACCTTTTATTGAGTTTTAGTCTTCATTTTCCAACCCCAAACTAACCAAGCAGGATCTATTATTGAGTTTTGGTCTACATTTTCCAATCCCAAACCAACCAAGCACTTCATTTTCCAACCCCAAACTAACCAAGCAGGATATTTTATTGAGTTTTAGTCTTTTCTTTCAATCCCAAGCCAGCCAAGCAGGATCTTTTATTCAGTTTTAGTCTTTATTTTCCATCCCCAAGCCAACCAAGCAGGATCTTTTATTGAGTTTTAGTCTTCATTTTCCAACCCCAAACCAACCAAGCAGGATCTATTATTGAATTTTGGTCTTCATTTTCCAACCCCAAACCAACCAAGCAGGATCTTTTATTGAGTCTTTTTTTTCCAATCCCAAACCAACGAAGCAGGACCTTTTATTGAGTTTTAGTCTTCATTTTCCAACTCCAAACCAACCAAGCAGGATCTGGTATTTAGTTTTAGTCTTTATTTTCCAATCCCAAACCAACCAAGCAGGATCATTTATTCAGTCTATTTTTTTCCAATATCAAACCAACGAAGCAGGACCTTTTATTGAGTTTTAGTCTTCATTTTCCAACCCCAAACTAACCAAGCAGGATATTTTATTGAGTTATAGTCCTTTTTTTCAATCCCAAGCCAGCCAAGCAGGATTTTTTATTGAGTTTTAGCCTTCATTTTCCAACCCCAAACCATCCCAAGAAGGATCTATCATTGAGTTTTAGTCTACATTTTCCAACCCCAAACCAACCAAGCAGGATCTTTTATTGAGTCTATTTTTGTCCAATCCCAAACCAACGAAGCAGGACCTTTTATTGAGTTTTAGTCTGGCTTTTCCAATCCCAAACCAACGAAGTAGGACCTTTAATTGAGTTTCAGTCTACCTTTTCCAATCCCAAACCAACCAAGCAGGACCTTTTATTGAGTTTTAGTCTTCTTGTTCCAATCCAAAACCAACCAAGTAGGATCTTTTATTGAGTCTATTTTTTTCCAATCCCAAACCAACGAAGCAGGACCTTTAATTGAGTTTTAGTCTACCTTTTCCAATCCCAAACCAACCAAGCAGGACCTTTTATTGAGTTTTAGTCTTCTTGTTCCAATCCAAAACCAACCAAGCAGGATCTTTTATTGAGTCTATTTTTGTCCAATCCCAAACCAACGAAGCAGGACCTTTTATTGAGTTTTAGTCTGCCTTTTCCAATACCGAACAAACCAAGCAGGATCTTTTATTGAGTTTTAGTCTTCATTTTCTAACCCCAAATTAACAAAGCAGGATATTTTATCGAGTTTTAGTCTTCATTTTCCAATCCCAAATTAACCAAGCAGGATCTATTATTGAATTTTAGTCTACGTTTTCCAACCCCAAACCAACCAAGCAGGATCTTTTATTGGGTCTATTTTTTTTCCAACCCCGAACAAACAAAGCAGGATCTTTTAAAAGTTTCAGTCTGCCTTTTCCAACGCAAAACCAAGCAAGAAGGACCTTTTATTGAGTTTTAGTCTTCCTTTTCCAACCCCAAACCAACCAATCAGGATCTTTCATTGAGTTTTATTCTTAATTTTTCAACCCCAAAGCAACCAAACAGGATGTTTTATTGAGTTTTAGCCTGCCTCTTCAGACATCATACCAGGCCAGCATAGCATTTTAGCGCAAATTTTTAGTTTGTAATTCGACAACCTAACCCACACTAGAATTGACTTCAATTTAGAATTGAAGAAGAATTGACTACGAGAGCACTTGATAATCCAATGTCTGTTATTCTACTCATTTATGATAGTGTGTGTCCTATTAAGTTAAAGAAAGTGAAGAAACAGGAACCTCGTAAGCCATGGATAACGAGTGAAATACTGGAAGAAAGAAAGCTAAGGATCGAGCTTTATCAAAGATATCTAGATGATAAAAGCGATGTTTAATATGAATTGTTCAAAAAACAGCGCAATTTAGTGAACAAATTACGTCGCAAAGCTATGGCCGAATATTACGATAGAAACTTTTCAAATAGTAAAGGAAATATGAAAGAAACATGGAAACTGATAAATGAAGTGACCAATGTGAATGCTGAAATTAGAAGGAATGAAGTACAACTTCAAGGGTTCGCCCCCTGATGATAAGTCTGGAATTGCAAATGAGTTGGTAATTTTTTCTCTAATATTGGTATTAAAGTACAAAATAGTATAAAAAATAGATGCCAACAGGTTCAAGAATACATTTTATGTGATAATAGAGGTGAGAGTTTCGAATTAGCCTGTGATCCGTGTACAAGTGATGAACTGCTTAAAATAATCATATCTCTGAAATCAAATTCTGCGGGAGTGGACGGCTTATCCCTTCGAGCGTTTAAAGCAATAATGCATTATATTCTACCGTGTCTGCTTTTTATAATAAACCTGTCACTTGAAAAGGACATTTTTCCTGATCAGCTAAAAGTTGCGAAAGTGACACCACTTCATAAAGGTGGCCCTAAAAAGGAAATTGAGAATTGAAGACCAATTCCTTCCTTCCATTGTTTTCGAAACTATTAGAAAAAGTTGTTCATAAACGTCTATATAGTTTCCTACAGGCTAATGGTTTGCTGAGTGAGACCCAATTCGGATTTCGCAAAGGGCACTCGACGATGAATACTTTGCAACAACTTATGGAATCAATTAACAGTGGTATGGACAGAGGTGAAACACCATTTATAGATTATTCGATACAGTTGATTTTCAAACTCTGCTAAGTCGGATGGAGTCGTTAGGTGTCCGCGGAAAGTGCTTAAAGTGGTTTGAAAGTTATATCACAGGGAGCTCCCTCAAAGAGTGTTGAATGATGTGGGCTCAGCAGCATTTCCAGTGACCTGTGGAGTAACACAAGGATCGGTGCTCGGTCCGCTGCTTTACCTCATCTATGTTGATCTCATGCGTCTTTATTTGAAACACGTCTTTTTTGTGTCTTTATTTTATGTTTCTTATCTCGTTTGCTGATGATACCGTTTTAACTGTTTTTGCCTCACCTGTAAAGGAGCTGGTGAGAAAAGCGAATCTCGCATTGGAAAGGCTGGAGATTTTCACTTCATTATGTCTATTGTGTGTAAATGTTCACAAGACATTTTTAATGACGTTTTGTAGAGTTGGTACACCACTGGATATGTCTGGCCAGGTAACTTTATGTGGTATTCTAGTTCAGCAAGTTGATCATCTCCGCTACCTTGGTTTTTATCTTGATTGCCATCTGGCATGGACCTGTCAGTGACGCAATTTCATCAAAAATTACCCGTGGGGTAGGAATACTTCGACGTCTTTCTCTCCTTTTCTCCTTTCTCACTTTCTCCCTCAAAGAACGCTTTTAACTATATATTATTCGTTGGTTTATCCATATATCTCCTACGGTTGCCTCCTATGGAGCAGTAACTACTTATGCAACTATAGAAGAGTGCAGGTTCTACAAAATAAAGCTGTTAGAACAATCGGTAGGTGTGTCCAGGATGTACATGACACATGTGCTTGTTTTAGGTCCCTGAAGCTCCTTAATGTAGGTCAGACAAGAGATTACCAAGCTGCAGTATTTGTGTTTCAGTGTAAGAATGGTTTAACCCCTGATGGTTTTAAGAATTTTTACCAAATTAATAGTGACCTTCATAATTATGGAACTATGCAAAGTGATAATATAGTTGTTGATTTGCGTCGTGGTACCAGGTCTTCATTTTCAATGAAACACCCGGGTCCATCAGTATGAAATGAGCTACCATTGAGCATTAGAGCGGCGGAACACGTACCTCAATTTAAAAAGAATTTAAATGATTATTTTTTGGGGGGAATTTGTTAATTTTTATTAGGGCTGGTAGGTTGGGTAGGGGAGGAAGAGGAGCTGGAGAGGTAAGGATGGGCTGTGAAGGTAAGGGTGGGTAGGGGCTAAGGTAAGGTTGGAAGGGCGGGGTGGGGAGAAGGAGTTGAGTATTATGAGAGATGGTGAATGGATTTGCTATTATTATTTTTCTTTTATATTTTATTTATATATTATTATTTTTAATTCAGTTATTAATTCATTTATCTATATTTTTCTATTCATATATATAGATTATAGTTTATCTATTTTTGGTTTATTTATAATAGTTTTAATTAAATAGTTGAGGTCAATGGAAATAGTTGAGTTAATAGGTATGTAGTTACGTAGACTTTCGCGCGATCGCAAACCTTCACAGGTTTTCTCCAGCGCGAAATTGTTGTTTAATTTACTTATTTGTTTGTGAATGTGGATTAATAAACGTATGAACTTTAGATTTGCCAATTTCCAAAGTACCTATAGTTTACTTACTTTCTCAGCAACCTTAAGATATCCAAATTAGGGGCAATTCTCTATTTATAGACGACACACACACAGAGACGACACACACCTATACATGAAGGTATGCAAATATGTTTTGCAAAATATAGTTTACTGCACGAGGAACATAAGAGGTACAAAAGGATTATGTTGACTTAAAAAGAAACCCAGCAGATTAAATGACAAAAAATAGGAAGACATAGTATTAAAGCCTATTCTTGACAAGTCAAATGACTAATTACGTCTCCAAAGTGAAAACATCTTTTTTGGATTTCTTGAACTTTAAAGAGCTTGCTCTCAACTAGTGTTGGTAAGCAGGAGAGGGGCAGTTCCCCCCGTCAATCAAAATCAATACTTTCTCTTTTAATAATGCCTGAAAATTATTGTCCTGAATGTAGAAACCCAGCAACCAGTGGGACAGTTGAGTGCACTAAATGCAGCCAATGGTGGAACCCCAAATGTGCAAAGATTACTCTTGATTTAAGAGAGAAGTTACCGAAATGGCCTTACTTAAACTTTGATTTTCCCACTTCCTCTTTGATTACAAGTGATGAAAAACTTTCTGGCAAAGTTACGCCAAAAGCAAGCCCTAGATCTGTTGCGAAAAACATGCCTAGTCACTCTCAGATCCTCCAATCCCCAAGCAAAGACAATAACTTGAGACAGCGTTCAAAAATAAATGCTCTACCCTTGAGAATGAACTTTCAGCCCGTGATTCTGCTATCTATAAGCTTGACAATGAAGTCAAGTCTGTTTCTGAGAAGCTTTCGATTGGAATGCAAGAATGCCGGAAGCTAGACATTTTAGTAGATGATAAAACAACAACAATCGACTCTCTGAAGATGGTTTCAAAACTGGTTTACCCTGGATCAAATCCCAAGCGGCCATGAACTTAGTACCCAGCCAGCCGCCCAAAATAACCAACGCGAAATGAATGCTGCAAGTGTGACGTCAGTTAAATCGGATACACCCCTTCCAAGTGCGATGAATAGTAATACTGACATAGCCGCAAGCGATGAGAATAATGTGTGATTCCGATTGACAAGTTACAGGAAGAGGACTTACGTATCATTTTCGAGAAAATAATCACGCCACCATATAAAAGAGTGTTGGTTCTTTTGGAATGGTTTTTGCAAGAGGGGAGCCAGTTGCAAATTTGTTCATGAAAATAAAGTGACTCCGGTAAACAAAAATAAAGTTCGACCTCGCCCTGAACAGCCCAAGTCAAAAGGGGTGTGTAAATTTTTCGAAAAAGGAGCATGTAAATTTGATATTCACTGCCGCTTTCTACATCATGTTATAGTTTCCTTGCTAAGTCATGTAGTAGTATTGAATGTGTCCTTGATCATATAGAGATGTGCCCTCGTTTTAGACGCTTAGATGAAAATTGTAGACTAGCGCATTTTAACCGTATTGACCTAAGCTCATCCAAAAACGCCCACCTTCGACGACGCGAACAGCAGAAAATCCAAAACAAACCCTCTTGGGATGTAGAAAAAAGGGGACAGTCTTGGGTTCAAACACAGGCCTACCTTCCTGGGGAATCCAGCACCCATTTTCAGTGCATCACCCCTCCTATGACACATCCCAGGAGCCTCTCAGACCCCCTCCCTTCTCCTCCCCCACCTATCCATTTTCATCAACAGCCAATCAACAACCAGCCCCGTCCCTATTCTATTCCCTCCCCTTTACCCCTTTCCCTGAAGAAGGAGAAAGTTGTTGGTGACTTCAGTTTAAATAATCCTATTGCTGCTCCAGTCGCCATAGGGGGCAAGAAATCCCAAAATAAACCTTTTTCCCGGGAGTTCCACGACAAACGTTACGTATTTCCTTTCTTTACAGCAACACCAAAAGTTTAAATCTAGAGAAATTTACTGAACTTCAGACCATGGCTCAAATGCTTGGCTCTTCCGTTACCTCAGTTTCTGAGGTCCACCAACAAGATCTTAATTTATTGAGGATTCCTAACTTTTCTTTTATTAAACTTCGGCCTGATGACCATCCCCTTGGGAAAAAAGGAAGAGGAATTATGACCCTCGTGCACGAAGATTTTAAACCTCAGCTTTAAAAACATACCTTTTCTTGAAGATAATGATGAAATTATTTGGGTCAAAGCCCAACCTAAGCGACTCCCTAGGCCGCTCTCTGCCGTAGCAGTCTGCGTTTTCTATTATTCACCTGGTCAGCCCGCTGTGGCAAGAAAGGCTTTTTGGGAGAAGCTGCAGGAATCGACAGACTACGTCCAGAGAACTCACCCATATTTTGGAGTAGTAATGCTAGGAGATGCTAACGAACTCGATAGCAAATCGCTGGCCAGGTCACTTAACCTTAAAACTCTAGTCGATTTCCCAACAACTAGGGGGAATACTTATCTGGATGTAATCCTGACAGATCTTTCGGAATATTACCAGAATCCAAGTAAACTAGCACCACTTGGTGGAAGTTATTATATGCTACAGTGGAACCCCTTGAAAAAAGTAAAAATTAAATATTCAGTAACCGAAGTCACTTCAAGGCCGATCACTGACCATGGTCTACTGCAATTCGGTGACTGGGGAAAAAACTGGGTCGCGGTCTCTTCAGCTAAAGACTTGGATTCCCAAGCAGAATAATTCCATAGTAAGGTAAATTCAAAATTTCTCGAGTGCTTTCCTGAATGTAAGACTAAATTCTATTCTAGTGATAAACCATACGTAAATTCAAAAATAAAGCGACTGATAAAACATAAATTGCACCTAATACGAAAAGGTCAAGAGAACCAAGCAAAACAGTTGGTAAACCAAATAAAATGGAAAATTAAAGAGGCTCAAGCAAATTACTGTGAAAATGAAGTTGACCGTCTTTTGGAGTCCAAGCCTTGGCAGTTCTTCAGTAAAGTAAAGTCTGACTGGTAAAAGTTCTCAACCAGTTGACTTCATGAAGGAGGAGCCTCTAGAGAAAACTGCGAATGATTTAAATGCCAATTTTTTGCTTCAATTGTGCAGTCTTACCCCCCTCTTTCACCTGAGGATCCTCCAGTAAATTTAACTACTCCTTCAGATGATAATCTAATTGCTGATATTTCACCGGCAATTATAATCCATAAGCTCTCTTTGTTGAAAAGAACTTCCGTTGCCCCTTTTGACATTCCAGTTGCTCTCATTAAAGCGTTTGCTAAAGAATTATCATTTCCCCTTCAGATAATTTTCAATAATATAACAAAAACAGGATATTTTCCACAGAAATGGAAGAAAGGGTTTATTACCACCATTCCAAAGAAAGGGGCAGCTAATGATTTCTCTGGTGTTCGGCCGATCACAGTTACGTCAGTTTTAAGTAGAATACATGAAAGCTTTGTTGCCGCATGGCTGAAAAAGTATCTTTTGAAAGTAACTGATCGAAAGCAATTTGGTAACATCCCTAAGTGTTCGACAGTTCATTACCTCGTTAATTTAATTGATTTTATTTTAAAACACCTGGATGAACTTGTAAAATGGTTAAATTTAATTGCAATTGATTTCAGAAAACCATTTGACCTTGTTGATGACAAAATCCTTTTAGAAAAATGGCGGAAAAAATATATCCAGCTTTATTATTAAAATTATCAAGAGCTTCTTTCCACTTCTCTGCCAGTTTTTTGTGGAATTCCACAAGGAACTGTGATCGGGCCGCTGGGCTTTCTCCTCATGATAAATGAAATTGCTGCTGAGCTGGAGGACAGACGGAACAACGTTGACGACTTGTCCTTAACGGAAATCGTGTCTAAGGATTCGAAGAGCAATGCCGCTGGTTTCATCGACCAAGTTACCTCAGAGGCGGCTGAACTAAACATGGTCGTGAATAAAGACAAATGCTCGGTCACGACATTTTCTTTTCTTCAGAATACTCAACTGTCTTTCGAACCTCCTATCACTTCCGAGCTAATAAGCCATAAAATAACTTTACTTGGTGTGGTGATTTCTTCTGACCTCTCATGGCGGGAGAATACAAAGACAATTGTAAAAAAACTAACGGCGCTATCCAAATGCTAAAAACACTAAAAAAAATTTCGAGCTCCTAAGGACAAGCTGAAACTAATATTTTACACTTTCATCCACCCCTTAGTTGAATATGCTTGTCCGGTTTGGCACTTTGCCCTTACCCAGGATGAAACTGATAAAATAGAACGAGTTCAGAAGAGATCACTGCAAATCATTATGGCGGTTCCCCTCTACCTTACTCCTTTTACCTCAAAGAATTTAAACTTGAATCACTTTCTTCCCGCCGAGAAAAATTATGCCAAAGATTTGGCTCCTCCTTCCTCCAACATCCCATCTACCGTTCATTCCTTCCCCCACCTTTTGTCCCTATAAGATCTCGTCCCCCCAGGGAAGTGGCTGAGAAGGTTCCGAAACTGACCCCAGTCCACTGTAACACCATGCGCTACAGTAAAAGCTTTGTGCCAAGCTTTGTGAAATATTACAATATCTCTAGTGTTTTTATTCTTCAGTTTATCTTATCCTGACGAAGTTTTATCAGACCATTTTATTCTCTATCTCAAGTGTTTTTATCCTTTAGTTTATTTATCCCAATGAAGTTTTATCAGACAACTTTATTTTGCTATTTATGACTAAGAGACATCATATTTGGGCTTTGCCCATGAGACTTATGTCTTGTTTTTGAATTAAATGAATTTGAATTTAATAGTAAATTTTCAGAATTTTTGCCATCATCTAGATGCTTGAATATTATTTAAGCATATTTTTAATCTGCAAAAATCGTCCTGAAATTTATTTTCCAAAGTATCGTCAAACAAATGACCTGTATTTTTGCTGTGTTTTTTTTTAAGTGCCTAGGACATCAAACTAAAAATATTTTTGCATCCTGGCTCTTTCTTTGGTCTATTCATAACTGAAAACTGGGACTTTCTATGATTTTTTTTTATATATTAAAAAACTATAAAAGCTTTTTTTGCTGTAAATTCTCTCCTTTGTTGCCAAACTGAATCATAAATGTATACAAATTAAAACTTTTCTTGTTTACAAACAAGCCAAACCAAATAGTTCACCCAATTTAACGACATCTGATCATCAAGCAATACACAAAGCAATAGGGTGGTACAAATGTTATGTTCCATAGGGCTACTGAACATATATAGGCTAGTGGGAAAATGTCAAAATTAAATAATAAAAGTGACTTCTTTCAATAACAAAAAAATCTAATGATATGTCATTAATCAACTAAAGGGTCAAATTAAAGAAAAAGAAGAAAAAAGGGGCAGAATAACATATTATTTTCTAAAAAGATGCTTTTGTTTGTAAGTCAATTAACTAATAATTTGAAGTGTTTAATCTTGAATAATTTCAATGGTTTGTCAAATTAATCTTAGATTTATGGCACTAATTATCTTTTGCTATAGCAATAACGAAAGATATGGTCTTTACAGCTCCATGATGATCATGTTTTTTACTCATTTTCTGCTGATTTATCACACACACTCCTTATGTTCAACCTTTAGCTGCACATAGTTCTATTCATTGGCATCGTTAAACCTACATAGACAAAGGAGGATGGGGAAAATATTCTTGCATTATAACTATAATCAGCCAAAAAATTTCAGAGGCACCCCCCCCCCTAAAAAAATTGACCCGGTGTACTCTGATACAAGTTACAAACTTTGCCTTCTTAGTTTATACCGAAATTTCTTTTTTAACCCTTAAAAGGTTTTTTTTTTATAACCTTTTATTACCTTTTTTCCACCACCAACATCCACTTCTCTTGCTGCAGTAATATGTAAGTCATGGAGCTGAGCTTTCAGGTCAGAATTCAACTCCAACTCAAGAAGAGCCTGTGCAATGGCAGTTTCAAACTCATCTGGCTTCTCACCCAGAGGCTTTACTATTTTAGAACCAGCTACCATCCTCACTATAAAAATAAAAGACATATGATAATTCAAAATTAAAACAGACATAGAAATAAAATAATTGTTGTAACATGATAAAAGATCATTTATTTACAGGACATCATTCACATTTCTGAGTCTTAGAACAACACAAATTGTATTTGTTACAAACATTAACAAAGACTAAAACATACAAGGTGCAGTAGAAAAGTAATAAGACTGACAACACTGCAAACAATCTGGCAACCCTTTGCTGTTGTATTTGAGACAACTTGCGCATTAGGACCCATCCATAGCTCAGTTTGAGTTTGTACTCTGTCTGTTGACTATGCAATTTGTGGGACTGTAATTAGTGAAGTTGAAATATCTCAATGGTGACCAAAACTCTAGAAAACAGAGCAGCTTGAAAAAAATTGCCTGATTTTTGAGTAAGGGGAAAACACTCCTAAGAAGTTAAGGAATCTTAATGAAAATTGCACCACAAGATTTGGCATATCAGAGAACCCCACTCTTTATTTATCCCAGGGTGATTGTATCAAACCAATAGTCTTAAAATATTGGGACAGGGCTAATTTAAATACCCTTTTGATGTGACCAAAATGATTGGCCATCATTTTTGGGACTTTAGAAACCATCCAAAAGGCTTAAACAGACACTCTGAAGACCATAACAGTTGAAGACTAACAGCACTGCTATGAGGAATGGGAACAATGTCTCCATTGGTATATAGCTAATCAAGGGAACTACTTTGAAGGGGATAACACTGATGTTGGCATTGGTATTGAAGAGGGTGTGGTGGACTGGATTATGTCTTTCTTGAAGGGAAGAAAACAGAGGGTCAGTTTTTGGTGAAGGTGGTACAGCTTTCTGTTCTGAAATAGTGGAGGTCTTAAGTGGAGTGCCTCAAGGAACTGTATTGGGACCTACACCTTTCAATATCTACAATAAAGATGCTCCAAAAACGTGACTAATAAACTAATATACTGATGATATGCTAACTTATTGGTCCTGTTGACACAGAGTAGGGTTTAGCCTCAATAATGTCAGACCTAGATTGCTTTTGCAGATGGGTCAATATATGGAGGCTCAACTTTAATGTTGAAAAGTGCAAGGTTCTCCATTTTGGAAGAAATTACCCACAATGGCAATATTCAATGTTACCAAATTCCAGTGAGACAACTGATTTCCGAGAGTACCTTAGATAGATTGTGGGGTTGTTATGGATGAAGATCTCAAATTCAACTCCCACATCCATAGTAGGGGCTAACCAGACTCTTGGTAACAACAGGCACACAATCTAGTAGATCCCCAGTAATAGTGACTAAACTCTAGAAAAGCCTGATGAGGCCTAGATTGGAGTACCGAATGTGCGTCGCCACACCAATTAATAAAACAGACCAGATGGCTCTTGAACAGGGGACAAAATGCTCAAAGACAGGTGACAAAATGCATAAAGGGTCTCAAAGATAAAGAGTATGGATGTCAACTGCAGAGTCTGAAGCTACTAACTCTGACATACTATTGATGCAGAGGCATTATGAAAATGACCTATAAGTTGCCTAAATTTGACAACAAAGTTATGTTTAAACCTGCCCGGTTGTCAAGTACCAGAGGTCATTCAGCAAAGCTGTTTTGCAAGCATGCAAAGACAAGAAAAAGGAACAATTTCTTCTAAAATCAAATCATAAGTCAGTGGAACAGCCTAAGAAAGACAACAGTGGGATCTACATCAATTAACAGCTTCAAATCAAATCTCAACAAGGACTGGGCAACAAAACCATGGCTCACTCAATGGGATGCAGCAGATGTCCCATGGCCCCATCATCACTAACTGGCATGCACTGGATTTGTCCATACTGCTAGCAAGTGCAATGTAAGGAAATGTTTGAATTTACTAAAAACTTTGTTAAGAAAAACAGCAGTCTCATTGCTTTTCTATCACACATTGTATGTACTAGATTATATACTAAGCCTGGGTTAATCAAATGTATTTCTATCATTATTTAAGGTTGCACTTTATTTGACCTTTTTCCTGATCAGTATATCAGTATTATTTGATCAGTACTATTACCAAAGATAATAATCTTTGGTCATCCGTCTGAGGGCAAATAAAACACAGGTCATCCCCAAATAGGATGGGAACAGGTCACAAGCAACAATTTAGGGAAATTGGAACTTAATGAGAGCAAAGAGCATGCACAGCTCTGTTGGTCTTAGCCAGCTTGGAAATGCAGTGAATTGCTGGTAGTAGTAGTTGGTTGGTCTCTTTTTCAGATAAGCAACATTTTGGATTATGTTAAAATTCATATGATAAAAGAAAACAAATTCAGTAATTTTGACTTTCACAACAAAGATGACCAAGACAACTACCCAGTAGAACATCAGTTTAGCAATCTGTTCATTTAAAGATCTTCTTTTACAGAAAGCATGTTTTTCAGTGTGCCAAAAACAAATAGACTCAAACTAACCCTGTACAGGTGCGCAGCCACAAGGGGGGGGGGGGGGTGTGGCAAAAGGGGTCATACCTCCCCTCCTCAAGAAAAAAATTACATTCTATTTTAAATCCACCAATAGTAGACACATTGCATACTAAATACTGGTTTGTGGGAGTTACATTTCACTACAACTATGAAATAAATAGCTGCATTCCTATTCCTAAGAAATGCACTAAAAAATAAATAAAACGTTTTTCATATATTCCAAACTCCACAAAGGAACATTCTTTGTGTGCACTTACTTTGTTTGTAATGGCGGGTGGGAGAAAACCAGTTTTCCCCTTCCACAACCCAACCCCAACTGCATGCAGCCAGCAGGAAGCCTTGCCCACTCGCGTTCTGAGGTCTGTGTTTGGCTCGAGTTCTTTGTTCATGTTAGTGTAGTAATTTGTTATGAGTTTTTATTAGTAACAGAGGTTACAAGAGGTTAGTGTCAACTCTTATGTTTCACTATGAAACAGCTTTTGACAGGCCATTTTGGCAAAAATAAGTGTTACCAGCAAAGCAAAGTTAAATATATTATATTTATATTCACTTGACACTGACTTCTTAGCTTGTCTTGTGTTGAGTGGGTTTATAACAGTTGGTGGATTCGCAAATAATTTATTTAAATACACATGGACTAAACTTGGAGGATTTGTGTGACTATTTGAACTGTACAGCAATTAAGCAATGACAGTTAACAACACAAAAATTAAAGTTAATAGTTATGCTGAAAGTAAATGATGAATTCATTATTATTTTCAACACATTTACTTCATTTTGTTTGTAATGCAGTTATACTGAGAGCAAAAATTAAGTTGTAAGCTTTCTGTTTCTCACATTATGGTGGTTAATAGTCTTTTTTTAGACTGAAGTGGCTGATCAGAAGAAATTGGATAGTCCTACTCTTAATGAGCCTGGTACCTAAGCCTTCAGCTCCAGCCATACATTAGACAATGTCAACATAGAATGCAGCAGTCTACAACACCACAACCATGCCACAATTGATCTCAACAATCTGAACACAGTAGTGGAAGGGAAGATGAATCTCATAGACAGATCTTTAGATGTAGGCAAAGCAAATCAGGCAAAGAAAAATGCAGAGGTTAAAACTCATAATAGTAGGGGTAAGTAGTATTTGCAGGGACAGGGTATAAGGTGGGACATCTTATCTGTCATCTAGCATTCTTTAAAAAATCCAAGTCACCCAGTATAGTTCATTCAACAGCAAACATGACAGTTCTATCATTTTGGTAAGTTGCCATTTTCGTTTTTGAGAAAATCGACTTCAAAGTTTCAGTTATACCCCCCAAAAAATACTTGGGCAATAGTTTTTTGTGTTTTATTTTGTAATGGTTTGCAGAAATTGTGTTTGTAAGATAGCAAACAAAAGCTAAAACATCAGGCCATGTTGTGTGGCCATCTTGTGGAAAAACATGCAATAGTAAAAAAATTGGACAAAATTTGCAAGTAGAGGTTGCATGATATATACTGGGACAAGGACAAGTGGTATGTAGTGGGACATGATATACCACACATTGGAACCTTCGGTTCTTGTTTTTTAAGATAAATGTTCTTTCTTTTTATCTTTTTTAGTTTGTAATTATCTCATTTCCTCTTTGTGGCAATCTTTAATTTTCTCTTAGTAGTGGTAACATCATTTTCTTCTTCTTTTATTGTGTAGGCAGTTAAAGTCACAAATTGTAACTGTGTTGTTCTATGGGTGAGTCAATTTTGGTCAAAATTGACAGAGAGAAAAGGGTAATAAAGCTGATTCATTTGAGTTGATGTTGTAACTGGTGAGGGCTTGGATTGGCTGGAAATAGCATGTTTACAGATAGAATCCACCCACAGCCCATAGGCAGCATGGCTGTTCTAGGGGCAAGGTTTCATAATTATCTTCAGTTCTTATATTGAGTATATAGTAATACAGTAAGAGAATACAGTAAGAGTTCTTTTCTTTTTTTCTTTCTTTCTTTCTTTCTTTCTCTCTCTCTCTCTCTCTCTCTCTCTTGAATGATGAAAATAGCTTATACATCTTTTTTTTCAGATTTGACATAGGAATAGAAGACATGCCACAAATGAACCTTTGCTTACAACTACACTGTTGCAAACAACAAGACTATTCCAGACAGCTGGACAGACTCCAAAGAAGCTGGCATAGACTGGTTAGCAGGATTTCAGGCTTGAAACCCAGAGCTTTCGCTTAGAAAGTCAGAGGCAATAAGTTTGGGGCATGCCACAAGCTTTAACAAGTACAATGTATAGGAGTTTTTCTCCAACTTGCAGTCAGTTTTGAAGAAAACTCCATTTACAGCAAGCAAAATATTCAACTGTGATGAAACCTCAGTCATCACTGTTCATGTTCCTCCAAAGGTTTTTGCTGAGAAGGCTAAGAAAATAGTGGGCAAAGTAACCTCAACTGAGCGTGGCGTGCTTGTGACTATGGTTGGAACCATCTCTGCCAGTGGGCAGTACCTTCCCCCTACCTTATATTTCCCATGCATGAAATTTCAACCTCACATGCTGACTCCTCTCCTGCTAACTCTGCTGGAGAAGCCTTGCCTTCCAGATGGGTAATCCAAGAACTATTTCTGGAATATCTCAAACATTTCAAAACTTACTCAAATGCTTCCCCTGAAAGCCTGAAGCTTCTGATAATGGATAACCATGAGTCCCACATCTGTTATGCAGTTGTGCAGTTTGCAAAAGAGTCTGGTATCACTTTACTAACAATACCACCTCACTGCAGCCACAGGTTGCAGTGATTGGACATTTGCATGTATTTTCCCTTCAAATGCCAATACCACTGGATGCTGTCCAACCCAGGGAAGACTGTGACGATATACGAGATTGCATCTCTTTTTGGCCAAAGTCTCCCCATATCTTTCACACCAAACAACATAATGAGAGGCTACAAAAAGGATGGGATATGGCCCTACAGCCCAGACATCTTTAGAGAGAAGGATTTCCTAACATCTGCTGTAACTGACAGACCTATACCTGGTGCTTCAGATTCAGTTGAAACTGGAAACAACCTGGCTGAAACCCTAAGTGCAAGTGGGCCTGAACAATCCTCTACACCTGTTTCAGTTACTGTGATGCCAGATCAAGTTCAGCCATACCCTAAAGCCAAGCCACATGTACTGAGTGGCAGAGGCAGGAAGAAAGGCTCTACAAAGATTCTTACTGACACTCCTGTGAAAAGACAGATTGAAGAACAAGAAGCCAAAAGAAAAGATAAGAAGGCCCAGGGTGACAAGGCTAGAGGAAAAGTTGGGACTTTTGGAAGAACTGGAACAGCAAAAAAAGACCAGACAACAGAAAAGCTATTTGTGGATTCATAAGGAAGTGATCATGAAAAGATTATTCTTAATGATGACAGTGACTCAATGAAACTAGGTGAATCAGAAGATGAAAGTGAGAAAGAGGAAGAGGTCTTTGACAGTGTCTCTACAGGAGATTTTGTTAAAGTTGTTTACAAAGGAGGGTATCTTCCCAGGTCTGTCTAAGATAAAAATGAGAACAGTGTCAGAGTGAGTGTCATGTGCATGGCTGGGTTAAGAAAGTGGAAGTGGCCAGATTGAGAAGACTCAATATTTAATCCAAGGGAAGACATTTTGAAAAAGTTGTTGCCTCCTACCCCAGCACCCAGTACAGCATCATACTTTGTGTTTGCTGACTGGTAGTCTAGCCTTGTGCCTAAGATATTTTTACCTTTGAACTCGACTTTTAGTGTAGTTTTTATATGATGAATAGTCAAAGTTTTCTACCAATACATGCATCTTTTTACTATGTCCCAGAGTAAACCACCTCGTGTCCCAAGATGTACCACCCCTGGTACTTAGTGGGACAAATGGTATAAGCAGGGATTTGCTACTATTTTTATCCCTGAAGAAGAGGCATCACTCTCTCAATACCTGCTGCAAGCAAGCAGAATGTGTTATGGTCTGACCAGTCAAGACACCAGAACCTTTGCTTACAACTACACTGTTGCAAACAACAAGACTATCCCAGACAGCTGGACAGACTCCAAAGAAGCTGGCATAGACTGGTTAGCAGGATTTCAGGCTTGAAACCCAGAGCTTTTGCTTAGAAAGCCAGAGGCAATAAGTTTGGGATATGCCACAAGCTTTAACAAGCTCAATGTACAGGAGTTTTTCTCCAACTTGCAGTCAGTTTTGAAGAACATTCCATTTACAGCAAGCAACATATTCAACTGTGATAAAACTTCAGTCAAGGATATAAGCAGGGATACCCCCTTTTTTTCTAGCTATACAAGAATTTTTGGAATTTTGTAGGAGACAGGAGGAGGTGCTAGTCAATATTTTGCCCCGGTTGCAAGAGAGGCCTGCACCAAAACAAGTGGAGTCAGAACTCTTAAAGAACTAGAATCTATTTATAAGAAGCAATGCTATAGTGATACCTATAGTAAAGGCTCAAGCAGCCTTTCCTGTTGTTTGGCCAAAGAAAAGCCTTCAAAGCCTACCAGTTGAAGCCTATCCAATGCCATAAATGTTCAAAGCTAGGACATGTAGCTAAATTTTGGTCGTCAAATACTATAACCTGTGTGAAGTGTAATAACCAATATAATGAGGATGCTACTTGCCCCAAAGAAGAAACCAAATGTATTAACTGCCAAGGCCCTCATAGATTGGATAATAATTCTAAATGTCCATCATACAAACAAAGAGCTGTAACTCTAACAATTGTCAGATAAAGGTCAATAAATTGTCAGATAAAGGTCAATAAATGTCAGATAAATTGTCAGATAAAGGTCACCTTACACTTTTGCTGCTATGGAGGCTAGAGCAACAAAAGTCACATCTCAAACACGTGTAATAGATCAGAACCTCTGGTACCTATTTCCATTGGTGTCAATCAATCAAGTACCCCTCAAGCAGCCAGCATTCCCCATTGCCCCATTCACCAAGCCTTCAGGAAAACAAAATTAGGAAAAAATCAAACCCAAACAAAGGGTATATCTCCCTTTTGCATCAATGAGACGAGTATCCCCCATTAATACCCCTGTCAAGGAAAGAATATAGGCAAGAAGTGTCAACCCAACCCTCTAATAGTAAAAACCTCCTATCTGATATGTGCCTCTTTATGCTCAACATGTTAGCCCAGGAAAAAGTCACCCTGCCACCCCAACAGAAGTTGGATATTGCCAGTGAGATAGCCTCAAACGATCTCTCAAAAGAAATACTTGTACAGACTGAAGCTTGCTTCACCCAAATTATAAATAAGTACCAACCATCCTGTTCAGCTCAGATCCAAAAAAACTGGCCACTGACAGGGAGCTGTCAGCCAAACTAACAGATCCCCTGTCTGTGTCAATTATTTATCCCAATAATTTTTCAAATTCAATCAACATTTTTTCCAACTCAAACAATTCACAACACAACTTAAGTAAGGATAAAGTATTGCCAAGTATTCATAGTGGAGAACCATTTAGACCCCAGAGTCACGCCAGCGGATCGACCAAACACCACCAACAAGAGGCCTGGTTAACTGCCACCAAAGTGTACCTATGCTGCAGGCTTACTGCTGCCAGCAGAGGTGGCAGTGTTTGGCTAACTCTGAATTAATTTTGCAGCAATTCTTTATTGCATCAACTGCAAAGTTGGAGCTTTTCTTTCTTGTGTGGTTTACTATTTCAATTTTCCTGATTAGAAATCAAGCAGGGCTTGCACTATCCCAACATTTTCGGGTATTTCCCCTGAAAATCTATGTGTCACCCAAAAAAAAATTTGGCTCTCTAAAAATCATCCAATCATGGTGCCACCCCTAGCGATTTATTGCCAGTGACTTTCCCTGCCAAATATTACTTTGCATACCATAATTATTCAATACTCTCTTGTTTGTTAATTTTTGTCTCTTTTGTTACTTTGCATAAAAACCAGACAGATGTAATTCCAATATACACAGTTCTTCATATGTTGACAAAAAAAGTATTGTCTTTATGAAATGAGATTAAATCATTTCGAATGTAGTTTCCCAATTGCTATTTCTTACATCATTTGAGTCAAGAATTATGACATAGAATGCATTCACTATTATACAGCTTCAGTTTGATTTTGAAATTGATAGTTGACAGATTGTTTCTACAGCTGATTTGTAAGTTTGCAGAATTTTTTATTTGCTGTTTTTAGATAGGATTTTCTTAATGTTTAATACACAATTGTTGAATGCCTGATAGACTCAAGAAAATACAATCTTCTTTCTGAAAAATTTTACCCCCCCCCCCCCCCAAAAAAAAAACCTTCTATTGAGACAAAATTTAGCTATTGACTAAGCTATATACAAGGTTGGGGAATTAAAGATTGAAACAGAAGTTACCCAAACAATATTATTCATAAAAATTGTAAATTATTGCCTATAGAGGGGGGGGGAATGGGGGCTATCATTTTAAAATGATAATACCTCATTTTTTTTTATTGAAAGCCGGGATGCCAAAAAGATAATTTTTTTCATTTAAAGTGGGGAAAGAAGAAAAAAATATCAAATTCCCTGGGAAACCATTGAAATATTTTGATAGACCTAGGGCTCCCTATTGGGACTTGTTCATTGTCTTGGGTATTTTGCAATTTCTCATAGGCTACTGGCTTAGTTTGGTTTTTGTGTGTGCTACCTTTTAATTAGATTCTTTTGATCTTATGGAATGCCACAGCGAATCTATGACTCAGTTTTCCAATAATTTGAGGTATATCTGAATAATTTTGACACTTTTGTTGTTGTCATTGTACCCCTTTACTCAAAATCTCAATTTTTTTTTCAAGGAACACTAAGCTGTTTAACGTTATTTCGCGCGTTTGTTTGAACCATATAGTGACCTAGTTAGTTATTAAGTAAATTTTTTTTTTAATTTAAAGCTGAGACAGTATCCTATCAAGGTGGTATCAAAAGGGGGGGGGGGGGGTAGGGAGGTATTACATTTAAATGATAATATCTTGATTTTTTTATTGAAAACAGGGATGCCAAAAAGTTATATATTTTTTTAATGTAGAGCAGAGATGGTATCCTATCATGGTGGTATCCAGAGGGGGGGGGGGTTAGGGAGCAATCATATTTAAGTGATAATACCTTGATTTTCTTGAAAGCCAGGATGCCAATAATGTTAATCATTTTTTTTAATTTAAAGCAGAGATGGTATCCTATCAAGATGGTATCCAGAGAGGGGGGGGGCATAGGGCGTTATTATATTTAAGTGATACTACCTTGAATGTTTTTTTTATTGAAAGCAGGGATGCCAAAAAAGTTATTATCTTTTAATTTAAAGCAGAGATGGCGTCCTATCAAGGTGGTATCCAGAGGGGGGGGGGGGTATGGAAGTATTATATTTAAATGATAATATCTTGATTTTTTTTATTGAAAGCAGTTAATTGTTTATTGAAAAAGTTAATTTTTTTAACTTAAACCAGAGATGGATCTTATAGAACATTATATGACTGCTTTAAAAAAATACAAAAGGGAGTGTGAAGGGAGGTGCAATACATTTACAAGAGTATGACAGTTTGGTTGCTACCAGTATCTACTAGGTGGAGTATCCTATGAAAGTGTACTGTCAATGAGTAGAGAAAGGAAATTTGTAAATTTAAGCTGTGATTTGAGAAAGACTGATGAAAACATTAATGTTTGCAGTCAACATTGATTGCACCAGCAGTGCGCTGCTGACATCTTACCAGCAGCAGGTGGGAATAATTTCCGGTGGCAGGAATAACTTCAAACCTATTGAAACCAGTAAGAAGAGGAATTGTCCTGTACGTCAAAGCATCACTGAAGGTAGGAGACCTTAATCTTGGTTCTCAGTATGAGCTGTGGGTAGAGCAGGTCTGAATAAAAATTGATCTAAAGGGTCACCCCTTAATTATAGGTTGTATTTATAGAAGCCCAAGCTCTCACTGTACCAAATATTCCAACCTTGTGATTGCAAATTCTATAAGTTCAGTGATGAGTCATCCTTGCCATAGGGTGAACCAGGGTAATTCCAGACAGTGGATAATTCCGGACACCCCCCTTTATCTTGCTAACCCCTTGTTAGATTTTGTTTTGAAAAAATCACAGAGATAGTGTCAAGACTATAGTTTATGACTCACTATATCCGATTGACAACAGCCAGCATGTGGGGGAGACAGTCAGTCTTGAACTGGAGTTGGTCAGAGAAACTTTGATGAAAAAGTATGTATGGTGTCAGTTTTTTTTTGCATTTGCTGGTGAACAGTGTAACTTATGGGTTTTGTTGTTTTACCATTCAAAAGGATTAATTAGGGCATTAGTGTGATTTTTTGAAGATTTTTATCTCTAACGGTTTAGCTGTAGGGTGGGTCTCCGGAATATACCCATTGTTTGACCCCAAACAGGGTAATTCCAGACAGATGGTGAGGCCATAATTCTGGACACAGAGGGGTATTTCCAGACATGGGAAAATGTGATGCAATCAATTCTTTTTCATCGAATTTTGACCTCTGCCTCCTGGAACTGTGTTCTATCAGAGATTCTCGAGTTTCTAGCAATGTAGCATGAGTTTACTGAACTATTTTCAGGAAAAATAGTTTTTTCAGGGCTGATTATCTGCAATTTTCATTAGTTTTGGTTTATTTCAGTGCAAACAACTTTTCTTCTTATACCTTTTACTTACCCTTGCTTTAACTTTCAGATGCCAAGGAAACAGTACAGCCCAGAAGATATGGACAAGGCATTGGCAGAGGTGAAATCGGCTTTGCTTACAATCTGACTCACAGCAGCAAAGTATGGGATTCCAAAGTTGACAATTTCGGACCATTTGACTGCAACATCGTTGAAAGTGGGAGCAGGTAGACCTACACAACTGAATTTAGATGAAGAAGTGACACTTGCAAAGTGCATCAAAACCATGGACAAGTGGGGTGTTGGATTATCCCAAACTGATATAGTTGCTCTTGTAGGCGAATATGTGAAGGTGAACAATATGAAAACTACTTTCAAAGATGGTGTTCCTGGTTGGGACTGGTGGAAATACTTCAAACAACAACACAACCTTAGTCTCAAGAAGCCTGAAACCAAAGAGAATTCAAGATACAAAGCCAAAAATCTGTTATTGATCTACGGATTTTTTTTATCTTCTCTCAGAGATGTTGAATGAACTTGAACTCCTTGATAAGCCCCACTTAATGTAAAACCTGGATGAGAGGAGCTTCTGTACTGATCCTTTGAGAACCAAAGTTGTGGGACAGAAGAACTTACCAAGTTTCTGCCATACTGCTGGAACAAGGAGAGAAAATACAACAGTTCTTGGTTCCATCAACGCTGCAGGGGCAATTCTTCCCCCCCTGATCATATTCAGAGGCAAATCTGTGTGGTCTGCTTGGACATCTGATGACGCTTTGCCTGACACTTCATATGCTGCCACAGAAAGGGGTTGGATGATGGCTGATGTGTTCTACAACTGGTTCAAAGGCTAGTTCATTCCTAGCATTGGGCAAGAACATCCAGTTCTGCTTCTTGTTGACAGTCATGGCTCTCATTTGTTGCTTCAAGTTGTGCAGCTTGCAATGAACAAAAACATCACGATGCTGAAGCTGCTACCCCATACAACACACATGCTTCAAGCTTTAGACATTGGCGTTTTCAAGGGTTTCAAAACTACATATGACCAAAGGCTAACCAAATGGGCAAGGAAAAATGTTGGAGAGAAGCTACAGAAAGCAGATTTTGTCAAGATGATAAGTGAAATTTGGAAACAAGCAGATCCAGATCTAATCCAGAAAGCATTTGCACCAACTGGAGTTTATGATCCTAGTGTACCAGAGAGAGCCAACTGTGTGAAAATTAACACAGAGTGGTTTGACCCGCAGAAACTCAGGGCTTACGATGCCTTTCTTGAAGAAAAGAGAACAAGCAAAGAAACCAGCAAAGAAGTCAACAGCCAATAGGATTAGTGTTGACCTGACAATCTGACTGTCAACATCAACATTTCTTCCCCTGAGAAGAAACCACCAACTCCAATGAAGAAGACCTTTGAAGAGCTCCTGTTAGAGAGTGTAAGAAGAGAACCAAGAAGTGAACCAGGGCAAAGGAAAAAGATTGCTCAGAAAGCTGCTGAAGTGATCACTTCTAAGGTGTATTTAGAGCAACTTAAGGAGCAGCAGGAGGAAAAGGAAAAGGCAGACAGGAAAAAGGGTATGGGAAAGAAAACCAAAGCAAAAGAAACCAGTGATACCTAGACCTCTGGTGCCAAAAGCAAAAAGATGAAGCTCTCATGAGAAGCAAACTTCCCAGTTCCCTTTTCTGACACCAAAAGTGAGTCCAAGATACCATACGCTGACAGCAATGATGACATTTCTCTTGAAGAGACATGTGTTCTTGATGACCTTGATCAGCCTGGCCCTAGCAAGAAAAAGATCAAAACAAAGCTTGACTCTTATTATGCTGTGTATTACGACGACTCACCTTATTATGGCAGAATTGTTGACTTTGTTGATGAAGGGGTTGTTAGGATGAAGTTCCTAAAGCTCGACTCAGCAGCGACGTACGAGTTTAGTTGGCCCAAAAATGATGACATCACAGAAGAGTTTATCTTGGGAGGGCCCCTCACTCTGAAGGGCACTGGACCCTTCACTATAAGCGAGCATCGCGAAATGGTGAAACGCCACAAGGAAAGGAAGAAAAGCTATGTAAAAAAAGCAGTGATCACCTAGTTCCTCAGTGTTTTGCTTTTAAACTTGCTTTTATCAGTATTTGAAGTCGTCCTTCTTATTATTTTTACCTTATTTTTAATATATGTATTTCAAGGAAATTAGCAGATGGATTCTGTAGTTACAGGAGATGAAGGCCCCCAGTCCTTCAGTCCAGGCTTTCAGGTCCCCCAGTCCTTCAGAAGACTATTTAAATGCTGGCTCGTGGTGGTATAATCACTTTATTATCAAATTATTGCGAGAATCCCTGGTTTGACACATTGGAAAAATGAGATTTGATTTTCAGAAAAACCAAATCACAACTGCAAAGCTGAATAACTCTGCTAGTTTGGAAGGTATGCGCATGAAATTTGGAAGAAACATAGATTCTGGGGTGCTTATACCACCAACCAAAGCTAAGATTTTTTACTCCTTTGGGTACAAAGATATTGACTTTGTCAGGATTTGCCCATTTTTTGGTGGCTAATTCCAGACACCATGGAAAAATTTCAAATGAGGTCACCAACCCCCTTTATAGTTCGAATGTCGGAAGTTTCTAGCTCTTGTATGAAAGCTAACAGCCTGAACTTTCATACAAATCCGATTTTACAGTGAGATTTTAAGTCTGCTGGCAGGAGGAATTTTTTTAATCCAAAAAAAGGTCAAAGTGTCTGGAATTACCCTGGTTCACCCTAATAAAGTAACTGTTGGAGACTTCAACCTGCCTCAGATGCAATGGGTTATTGGTTATGCTGCTACAAGAGATAACAATGACCAGATTGGCCCACTCCTTGAGTGCCTACAAAAACATTCATTGTATCAGACAATAAATTTCCTGACTAGGAAATCTCCTATTTGTCAAAGATGAGGAGGCAATCCAAAGTATAGACCCAGAGCCACCTTTTGGCACAAGTGACCATATAGCCATAGCTTGTTGACTAAAGATGTATCTACAGACAAACAATTTTAGAAAGCATGTGTATACAAACTATAACAAGGTCAGGCAGGATTTAGCTAACCAAGATTGATCTTTTGTTAAAAAAAATAATGTAGAGGGAGCTTGGCTTGAGATGAGTCCTCAGTGAGACAACTGCAAAACACATAACAACTACTTGGGAACAAAGACCAAGAACACTCCCTTTCATCACATGAGAAATCAAGCTAGCAATCTGAAAGAGAAAGAGGTTCTGGAGAAGGTACAAGGACATCCCAATGCAGGCAAATCATGACAAATACAAAACAAATTCTGCTACCTTACAAGATAAGTTACTAAAAAGCATGGAGAGTCTTTAGCTTCAGCATTGAAAACAAATCTAAAGAAATTTTGGAAGTATGCTTCCACTCAAAAGCCTGGAAAACATTCAGTAACCAAACTCTCAGTTAATGGGAATACCATAAGCAACCCTGGTGATATAACTGAAGCTCTGAACCAGCAGTTCAAGTCAGTTTTTACACCTCCATAAGATGCCCCCTTGCCACAGATGCCAGAATATGATACTCAGAAACCAATGCAAATTATTACTGTCAGCACTTTGGATGTAGAATCATGGCTCAAAAAATTAAACCCAAATATGTCAGTTGGTCCTGATGGGGTTCACCCTCGGACTTTGAAAGAGGCTCATGCAGAGCTTGCCCTTCCCCTAGCAAAATTGTTCCAAAAGTCTCTTGATACCAAACAAGTCCCTCAAGATTGGCAAAATGCAAATATTATCTGTTCACAAGGGTGGAAGCAGGATCTGTGCTGCCAATTACCAACCCATTATTATCACCTCAACAGTCAGTAAAATTCTTGAATGAATACTGTTGTAATGAAACACCTGATTGACAACAAACTACTTACTGATAGCCAACATGGATTCAGATCTGGATGCTTGGTTGATACAAATCTCATTGATGCATACAAATATGTCACCAAACTGCTAGACCTGGATATCCCTGCTGATATGATCCTATTAGACTTTGCAAAGGCTTTTGACAAAGTTTGCCATCACCATTTGAAGGCAAAGCTCTTAGCTACCAGGATACATGTGGAGGTTGTTGAATGGGTGATGCAGTTCCTCTAAGGAAGAAAGCAGAGGGTTAATGTGTTTGGGGATAAGGGGCAAGAATTCCTCTCAGAAGTTACTGGAATTGATAGTGGCCTGTCCCAGGGAACAATCTTGAGCCCAACAGTTTTCAATATTTTCATTAATGATGCTCCATGGGCTGTAAGAAATAAGATAAGCATATATGCTGATAATTTGAGGCTTATTGGGCCCGTGGAGACAACAGCAACAAGAGCCACCATAAAGGAAGACCTGGATTCACCTTCCCTTTGGGCCCACCAAAGGAAGCTTCAGTTTAACATTCAGAAATGCAAGACAGTACATTTTGGGAAAAAGAATGAGAAGTGGCAGTACCATATGAGTGGAGGGGATGGCTCTAGGCAATTGATAGGTTCTTCAGCAGCTGAAGGATATTTGGGAATAGTTGTCAATAAAGAATTAAAATTCCACAAACACACACAAACAGTGGTTGCCAAAGCATCTCAGACCCTTGGAATAATTAAGCACACAGTACATAGCAGATCATCCTAAGCCATGATGAAGCTGTACAAGGGTCTCATGCAGCCATTGCTGGAATTTGGGATGTGTGTTACCATGCTCCTGAATAAGGGTGACCAACAGAAAATAGTCTGTTCAAAGGTGTGCAACCAAAGCTCTTGATGGATGCAAGAACCTCAACTATCCATCTTGCCTGAACAAACTACAGCTCCCAGCACTCATCTACAGAGAACAGAGGGGTGATGGCTTACAAGCTACTGCATGCTGATTCCTCTTCTCATAAGCCTTTCCAACTTGACAAATCATCCAGGACAAAAGGGCATAGTAAGAAGCTGCTCCAGAAGAGAGCTCACAGCAGACTATGCAACCACCATTTCTCCAATAGAGTAGTGGCCCCTTGGAACAGTCTTCCCAATGCAGCTATCACTGCTTCCTCTGTTGATGCATTCAAGATTGGCATGTATAAGAATTGGTCTGCCATACCATGGAAAACAGAGTGGGATGCCACCCAACCAATGACTCCCAATCATCAATGACCAGCAACTCTATAGGATTTTCTTATTTTGCTGGACAATGTGATTTAAGGTAAGGTGGAAATTAAAAGTGATTTGGAAGTCTTAGACTTATTCAGACATAAATTTCAAGTGTCTGGTTTTGCCCCTCACTGACTAAATACAGTGAAGATTTTTAATTATGCATGTTGTTTGTTCTATCTGTTACTGTTAAAGTTTAGCACTGGTTACCAAGAAACTTATAGGATCCTATACATTCTGTGAGATTAGGGAAAACCACTATTTAAATTTCTAATGGAAATGACCTATTTGAAAATTGTACATAATCAGCAAAATATGCTAATTACATGCAGTGCCAAATCAGTTAAGAAAGCCTTAGCCTTTCCTTTGAAGGATGTGGTTGTATTTGAGACACAAGAGATTGCTAATGTTTGAAGTTTAATTTTCAAAAAGTGCAGTCAAATTTAACAAGTTATTTTTCCCTATTTTTTTGCAGTTCTATGAAGGCAAACGTGGTGCATCTGTAAAAATTTCATAATTTTAAAATAAGCAAAAAAAACATTAGGAAATAACAATTTCCAGGTATGAATTCCAATATTTATTTTTCCAATATCTATTGGAAAAGCAAAAACAGATGTTTATTTATTAGGTTCTTGGTACTTAGTCTTTTGCTTTAGCATGCTTAACAGACCCCCTCTTTTTTAGATGGTCTGAATGTATTTGAGAGACAAACCTTTGGCAAAGCTGCTGAAGAGTTTGGCTTAAGAAAATGTCTTTATGGAATCAAAAGTGAAGGGGTTGAAACAGTCCATGCACAACAACTAGCAGTCTCCAAGGCCATTGGGAATCCTATGCAAACAGTATTTGCAAAAAAACAAGAGAAAGAGCTCAGCACCTACCTTCAGAAATGTAACTTAATAAACCACAGTCTGACACCAAAGGTTGTTCAAAAGTTGGCTTATGACTGGGCATTGACACTGTCTATTGCAATCCACAAAAATTAGACTAAAGATGAAATGGCTGACTTAGACTGGTTCAAAAATTTTATGAAGCAAAACTCTCAGCTTTCAACATGGATGCCAGAAAACACCAGCCAAGCAAGAGTGGCTTGATTTCATTCTGCAGTTGTCAAGCAGTTTTTTGAGAACTTTAATTCACTTAGTTTATTGTCAATTTAGAAAAACTAGAATTTGGAACTCTGATGAAACTGGACTTTCTGCAGTTGTTCAAGCCCCATGTGTTGTTGCCAAGAAAGGAATAAAAAAGAATCAACAGACTGTGTTAGCTGAAAGAGGCAAGAATGTCACTTTGATATGATTTGCAATTGCAAGTGGACAGACAATTCTGACAGTGTATGTCTTTCCTTTTGTTAAGGCCTCTGAAAGGATGTTTTGAAACAGTCCCCTCAATATGTTGGTCTTACCCATCAAAGTGGTTGGATGACAGTAGACAATTTTTATTTGTTTATTCAACATTTTCAGAGGCAAGTCAATGCAACTTTAGAAAATCCTGCCCTACTGCTGCTGGACAATCATGAAAGCTATGTTTCAACTAAAACCATCAATTTTTGCAGGAAAAGGTGAAACACCTTCTCACATTTCCACCCCACTGTTGGCATCACCTCCAACCACTGGATGTGTCAATTTATAGTCCTTTGAAACAAGCTCTAAAAGAGTCTTACAACTTATGGCTTCAGCAAAATCCTGGCCAAAGAATATCTGTGCATGAAGTTGCACAACAGTTGAAAGCACAATTTATTCAGAAGATAAGTCCTCAGAACATAACCACAGGGTTTGTTAAGACAGTCAAATGGCCATTTAATCCAGACATATTTTCTGAGTCCAATTTCCTTCGAGCATCTGTGACAGACAGAGCTGAGCCACAAGAGGAACCAAAGGCTAGAAGACCAGCATATAAGGAAGTAGCTACAATTCAGTCACCTGACATGGTGAGACCTTACCAAAAATCTACTGTTATATGGCAGTTGAGGGGTGCTAGAAAACACAACAGGACCAGAATCCTTACAGATACTCCCCCCAAAAAAATAGCTTTAAGCATAAACCAAAAGGAAAGCATTGAAGAAGCCAAAGCTCCCATCAAATAAAAAGAAAGCAAAGACACCTCATAAACAAGAAGAGAGCACTAGTAGCAAAGGCAGAGGAGTTTCCAGGGGAAGTTGAAGATTCTAATGAAGATTTTAATTTTAATGAGTCATTTAACACTAATAGTGATCCACAAGATGCACTAATCAAAAAAAGTTCTGGAGATTTTGTCTTGGTGAAATTCTTTGTTGGAAAAAAGGGAAATTCAGCTATTTTTATGTAGGAGAAATTGAACAGATTTAAAATGAATGTGGTGTACTGAATTTTCTATGCACAAGCAGTGAAAAATTTATTTTTCCAGATCAAGTAGATAAAGCTGAGGTAGATCTGACAAACATTGAATTCAGATTCCCCCCATTCCCAGCCCCTCACTTCACAGGTGGAATGGAAAGATCAGTGAAAGGCCTGGTATTTGGAGTGACCTTTCCATCTATTATGTCATGTAATGAGGTGTTTGTATGCATTAAATTTAGTTGAATTCTGTTTAGTTTTTGTACTTCAAACATTGTTGCTTGAATAAATAGCTGAACTATATTGCCTATTCAGATTGGCCACTACATCCACCTTCTTTGACCCCATGATGGGGGCTATTCTGGACACATCAGAGTTTACTGACATTTGTGATATGACACATTTCATCTTGCTTTCAACAAATGCCATAAATTCATGCTAGAATGACAAGTGTTTATTCTACCCTGTGTATAAAAGCCAAGTATATTGGCTCAAAAATGAGGCTTTAGGGTAGAAATGGTAAAAATTGTTCAGAATAGCCTCCCTCTCCCCTACATTGATTTCTTCAAAATACTCTATTTTCCTAAACTGAGCCATACAGGTCAGTTTAGTAATTACATTACCCTCCCTAAACATATTTGTATCCTCATTTTGATTTTGTTCAATAGAAATTGCAATTTCCATTTTGACTTCATGTATCCTCTGGATCACTTTGGCACAAGATAGCCATCATACTTCAATATAGTACAAAAGGGAGGTATGTAAGTAGCTCCATACCATCAGAGCTTTGTAAATAAACTATCTCACAACAGACTGTTTTTAAGTAGTTTATAAATTTCGTTATTTTTGTGTCTCACTCATATTTTCAAACAGTTTGTGGTAATGAACTGTGAGTAAGGAGCAGTGCAGTTCAATAGTATCCAAATCTCACCATCAGAATCAGATTACACAAGAACTCTACTGTAAAGGATTCAAGCTCCTATGTAAAAAAAATGTGCAATTTTGCATTTTTGCCAGAAGAAAGATCATAGATGTGTATTTATTTGTTGTTTCTTTCCCTAGGGATGATTGTATTGAACCAGTGATTGTAGATTGGGAGAGGGCTCCTTTGACCAAAATTAAAGTTCTAGTGCCCCTTTTCAGTGACCAAAGATATTGGAGGGCAGTTAGCCCCCCCCCCTACTACACTCATTTTTCCCAAAGGTGCCCAATCAAAATTTTGAGATAGCCATTTATTCAGCATAATCAAAAAACCTAACAACTATGTCTTTGAGGATGACTTGATCCCTCACAGTCCCCAGGGGAAGGGCTGTCAGCTATGAACTAAGCCCACTGTTATACATATATTATTGGTTATTGGGAGGTATGCAGACATTTTTCAGGGAGGATTTTTCTGGTAGAAAGGGAGGAGGGTTATGCAGTAGAATCTTTTCAGAGGGGAGCCAGGTTTCCCAGCATTATTTAAAAAAACAAAGAGGAACTTAAAAAACTAGTTTTTCAACTGAAAGTAAGGAGGAGCATTAAAACTTAAAACAAACAGAAATTATCACATATGAATGGGTTTGCTCTCTCCTCAATACCTTGCTCTTTACACTAAAGTTTTTTTAAATACTTTTAAGAGCTTATTTTTCTAATTAAACACCCTTTCTAAATCAGGAGTCATTTTTAAATAACTGGACTCAAAAATCAAACTTAGCATAAAGAGCAAGGTACAGAGGAAAGGACAACCCCCTCATGTAAGTAATAATTTTTGTTTGTTGTTTTAATTTTTGTGTTAATTTTTGTTGTTTTAAGTTTTAATCCTGCACCTTACTTTCAGTTGAAAAAAACTTGTTTTTTTTTATTTAATCTTATTTAAGAGCTGCCTTATAGAGCATGCAGTGAGTCCAGAGGACATCAAGTGTTTTCATTTTAATTAGTGCTAGAAGGTGAGTTTTGTGTCCAGACTTTCACTTTGGACTGTATGTATTACTCTACAGTATGCCTTTCTCAATAAAAAAAAAAATGTCAATTAGATTAAAATTTCACTGGATGTGGCTTTGCAAGGAATGAGTTTGGAAAAACATATATATCTTCAGCTGTATTATTTTCTTCAACATATTGAAAATATTCAATTAAAACTGCAGTTTTAGCTACATCAGTTCTTTCTTTAACTTGTAAGGTGAATTTTGAATCTGAAGTGTGGATTCAAAAAACATTGATTGCCAAGATTGTCTCTGATGATCATCTATTGATTGTCCCCCTGAAAGAACTATCCAGCAGTATCTATAAAATCTCACTAATTTTACTGCAAGACAGTGATCTAGCTTTTGTTTAGCCTGGACCAGTAAACTCTGCCAGTCTCAAAAAGGGTAGGATATTTTGCATGACTGCATATTTTTAGTTTCATTTGATGATTTTCATTCCTCTTCAGTAATGTAGATTGTTTAATGTCAAAGTTCCATGAGATAATACATGCTGTTTTGACAGAAAAAGCAGACGTTTATGCTTTCTGCAAGATTAAACCTAAGTAGACCAATACTCCTCTTGGAGATACCCAGATACCCAATTATACCCTGGTCACCAACTTATCTAGAGAAGGAGGAAGAGGAATAGCCATGTATATCCAAAGCTCTCTGAAGGTAAGAAGCATAGATATTATTTCAGATTATGAGCCATATATAAAACAAGTGTGGATATCTGTCCTCCTACCTTGTGGGCCATTTTACATTGGTTGCATGTATAAAAGCCCCAGTTCCCCTAGACTTGAATCCTCCCTACTTGCTACAAGTACTTCAATTGATATTAAAATGAAGCTACAAGGAAACATAATTATTGTTGGTGATTTTAATCTCTCAAATATTCAATGGATCAACAGATTTGGTTTTTCTGAAAATAGTTTAATAAGACAATTCCTGTAGTGCTTATTTAATCATTCTTTGTACCAGGCAGTTAACTTCCCAACAAAATATAGAAATGGTCAGAACCCTTTGCTACTTGATCTTCTGTAGCGTCTATAAGAGCAAGACCAAGAGTCTATAATAAGCCATTCAGAGCTAGTGACCACATTGTCATAAGTTTCAGTTTTAGACTGTATCCCCAAAGACTAGAATTAACAAAACACATGTACACTGATTACAGTCTAATTCATTAGGAACTGACTCAATGTGATTGGTCTTTCATTGCAGGCCTCCCACTAGATTTTTAGTGAAAAATATGAACTTTATGAACTTTTGATTGTGCTTTTTTATGAACCAATTATGAACCTAAATTTATGATAAGTCCACCTCAGATACTGTCTGTGGATACAAAAACGGCAGTTGGTGTTTTCATGACTGGTGCAGATATTCTTTTTGTTTTTTGGTGTTGTTTTATCATGAGTTTTCATTTTGATCATACTTTGTGGAAGGCTTAATTCTACAAATTCTTTGGTATCTATGGCTTTTTCCAGCTTCACATTAGCTTCTTGAAGAAGCCTTTCTACTACTTGTCTCTTCTTCTTTTCAACTGACTTCTTCTCAGTCAAATCTTTTTCCAGGTGCTCAATAATCTTCTTCCCAGATAACATCCTCTTTTTTTCCTCTTCTTCTTTCCTTTTGGACTCCACTTCAGCTGGTTTAGATTGCTCAGTTTCCAGGTACAGTTTATAGCTCTGGCATGCATTTGACCCCAAATTCAACAGCTCTCTGGTAATAGGGACTAACTTGGGCCTGTTCTCAAACTTCTTTAGAGCATCAGAGACTATTAGTCTAGCATTGAGCATTTTTACTTTCATCAATGATTTTTCCTTGGTCAAGATCTGTCCTGACTGGGAAAAATCATGTTTGATGTCACTGTTCCCATGTGACATGCAGAGAGCTGATTTTATTATCTTTGAAACAAGGGGATATTTTGTATGTCCTTGATAGTTTTTCAGACTAGAAACAAAGTTCCATAAAACATCAATTGTTGATGAAGTCATGTTCTTAGGCAAACTTGGTTCCAGCTGGAGAAAGTTCTATTCATCACTGACAGTTTCAGTATTCACACAGAAAGGCATAAATCCAACAATTTTCACAAAGTTGCTTGTTCTTGTCTCTGGATTTGAATCATCCAGCTGCAGGCACTGGAAATGCTGAAGGGCACTTTGACCTAGTGATTTCTCTTCAATATGACAGCAAGCAGCCAGGCAAGCAGTTCTGGCACTACTCCTGAAGTTCAGAGCATCAACTTTTTGTACCTTCAACAGGCATTTTTCATGACGTCACCACATGCTACTTTATTGGATGGAAGAAAATCCCTCCTTGAATGGGAGAGCTCAGAAGTGTTTTTTTTTTTCCTTCTGAACATCAGTCAAAGCACTTAGCTTGACAAAACGGCTGGAGGTCATCATTACTTGTCGACCCATTTCGTCATACAGAATGTGGATAGGTGGTTCTTTATGTTGAAACAACTCTGTGAACTGAGCAAATAGCTTTCCAAAAGATGTGACAAAGAGGACTAATGCTTTGGTTGTGGTACACTCGAGACTGCTAGATATCTCTCTGTATCTGTTGGACATCTTCACAAAACATGCAGTGCTACAGTTTGAATTGTTTTAAATAAAACTCTTGCACATTTGCTTTGCTTGTCTTTTATAAGGAAAAAGACGACAACCGCAAGTGGTTTCCATCTGATGGCAAGAAAAATATGAACTATATGAACCTTTTTTCTAAATCATGAACCATTTATGAACCTAGATTAAGAATATGAACTTTTTTATAATTATGAACTCAGTGGGAGGTCTGATCATTGAGAATACAGATGTGGTAGAGTCATGGACTATGAAAACTATGAAAAGAATATTATTGAAGGCTACTGAAAATCACTTCTACAAAATGGAAAAAGAAACCAAAAACCCTCCTGTATATTACAAAAGAAATTAAAAAGGCTAGGAACAGAAAAAAAGAAATACTGGAAGCTGTATATACAGAATCAAAACCAGGCTGACTATTACACAAAATATAAACAGGCACGTAACCAGCTGAGAAGTCTCACCAGAAATACCACCAAGAAGTATAAGAAATCAGTCACAGCTGCAACAAAAACTAACCCTAAGAAATTCTGGAGGTATGTGTCATCAGGTAAGCCTGGAAGGCATTTTGTCACTCAACTTGTACAAGATGGATCAAAAATATGTGACCCAAGGGAGATAGCTACTGTATTAAATAAGCAATTCATTTCAGTATTCACAGTTGCAGATAATGCCCCAATTCCAGACCCCACACAGTACATAATTAAAGAAAGTATGCTGCCCATCAATATTACTAAAGTAGATGTAGAGACTTGACAAAAGAAGATTAACCCAAATAAATCAACAGGACCTGACAGAGTGCCCCCTTGGCTTTTAAAGGAGATGTATGCAGTACTATTACATCCTCTTACCCTGCTATTCCAAAAGTCTCTAAATACTAAATCTATCCCACAAGATTGGAAAGAAGCTTACACTACACCTGTTCATAAAGGAAGCAGCAGAGATGAAGCCAGTAACTATTGACCAATTAGTCTCACCTTGGGAGTGGGAAAACTTCTTGAAGGCATAGTTAACTCAGCCATTATTGAACACCCAAATGTGAACAAGCTACTATCTCCAAGCAAACATGGCTTCCACTCCAGTCAATCAGTTGATACTAACCTCATTGATGCTTATGAGCATGTCACAGAACTTATGGACATGGGATCCCCAGATGATATGATATTATTATAACCCAAATAAATCAACAGGACCTGACAGAGTGCCCCCTTGGCTTTTAAAGGAGATGTATGCAGTACTATTACATCCTCTTACCCTACTATTCCAAAAGTCTCTAAATACTAAATTTATCCCACAAGATTGGAAAGAAGCTTACATTACACCTGTTCATAAAGGAAGCAGCAGAGATGAAGCCAGCAACTACTGACCAATTAGTCTCACCTTGGGAGTGGGAAAACTTCTTGAAGGCATAGTTAACTCAGCCATTATTGAACACCCAAATGTGAACAAGCTACTATCTCCAAGCAAACATGGCTTCCACTCCAGTCAATCAGTTGATACTAACCTCATTGATGCTTATGAGCATGTCACAGAACTTATGGACATGGATCCCCAGATGATATGATATTATTATAACCCAAATAAATCAACAGGACCTGACGGAGTGCCCCCTTGGCTTTTAAAGGAGATGTATGCAGTACTATTACATCCTCTTACCCTACTATTCCAAAAGTCTCTAAATACTAAATTTATCCCACAAGATTGGAAAGAAGCTTACATTACACCTGTTCATAAAGGAAGCAGCAGAGATGAAGCCAGCAACTACTGACCAATTAGTCTCACCTTGGGAGTGGGAAAACTTCTTGAAGGCATAGTTAACTCAGCCATTATTGAACACCCAAATGTGAACAAGCTACTATCTCCTAGCAAACATGGCTTCCACTCCAGTCAATCAGTTGATACTAACCTCATTGATGCTTATGAGCATGTCACAGAACTTATGGAAATGGGATCTTCAGATGATATGATATTATTAGACTTAGCAAAAGCTTAGTTTGATTTTTTAGTTTGCTTAGTCTGAGTTATTAGACTTAGTTTGATAAAGTATGTCACAGGAGATTAAATTCTAAACTCCATGCAATAGGCCTCCATGAAGTCATAAATTGGACAATGCAATTTCTTACCAACAGGAAGCAAGTGGTATAAGTGTTTGAGGATGGTGGATCAATTTTCTTCTCAGAATCAGTGGATGTAGAAAGCAGAGTAACCCAAGGCATGGGTTTGGGCCCAACTCTATTCAAAATCTATATTAATGATGCATCTTCAATCATAAAGAATAAGATATGCTTATATGCTGATGATTCCAAAATAATCAGTCCGATTTATGACCCCCAAAATACCAAAGACATCCAAGCAGATCTCAACATACTATCAATGTGGGCAAAAACCTGGTTACTAGAATTTAATATCCAGAAATGCAAGCTCATACACTTTGGAGCAATCAACCCTCTCAGCCAGTATTTTATGGAATCCAATGGTGGTTCTAAACAGCCACTTACAACCAGTCATCAGCAAGCAACAATATGCATAAGGGGTTTTCAAAACTTGCCATATTCCACCAGACTCCAGAGGCTCAATATACCATCTCTCACATACCAACATAAGCAAGGGGATGCATTGATGACATACAAATTGATCTGCAACCATGATATCATCCCTAACTTTTTCCAGTTTGATAGTTTTTCAAAAACAAGAGGGCACCCCCTGAAGCTCAACCAGAAACATGCTAATACCTGGCTACAAAACAAATTTTTCTCTAACTGTGAGGTTGGTCTATGGAATTCCCTTAGCCAGAATGCAATCATGTCCCCTAATACTGAAGCCTTCAAGTCAGCTGTTGACAGATTGGTGCAGCAAGCCATGGTGCACAGTTTGGGATGCACCCAGTGATTTAAACATAATTACTTGATTTAAACATAAGATCTATTTTGAAAGGTTTCACCTTTTATAAGATGTGTATATCAGTTCAGTGCCCTCTAAGGGAGTGGAGATAGCTACTTCAGAATAACTTCTCAGGACATACTTAAGCCTGTAGATCTATCCCTGAAATTTCATAACCTAAAACCTTTTGAAAATCGCAAAATATAACTCATCTAAAATTTTAACATTATTTGTAGAGAGAACTCTGGAGTCACCGCTAATTTGTTAACAGCCTGTCAGCAAAATTCTATACATCTAATCCTGCCCTAGTTCAAGATTACACTTTACTATCTAGGTAAAATTCTACTTTAGCTACTTTTGGCTATCTTGGGAAGGGGTTAGGTTAGGAAAATGAGACTTTCAGGGATGGGTCTACAGGCTAAAGTATGTCCCGGGAAGGTATTTTTAAGTACCTACCTCCACTCCTTCTCCCTCTAGAGGGTCATGAAATTTGCCTACATGACAGGTCTATACCCATTGAAATTTTGACAAAACAACATTTTACCTTAATTTTCAGTTATCAGTTTCTTTTTCTCTGGCTTTAGCTCTGAAAATGCAATTTCAGTTATTTGAGCAGAATTTTTAAGACATATAAATAGTTTATTTCCAAAATTTAGGAAATGTATTTGCATATCTTTAAAACCTTATAAATTGGGATTGAGCAAAGTTGTGAAGCCGAAAACAATTTTGTTGTACTTCATTTAAGCAAAAGATCTAGATTTGCAAGGTTTCACTTCTATAACTCACATATTTTTAAAGGTCATCAAAGGTCAGGACCCTCTAGAGGGAGAAGGAGTAGAGGTGGATACTTCAAAATATCTTCCCAGGACATACTTTAGCCTGTAGACCCATCCCTGAAAGTTTCGTTTTCTTAACCTAACCCCTTTCCAAGATAGTCAAAAGTAGCTAAAGTAGAATATTACCACTATCTATTCAGAGTTCAATGGAAGGACTATTGAATATTGTAAGAATTCAATTGAAAAGGATACCTTTTTCTTTATTTTATTTCTTCTTCTTCTAATTCACAGCAGGTAGGCTATTCAGTTGGTACTATTTAGCCCTCTTCTTTTTGCTTCACTCTGTGGGCTACAGAGCTACTGTCTTGGTTGTCTCTTATTTATTAGATCTTTCAGTAGATCTTTTGACTCAAGGAGTTCAAATATAAGATGATAGATATTGATTTCTGTGCTCTGTGTGCAGGTATAGTTGGCTAGGCTCTTGGCTGATAGTGATATTTTGTGGTGTTTGAAGCATTTTAACAGTTTACAAAGCAAGGTATGTTGTGCAGACATCAGCATATTACATTTCAAATAGTCAATGGTCAATTGTTTCATTATTCATATTACAATGCCTGCAAAGAGGGGACAGGGGAATTGAACCACTTGAATTAGAAAGCTTATATGAGAATGCAAGGAAATTTAGTCCATTTGTTCCAGAACAAATTCTATGATAAATTTTAGAAAGATACTTATTGGGAAAGGGGGAAAGGATAGGATTAATCTTATTAAAATTAATAGGCCTATCTGATAGCCTCCATTGGTAAATATCTCCAATTGGGATTGGTCTCCCACTTGGCTGGTCAATATTTATAGCATTTGGAGTGGAGGTAGCTACTTCAGAATAACTTCTCAGGACATACTTTAGCCTGTAGGTCCATCCCTGAAATTTCATAACCTAAAACCTTTCGAAAATCGCAAAATATAACATCTAAAATTTTAACATTATTTGTGGGGAGAACTCTGGAGTTACCGCTAATTTGTTAACAGCCTGTCAGCAAAATTCCATACATCTAATCCTGCCCTAGTTCAAGATTACACTTTACTATCTAATCAGAGTTCAACGGAAGGACTATTGAATATCGTAAGAATTCGATCGAAAAGGATACCTTTTCTTTATTTTGTTTCTCGGTTTCAGTAATCTTTTCTTTATAAAGTGATGAAAAGGGAGAAAATATGACAGTGTTATCATGATATTAGCGCTGGCGAAAAATTCGCCGCTTGCGTTACATTGCGACGCTTGCTGGCAGTTACATTTAATTAATTTTTCTGAGATCTGAGAAACCTGTCTGTAGCAAAGGCAGAAAAATAAGAGGCATCTAACTGCAGCAGTGTTTCCACTTATGTTTTCAAAAAATCTGTAAAATCTTGACAATTTTCGGGAGAAAATCGGGAGATGGCTCTCAGGATTCGGGAGATGGATCTCGAGATTCGGTAGAATTTTCAGTAAGAATCTTTTAAGTTTTTGGAGATTGTTCAAGCGATTTACGAATGAAGTGCCACATTCTAAAAGTTCAGAGAGCTGATTTACTTGAGCCAGCTGCAATTCCGGAAATGTATAGAATTTTGAAACTAAGTGCAGTAATATTTCATTCAGACTCTAAAGCTGTTTAATTAAGATATTTTTCTTCATCGACCCTTACTTTTTCTCGCCCTTTCAGGCTCCATAAGACAGCCCGCTAAGTTCATGACGGGACAGAAAATCTGGACGAATTGTGGACACCAGGCCTTTGACCATTGAGTCTGAGTTAAGCGAATAATTTGTTTTTACCACCATCCCCAGAGTTATTCACAAATAATAAGAGAAAACGCAAATTTGCAGCTCATTAGTATTCATATAGCTGAAAAAAAAATGGCAAAACTTTCTTACACATATACCGCATTACATTCATAATGTGTCTATCTCATGGCCTTTTTTTGTGAGCAGTCCACTCTGATCATGCAGTAACTCAGATGTGCTGGCAGATGCTGGTCAACCGTCAATGTTTCTACTGTAATTCCAGCTTGTTTCATTCCAAGTTTCGTCTGAATTGTGGAAGCCAAAGTTACAGTTACCAAACGATTCCTTCTGTCTGTCTTTACTTCCTTGAGTAAGCTGAACAGTCTTCTGAAGCTACGTCCGACAATGGCAAGGAAAACAAGTATTGTACAAACTTTGCTAAGTTTGGTTTCCACGGTGGCACTCAAAGCCGGTTTCCAGTAATCCACGGCTGTCAGAGTTACTGTCTCATCATCATTGGTACTATCGAAATGTTCCCACCACTCTTTGTCAATGGCACTTATCGACCCCCCTGACAACGAGTAGCGTCTTAAATATGGGCCACGGATGGGTGGGTTTAGTTACTTAGCTTTTTCGGGTTCAACAAAACTAATTTCATTTTTTTTTTCACTGGCTGTTAATTGTCCTCGTTTTCATCCTTTCTTCGCGATTTTATGTTTTATAATACACTGTTAGACCCTGGCGGACTATATTCGTCCCTTTCTGCTTACCCAGTCTTGCTTTATCAGTAACATTCTTATGCGGCATATTTTTCAGGAATGGGACTAACTTGTCAACCAGCAAAAATGGTATATTGTTTTCAAAATGCTGCAATTTTGTCTCTGTATCTTGTGCTGGATAATTTGATGCAAACCCCTTCAGTTTTACAGAGCAACTGCAGACAAAGTCTGATTTTTGTCATATTTCTTTAAATTTGTAGCACCTTTGGATTATTTTGAACCTACTGAATCAGTTGGATCCACACAGTGCTAGTTCCCATCTTCTTGGTGCAAGCAGACACCTGTAGCTAGTTTATGAATTGAAAATAATTAGTTAATTACAAACCTTGAAGGTGTTTAAATGACAAAAAAAAGAAAATCAATGCAACCATTGTTGAATGGATAATGGGCAATGTTCATACATATGCCAATAAATTCCAATCGCCCTGCCTCAATTGCCTGGGACGTTAAGAAAAATCCCTAAAAGACCATAGACCACGGTCAAGTAAAAAAAAAACCAATAAAGAATGACCGTAAAGTAACATTTTCCGGGGATTAAGTTTTATGGAGATTTTGTCTCTTCTTTTTTTGTCGGGAGATTGATTAGAAATTCGGTAGATCTCCTGAATAATCAGGAGAAGTGGAAACACTGCTTAAATCGCATGTCCAGTGAGATAAGGTGGGGATGAGCCTCCTGTGGAACGTTAATTTAAGAAAACAAGTTTTTTCGAGGGGAGTAAAGAGCGAAGTTGAAACTTAAAATGAACAAAAATTATTACTTCACAGCCTATCTAACATATATCAATAAAACTAATACAAATGAACCAACTAATTATGTTTCCCTGTGTTTCTAGGATTATAGAAAACTAGCATTTTACTGAAAACACAAAATAATATAGGAGTTTTGGTACAATAAAAGCAAACCAATTAAGGGCACTTTTTACAGAATAAAAATAAAGTATTTTAGGATTGTTGCTTTATTTTGTTTTTGTTGAATTTCGCATCACTTTAAAAATAGGGAGTACAATTTTGAAAGTTTTGCCTGCATAAGCTCTCCTGGTTGCCTAGAAACGACAACTGTTATCTATTTGAAACTAAATTTGTAGTTTTAGCTAAGCACCGAATTCGTCTTGTAAACGATAATTTCCTAGACATTAATTTCTGACCAGATGCCTTTGGAGAGAGGATAACTAAAAAAAAGGGACGGAAGGGAGACTGGATGCCTTCTGGCTACTTTTAAACATGCCCTGAAAATTTGAATGCTTCAGCAAGCGAGTACTGCTGCAAGTGAGAGAACAATACCTTTAAGAAAAATCTTGTGAAATTTCTGGAGGAGGCATGCCCCCTTAAATTAGTCACTCCCATTTGGTCCGTAAGCTCTTAATCCCTTTTTGTGGTCAGAGATGAATATCGATAGGCTTTTAAAAATTTACTTAGCATGGCAACATACTTAGCAAACCCAAATCACTGCAAAAACATAGGGCTAAATATAGACATGCTGGTGGTGCACCGCCAAAATCTTTCACGCAGGTGCACCATTTATAAATCGGCGTCACATCAGGGTATAATACAGATCATAAAAAATATAATGACCAAGGCAAAAGAAAACGGAGAAAATCCTTCCCTGAGTGTATCAGAACTCCGTCATACAGTACTTGATGGATATACATATGAAACTCAGCTCTCCATATGTCCCACCAATTGAGATACAAGCTATCATGTACCTTACATTGCCTGAGGAAAAAGTTACCTGAAAAGGGCAGCCTACTCAAAAAAGAACTGAAATGTAGACACATCAGAACTTTTGCCACAACAAGTCAGCCAAGGCTTTAGATTACTGAATCCCGGTGATGCAATCCTCATTCAGAAAATGCCTCACATATCATGGAAACAGGTCATGGTGCTTTCCCAGACAAAACAGCCGTGATTGTACATTTGCCAAAAAGCGAATGCATATTTCTGCAAAAGAGCTTCAAACAACAATCGCCTTGCAAAAATCAAAGCTTGGAAAGCTTAAGTTTTGTTACAAAAGGATTTTACATAGCCGTACTGGCAGATAGACTACCAAATCTACCATCTTCTCTGGTGTTGACTGACCTGTCAGGGGCTTCAGGATTTCAGGAAGAGAGTGCCCCCCCCTGTATTTAAATATTGAATTATCTATGTTATAATATCTTATTTTAAGATAATTTCTTATAATCGTTATAGCCTATACTTTTCAAATAATATCTACCTATGTTTGGTCTATCTGAACGATTATTCTACTTATGGCTAAAACTGAATATACTATATAGAACTAAATGCTGTCTGGCGTCTGGCCTGTTTATCTCTAACTCTAACCTGCCCTGTAATGTACTAATGTAATTGAAATGAGCGTCTTCAGCATCACAAGACAAGAGAAAAATCGATAAATGAAGATGGTAGCTAGTATGTTATGCGTTACTTCCTGTTACACGAATGTTTGTCAGCAGAATTACCGGAAATCGTTTATTTTTTACGGGGAAAGAATACTTTTTTTTTCCGGGGATTAAGTTTTCTGGAGATTTTCGGGAGATTCGGAATCTTCTTTTTTTATCGGGAGATGGATTAGAAATTCGGTAGATCTCCCGAAAAATCGGGAGAAGTGGAAACACTGAACTGCAGGCGTTAGTCTTTTCATTTGAAATTTTGAAAATAAAGGCGAATAATGGACAAATTTACCTACCTGGGTTCTATAATTTCCTCAAATGGATCGCTTCTTCCTGAGCTGCAAGCAAGGATATCCTCTCCGAAGTTTATACGAGCATCCCTTCCATAAGAGCTTTATATCCCCCCCCAGATCATTACTTAAAACGCCTGCCCAAATGATCCCTCTTTGAAGTTTAGACGAACATTCCTTCCATAAGAACCATATATGCCCTCAGGACATAACTTACAACACCTGTCCCCGGACCCGAGGAGATGATGTCGACATCGGAGTTTCTGTTACATAATCTTCGAACTATTTGTAAAAAAAATGGATATCTCAAAACTTTCATCGGATGCATTTGGGAAAAAAGGCGTAGGGGGAAAGGGGGAGCCTGATTACCCTCCGATCTCTTTTGACTTTTAAAAAGTGAACTAGAACTTTTATTTTCCAATCAAATGAGCCCTCTCTTAAGTTTATACGAACATTCCTTCCATAATAATCATATATACTCCCAGGGCATAGCTTACAACGCCTGCCCCCGGACCCTGGGAGATTGTATCGAAACCGGAGTTTTTGTTATATGATATTTGAACTATTTTTAACAAAATGGCTATCTCAAAATTTTTATTGAATGCATTTTGGAAAAAAGGGCGTTGGGGAGGGGGTTAGTTGCCCTCTGATCGCCTTTGGCTCTTAAAAAGTTAATTACAACTTTCATTATCCAATCAAATGAGCCCTCTATGAAGTTAATACGAGCATCCTTTCTATAACAACCATATATGCCCTCAGGGCATAACTTACAACACCCTGCCCCCGGGCCGTGGAGGGCTGTATCAACACAGGAGTTTTTGTTATCTGAACTTTAAACTATTTTTAGCAAAATGTCGATCTCAAAATTTTTATCTGATGCATTTGAGGAAAAAGTGTGTGTGTGTGTGAGGGGGGGGGCTATCTGCCCTCCGATCACTATTGTCTTATAAAAAGTGACACTGGAATTTTGTTATCTAATTTTTGAACTATTTGAAAAAAAATTGACTTGACTTACTTGACTTATATCCCATCCTTCCTTTGTGGCTGTATTGGGGCTTCCTCTCTTCTCACTAGTCGTTGAATATGGCGACGGTATTCGGTTCTATCTGGTGCAAGACGCAGGAGTTGGGTGAGGTATTGGCCATTGAAGTTGTCGTACCATCGGTTGCGAGGTCGGCCACGAGGTCGTGTGCTATGTACCCGTCCTTCAAACGTGAATTTGGGGAGTTGATTTGATGATATTCGTTGGATATAACTAAGCCAGCAGAGTTGCTGACTTTTAATTCGGTCCATGACAGTGTATGAGCAGAAAAGGAGTTTACGGAGGTCTTCATTGGATACTCGGTCGATGTAGGTGATCCTTGCTATGTGACGGAGACATTTTGTTTCAAATGCAGAGATTCGCCTTTCGTCATCCGCTTTAATTAACCATGGTTCACTTGCATACATATCAATGTGGATTATGAGAGATTTAAAGAGCCGGACCTTCAATGATTTTGATAGTAATTTACTTTTCCAAATTGATGATATACTCTTGAAGCTGCTGGTTGCAAGGCCCAGTCTACACTTAATCGATTTTGAGCAATCGTTGTTAGAGGTTGAAAGACTGCCGAGGTAGACAAAAGATTCTGCATATTCAATTTGCTCTCCTTTTATGGTTAGCTGTATGGCTCTGGGTGCAGAGTCTCTGGATACCCGCATGACATTCATTTTTGTCGTGTTGACAACCCTTCCAAGGGCTTCGGTTGCTGATACTATCTCGTTTGTGTCTTTTTGGAGGAGATGTTCATGACTGTTAATTTTCATGATGTCGTCTGCACACGTTTCCCTCCAATGGATGCACCGTCTGTGGTTTTAGTAAGTGTTAAAGCTGCATTTAGGAACAGATTAAACAGATGAGGGGATAGGAGGCAACCCTGAAGAACACCTGCTGACGTCTGGAAGTATTTTGTCAATCCCTCAGGCGTCTGAACCTGGCTAAAGAAGTTCAAATACATATCTCTGATCAACGTTACCTTGTTTTTTGGGACTCTATAATGCAGAAGTATGTGCCAAAGCCCATTGCGCCATATTAAATCAAAGGCCTGTTTAAAGTCAATAAAAAGTAAAAGCAATTCTTTCGCAATTTCTATGTTTTTCTCCGTCAGTTGCCGGGTTGAAAAATATATGACCTATAGTAGATCAATCTCTTTGGAAGCCGGCCTGTTATTCCTCTAAAGTGAGGTCTGTCAGGGATTTTAGTCGATCAAGTAGGATTTTCGTGAGGATATTTGCCGATTGGCTTGTCATGCTAATTGTTCTGTAGTTGTTAAAGTACGGATGCCTACTGTGACTTTATGATAGATGTCTACCAGTTCTTCTGAGCCCAACTTAACTAGCTCTAACTGTATGCCATCTGGGCCTGGAGCTTTTTTTGTTTTCAGGGATTGTATAGCAGCAATTACCTCTTCCAGTAATGGTGGTGGACTAGGATCTACTGGGTACTCCGGTAGTTGAAAAGACAGTAGGATAGATGGGTCAGGGGTTATTGTGGGTTTCAGTTTCTGGCAAAAGTGTTCATTCCAGCGGTCCCGCCTCTCCTCAGAATCTGTGATAAGTTGTCCATGTTTATCTAACAGGGTTGTTGCTGCCACGGGTATGTTTTTCGACAGTTCCTGTACTTTTTTGTACATGTTGTGGCTGTCATTTTTTTTGAAGGTGTCTTCGCATTCATGGCACTTGTCGTTGACAAATTGGCGCAGAGCCTGTCGTATTTTTTTTTATTAGACATTTTTGTATTCATCCTTCTTTCAACATTCAACATTTTTCTTGTATTCATCCTGGCTATGTCGGTCTTGTTTGTTGGTGTAAATACGTTTTTTCAGCACAGATATCGAAGATTTCGGGTGTGATCCATGGTTTATCAGAGCGGGACTGTACTCCTAAGATTTCATTAGCTGGTTCTCTGATGATTGAGGCGCTTTCATCAACCATACGGTAGACTTCCTTAGTGGTTGGGATTCCCGAGAGTTGGATGCTTGACAGCTTATTCGAGAGAGCAGTTTTATATTTGTTTCTTGTTTCGATGTTTTTTAGGAGATCGACACGGTATTTTGGGTAGCTTTTCTTGGGTGGTTGGGGTTTTTGGAGGCGCATACGGAGTTCTGAAATGACTAGAACTTGGTCTGAATAAAAATCACCACCGGCCAAAGACACTCTATTCAGCACTGACGACTTCCAACACTTGCGGACCAGTATGAGGTCAATCATATTTGAGGTTCAGCCGTTTGGGTATCTCCATGTGACCTTTCTTCGTTCTCTATGTCGAAACATTGTTTTGGAAATGAAAAGATCATTATCACGACAGAAATCTATGAGCATTTCCCCCCTAAGGTTTTGTCTCCCATGCCCGAACTTGCCCATTACGTCTTGGAAACATGCATTTGATTCTCCGACGATAGGGTTAAAGTCCTAAATGACGAACAGAACATCCTTCTTAGGCACCTAGTCTATGGTGTGTTGGAGCTGGGCGTAGAAGTCTTCTGCACCTTGGTCACTCTTTCTATCTCCTGACTCTTACAAAGAGAACTAGAACTTTCCATTTCAAATCTAATGAGCCCTCTATGAAATTTATAGGAGCATTCCTTTCAGAAGAACTATGCATGTCCTCAGGCATAACTTAGAATGCCTGCCCCCAGGGCCCTGGGGGCTTGTGTCAACCCCGGAGTTTTGTTATATAATGTTTGAACTATTTAAACAAATGGCTAATTCAAAATTTTTATAGCTTGTATTTGGGGGAAAAGGGCACGAGGGAGGGGCTTGTTGCTCTCTGATCACTTTTGACTCTCAAAAAGGGCACTAGAACTCTCAATTTCGAATCGAATGAACCACCTTTGAAATTTATACGAAGACCCCTTCCATGTGATATACCCCTGTGAAAACAAAATGGAGCGTGAAGGGGGGGGGGCTAGCTGCCCTTCCTTCACTTTTGACTCTTAAAAAGTGAATTACAACTTTCAATTTCCAATCAAATGAGTTGTCTATGAATTTTATACGAGCATCCCTTCCATAACAACCATAAATGCACCCAGGACATAACTTACAACGCCTGCCCCCGGGTCCTGAGGGGCTATGTCGACACCGAAATTTTCTAGGGCACTAGAACTCTCGATTTTAAATCGAATGAACCACCTTTGAAGTTTATACGAAGACCCCTTCCATATGATATACCCATGGGAAAACAAAATGGATCGTGAGGGGGGTTAGCTACCCTCTTTCACTTTTGACTCTTAAAAAGTGAATTAAAACTTTCAATTTCCAATCAAATGAGTTGTCTATGAATTTTTTACGAGCATTCCTTCCATAACAACCACATATGCCCCCAGGACATAACTTACAGCCCCTACCCCCGGGTCCTGAGGGGCTATGCTGACACCGGAATTTTTGTTATCTGAACTTTAAACTATTTTTAACAAAATGTATATCTCAAAATTTGTATCTGCTGCAACTGGGGAAAAAGGGAGGGGGGGCAAGCTGCTCTTGATCACTTTCGACTTATAAAAAGTGAACTAGAATTATGAGTTTCCATCAAATTAGCCCTCTTATAAGTTTATACGAGCATCCCTTCCATAAGAGCCTTATTTTCCCCCAGGGAATAATTGACAACGCCTGCCCCCGGCCCTTAGGGAATTGTATCGACATCGGAGTTTTGTTATCTGACCTCAAAATTTTCATTTGATGCAACTGGGGAAAAACAAAGCGAGGGAAGGGTGCTAATTTCCCTACGATCTCTTTGGTCTCTAAAAAAGTGAACTAGGACTTTTAATTTCCAAACAAATTAGTCCCCTCTAAAGATTAAAGAGTATCCCTTCTATAAGAACCATATTTGCCCCCAGGGCATAACTTACGACGCCTGCGCCCAGGCCCTGGGGGATTATGTCAACCCCGGTTTTGTTATATGATCTTTGAACTATATTTAACAAAATGGCTACCTCAAAATTTTTATTGGATGTATTTGGGGAAAATAGGGTGTGGAAGAGGGCTAGTTGCCCTCCGACCACTTTTGACTCTTAAAAGGGGCACTAGAACTCTCGATTTTCAATCGATTGAGCGCTCTTTGAAGTTTACACGAAGACCACTTCCTCATGAAGTGCCTCTGGAAAGTAATAATAATAATAAATAATAATAAACATTGGAGCCGTATGGCCTGATCTTTGAACAATTTTGAAAAAATGACTCTTTCAAAGTTCTTATCGGATGGGTTCGAGGTAAATAGGGTGTGGAGGAGGGAGGACTAGTTGCCCTCATATCTCTTTTTACTCTTAAAAAAAATGAAGAGAACTTTCAATTTCCATTCAAATGAACCCTCTCCGAAGTTTATACAAGCATCCCTTCCATAAGAACCTTCTATCCCCACAGAGCGTTACTTAAAACGCCTGCCCCCAGGCCCTGGGGGGTTGCGATGACTCAAGAGTTTTTCTTATCTGATCTTTGAACTATTTTTGAACTATATTAAAATAGGGCGTGGAGGCGGGGGGCTAGTTGCCCTCCGATCTCTTTTGACTTTCAAAAAGTGAACAAGAACTTTCAATTTTCAATCAAATGAGCCCTCTACGAAGTTTATACGAGTATCCTCTCCCTAAGGAGCATATATGCCCCCAGAGCATTACTTACAACGCCTGTCCCCGGACCCCGTGGGTTGCGTCGAAACAGGAGTTTTTTTTTTATCTGACCTTTGAACAATTTTTACTGAAATGGCCATCTCAAAATTTTTATCAGATTGGTTTGGGGGGAAAAGGCTGTGTGTTTGTGGGGGGGGGGGGTGGTTACCCTCAGATATCTTTTTGAATCTTAAAAGTGAACTAGAACTTTTAATTTCTTATCAAATGAGCCCTCTCTTCAGTTTATACGAGCATCCCTTTCATAAGAACCATATACGCCCCCATGACAACACTTGCAACGCATACCCCCCTCCGGGCCCTGGTGGGTTGTGTCGACACCGGAGTTTTTGTTATCTAATTTTGAACTATTTTATAAAAAAATGGCTATCTCAAAATTTGTAGCGGATGGGTTTAGGGAAATAGGCGTGGGGGGATATGGGCTAGTTTCCCTCCGATATCTTGACTCTTAAAAAGTGAAGTAAAACTTTCAATTTGCAATCAAATGAGCCCTCTATCAAGTTTATAGGAGCATCCCTTTCAGAAGAACCATACATGCCCTCCGGGCATAACTTAGAACGCCTGCCCCCTGGCACTAGGGGGGTTGTGTTGACACTGGAGTGTTTCTTATCTAACCTTGAAATGTTTTTAACAAGATGCTATCTCAAAATTTTCATCGGATGGGTTTGGAAAAAAAAGGCGCATGGGGGGGGGGCTAGTTGCCCTTGGATCTCTTTTGATCTTAAAAAGTCAATTCGAACTTTAAATTTCCAATCAAATCATCCCTCTTTGAAGTTCATACGAACATTCCTTCCATAAGAACCATATATGCCCCCAGGGCATAATTTAAAACGCCTGTCCTCGGACCCAAGGGGATTTTGTCGACACCGGATTTTCTGTTATGTGATCTTTGAACTATTTTTAACAAAATGGCCATCTCAACATTTTCATCAGATGCATTTGGGAAAAAAGGGCGGAGGGGGAAGGAGGAGGCTGGTTACCCTCCGATCTCTTTTGACTTTTAAAAAGTGAACTAGAACTTTCAATTTCCAATCAAATGAGCCCTTTCTGAAGTTTATACGAGCTTTCCTTCCATAAGAACCATATATGCCCCTGAGGGCGTAACTTACAACGCCTGCCCCTGGACCCTGGGGGATTGTGTCGACACCGGACTTTTTGGCCTTTGGATTATTTTGAACAAAATGGCTATCGTATGCATTTGGGAAAAAAAGGTGTTGGGGGGGGGGGCTAATTGCCCTCTGATTGGCTTTGGCTCTTAAAAAGTGAATTAGAACTTCCATTATCCAATCAAACGAGCCCTCTATGAAGTATATACGAGTATCCTTTCTATAGCAACCATCTTCGCCCCCAGGGCATAACTTACAACACCCTACCCTCGGGCCCTGGAGGGCTGTGTTGACACCGAAGTAGCTGCCCTCCGGTCACTTTTGACTTATAAAAAGTGACACCGAAGTCGTGTTATCTAATTTTAGGACTATTTTTAAAAAAAATGGCTATCTCAAAATTTGTAGCGGATGGGTTTGGGGAAAGAGGCGTGGGGGGATAGGGGCTAGTTGCCCTCCGATCTCTTGACTCTTAAACAGTGAACAAGAACTTTCAATTTCAAATCAAATGAGCCCTCTATGAAGTTTATAGAAACATGCCTTTCAGAAGAACCATACATGTCCTCAAGGCATAACTTAGAACGCCTGCCCTCCGGCCCTGGGGGTTTTATCGACACCGGAGTTTTTCTTATAAGACCTTTGAACTATTTCAAACAAAAGACTATCTCAAAATTTTCCATCGGATGGGTTTGGAGAAAAGTTGTGGGGGGGGGGCTAGTTGCCCTCGGATCTCTTTTGACTCTTAAAAAGTGAACTCGAACTTCCAATTTCCAATCAAACGAGCCCTCTCTGAAATTTATACAAGCATATCATTCATAAGAACCATATATGCCCAAGGGCATAACTTACAACGCCTGCCCCCAGGCCCCGGGGGGTTGTGTATACATTTGAGTTTCAGCTATCTGACTTTTGAACTATTTTTAACAAAATAGCTATCTCAATATTTTTATCGGATGCATTTGGGGAAAAAGGGGTATGGGGGGGGCTAGTTTTTCTCCAATCTTTTTTTACTCTTAAAAACTGAACTAGAAATTTCAATTTTCAATCAAATGAACCCTCTCTGAAGATTTTACAAGCATCCCTTCAATAAGAACCATATATTCCCCCAGGGCATAACTTACAATTCTTGCTCCCGGACCCTAGAGGATTGTGTCGACACCGGAGTTTCTGCTATATGATCTTTGAACTATTATTAACAAAATAGCTATCTCAAAATTTTATCGGAAGCATTTGAAAAAAAGAGCGTAGGGTGAAAGGGGGAGGCTGGTTACCCTCCGATCTCTTTTGACTTCTAAAAAGTGAACTAGAACTTTTAATTTCCAATCAAATGAGCCCTCCCTGAAGTTTGTACGAGCATTCCTTCAATAAAAACCATATATGCCCCCAGGGTGTAATTGACAACGCCTGTCTCCGGACCCTGGGGGATTGTGTCGACACTGGAGTTTTTGTTATATGATCTTTGAACTATTTTCGACAAAATTGTTATCTTAAAATTTTTATAGGATGCGTTTGGGAAAAAAAGGGGCGCTGTGTGTGTGTGGGGGGGGGGGGCTAGTTGCACTCTGATCACCTTTGACTCTTAAAAAGTGAATTAAAATTTTCATTATCCAATCAAATGAGCCCTCTATGAAGTTTCTACAAGCATCCTTTCTATAACAACCATATAAGCCCCACGGGTTTGACTTACAACACCCTGCCCCTGGGCCCTGGGGGCTGTGTCGACACCGGTGTTTTAGTTATCTGAACTTTGAACTATTTTTACTAAAATGTCTATTTCAAAATTTTACCTGATACATTTGAGGAAAAAGGGCAGGGGGGGGGCTAGCTGCCCTCCCATCACTTTCTACTTATAAAAAGTGAACTAGAACTTTAAATTTTCAATCAAATGAGCCCCCTTTGAAGTTTATATGAGCATCACTTCCATAAGAACTCAATATGCCTCCAGGGCATAACTTTCAATGCCTGCCCCCGGGCCCTGAGAGGGTTTTGTTGGTATCGGAGTTTTGTTATCTGACTTTTGAATTATTTTTAACAAAACAGCTATCTCAAAATTTTTATCTTATACAATTGGGGGAAAGGGCGTGAGGGGAGGGGGGCTAATTGCCATGCGATCTCTTTTGACTTAAAAAAGTGAACTAGAACTTTTAATTTACAATCAAATGAGCCCTCTCGGAAGTTTTTACGAGCATCCCTGCTATAAGAACCATACTTGCCCCCGGAGCTTTGTGTTGACCCCGGAGTTTTTGTTGTATGATCTTTGAACTATTTTTAACCAAATGGCTACCTCAAAATTTTTACCGCATGTATTTGGGGAAAAGGGCGTAGGGAGGGGGGGGGGGCTAGTCGTCCTCCGATTACTTTTGAATCTTAATAAGGGCACTAGAACGCTGGATTTCCAATCAAATGAGCCTCCTTTGAAGTTTATACGAAGACCCCTTTCATTTCAAGTGCCTCTGGGAAAAATAACAATAAATAATAATAAAACATTGAAGCCATAAGGCCTTTACTATAAACAGCCCTGTAGCGTTGCCTCTGATAGGTCTTTTCTTAGCAACGAAATCTGTAGAGAAAACCAGGGCACAAGAAAAAACCAGGGCACGTTTTATTGATAAAAGGGCACTAGAACTCTTGGTTTTTAGTCGAATGAGCTCCCTTTGAAGTTTATACGACGACCCCTTCCATATGAAGTGGCTCTTGGAGAAAAATAAATAGCTAAATGGAGCTTGGGGGTGGGGGGCTAGCTGCCCTCAGATCACTTTTGACTTTTAAAAAGTGAACTACAACCGTCAATTTCCTATCAAATGAGCCCTCTAAGAAGTTTATACAGGCATCCCTTCCATAACAACCAAATATGTACCCAGGGCATAACTTACAACGCCTGCCCGTGGGTCCTGGGGGGATGTGTTGGCACCAGAGTTTTTGTTATCTGAACTTTGAACTATTTTAACAAAATGTGTATCTCAAAATTTTTATCTGATACATTTGGGGAAAAGGGCGGGAGGAGGGGCTAGCTGCCTTCCGATCACTTTTGACTTATAAAAAGTGAACTAGAACTTTCAATTTCCAATCAAATGAGCCCTCTTTGAAGTTTATGCGAGCATCCCATCCATAAGAACCTTATATGTCCCAAGGGCATAACTTACGACGCCTGCCCCCGGGCCCTTGGGCCTTGTGTGGACCCCGGAGTTTTGTTTTATGATCTTTGAACTATTTTTAACAAAATAGCCACCTCAGAATTTTATCAGATGCGTTTGAGGGAAAAGGGCGTGGGGGGGGGTCTAGTTGCCCTCCGATCACTTTTGAATCTTAATAAGGGCACTAGAACTCTGGATTTCCAATCGAATAAGCCGAAAATGAAATCTATAAAGAAAACCAGAACTTTTCTTTTCTGAATGAAAGGTGTAAATTAGAATCCTAAGAATATATGTTTTATGTTTTCTATAAACTTTAGCCAAAATAGGAGATTATAATGAAAAGTCTAATCAGAAGCTAGTTTTTCTGAATTTTTTATGGAAATATGTCATTTTTTACAAACAAAATATTTAGAAAAAAACAGAACTGTCCTTTCCTGAATAAATGGTGTAAATTAGAATCATAAGAATCAATTTTTTCGCATTTTTTTTAGTGTCTTGCTAAAAATTGGAGATTAGCTTACAATTAAATGTTTTATTAGAAGCTCGTTTTCTGAATTTTTCATGAAAATAGGTCCTTAGCAACGAAATCTATAGAAAAAAACTAGAACTAAACTTTTCTGAATAAACGGTACAAATTAGAATCCTATGAATCAATTTTTTTTGCATTTTCCATAGTTTTTGCCAAAAATAAGAGACTATAATGGAAAGTTCAAATAGAAGCTAGTTTTTCTGATTTATTCATGGAAATAGGTCATTTCTTATAAGCGAAATCCTTAGAGAAAACCAATACTGTCCTTCCCTGAATGAATGGTATAAATTAGAATCATAACAAACCATTTTCTTGCATTTGCTATAGTTTTTGTAAAAAGAAATGGAAATTATAATGAAATGTTCACTATAATCGCGTTACTCCATGTTACATCATAAGTTATGTTGGCCCACACTCATTAAAATATAAATAAATTCGAAGGATACTTACCGTATTGTTTTTTTGTTTTTTTTTTATAAAAACAGGTGACTAAGAAGGGATAACCATTGAGACCTACATGCAAAAAAAAATTGTTAATTTTTTTACTTCTTGTTTAGGTTTGAGATATAATGTTTATTAGTCTACCATATTTCTTAAAGTAATGAAAATTCTAAATGTTTAAGTAATTAAGCCCTAGCTTAGAAAAAAATTATGAATGAAAAGTGTTTTTATATATTATATATGTAACTATTAACTAACAGCCAATGTTTTTGTATCGAAACCTTGTGACTTTTTGTCAATGTATAAATTTCTGTAGTTTATAATATCTCTTGAGGTGATTCAAAGCCATTCAAAGCTGTCCGAAAATGGAAGGATTCAATTTATGCAGCAGATTGAGTTTTAAGTACGGAGTGAGAAAGTTATATACCTTTGTCTGTGCAGGATTTCGACTCTTGTTGATAGAAGAGCATCGTCAATTGCTGAAAAATATATTGTGACCAAGATCGGCCCAGGATCGCACAAAGCCTCCATTCGTGAAGGCCCAAAGTCCGGTTCTAAGCCGTCTTTAGCACTTCGGTGTAGACTTGAGAAGATATGTGATCCCCGTCCTGCACTGGTATCTGGGATCATTGCTTTTCCTGAAGCCAAAATAATTTCAATGATTTAAAGAACATGAAAATTGGAACTTGGAATGTTACAACGTTAAAAAATGACCATCGTGTCAACATTTTGACTGAAGAATTCAGACGATTCGAACTGGACTTATTAGGAGTTTCAGAAAACTCATATCCCAGGGGTAGGAAGCCTGAAATTAGGTTATATAGAATTTGTTTACTCGGGCATAGACAGGGAGTATGGGTCATGATGAATAAGGAAGCCGTTAAGTCTTGTTTAGGCTGGTAAGGTATTAATAATAGAATACTAATTCCTCAATTTATGACTAAAAAGTTCAAGGTATCAGTTATAGTAGTATATGCCCCTGTAGAACCGACTGACGAAGATACTAGTGACTCAGATGAATTTTACTTACAGTTACAGGAGCAAATAGACAGGGTCCCAGGAAGAAATATGATGTTTTTATTAGGAGATTTTAACGCCCAGGTCGGTAGAAATAGGGATAGATGGTATACTAGCCTAGGTAAATTCGGTGTAGGAAAAGAAAAGAGTAATGGATACAGACTTTTGCAATTTTGTAAGTATAGCAATCTAGTTATAACCAACACGGTGTTTGGTCATAAAATGGCTCATAAATTAACATGGTATTCACGTGCTGGTAAGACAGCAAAGCTTATTGATTAAGTTATAGTTAACCGAAGACTGGCAGGATCAATACAGGATACTAGGGTTTATAGGAGTGCTGTTATTGATGTTAAAAGTAATGGTCACCATCTGGCTGTGTCAAGGGTTAATTTAAAGCTCAAATTTTGGAAGGGTAACTACCTCTCGGGAAGTTATTATGTTGGTAGACTCCAGGATGAGAATTTCAGAGAAACTTTCCAGGAACAGTTGAATACTAAACTTGAGAGTTTAAAATTTGATAATTTGGAAGATGGTTGGAATAATTTTAGAAAAATAATTTGTGAAGTTGCTGAAGATGTCGTAGGGAAGAAAGCTAGGACTGCAGCTAAGAATATTAGTGAAAAGCTTTATGTTTAATAGAAAGGAGAAAGGACTTGTACAAGAATTATCTGAGTGATAGATCATATGAAAACAAAAGGAATGTAAAGAGAGTGGAGAAAGCATTAAAATATGAACTAAGGAGGTGTGAAGCGGATGCCATGGATAAAATTGCCGAGGATCTGGAAGATGCAGCTAGACGGCATAATAGTAAAATATTGTACTGGCATGTCAATAAATTGAGAGGGTGTAGTCAATCCGGACTTGGCCCAGTTAAAGATAAAAATGGGGCCACAATTAGCGATAAGGAAAGAATTAAAAAGAGATGGGCAGAACATTTTAAGAATTTGCTAAACCGAGATAGAGTTGCAGGTAAAGATATAGAGGAAAATGAAAAAGTTTGTGATACCTTGGATGTGAGGGAAGATTTGTTTTGCAAGGAAGAATTAACAACAGTACTAAAATGATTAAAAAATAATAAAGCTCCAGGTGCTGATAGGGTAGTAAATGAGTTTCTTAAATATGGTGGCTCTGAGGTCAGAAACAAGTTACTGAAGATTATAAATATGATTTTTGAAAAAGGGGAAGTACCAAATGATTTTAGGAAAACCTTAATGAAGCCACTTTATAAGAAAAGTGATAAAAGTCAGTGTGGTAATTATCGAGGCATTAGTCTGGTCTCTGTAGGTAGCAAATTACTTGGTAATATGATAATTTTTAGACTGAGAGATGCCGTAGACAAAGTTTTAAGAGAAGAACAGTGCGGTTTTAGAAAAGGCAGAGGATGCGTCGACCAAATTTTCACTCTTAGGTTAATAATTGAGAAGTGCCTGAGTTGTCAAACACCTTTGGTCCTTAGTTTTATAGACTATGAGCAAGCGTTCGATTCTGCTGATAGAAGAGCTATAGCAAGGGTTTTATCCTTGTATGGTATACCAAACAAACACATTAAAGTGATTAGTGTTATGTACGAGAGTAACACAGCTGCAGTTAAGGTAGGAAATGGGGTTAACAGCTGGTTTTGTCAATCAGGAGTTAAGCAGGGCTGTGTTCTATCTCCTTTTATATGGATTATTTTGTATTAAGGAGCACAGGAAAGAGCAATGGGAGACCACGAAATCAAATGGAGAGGAAAAAGTCTCCTGGATTTAGATTATGCTCATGATTTAAGCATTCTAGAGGAAAGTGTTTAGCAAAACGAATGCACTTTTAGAGGTTTTGCGAGTTTAGGGAGCTAGAATAGGTTTGAAAATTAATGTTAAGAAGACTAAGGAATAAGTGAAGATGAAAAGGTGACGCTGGGTGATGAAAAGATTGATCAAGTGGGCAGCTTCACTTACCTTGGTAGTATTATTATTAAAGATGGTGGGAGCAGTGAAGATGTTAAAAGTGGAATAGCCAAGGCTCATGGTGTTTTTTCCACATTAAAAAAAAGTTTGGAAGAATAGGAAGATAAGTCTGCAAACCAAGATTAGAATATTAGAAGCTACAGTGATGACAGTAGTCAAATATTGCTCTGAAGCATGGGCGCTTCGAAAAGCGGATGCAGATTTGCTAGATGTATTCCAGAGAAATCGCTTAAGGATTATTCTGGGTACCCGGATGACTGATCGTATTTCAAACAATAGGCTGTACTAAAAATGTGGTTCAAACACCGCTCTCTAGGGCTACAATGACAGAAAGGTTGAGATGCCTAGGGCACGTTGTGTGGATGAAGGATGACAGATTGCCGAAGATTATTCCTTTCGACCAACCGTCTAGGGCTAAACGGAAAGCATTTCGTCCTCGTCTGGGGTGGGAGGACGTCATAAAGAAAGATTTAAAGGAAATTGGAACTTCGTGGGAGGGTGTAAAAAGGGAAGGGTTTGAATAGATTGAGATGGAGGAGGAGCGTGCGTAGCTGTGTTGGCCTCAGATGGCTTGGTGCTGTGATGAGTTGTTAGTAGTAGTAGCAGTAGCTTAACAAAAGCTGTGACATAAACCCAAATAAATCATAAGCATTTGTATACATAAAATTGTGCGCTTTTTCTTTGCGCATGTAACAATTTATGCTTTAATTGTATATTTTTACCTAAAATTTTATTTGTCACAGCCTTCGTATTTTTTCGTTAGAAATTTTGCACATATTTGGAACTAAATTTTGATGGAAAATGGCTCAATTTTTGTGCATCTGAACCAATTTTCGGCGTATTTCTACTTCATTACAGCTGTAAGCTATTAACGAATATACATCCTTTCATCAGGCCATCAATCAGTGAAAAACTTTGGTAAAATTATCAGAGGCTCCACTAAAGTGAGCTAACCCAGAATATACAATAAGTCTATGAGTGAAAGCAAGTATCGCCTCAAGCCTATGAGGCTTTAATGTAATGTACCTGAAAGAAAATGTTGTAATGTCATAGAATAAAGTTTTGTTTTAAAGTGAATAAAGTTGCGTTTCTGAAGATTCATTTTATCAAGCAATTCTAATTTAACAATAAAACAATATAACTGACAAGTTGACCACACTATCTAAATAACTCATTTATTAATTGGGAATTATAATAAATTAAAATCAGTATATAAGTCAAATGGTTTCTAAAATAACTATAAAAACTAAGTTAAATATTATTTAAGTAAGGACATGTGTGCACATGCTTAAGGATATCATTCGGATCACCATCACCGGATCACCAAAGAGAAGATATAATATATATATATATATATATATATAATATATATATATATATATATATAATATATAGATATATATATATATATATATATATATATATATAATATTATATATATATATATATATATATATATATATATATATATATATATATATGTATGATATATATATATATATATATATATAATATATATATATATATATATATATATATATATATTATATATATATATATATATATATATATATATATATATATATATCATATATATATATATTATATATATATATATATATATATATATATATATATATCTATATATACTACTACTACTAACAACTCACCGCAGCACATAGCCGCCTGAGGCCAACAGAGCTACGCACGCTCCTCCTCCATCCAAGTCTATTCAAAACCTCCCTTTTTACACCATCCCACGAAGTTCCCATTTCCTTTAAATCTTTCTTTATGACGTCCTCTCACCACAGATGAGGACGACCTGCTTTCCGTTTAGTCCTAGACGGTTGGCCAAAAAGAACGATTCTTGGCAATCTGTCACCCTTCATCCGCACAACGTGCCCTAGCCACATCAACCTTTCTTTCACCATAACCCTAGAGAGCGGTATTGAACCACATTTTTCGTACAACCTATCAAACAGTTCGTGGTAACGAACTGTAAGTAAGGAGCGACCGGGCTCAATAGTAACCAAAACTCTAAAAAAAAGAAGTTTTGATACCAATAGATACATCAAAAGAATCAAATTTTTATGCTGATTTCAAATATATAAGTTTCATTAAGTTTAGTTTTACCAATCAATAGTTACACGCCTGATAAAATTTGCTTTATTCTCGAAAAATGGGGAAACAACCCCTAAAAGTCATAGAGCTTTAATTAAAATCACACCATCAGATTCAGCGTATGAGAGAACCCTACTATAGAAATTTCAAGCTCCTATCTGCAAAAATGTGGAATTTTGTATTTTTTGCCAGAAGAAAGATCACGGATGCGTGTTTATTTGTTTTTTGTTTGTTTGTTTTTTTTTTTATTTCCCCAGGGGTGATATTATCGACCCAGTAGTCCTAGAATATCGTGAGAGGGCTCATCTGAACGGATATTAAAAGTTCTAGTGTCCTTTATAAGCGACCAAAAAATGGAGGGCAACTTGGCCCCCTCCCACTCTCATTTTTTCCTGAAGTCACCCAATAAAAATTTTGAGATAGCCATTTCTTTCAGCATAGTCCAAAATCTAATAAACATGTCTTTGAGGATGACTTAATCCCCCATAGCTCCCGGGGGAAAGGGCTGCTAGTTATGAACTTTGCCCATTGTTTAGATATAGTATTGGTTAATGGGAAGTATACAGACGTTTCAGGAGGGATTTTTTTTCTGGCGGGGGTTGTTGGAGGAGGGGGTTACGGGGGAGGATCTTTCCATGGAGTACGTTTCCTTGGGAGAAGGGACATTTCTATGAAGCGGGCGCCGGATTTCCCAGCATTATTTAAAAACGATCAGAAATTAAATTTAAAAAAAAAAGCTTTTTCAACTGAAAGTAAGGAGCAACATTAAAACTTAAAACAAACAGAAATTATCACGTATATGAGGGGGTTCACCCCCTAGTCAATAACTCACCCATTACGCTAAAGTTTTTTTTAGTACTTTCAAAAGAGCTATCTATTCTAATTAACCGGCCTTTGTGATTCAGGGGTTTTTGATTCAAACAAAATTCGAACTTTAGCGTAAAGACTGAGGCATTGACTAGGGGTAAACTCCCTAATATACGTAATAAAAACATACAAATATAGAAGTTCGTTCCGTAAGCTAATTTGTAAGTTACGTCAGAACAAATTTCGAGAAAGACATTTAGCCAAAACAAGTAAAATTATTATGCAAATTTCATTCTAATTATTCATGTACGGTAAGCCAAAATCAAAACTGCATTAATTCAAAATCGTTCAAAAATTAAATATAAAAAAAAGCTTTTTTTAACTGAAAGTAGGGAGCGACATTAAAACTTAAAACGAACAGAAATTATTTCGTATATGAAAGGGGTTGTCCCCTCCTTAACGCCTCACTCTTTACGCAAAATTTTGACTCTGTCACACAACTTTATTTTTTAAAACAATAAAAAAATTTAGCGTAAAGAGCGAGGCGTTGAGGAGGGGACAGCCCCTTTCATATACGGAATAATTTCTGTTCGTTTTAAATTTTAATGTCACTCCTTACTTTCAGTTAAAAAAAACTTGTTTTTTTTAATTTAATTGTTTGAAATACGCTTAGTCAGCCGGGTACCCAGAACAATCCTTAAGCAATTTCTCTGGAAAACATCTAGCAAATCTTCATCCGCTTTTCGGAGCACCCATGCTTCAGAGCCATATCTGCCTCTGTCATCACTGTAGCTTCTAATATTCTAATCTTGGTTTGCAGACTTATCTTCTTATTGCTTAAGCAATATTCCTTATCTTCCTATTATCTTCATATATATATATGTATATATATATATATATATATATATATATATATATATATATATTATATATATATATATATATATTATATATATATATATATATATATATATATATAATATATATATATATATATATATATATATATATATATATATATATATATATATAGTGGATTACCGCTACCCCGACAAATTAGCCATGAAACTTCTCCTCTTCAATATAAATGATGAAAATGGCGAATAAGAAAGTAAGAACTCGTGCTACCGCGTCCGGGGTAACCAACGGTATGAGACCAAGAATTGCAAATTGCGAGCATGATATTCTTGATAATGATGATAATGAAAATGATTTTGTTACCGCGTCCGGGGCAGCCGACGATCATTTATCCGATTTGACGACTCTCCAGTCGGAGAAGACTTCGTTTATCTTAACCCCAAAAACATATCTCTCACTAGCAACGCTAAACGTACGCACATTAGCCAAACCACGAATAAGGGAACTAGTCCTAAACGAGATGAACCTTTGCCACTGGGACATCGTTGGACTATCTGAGACTCACCTTCCCTCCACATGAATAGAAAGAATAAACAACATCACGCTCGTCACGGCTGGAAGAAGTGATGGAGTTTACCGCCAAGGTGTCGGTTTCCTACTCTCCAAACGAGCCAAACAGTCTCTTCTTGCCGTCCATCCTGTCTCTGAACGTATTATCACCATTCGTCTGAAAGGATCCATTGCCAACATGACCATAATCCAAGTTTACGCCCCAGATTCGTCCCGGAATGACCAAGAAGCCGAAGAATTCTACAGCCAACTCCAACACACCGTTGACACTGCTCCCAAGAAAGATGTTCTGTAGGTGATTGGGGGTTTCAACGCCATTGTCGGACACTCAAATGATGGACTTGAAGACGTCATGGGCAAGTTCGGGCATGGGCGGCAGAACCAAAGGGGTGAAATGCTCATCGACTTTTGTCAGGATAACGAACTTTTCATAACGAACACCATGTTCCGTCATAGAGAACGAAGGAAAGTTACTTGGAGATCTCCTGACGGCCGCACAGCAAGCATGATTGATTACATACTTGTGTGCAAGCTATGGAAATCATCAGTACTGAACACAGTCTCCATAGCTGGTGGCAACTTCGACTCGGACCACGTTTTAGTCATGTCTAAGCTCCGTTTGCGCTTTCGGAAGCCCAAACAGCCTAAGAAAAGCTTACCAAGATATCGTGTCGACCTGCTGAAAAACATAGAAACATGGAACAGGTATAGAACAGCACTCTCAAACAAGTTGTCGAGAATCCAACCCATGGAAGCTCCAACAGCAGAAGGAATTGACCGATTGGTCGACGAAAGCGCATCCATTATCAGAGAAACTGCCAGTGAAATCCTGGGATTTCAGACCCATTCGGATAAACCGTGGATCACCCCCGAAATTATTGATCTATGTGTGCAGAAGCGCGCCCATGCTAAAAAGGTAGATCGACAAAGCAAGGACGAGTACAAGAGGCTGATGTGCCTATTAGAAAAGAATATCCGGCAAGCTCTACGACACTACGTCAATGACAAATGTCGTGAGTGTGAAGAAGCCTTTCAAAAAGGTAATAGCCACTTCATGTACACGACAGTCCGTGAACTGTCAAAAAAGAAGTCCTCGGCCGCTCCTACACTGTTAGATAAACACGGGCTCCAAATCACAGACTCCGAGGGAAGACGAGGACAATGGAAGGATCACTTCAGCAAAAAACTGAACCCCACAATAACGCCCGACCCGAACATCTTACTATCTTTCCCAATACCGCAGTACCCAGTAGACCCAAGCCCTCCTCCACTGAGAGATGAAGAACTCTCAGCAATAAAATCTCTAAAAATTAATAAGGCCCCAGGCCCGGATGGTATTCAGTCAGAATTATTAGAGCAGGCCCAGAAGAACTGGTCAATATCTATCACAAAGTTATAACAAGTGTCTGGGAAACGGGCCACTTCCCCAGATCTTGGGCAAAAGCCACCATCGTCCCCCTTTTTAAAAAGGGGCAAAAGGGCGACTGTAACAACTATAGACCAATAATTTTAACTAGCCAACCGGCGAAGATTCTTACAAAAATACTCCTTGACCGTCTGAAATCTCTGACAAACCATATCTTAGAGGAATACCAAGCAGGCTTTCGAAAAGACCGCTCTACCATAAACCAGATTTTCTCCACTTGGCAAATGATGGAGAAGTATATTGAGGTTGCGAAAGAGCTGCTACTACTTTTCATCGATTTCAAGGAGGCTTTTGACTTGATATAGCGAGATAGATTATGGCACATCCTGCTACACAATGGAGCCCCTGAAGACATAGTAATCCTGATAAGAGACATATATTCACATTTCGTCAGCCAAGTTCAGGCGCCCGAGGGATTGACAGAGCAGTTTCTGACACCAGCGGGCGTTCTTCAAGGTTGCCTCTTGTCACCCCACCTCTTTAACCTATTCCTCAACGCAGCGCTATCATTTGCTGAAACTGTTGACGGTGCAGAGATTGGAGGGAAGCTTATCGATGAACTGGCATATGCAGATGACATCGAGAAACTCAATAGTCAAGAGCATCTACTCCAAGCTGACACCGACGAACTATTGTCAGCAACCGAGGCCTTTGGGATGGTCGTTAATACAGCCAAAACCAAGGTTATGCGGGTGTCTGGAGACCCTGCTTCAAGAAACGTGCAGCTAACAATAAAAGGAGAGCAAGTAGAAAATGTTAACTCCTTCGTCTACCTAGGGAGCCTCCTAACTTCTGACAACAACTGCTCGAAATCGATCAAACGAAGACTCGGCCTGGCAAGTGCCAGCTTCAAAAACCTCTTGTCAATCTGGAAAAACAAGACTCTGTCAACTTCCCTGAAGGTGCGACTCTTCAACTCTCTCATAATCCCAATCACTTTATACTCAAGTGAAACTTAGTCAATAGAGGCTGATGATGAGTGAAGAATCTCCGCTTTTGAAACTCAATGCCTTAGACGCATTGCGGGGATTACATACATTGACCGAGTCTCAAATGAAGACCTCCAAAAACTACTCCGTTGTCCCCGCACCATCATGGACCGGGTCAGAAGCCAACAACTCCGCTGACTTGGCCATATCCAGCAGATGTCTACCAACCAGCTTCCAAAAATTACATTCGAACGGACCGACATTTTTCCGGCCCATAAATTAGAACGCTACCATAATTATTAAGTCACCCTATAAGCTTACCCCCTCTAGGGGCCTTACGGTGCCCGCTTTAACACACTATCCTTCTCTCTTTCACGCACCAAATTGTTTGTTGGTTTCCCGATAATTTATAATTTGGCTAATTCATTGGCTACCTAATATTCTTCTGTCGTGAATATCGGCAAAAAAGCAAATTATTTAAAGCTTGGAACCTGCTTGAATCAAGACTATAGTCAGATAAACTAGTTTAGGTCCATTGCTTTCAAAAAATTTCGAAGATTATAATTAATTTTGTTGTAAGGTTCGATGACCTAATAGTAGGCTAGTAGCCTAGCAAAATTCATAAGCTTCTACATTACATTTCGGGAATTTCTATTCAAGCTGTTGTATTTCAAAACTTGAGTTGATTTCAGCATAACTGTGATTTAGCTAACACTTGAATGTAGTCATAGGCTGTATCTCAGAGTTTGCTGATTGCTTAACAAATTTTATTGACTTTTTTTTGCTTATTTTCTAGCTAAAAGATAAATGATTCAGTCATTGGGCTGTGCCCTTCAACATTTTTCTGAAATTTAGTCATTGCTACTATCACAAAATCTATAGAGAATATATCAAATTGTGAAATTGTATGGTTTTACAAGGGTGTCTGGCTTTTGTTGATCTAGAGTAGTTGGCTAATGTTTAGGGAAATTTTTCATTGTTCATATTACTGACTTACAAATAAAGTAAACATACCACTTGATGCCTTTTCTTATGCTCTTTCCAAATATAATAATCATTTTATTGGAAATGAATTTTACCCCCACCCCTATATATACCAATTCAGGATATATATTTACACATCAGGGGTGGGGGGAGGGGGTTAATTTTATTTCTGATGTAAATGAGAGGTAAGTTTAAAATTTCCCCCTCCCCCCCAATGTGCAAATATATACCCTGAATTGGTATATATAGGGGTGGGGGTAAGATTCATTTCTGACAAAAATGATTATTAGGCCTATATTTGGGAAGAGCATAAAAAAGGCATTGAGTAGTATGTTTACTTTATTCATAAGTCAACAATATAAACAACAAAAAATTTACCAATGTTTATATTAATGAAATATTCAGATAGGATAAGTAACAAACTTACCTCTATTGTCAGAATTTCATCCTGAATCCAAATTTAGCATTCATTTTCATCAACAATGGCCTTTACCCCCACCCATATATGTATCAATTAAGGATAGCCTATATATTTGCACATTAGGGGAGAGGGGAGTTTAAACTTACTTCTATAGTTAGAATTGCATCCTGAATCCAAATTTAACATTTGTTTGTATCCAAAATAGAAAAATTCTACTTTAGCTACTTTTGGCTATCTTAGAAAGGGATTAGGTTAAGGAAATGAAACTTTCAGGGATGGGTCTACAGGCTAAAGCATGTCCCAGGAAGGTATTTTGAAGTACCTACCCCACTCCTTCCCACTCTAGAGGGTCCTGTAATTTGCCTACATGACAGGTCTGTACCTATTGAAATTTTGACAAAACAACATTTTACCTTAATTTTCAGTTATCAGTTCATTTTTCTCTGGCTTTATTTCTGAAAATACAATTCTTTTTATTTGAGTAGAATTTTAGGCCATATCAGTTCTTTTTCAAAATTTAGGAAATGTATTTGCATATCTTTAAAACCTTATAAATTGGGATTGAGCAAAGTTTTGAATTTGAAAACAATTTTGTTGTATTTCATTTAAGCAGAAGGTTTAATTTGCAAGGTTTCACTCTCATAACACTCATATTTTTAAAGGTCAGGACCCTCTAGAGGGAGAAGGAGTGGAGGTATGTATTTCAAAACTCCTTCCCAGGACATACTTTAGCCTGTAGACCCATCCCTGAAAGTTTCATTTTCCTAATCTAACCCCTTTCCAAGATAGCCAAAAGTAACTAAAGTAGAATTTTACCAAAATGAACTTTACCCCCACCCTCCCTAATGTGCAAGTATATACCCTGAATTAGAATATATAGGATATACCCTGGATTGGTTTATATAGTGGTGAGGGTAAAGTTCATTTGCAATGCACATGATTATTAAATCTGGATTCAGGATGTAATTCTGACTGTAGAGGTAAGTTTTTTTTCTTAGCTAGCTAAATAATCCACTAAGAAAAACATTAACTAACTACTCTACAAAAGCATGGAACCTATGCATCACCATACAATTTCAAAAGTTAATGCATTCTAAATGGATTTTGTGACAGTAGCAATCACTAAAATACCATTTAATTCAATCTCTATTGATAGCATATTTAGTGATCACCTAGGCTAACCCAAATTATGGCAATCCTACATTTTGATTATATCTAAGAAGGAAACATGATAATGATGTGTCAATGTTCCTTCTGTAAAGGAATTGCTGTAATGAAAAAAGAATAATACCATTGAGCCTATATTCTCTATTTAGTGTTCTTTCTAGATATAATGGTAGCTACCATCACAATTGCACCTCCTTTCCTTCCCTTTATGAGGCCATATATAGTTTTTAAAATGTACTTATAGCAAATGTATAGGCTACAGTTCTAGGATATAGGCTTCAACTCTAATAAAATGCTTAGACAAAAAATTCTTGCTTTGTAATATGCAGGGTGTTTTTAATAATGACTTCATCTTATTTCTTCCTTTATTATCTGCATTCATGGTGTGCATGTAACTGAACCACAATACAACTGAGCCTCATTTAACTAAATTCTCATAAAACCTAATCCCTGAACAAATCAACCCCATTTAACTGAACCCCCATTTAACTAAACCTCCATGTAACTGAACCCCCATGCAACTGAACCACTATACTCAGCTTTTCAGTATTCCACAAATATCAGGCAATATTATTGGGTAAAACACAAGTTAGAATCTTTACCTGTTCAACCTTGTTGGAATTGTTTGTTTTTTAAAGTTACAATATAAATGCCTGTTTATATTACACAAGGGTTCAGTTGCATGGGGGTCCAGTTGCACTGATGTTCAGTTACAGGGGTTCAGCTACATGGTGGTTCAGTTGCAATGGAACTATAAAGCATTTTTAAATAATATTGCAAAAGTTAAATTTCATTCCTTAAAAAATAAAAGTATTTAGTTATTACATATATGTTATATATTAAAAGTGCTTGTTTCATCAACTCATAGTTTGTTTCCTCTACTTTTGAAAGATACATAATTTGTTTATTTAAAAGAACTTTACTCTCTTAAATATAGCCTAAAACCTAAGCATAGTTAATAGTAGTGGGCTAAGTTAATAGAAATTGAAGCATTAGATTTATGGAATGCCTATTAACACAGTACAGTTTATAATATAAAATACAATTTTTACAGTTCCAATGTTTCCTTTCTTTAATGAATAAGGATACAAAATCCAATGTTTTTCTTCTTTAATGAATAAGGATGCAAAAATTTTTATTTGAAATACTGTTTAAAAGACTATTTTAAATACAAAACAGTTTTTTTTTTGCTTTAAAGCATCACTTTTCTAGCTTTTGTTCAGCAAATCTGTTAGTTGCATTTTAATAATCAGTTGAACTAGCTAAATCACTTTCTATTGATATTATTGAAAGGTTAGACATTCTTTTGAACTTGTTAGATATCTTTTAATTAGCTTTAAGTTTCTAAATCTTCTTTTACATCCAGCAGATGTTGATGAAAGAGTACAATAGATCTTTAGTGTGATTAATTAAAAAAACTTTTTCCACAAAATAAGTTTTTCAAAGAAAAGTAAAGAACTCCATTAAACAAAAAATGAGCAAAAATAAAATCAAATAATCTATCAAGCATGAAACTACCACAAATCAGCATTGATCAATAAATGAAACCCAAAACAAACAGAAATTAAAATAAATAACCAAGTCAAACTCAAAAAGAGCAGAAATTGACATAATTTGGGCTCAAAACTCCTATGCCTTCCCAAGGCCAGAACATAATTTGCAATTTACTGAAAAATATAAATGTTTTTACTTTCATAACTTTAATAAATCAAATAATATTAACATTTTGATAACTAAATATCAGTATATGTATATTTTAAACTGACAATCCACATTCACTTGCATTTTTTTCAGTAAAGTGCAAATTATGTTCTGGCCTTGGGAAGGCTATTAAAAAGGGCACTAGCCCTTTGAATTTCCAATCAAATGAGCCCCTTTTGAACTTTTTACAACAACTCTATCTATAAAAACCTTATATGCCCCCCAGGGCATAACTTACAACCTTTGCCCTGGGGGCTCTGGTTGGTTTGTCATCCTTAAATACATAATTTCCAGAACTTTCAACCACATTGAACAAAATGGCCATCTCTAAACTTTGATTGAATGTTTTTGGGGAAATGGTGAGTGTGAGAGGGGGGGTTAATTACTCTCCACTCACTTTTGACTATTAAAAAGGGTAATCTAAATTTCCAATCAAATGAGTCCTTTTTGAAATTTCTACAACAACTTTTATATAAATCTTATATGCCCCCAGGGCATAACTTACAACCCTTGCACTGAGGGCATTACCATCATAAACAACCTAATTTCCAGAACTTTGAACTATGTTGAAAAAAAGGAATATCTCAAAATTTGGTTGAATGTGTCTGGGAAAATGGTGGGCGTGAGAGGGGGGTTAGTTGCTATTATACTGGTAAGCCATGACTGGTACCAGTATTTGTGTGGTAAGATATGGGCGTCACCACTTATTGGTGCAAAAATGGGGCTACACAACATACTGGAGGGGAAAGCCCCTGGCAGCACCAAATATTATAATGGGATTTCCACACTTACCACAACAGTTCTCTAAATAAGGGTTTGTTAGTCCCCAATTTACAATACACCCTGCCCCAGGGTATGGTAATGTGATCAAACAGTCAAATGGCCAACCTCTAAGGCCAGGGGTACACCCAACTTGGGTCACCACTAAAAATCTTTAGCTGTCTCCTTGGAAGGTAAATGAACCCCCCTGTCAATATGATAATGACGGTATCTCGTAACTCTGTTCCTACCCTGTCTGGGTTCCTGGAAAAATAGTCAAATAAACTTATATAGGGGTGGACCTTTGCTTGGCCCTGGTCAATCCTCTAAATCAATGTCCAAAATCCATTCTACTCTTGTGTAATTTTGTCTTTCAATAGCTCAAATTCCGGAAGACCAAAATAGAATTTAAGTTCAAAACCTACTTATTACAAAAGACTCTAGCTTAGTAACAAGAGTTCAACTTATGATTAAAATTATCTTGTAGACAAATATAATTACAGTAAAGAAAATAGGTCATTTATCTGAAAAGAAAAGAAATAAGGGGTGGAACCCCAACGCCTCCCCCCATAAGATAAATGACCACCCATGTGCCACGCTGGTCCACCCTTACAAATATAGCACTTAACTTCAAAATCAGCGAATTTGTCTATCTTCTCTTCTTTCTTCCACCAGTGCCTGTGCTTCCACTGCTTGGCTGAGGATCCATCGTCATCCACATGTCTATACCATAGAACCACCATGGTCTCTAATGCACGGCATCTGCATCTTGTTTGAAAATTGAAGTCCCCAAGGTTTGCAGGACATGATCATGCTCAGCACAATCAAAAATACAAATTTTCTTGCTCTCACAAACTTACATTTGAAAGGAGGAGAAAATCAGTTTCTGGCACATACAATGATGCCAGCCATCATGAAAAATTTGCTGCACTAGCCTCTTAATTTCCAACTGTGGAAACAACCCCACATCTCAATTGAAATATAAATTGCCCCTTGGCGTAATTTCAAATAATCTAAGGCCAAAAATGTAAAGGCCTGTGAAAACAATAAGGGTACAGGGAAATCAGCTAAATGTTTGAGTGAATCACTAATTAGTTCACTCTGGGTTCCCTCCCCTGGGATAATCAAATGAAGAAAGTGCGTTGATGCTAATTGAAGATGAAATTTGGATACATCTCCCACTGAATACAATTTGCTAGAAATAATTGTCGATTCTTGTGAAGAATAATAACTATGAATAGGGTTACCAAACAAAGATTTGGATGAAGTATGAATTGACTGGGAGCGAGTATTCCCCAAGGACTCCAGATTAGAGAGGCAAAATCTTGGTAAAGGGATCACAGCTTGTCCGCCAGTTGTGCATTGAGGAAAAGGGCTATCTTTCATGACTTCCTGCAGGGGATCTTCCCCAAGGGATTCCTCCCCCTCATAAAGGATCGAAATCTCTTTTCAGTTGATAGTACTAATCTCAGATTCCTTCCCAAGTTTTTCCAATCCAACCTGACATTCAATGTCTCCCAACTCTTCCCCAACCTGTTGTAGGTTGTTCAACTCTATTTTGTAAGCATCTTGTTTTATTCCCCATGGGTCTTGGACCTCTTTGTCCCCTCCGCCATTTATGTTAGCTAGGCACAGCCCATCCAACTTTTTATTTCTCACCACTGCAGGCTGAATCTCCAAATTTTGTCTCTTTTTTGCACTTCTCTTTTTACCTCTATTTTTCTCAAGCCTTCCAATCGCACACATTAAATCATCATCAGATCTTTAATGGACTCCAGCATCCACTATCTTTGACTGCATTTCTTTATTGTAGTTCCGTTTTGTATCTTTTGTCTCTGTTTTAGTCTTCTTTACTCTTACCGCAGAAACAAATATTTCGTCATCAAATGGGAACTGAACTCCGACATTTGGTTTTTCATATTGTACTAAAATTTCTCGAACTTTACGAGGAAAAGTGCGCACAATAAATTTCGTCTCCTTTTTTTCTGGTACAATCAGTGCTTTATTTTGGCAAACATTTTTCGGCGTCTCACACTTGTTAAAAGTGTTCTCAAGTTTTCCATTTTCTGGAAATTTTCCCGAAAAATCATTCTCGCGCGTCTGATTTTCTATATTACGTGGTTTTTGTACTTCCGCATCCCATTTTTGTGGATTAACAACATTTTGAACACGAGTATCAAGCATTTCGTTTTTCCAACAAGGGGGCTCAGCCTCCCAATTTGTTTTATGGGCCGGTCCACCTCCCCCCTTAGTCAACGAAGTTGTATATTTTTCCGTCTTAGTGTAGTTTTGTAATTTTCCCACTGTTAAAGAAGTCGCTTTTAAGGATAGAAGATTTCCGATTTCCCCAAAGTCTCCCCCTACTAAAACATCCACTGCTAGAGTAGGTAGTAAGCCTACTTTTATCGTTTTTCTCTAGACTTTACCGTCCTTCTTTCCAATTTCTGTTCTTACCCAAGCAGACGGGCATTGGTGCTTATCTCCATAATAACATACTGTTGTAATATTATTTTTATGGCCTATTTCTCTCTTTTTAATTAGTTTCATTTGCACAAAGGTTTGCTCACTCCCTGAGTCAATTACCATTTCGGTCAATTTTCCGTTTAATTTTCCTTCTATTTTATGCGATCTCACAAAATCGTCAATGTTTCCTTTATTATGGGCTATAGTCCAATTTGTTCTTTTGTAGGTTACTTTCTCATCTCTATTGTGACAATTTTTAGAAAAAGGCTCTAAGGAATCAAATTTTACCGAATTATCAACATCTTGAACTGGAGTATCAAGTATTTTGTTTTTTCTACAGGGTGGCTTAGCCTCCCCTTTTGTTTTTTGGGCCGGTTGACCTCCCCCCGTAGTCAACGAAGTAGCATGTTTTCTCGTAAAAGTGCTTAATGTCTGGTGACTTTAATTTTCTCACGATTGATCCTTAGACAAATTATTATGGCTATCCGATGGCCTATATGTAAGTTGTGATAAAATGTCACTTTACGAATTTCCCCTACGAGTTTTCAGTAGTCTGTCAGTTGTTTTTGCAAGATCTTCGTAATATTTTTTATCGGCCTCCCTACGGGCCTGTCTTTCTTCCTCTAAATTTTCCTCAATTATTTTGTATAATTTAGAGGTATATTCTTTTCGCGGCCTAGAATTTTTCTTAATTAATAGAAGAACCCTGCCAATAATTTCCATCTGAAATTTGTCAACCCTTTATTTAACTCTTCGTATGGTTGAAAATTTTCTCTGAGTAGTGTTGTGCAAGCCTCGTAAGCAATGTTTTCCTTTTCACCAGAGGGACAAACCCTATCCAATACATTATATAGATCCTCAATAATCTGTTGACGTTTAAGAACAGTCTTTTCATCCTTCTTATATCCTTGCATCTTTCTTCTTAAAATGTAAATATGACTGAATCATTTCAACAATTGCTAACCGTTCTTTTTCGTTTTCCTTAACAATTTCTTCATATATTTGTAATTGCTTTTTATCGGCCTCTGTAAGGACTTTGAAAGCAATATCTTCTGCCTTACTAGCTCTGTTGAATTCTGCTACTCTTATCAAAAACTCCAAATTGCTATCATTAATATCTTTAGACAAGATTCTATCTAGATGATCTTGGTTGCTAAATATCTTGGAACAAATATTTAACCTATAGCTAACGTTTCTTAGTCCAGTTCGTCTCCATACATCTGGAAACCAGAAATTTTTCGGTTGATCTCTCGCGAAAGCCTCCATATGGGCCTTTTATCCTCTTTCTGCTTCATTTCTACGTTTCTTTTCTCTCATGTATCTTTCTTTATAGGTTACTATAGCCTTTTCGTCCTCTTTTCTATTCTTTCTAATTTCATCTTCCCCATCCGGCATTTTTTCCTTGTATTCTCGGTGTTCTCTCTCAAAGGCCTCCATATCAGCCTTTCTTTCTATTTTCATACTTTTTCTATGGGCTTCACTTGCTCTTCTCGGTCTTGAGTTAATCTTATCTCTTCCCGACATTATTTCAAAATTCCTTTAACATCAAAATACTTCTTTGGTTTAAGTGAAAATTCTTTTACCAATATAACTTCCGATCTCTCAAGAAAAGTTGCTGTGTCTGAATTAGCCTGTTATTTTTGCACAATAATTAGTTGCGCGATGTATTGATTCATAATTTTTTTTTTATTATTAGCATTGTCTAACTAGGCACAGCCCAGATAACTTTGCTCTTCGCGATTTTTTATATGTAACCACAATAGGCTACTATGTAGGCTAACTCAATTTGTCTCTTCGAAAACGCGGAATTCTTTTACTCTCAGGTTTACCAATAGGATCTTTCTTGCTGCCACCAGTATTATACTGGTAAACCACGACTGGCACCAGTATTCGTGTGGTAAGGTATGGGTGTCACCACTTATTGATGCAAAAATGGTGCTACACCACTTACTGGAGGGGAAAGCCTCTGGCGGCGCCAAATATTATAATGGGATGCCCGCGCTTACCACAACGGGTCTGTAAATATAAGGTTCAAGGTGCAAATATAAGGTTCAAGGTGTCAAGGGTGCACCCAACTGGGGTCACCACTAAGAGTCTTTAGCTGTCTCCTTGGAAGATAAACGACCCCCCTGTCAATATAATAATGACGGTATCTCGTAACTCTGTTCCTACCCTGTCTGGGTTCCTGGAAAAAATAGTCTACACAGCGGTAGAAAATAGCTTACTTTTAATCTTCCAAAAAGGTCTCACATATATAACAACTCTGAAAAAAAAACAGACTCCCCCAAACGGGGTCTCAATCTAGACTAACTAAAAAATAATATTCGTTCTCTACAACAAACTTTGCGTATGGGTGGACCTTCGCTTGGCCCTGGCCAATCCTCTAAATCAGCGTCCAAAATCCATTCTACTTTTGCGTAATTTTGTCTTTCAATGGCCCAAACCCCGAAGACCAAAGTAGAATTTAAGTTCAAAGCTTAATTATTACGAAAGAATCTAGCTTAGCAACGAGAGTTCAACTTATGATTAAAATTATCTTGCAGGCAAATAGAATTACAGAAAAGAAAATAGGTCATTTATCTGAAAAGAAAAGAAATAAGGGGTGGAACCCCAACAGTTGCCCGTCAATCACTTTCGACTATTAAAAAGGGCACATCGTTCTTATAAGAACATTTTTCTTATATGCCTCCAGGGCATACTAAACCTGCCCTGAGGTGTGGGGAGTGTCCTCTCAAACCATATTTTCTATCAGAATCAGCACGATGAACAAAATGGCTATCTCAAAATTTTGATTGGATGTGTTTGGGGAAATGGTGGGCGTGGAAGGGGTGTTAGTTGCCTTCCAATCACTTTCAACTATTAAAAAGGGCACAAGCCACTCCAAGTTCCAATCGAATGAACCCTTTTCGAAGTTCCTACGACAAATCCTTTGATACGAAGTGCCCTGGTCTAAAACCAAGAAAAAAAATAACACATTGTGCCAACATCGTTCTTTACTTAGGAAAGATTAAGCAAGAAAAACGGGTTTTAATTTTTATAAAGCAGTGAATACAATAAAATAAACTCTTAATTAAACAAACATACTCCGAATATTTCGGCCTCACGTCCGGGAGCCTTTCTCAACGGTAAAAAAGAGAAAATGAAACAAAAAATGTTCTTTTTAAAAAACTTAACTTACATCAAAATAAAACATACTAAACACATAAAAAGAAAGAAAAAAACAAAAGAGAAAATATAAATAAATAGGAAACAAAAATCAAATATTAAATAAACACTTCCATGCACTGGCGTAAGCACTGGCTGAATCATTATAGACCTTTGATTTTGTTTATACACCAGTGCATGGAAGTGTTTATTTAATATGTGAGTTTTGTTTCCTATTTATTTATATTTTTTCTTTTGTTTTTTTCTTTCTTTTTATGTGTTTAGTATGTTTTATTTTGATGTAAGTCAAGTTTTTTAAAAAGAACATTTTTCGTTTCATTTTCTCTTTTTTTTTCCATTGGGAAAGGCTCCCGGACGTGGGGCCGAAATATTCGGAGTATGTTTGTTTAATTAAGTGTTTATTTTATTGTATTCACTGCTATATAAAAATTAAAATCCGTTTTTCTTGCTTAATTTTTCGTAAATGGAAAAGCAGTGTGGTCTAAGAAATTATTTTTTCTTTACTTAGGCAGCGCTATTGTGCTGCCTATGATTAATTTAAAAAAAACTTTTTCCACAAAACAAGTTTTCAAAGAAAGTAGAGAGAGTTATTAAGCCAAATATATGCAGAAATAAAGTCAAACAATCTTCCAGGCCTAAAACTACCACAGATCACCAGCAATAAATAAATAAAATTCAGAACAAACAGAAATTACAATTTAATAACTGAGTCCAACTCAAAACAAGGAAGAATTAACTTAAGTAGGGGCGACAACCCCACGCCTTCTTAAGATCAAAACAAAATTTGCACTTTACTGAAAAAAATGACTGTGGATTGTCAGTTGACACAAATATTAGGAAACCCATCAAAAACAAATAAACACACATCCGTGATCTTTCTTCTGGCTAAAAGTAGAAAGTTCCACATTTTTGCAGATAAGTGGCTCTGAATTAAGGCTCTCTGATATGCTGAATCTGATGGTGTGATTTTCATGAAGATTCTTCAACTTTTAGGGGGTGTTTTTCCTCCATATCTGGAAAATCAGGCTTGTAGTGTTTGATGTGTGACCCTAAACTTCATAAAACTTATGTATTTGGAGTCAGCATCATGAGCCAAATCTTTTTATATATCTATTGGTATCAAAGTTCTATTTTTTAGAGTTTTGGTTACTATTGAGCTGTGCTGGTCCTTACTTACAGTTTGTTACCACAAACTTTTTGATAGGTCTTTTTTATTGGTTTATAAAAAAGAATATTTACAAAACCCTTTTTTCTCCTTAGGAATCATAATTTTTGCTTGCTATTTATATATTTGTTTTAACAAATTTTGATAATAGTTCTACTATAGAACTTTTGATTAATGGGCATGTGGAATATTATTCAATTTAATGGATTAAAAATCTGCGTAATCTTTGGTCTTTTATAGTATTGAAGCTATTTTGAACCCCTATCATAGGACTCTCAACATGTTTTAAAAGTTTCAACTCAATTAATTTGAGTATTCATGAGATACCTCAGACAAGCACTTTGATAATGCTTGACAACCTTGAATGTTTAGATGTCTTTCAGTTTAATTTAAAATATCACTCAATATACCGTGAAAATCTTAATTTAATACCTTTTTGGATTCCTGGGACATTGCAGGTGCATTCTTCTGACCATCTGGATACACATTTTCTTTGATTCAGCTTAACACCCCATCACAATCCCCTGAAGGTTTCAACTTGAACCTAAAGATATTCCTAAGATCTTGCAAAGTCACCCTTTTGACAATCAGGAGGCATACAGTTTCTTTTTATTTAGTTCAACATACTTTGGAAATTTCAACTTAATAAACAAAATAAGGTTTTCTTTGAAAACCTTGGTTGCACATATTTTATTTTCAATTTTATTTTCATATTTTATTTTCATTTAAATATTCCTAGCAACATACGTTTACAGTTCCAAAAGTAATATCCTTAGCTGTTCCTGGGATATTGTACAGACCTGCTTATGACATTTTGGATTCACAAGGTCTCTTTGATTTAGTTTTGCATGCTCCTTCAGTTTTTCTGAATGATTTAACTTGTAATATTGCATTGCCTTAAAAATTACCTTATTACCTTAAAAATTACCTTAAATTGCATTACCTTAATTTGCATTACATTAATTTGCATTGCATTAAATTGCATTACCTTAAAGTGCAACTAGGTGTTGTTTGAGGTGTCATTTTGGAAATTTGAAGGCATATATTAGCAGAAGTACCCATAGTTGTAGAAGTAGCAACTGGAATCACAGTTGCAATTGTTTTAGTTGTAGTTGTATTTGTGAGTAGTTACAATCATTCCAAATTCATTACACTTACAATCACAAGTAGTTGTAGTTCTGATTTGTTGTAGTTGCTATAGCTGTTACAAGTACTTGAAGCACCAAGTAGTAACAGTTGCAGTAAAAAAGTAGTCACAGTCATAGTTGTAATTTAGTTGTTGTTATAAGTTGCTAGTGTTGCAGCTAGTTGCAGTTTGAAGTAGTTACAGTCTTATGTAGTCACAGTAGTAGTAACAGTAGGCTACTAGTAGTAGAAGTAGTACTAGTAATACCAGCAGTAATAGTTTGAGCATGCATGTGGTGTGTTTTGGTTAGTTCAGCATCACCTGTAAGTTTCAACTTAATGCTGTAAGCTATTTCTGGTATATTGCTGATATGCTCCATTGACACCCTTCATGTGCATGAAAGTTTGACCCTTTGCCTTAGTTTTGCCTTTTTTATTTTTAAATTCGTGGCACCGGGGATAATTAAATATTTAATTTGATGCAAGTCTTTTATTGAGGTTTTAGATGACTGTTAAATACTCTTTTGAAAGAGTCAGCAGAGGAACTTTTAGGGATATTTTCTCCAGGAAGTTAATTCCAGATAGAAGAACAACATTGAATGAAGCTGTTTTTTAAATACTCTGTTTTTAGCTTGCCATCCTCAAGATAATTTGACTGAGCTGTGTGCCTTTGTGTCTGTCTTGTTGGTTGTACAATTTGGGGCACAACACAAGAAAGCTCTGGAGAATGAGGTAAATCTGTATACTTGTTGAAAACAACCATCAGTGCTACATCTTACCACTTACTAACAAACTTGAGAGAGTCACGGAAACTAATGAACCTGCCCTATTAGCTCTATTCTTGATCTTTTGGAGTGGTGCTGAAACATTTTTAGAGCCCCAGCATATGGTAGGTATCTGTACATGGTGATGTGTCTGATGCAAGACTTGTAAAGTGTCATGATTGAGCTGAGCAGTTGAAGGTTTTTGCTGCAAAAGGTGATCCTTTGAGGTTGGTTTCCCAAGAGAGATCTGTGGACAAGTGAATTCCAAAGAGACAAAAGCTGTTGACTTTCTTTATAGCCCTGTTCATGAAGATGAAGTTGGGATATATGCATGGCACTTTTGATTGAGAGATCATCAGCTCTTTTGTTTTTTATACATCGAAACTGACTATCCAGACATTGGACCACTTTTCAATTTCCAAAGGATCCATCTGTAGGGGTAGGGAGGTTTGGATTGTGTCTTCATGTTTTGGGCTGGCTACATATGTTTTGGTGTCATCAGAAAAGTGAAACAGGGTGCTTGTAAGGTTATCTCCTATGTCATTAATGTAAAAAATGAAAACTGTAGCTCCCAATATACTACCACGGGATATGCTTGCCTTTATTGGATGCTTCTGGTGGAATCTGTTTTGTTGGTCACCTGAAAGTTAATTTGACTCCAGGTACTGATAAAGCGAATGATTGGAAACGTTTTTTACACTATCCGAAATGCAAGGGAGGGTTCAGTAAACTAGATAGAAAAATTTACTACCAAGCTCCAAAATACCTCTGCTAAGAGCCAGTGGAGAATTGTCAAAAAGGTTCTATGGTCATCTATGGTCGTCTATTGTCAAAGACCCGTAGGCAAAGACCAAACCTCTTACCAAGGCATTTGCTGAATTCTCAAATCTGGAAGATGACACTAATGAAATTCTTAAGTTTACTGATTGAATCAATACAGCCCTTGATCATGTGATCTATTCTACTCATAACGTCCTTCAAATTCAGCAGAGTCTTGATGTGATGGGAGAGTCGAGCCATCTACAGGTCCTGAAAATATACCTAATTTTGTCATGAAGACCTACAGTTCCGAATAGGCAGGAATTTTGTCACTGCTTTTTGGCTGTGTTTTTCCTTTGGAACCTTTCCAAAAATATGGAAATCCACCTATGTCATTCCTATACATAAGTCAGATGGTGATCGAATGAGAGTGGGCTTGAATAGGCTTATCAACCTCCTCCAAAGTGGACGTGCACTGGGTTGAGAATTTTTTGTCCAAGAGACACCGGTTCGATCCCTGGCATGGCCAGTTATTTGGGTTTGGGACGCTGGTCATTGGTGTGACTCTGTAAGCTTAGCCAGAGTCGACCCAGCTCTAAATGGGTTCCTGGAGAAATCTGAGGAAGGTAAGCCGGAAGTGTGTGTTAGAGCACAGGATGGCTGGCTCCCAGCCCCCCATTGCACTTCCTGGCTGAAGGGCCACGAAACGGAGATCAGAATCTCTGGTTTGGACCTTAAGGGTCTAGTGCTGTCATACCTACTTACTTACTTACCCATTTTTTTCAAATTGTTCAAATTTTGTCTTTGCAAACTGTGTTTAAATGGAATAAAGTCTGTCCTTTTTGCTCTGTGAGAGTAGCCTTTGCTTGTGTGCCTTTTGTTTTGTTTGGGCAGCTTTTTTGCAGTAAATTTTTAACCAAGGTTTGTCATTACTCGATACTGGGATCTGGTTTGATGGGATATACCCTGCATTACTGTTGAGTATGGCCTGTTGGTGCTTTTATGTAGCTTCCTTGGCCCTTCAAGGAGGAAAGCTCTCCATTGCTGAGAAGCAAGTTAAGCTTATTTAGGCATCCCAATCTCCTCTTTTATATTGCAAGATTTGTTGCTAATTCTTTTTTGGGAAAGGAATCCAAAGATTCCCATGTGCAATGATGGTAACGTAGTCACTTGTAAAGACATGAATGTCAACCTTGAAGGAATCTGGGTGATCTGTAAGGAAGAGATCAAGACAAGATGATCTGTTTGAATCATGGTTAGGTATTGAATTCAACTAGTTGATCAAGCCCACACAAAAGAGAAAGATCATACAAGTCTGGCCCTTTCTTAGCAGTGTTCTTGCTATAGAGCCATACACTATGAATGACGTTGAAATCTCCGTGGACGATAATGGAAGAATCAGCAGATTTGCCCTGAATGCAATCATGGGAGGTTTCAAGGTAGCTAATGACCTGGCAGGTTGGAGGGTTGTTTATAGTCCCAGTGATTATAGCCTATTCCTGAAGGGTCACCATAACCCACAGAGTTCCTTTGCTTGTTTAGTTTGGGAGATTCAGATATGAGTATTGTATACAGTTCTGCTATAAACGAAAACACCTTCTCCTCTATGTTGTTTACCATCAGTGCGTACTTGGTCTTGTTTGAAGAGCATGTAACCCAGTGTGGCAATCTTACTGCTCGCTATCTCGTTGTTAAGATTGGTCTCCATAAAGCAGATAATAAAGGGCTTTACAGAGTTAACCAAATATAAGAACTTGTCAAATGATCTTCTGAAACTCGTAGGTTGCTGTGGGCTACTATAAATAAGTCTGAATGGATTGTCCCTGGGCGTGCCAAAGGTCTTCAACAAGAGGTCAGTTTGTTCTGAGGCTTATTTTGATGAATTGTAACCCTGTAAAAGACACCTTGTCAGGTGGTTAGCCCAACAAAGGTAAAGAGATCTAAAGGCCAGTGCATTCCTTGGATGGGGAATGGAGCTTAAACACCTTTAATCTATCCTCAGCATAGGAGATGGTGCCCCAGCATAGTTGAGCCTGTGACAGGTTTGGAGCAGAGCATTTACATGACACCTTCCAGCATCTAGAGTGTGGACTAAGATTAATAGAAGCAGGGGCACCATGAGCAGATTTTCCAAAACCACCTCACCACTGTTAGTAGCTGTTGTAGCATTAGTAATAATAGCAGCAGTAGTATGCATGTAGTGCTGTTTGTATAGTTTATCATCCTTCAATGTGCTCTGGAAATTTCATCTTAAAGGTCAAAGTACTCCTGACATATTGATCAGACATCCTTTTGAAAGCCCGCATGCACATAGTTTGTTTTAATTTAGTTCAATACCCACTTCAAGCTTCTTAATAGTCTTACTTAAATAATCTTAATCTTAGAAGTAGTAGTAGCTGTACTAGTAGTAAGAGTAGTATTAGTGGTAGGTAGTACTTGCATGGGCATACATTTTGATTAGTTCAGCATTCCCTCAGCATGCCCTAAAAGTTTTAACTTAATGATTTTATCCATTCCTGAGATATAGCTGATAAGCCTACACCTTTTTAACAACTTGAATGCACATACTGAGTTTTGATTTAGTTCAAAGCCCCCCTTAGCACTCCCTGTAACTTTCATATTAGTATCCTTAGCCATGGAAGTAGTAATAGAAGCAGTAGTAGGGGTAGCAGTAGTAATAAACACGAAGTGCCATTTCGTTGGATCAATATCCCCCTCAGCATGTTCCAAAATTTTCAATTTACTGCACTAAGCCACTCCTTAGATATTACTGATGCACCTTTTCAACAACCTGAATGCACAAAGTGTGTTTAGATTTGAATCAGAATCCCCCTTAAAACTCCCTGAAAGTATCAGCCTTATAACCTTAGTAGTTGTAGTAGTAGCGGTAGCGGTTGTGTAGCAGGTACATACTGCTTTTTGGTTAGTCAACAACTCCCCCAACATTTCCTTAATATACATTTCGTAAGGTTCCCTCAACATTTCCTTCAAGTTTTGCCTTAATATCATTAGACTTGGAAGTAGTAGCAGTATTAGTAGTAGTGTTAAATGGGGTAATAACAGTAGTATGCACATAGTGTTTTTTGGTTTGTTCAACATCTCCCCCAACATTTCCCAAAAGTTCCATGTTGATGCCCTAAATTGTCCCTGAGATATTGCTGATTTGCTTTTTTAACAACCTGTGTGCATATAGTGTCTTTTGATTTAGTTTCCCACCCCATCAAGATTCCCTGAGAGTGTCTCCTTAATACCCTTAGCCTGAGTAGTTGTCAAGATTGTAGTAGTAGCAGTAGCAGTATGTCTCCAGTTCCTTTTGGTTAGTTCAACATCCCCCTTAACAAGTCCCGAAAGTTTCAACTTAATACCCTAAGCTGTTCCTGGGATATTGTTGATATGCCTTTTTGACAACGTACACGCCCAAAGTGTGTTTTGATGTAATTCAGCATAATCTCAACATTCCCTCCTAAGTTTTTTTCCTAATTTTAGGTTACCTATTTTCACATTTGTGTCATACTTTATTTCGCAAGTGTTTTGACATAAATTTTGCTAGTGCATGAGATCATATAGGCTAGGTCGTTCTTGTAGATTTGATCTAATGTTAGCCAGCGCAAAAATGGTGGTTTAAGCACAGAAGGTTGGCCTTTGGCAGCTCATTGCTGCAGTGAGTCTCAAGCAGTAGTAGACAAAACTATCTACACAGTTAAATAAAATAAGCTGTGTGTGAAACTCAAGCATAGAAAGAAGCAGGTGAATGTTTTTTTCCAGAAATAAGACTTTGTTGACATAGGCTCCTATTTTTATCCTTATTTATAAGTGAGTGAGGATTTGCAGAACTGGATGAGAATTTTTAATTCAAGATGGCTGGAAGTAGCTTATCCATATCCAGTATTCTTGACATATTCTTAGGAAATTGGACATCTTTGTTTATCTCACCATGCATTGGATAAGTACATGTATATCAAGGCTTGCGCTTTTTTCTATTAAACTTATTGTCCTGTGAATAGGTAAGCAGTTTTGCCCAGACCTCTTTCTTTATTTTTGATATTCATCATTCATTTTGGGCTGTTGAAGCTTAAAGTAAAATTTTTATCAAAATTTGTATCTATCAAAACTATTGATCTAATACTTTGTGTTTTGCAGGAACAGTTATTAGCTGCAAGACTTTATGAATAAGAAAAGAGTGGCTTTTGTACCATGAGAATTTCTTATAAGTGAAAGTAAATCCTTGTCTAAACAAGTATTTATGTGAAGAAGTATGTTGACTAAAAACTTCACGTCAATACTAAATCTACCAGAAGATATTTATGATGTGATATTTGCTTACTTATCACTTGATGATGTTTTCAATTGCATGCAAGTGTGCACAAGATGGTTTTATATATTAGAGAAAGGAAATTCGGAAGTTTGGCGGAACCACAGTTTGAAAACTCTTCCAAGGGAAGCATTAGGATCTAAGTTATTGAGTTCATTGGCCTCACATAAATCCAGATTAAAGGCCTTTAAATATGCATGGAATCCAAATGACTGTTCTCCCCATGTTTATATAAAATCGAACGGTTTTACACTTCATAGAAATCCAATTGCTCAAAGTACAGATGGTGCAAGGGGCAAGTTAGGTTTTAAAGCTGGAAGACATTCTTGGGAAATAACATGGGAAGGGCCTCTAGGAACTGTTGCAGTCGTTGGAGTAGCAACCAAAGATGCTTCTTTGCACCAAAATGGATATCTTGCTTTATTAGGATCTGATGACGAAAGCTGGGGATGGAATTTAGTTGACAATGACTTATTTCATAGTGGTGAGGTGCAGGGGAATTATCCCCAGTTCAACAATCCTCCCAAATATCAGGTATGTATATTATAAATGGCAAATTAAGCTTAAGATTTGTAGAAATTTTATTCCAGAAAAATATTTGAAGCAATGCACACATTTCCGTCAAGGCTATACCCAGGATTTTCGTTTAAAAAGTAATGACGTGTAACTTCCTGATCATTTAGAAATTTCTATATTAGACAGTTTAATGAACTTGGTCAAGGATATTCAAAAGATTATTTTACTGGCATATTTTAGCCATGTTTTACTCCATTTACAACCAAAAATGTCTCTTTAGATTTCACCTTAAAATCTGTCTTAATGAAGAGAAAATAAATGGTTTGATAAATATAGTTGGGGTAGATGTATTCAAGAATATATATGGATATTGTAAAAGTATTACATTAAACGTAAAGTAATTACTCTTTTCTTCTAAGACCATAGGTACCAGAGGTGCGCGCGTGTTTAACCCTTGGGAAGGGGAAAGTTGGGCTGAGGATTTTTTGGTAAGAAAGAAGGTTGGAAACACAAGACGAACCTTTTTTTCTGCTGCTTTCCTGGGGTATCCTTTTGATAGTTGAGAGGGGTGGGGTCAGCATTTTCCTATGTATTTTTTCAATTTGAAAATATCTTTTGACCAATAAATTTGAGAGACGTGGTGAGTCGTTTTTACAGACCCTTCTTACTTAGAAATCAATTGAGCACATTCTGTGACTCATGTGAATCTAGTTAATAAACTAGACATGAGAAGATGGTTACAAGGAGAAATTAAAAGAGAGCTGGAATTTGACGGGAACGACCAAAAAGTAGAGCTCTGAATAGAGTGAAGTAGAGAAGAAAAAGTAGAGTGAAGAATGCATCTGTATTGGATTACAGTGGCAAACAACAGCAATGAGATGTTACTAGTAGTAGTTAGTGGTAAACGAAATATAATATGTCTATATTGCTATAAAATTGTATAATTCAATTTGAAAATGGAGAATTTATAAAAAAAAAAACTTGTTTTGCTTTTTCTTCTGAAAAAAAAACACTGCAGAAGCTTGAAGGGGCGGGGGGAGGAGCTTGGCTGATTTTTGCTGATGGTCCTGGATATTCTACTAGATACGTGTGTGAAAGTAAATAGCAGGATTTCAACTTGAAGTATGAAAAATAAATTCAAAGATAAATTGTTATTCCTTAAGGTAAAAAGGATAGTGAAAATTAATAAAAAAGAAAACAGCCATAGCCATCGTCACACAAAATTATACATTGATTTGAAATTTCACAGATTCAAGCTAAACAGTCAAACAGAGTTAAACAAACAAAAAGAATAATGAACTAAAAATAAATGTATACAATTATTGACGAGGGGGGTGCAGAATTGAAAATCTTGGCAAACGAGGGAATAAAACTACTTGTGTACCGCATATGCCATGCTGGTATCGGCTGAATTTTCGGTACCGGTTGAGCTACATGTCGCGGGTTTCTTTTGTGCGAAGGGAGATGCTCAGGGGGGGGGGATTTTACGAAGCCGTGGATTTTCCAAAATACCGACAACAAATTCAAAACACAATTCATCACGGCGTGTTGAAAGAGTTGTAAGTGAAAATTGTTTTAAAAGGGAGCAATAAGGGACATTGGGAGATTTAGACACTACCATAAGAGCTCGGTATTGGATCCTTTCCAGGCGTTTCTTCTGGTCCAAAGTCAGGTCGTAATGCCAAACGGGACAAGCATATTCTATCAGCTCGGTGTTGGATCCTTTCCAGGCGTTTCTTCTGGGCCGAAGTCGGGTCGTAATGCCAAACGGGACAAGCATATTCTATCAGCTCGGTGTTAGATCCTTTCCATGCGTTTCTTCTGGTCCGAAGTCAGGTCGTAATGCCAAACGGGACAAGCATATTCTATCAGCTCGGTGTTGGATCCTTTCCAGGCGTTTCTTCTGGTCCGAAGTCAGGTCGTAATGCCAAACGGGACAAGCATATTCTATCAGCTCGGTGTTGGATCCTTTCCAGGCGTTTCTTCTGGTCCAAAGTCAGGTCGTAATGCCAAACGGGACAAGCATATTCTATCAGCTCGGTGTTGGATCCTTTCCAGGCGTTTCTTCTGGTCCGAAGTCAGGTTGTAATGCCGAACGGGACAAGCATATTCTATCAGCGGTCTGACAAAATTAAGAAAAATACGTAATAGGTGGGGGGTTGGGACGCCATGACGAGCAAGGAGTGTTAAAGAAAGGATACCCAGGTTTGCCCGTTTGATCATCTCCTGTGTCTGTTTTTTCCCACTTAAGGTCATTTGTGAGATATATTCCCAAGAGTTTGATGTCCATGATGCCTGAAATATTTTGTAAAGCAAGGGATGAACTGTCTCTCAGAGAAGAAAAAGTTAATACGAGTGATTTTTCATGATTGATGATCATTTTGCCCTCCTCAGCTTGGCGTGGTAAACTCGCCATTAATCTGTCTGCCTTACTTGAAACACTCTTTTCACCTAGCTCCAGAATAGAAACTTTTATGAAAAACTAACAAAAATAAGCTAAGAACAAATGGCATCAAACAGCTTAAAAAAGCACACCTCTCCTTTGAAGATGTAGTTGTCTTTGGGAATCAATAAATTGTTAATGTTTGAGTTTTTATGGATGAAAAGTGCTGTCAAATTTTAGTTGTTAGTTTTGCTTCTTTATTTTCATGGGTCAACATGGCAACACTGACGAGAATGGTGTAGTGTCCTAAAAGCATCATAATTTTGAAACAACTAAATGAAAAATCATGTAAAATTGCGCTTTTCAGGCGTGAACAGACCTAGCTATAGCTCCAACTTCTAAAAACTTCAGTTTTGATGTCTTCTTAAAGTCTTACTTGCACATTGTAATAAAAACCACAGTTTTGTCTTTGTTTTAGATCATTTCTATTGAGAAGTTTTTTGCTTAGCAGAATATGCCTCAGTATAATCAAACCATTTTATATCAGAGTAGAGTAGAATAGGGCAGCCCAATAGGTGGTTCGACTGGGTACGCAACATGGATATCCTCCGGTCCTTAAAATTACCACCCCTGTCCGAACAGCTTGAATCCCGCTCGCTGCGTTGGTACGGTCATTTACTTCGCCTACCCACTGAAACTCCTGCCTGACTTATATTTGACTTCGATCCAACTGCAAACGGCTGGAAACGCCCCAGTGGTAGACAACGTATGAGATGGGCAGATATCATCCGCAATTGACTCACAGCATGGGGCATTGACCCCAGTGAAGCTCCTACCCTCGCCCAAAACAGGCCACTCTGGAGACGACTAACGGCGCTGACGTCTGGTTCCCTCTACGCTGGCGACGCTGCCGAGCAGGAGCTGTAAGTCAAGTCAAGCTGTTTGATAGTAAGCTGAATTCTCTTTTCTTTCGTTTTTGTCCTTCTAAGAATCATTATCCTTTCTTTTGACTAATGTATAATAAAAAGAAAAGTAGTTGTGTTTGTTTTAGATCATAAACATTAGTTTATTTATCTTCTGTTTCTTTTATTCTTAGATTGGAGACCGAATACGTGTGATTTTGGACTGTGAGGAGAATACACTTGCCTTTGAAAAGCATTATGAATTCTTAGGAGTTGCATTTAAAGGTATGCTTGACCACGTAATCACACGTTTTTGTGATGGTTTATATAAGGCTTGTGCATAAGTAAAGTATAATTTTGAAATATGCCCTGGAAATACAATAATTCAGTTCAATCGTATCTTTGTTAGTCAACTGTTAGTCAACAATGGTTTATATAAGGCTGGTGCATAAGAAAAATGTAATTTTGAAATATGCCCTGGAAATACAATAATTCAGTTCAATCGTATCTTTGTTAGTCAACTGTTAGTCAACAATGGTTTATATAAGGCTGGTGCATAAGAAAAATATAATTTTGAAATATGTCCTGGAAATACAATAATTCAGTTCAATCGTATCCTTCTTAGTCAACTGATAGTCAACAATGGTTTTTATAAGGCTGGTGCATAAGTAAAATATAATTTTGAAATATGCCCTGGAAATACAATAATTCAGTTCAATCGTATCTTTGCTAGTCAACTGTTAGTCAACAATGGTTTATATAAGGCTGGTGCATAAGGAAAATGTAATTTTGAAATATGCCCTGGAAATACAATAATTCAGTTCAATCGTATCTTTGTTAGTCAACTGTTAGTCAACAATGGTTTATATAAGGCTGGTGCATAAGAAAAATATGATTTTGAAATATGTCCTGGAAATACAATAATTCAGTTCAATCGTATCCTTCTTAGTCAACTGATAGTCAACAATGGTTTTTATAAGGCTGGTGCATAAGTAAAATATAATTTTGAAATATGCCCTGGAAATACAATAATTCAGTTCAATCGTATCTTTGTTAGTCAACTGTTAGTCAACAATAGTCCATATAAGGCTGTTGCATAAGTAAAATATAATTTTGAAATACGGTATGTCCTGGAAATACAATAATTCAGTTCAATCGTATCCTTCTTAGTCAACTGATAGTCAACAATGGTTTATATAAGGCTGGTGCATAAGTAAAATATAATTTTGAAATATGCCCTGGAAATACAATAAATCAGTTCAATCGTATCTTTGTTAGTCAAATAGAAACTGTTTGATTTTGAACAGAAGCCCATTTGTTTTCCCAATAATAGGGGATTCGAGTGTCATCATTGGTCTGTAATTTCCTTGGAAGGGAGGTGTTCAGAGGAGTTTTTCTAGGGAGAATCTCCCCTCCCTTTGCAATAGGTAAGAGCGTCAGTGGTGTTAATTTCATTAATTTCTTAAGTTGTCATTTTGATTAATCATTTCTATTGGAAGAAATCATGAAAATACTTAAAGAACATTTCGTCAACTAGTGATTATGACCGAGCAGCATCTCTGAACCAAATTACTTCTGCTCCTGCAATGTCAGTTTTGCAACATGAGGGCATGTATTGTCAAAATTCACCAAAATGGGCAGAAGAATATTTTTTTCTAAAAAGAAGGCACGAATAGTGCTTTCTTTAGTAATCTCCAAGCTACAAAAGTAGAAGGTGATTAAAAAAGCATGCCCTAAGGTAACCTCGCGCAGAGTTTGAATATATAAAATGAGCCTCCCCCCTTCCCTCCGACTAAAACTGGAATTGGACTGAACTAGAGCCTTCCTCTCTTTGACGGGGATTCTGCTGATGACTTTACACACTTATCATGGTTCATCTTAGAGGAAATTGCAGAGAGGTGTCACCTAAACCTCAAACACAGCCGGACAAGCCGGACTTTCAACTAGCGTGAAGAACAAAAAAAAGTCTTCCGTAACCTTGTTAAGACCCTCCTAAAGTTGTTTCGCCTTAAGAGGCGAGTTGGAACTGATAGGAGGTTGGGAAAATTCAAATTGGGAGGTTGGGAGGAAGTGGTTGGAAACTTCAAATACCTGGACACTATCAGTAAATCTAATGGAAACCCTGTGTCTAAAATTACCACACGCATTGCTTGCACTGGAAGCATCTTTGACAAATTAAAGACAGGGTTGCCGGCCGGTGAAAAACAGATCGCTAGATTTTAGCGATTTTTTGGTTGATTTAGTGATTTTCTTCAATAATCTAGTGATTTGTGTGCTTATCTAGTGATTTTTGTTTTTTAGCAGTATACAAAATCACTAGAAATAGTGATAAGTCACTAGAGTTGGGAACCCTGGTTAAGGAACGTATGCAGAGGCGTAGCGTAATGCCTAAAAAATAAAACTCGAGATCTTTAACAGCAGCACTCTCCTTGCTGATGTACAGATGTTAATCATGGGTGTAAACTAATCAGCTGGAAAAGTAGATGAAGAGATTTTAGAGTAACAACCTCAGATGTATCCTTGTTTACTGGAAAGACAGGAGTGCAAATACCTTTATCTGGAAGACACGAAACAGTCACTTGTGACTGATAAACTTAAAAATAGACGATGTTATTATGGAGGGTGAAGCAACTTACCCTATTATGTTTCGTGTTGGTCCATCCTGGAATCAGAAGACATTGACGTCAGGGAGTGACACTTGAACGTTATATCCGAAGAATTCTATACTTTCGAGATTATACTGTAAAGATCTTTGGTCCAAAGCGCTAAAAAGGTCGTCACAGAAGGCACCGTTGGTGTCTTATCTGTCAGCCTGCGTGAGAAGACCTAAGTTTAAGTAAGTCAGGCTTAACGTGGATTATTCCCGAAGAGGTCCTCATGCGCTTCTTGCAATGCAAGGCAATGCGCTTCTTGTAATTCGCTTCTTGTAAGCTTTTTCTTTATAAAAATGTGCCAATGCGTAGAAAAATTCTTTTGTTGATTTTTATTCCAATGATCTTTACTCAAACACTCTCATAAGAATTTAAATTGATGAGGGAAAAAAAGATGTTTAAAAAAGATTAATAATATAGAAATATAATAAACAATGGCTGAAACAGTAAGCCGACCAGTAGTTACTAAAAACCAGAGCATAAAAAGGGAAGCATAAAAAAGGCAAAGAATACTAAAAGCTTAGAGTTTTTAACCCTTCATGATCGTCAAATTTTAATGAAACCCATAACACGTATCATTGTTAGAAGGCCTGGTTTTATAAGCTATTTTGAACTCAATTCTAACTATCATCATCTGGCTTTTCTCCTTTTAGTCCGAATTTCCAGATTAAGAAATATTTAGATATTCGTATTAACTTAAAATGAAGTTTTAAAGAGAACAAGGTCAGTGTTCTTAACTCACTTAAGTTACTCGATTAACTGCACATAAGTATATTCGAGTTCGAGTAACTTTGGTTATTCGAGTAACTAAAGGCCTATAGATGTATATAATTGCAATTAGTGAATTGTAAGCAGAAGTAACGTGTAAACTAGGGAACTAATAATGGTAATCGATGTTCAATAGGATTTTAAAGTTGAAAAGTCAAGAGTCGAAATTAGGATTTCAGAACTAATCTGTGCAACTCTCTCGAACCCGTTCAAGTTTATGCCATGACTAATAATTCAACAGCATTACGCCATAATTGTCAATTCAATAATTAAATTGTTGATTGTATCCACAGCTTTTCTTTTGACCATGTTTCTAAATGCATGTATAATTATCATACATTTAAATGTTTACAACAAAATATGGTGAAAATAGTAAACCCAAACAGTACACGTGGAAGGGGGATTTGTTGCCCACCAATCACTTTCAACTATTAAAAAGAGCATCAGCCCTTTCTATTTCCAATCGAATGAGCCCTTTTTGAAGTTACCACGACAACTCCTTCGATGCGAAGTACCCTGGTCTAAACAACAACAACAACAAAAAATAATACATTATACCCACATCGACCTTTACTATGGAAATTTCAAGCCTTCCAATCACTTTCGACTACTAAAAAGGGCACTAGGCCTTTCGATTTCTAATTGAATGAGCTCTTTTTGACACGACAACGCATTCTATAAACACCTTATATGCCCCCAGGGCATAAATTACAACCCTTGCCCTGAGGGTTGTGGGGGAGTGTCCTCCTAAAAAAAAACCACAATAATCACGAAGAAAACGAATAAAAGGTAAAATGTGGAAAATATAAGCTACTATGGCAAATAGTAAATCCGGATAGTGGACAGCAAAATAGTAAACCTAAAAAGTTGACAGTAATCAAAACACTAGCAAAGACATAACATAAAGAAAAAGTAAACATTAGACAATAATTAAAAAAAGGAAATCCATAGCTGCTTTAGTGAAGCTGCAAAGTAGATGCAGGTTCACTAGGGTTTTTCTGATGTCTGTGCATACCGGATTATTGGTAAAAAGAAGAAGAGAATAATTTAATGGATATACGTGTGTTGTCTTAAATTACTAGACATTATGTAAACTCTTAGACGTATCTGAATATATTTCGGTGTCAGGATCATTTCAAGCTTTGAAGTCGTTATAACGGCTGGTTGGGCGGATGTGTGCCAGTATATTGTACAATTTTAATCTATTTGTAGTTCTTCTCTGAAGATTCTGGTTTTTATTAACTTCTTCTTTGGTTACGAGAAGGTTGGTTTCGATTTTTGCCTTCAGTTGATCATCGTAAAATTACGTATGATCATACATGATGCTCTTGTCTTGGGGGCATGAATTGCTAGTAGAACGTTTTTTTTCATTGAAAGTACCCATACAAGTACCGCACATCGATAGTCACCTCTCAGAGCCACGAATTGAGGACACGATTGCTCCCCTTTCCTAGGTTTGAAAAACCATGTTTTTTTAGTTTGGTTGAAAAACATGTCCCTCCCTGTCCTAATTTTTTTTTTTGTATTTTCATTTTTGAAGGAATCCCTATTTCCTTCATTATTGTGAATCGACGTTCCCTGCCATCTCTGTGGACAGATTATTCCCTATGAGTGTATACTTCAGAAGAATGAAGACTTACGGATCATGCCCAATACGCCATTGGCGTAAATTTACAGAGAATTACGGGGATGGAGGGGATTTATTTTTTGAAATCTAGGATGGATGATAAATTTACCATGTTTTTATCTTTTTCACTCCAAAAGAATGGTGTTCGTAAGTAAAATACCCCAAAAAAGGTATTCTTCAAAATCTAGGGGAAGGGGGCTAATTTTATAGGGGGCATATGCTTTCTCCTTGCCCCTTCCCCCAATTAACACCAGTTGATAGGAAAAAGAAAATAAAGCCGATCTTGCACATTCTGTCCATGAGAAATCTAAATGATCCCGGCTTTCTCAATGTAATCTTATAAACGTTTGGAGTCTAGTAGTACAAGGAGTTTTGTATTATAGCCAAACTTTAATCTATGAAGCAAATTTTATAAATTACTTACTGTAACAACCTCAAAATAGAGCGTCTTGCGAAAATAAACGTTATCCTAATGATTTGATTGCGGACTTGTCAAGTAACAAGCATAGATTCAAAGTGACATATGAAGGTACCAAAAGTCATTACATTTTATGAGAGGAACTTGAAAGTCACAGACAAATGGAATCTGTCGTAGTTTTCGCACCGAATTTAAAACTGAAATTAAAACGCACCGAAATTAAAAAAAAAGTGCCCAAGGGTTTCTAGAGATGAAATAAAAACCCAGCATCACCAATGGTTCAGACCTAGGAGATTTAACCTGATTTAATTACTCAGCTCTGAAGTACCTCCCTTTCTCCCTCCCGAAAAACATCTTGGTGGACATATCTTCTTTATTTCGCATGTAATTTGCTATTTCTATTAAAACAAAACGGGATGAAATTACAGTCGCTTAATAGCGCACTGATATGTCAGCCAAGACCTCCGTGTCTTTGATGTAAGTAGAAGCGGATAAAACCGAGAAAATAAAAACTGAAGAATAGAACAAGACATCTGAAAAATTGAGGGAAAAATTAGGTAAAAAATTAAGTTGAATAAAGCTAAGCAATGAAAATAGGAACGGAAAAAAACGAACTTCATCACTGAACATTAAAAATTTGAAATGTGACATTAAAAAAGATGAAAAGGCGCTAAGATTGAATCTTGATAAGAGTTATGTTTTGAATTCAAGGGTCAGACGACGTATGGTTTTGTTTTGTTTTTTGTTTAAAAAAAGTGTTTTCCCTGAATCAAGTGTGTCCCAAATTTTTCAAAGTGTATCCATTTTTTGCTTCTCTGCAAAAACTTAAAAATGTGTCCAAACAGTCCTATTGTGTTCCTGTGCCCTGAACGTTTTCTCGTTGCTATTGTAGCAGCAAATCTTTTATTTGGCTTTGATTTACTTAAGTTCTTTGAACCTTTATTTTATTTGGTGTTATGATGGGGAAGGGGAATCAGCTAATTGACTCGTAAATTAAGATTAGATAAGTTTGCAGAAACGAGACACAAAGAAATTGCCATTTATATTTTAACTAGTTAGCTTTTTGAAGACATTTTTTTCACAGTCTGTTGATGATTATGACAAACCCATTGTTGTTGTTCTTCTTCTTCTTGATCTTGCAGCAAGACCAGGCGTTTCCCAACTCACCTGACATCTTAATTCCGATGTTGAATGGGAATTTGTTTACACATAAGCTCCCCAGGCGATGCTGTTGCGCCTAAATGTTGTATCTGGCTTTTCCAAGCTTCGAGAATAGTTACTGAAAGCATTTACTAAGCTAGTTTCAAAGGGAGGACCAGCAGCGCAGTGTAAATCAGGAGGATAGCGGTGTGACTGAATGTGCATTCTTCTGATAATCCTTCCTTTGATAGCAGCTTAGAAAACGATTTCGCCAATTATCTCGGAATTCTGGAACTGTCAAATAAGACCTTTAGGCATGAATTATACGTTCACAAAAAGTTAGATTCAAATCACTAAAAAGAAAAAATTCATTGTGTTGGCAAAAGCACGAAAAGCTACCCCAGGGCTAAAACTGTCTTGCTCATGTCGGCCAGAAAGGGCCAACAACAATTTTCCAATCAACAATCTTGATTTGGTATTTTTCGTTAGACGATGAAAAAGGCCTTTATATTGTGCTTCCGTAATATTTTACCGACTTCATCTGTAATTTTTTGAACATTTCCAAAAGGCTTAAATTTTTTTTTTCCCGTGGTATCACTGTTTGAGTGAGGCATAAGTACCGATCCGATGCCTCTCTTTATCCCTTTCCCAATTCTAGAATCAACTCCACGAGTTCAGTGGGTTGGTCATTAATGTATTTCTGATATTAATTTCGGAATTTTGTAATCTCTCCAAGGAGCTTCTGTGGGTGTCTATTTGCTTCGATATCTGCATCTGTAGGCTATATCTGCTCTATATTGGATTGATGTCTGAATCAATTCGATATTGCTTCGATATCTACATCGATGTACCTGGAGCTATATGTTTAGTCTAGAAAATGAATACAAACTCCTCTGGCAATCCAGCCTTAACTTTTCCCTCCTTCCTGTACGCTCGGAGTGACAAAGTATTCGCTTGGCAGTTTGCCAAACTAGTCGGTTTTAGTTTCTCTGTTAGGCAGTGTGCTGAGTTAAATCAAATCACGTTATTTGCTGTAAACAAGATATACTCTCATAGGCATGGCCCAAATATGGTATCTCTTGGTCAACCAGTTAGCTATAAAATAAAAAATGCTATAATCACTAAAATATGGTCACCACAAGAAAAATTTGTCTTTGAGCACAAAAGCATGAGCCCGCTTTGTAAAAACGTACAAGTTACGAATTATTAAATGCAAGAAAAAAAATCGGCATAAACCTAAGAGAACACCGCTGCAACCTGGAGTAAATAGGTCTTAGTTTTGGAACTTTCACAGCCGTTTCTCTGGGGAGTCGGGATCTAATGCCCGTGCCACATCATAGTCACATCTATCGATAAAGAAAGCTAAATATCATGAATGACATGGCAATTTTCTTAATTTTAGCTTGAAACTTGTATTTAAAAGCAAAAAATTAAAAGTGCAAGAAATTAGTTTAAAGAGTTTGTAACAACAGTAATTTGTGTCCAACTGTTCTCTACTAATACCAAATCGTCTTAGCTTTTGTCAGATTCCTCTCCCAGATAGAAAAATCGCTGTTCTAAGTTTCCATCTTTTCTAGTTTTAAAAATTATGCCTTAAACGTTGACTCTGAATGGTCAGTCAAGAAATTTATGTTTGAAAGTTGATCAATGTTCAACTCGAGAAACTACGAACGGCGAACATAATTGGCGCTGTAGTAGCGCGTAATTTTGATTTTATCGACAAGTGTGACTATAATGTGGCACAGGCATAAGAAAAACAAAGGGAGGCGGGAGAAAGTTCTTGTTGACGGGACAAAGCAACGAGGAATCTCTGTTATGATTTGTAGTGATCTCTTCTGAACTGGTTCAATTTTATCACTTTCTTCTTATGTCAGAACGAAATATCAAACACATCCTTCTTTTGTCAGAGCGAAATGCCAAACAGGAAATGTATATTCTAACTGTTGGTGGATGAACATGCAGAAAATTAATTTTGGTTTATCCTTTGGGACCCGGAATTTCTTTATAATTTTCAGCGTTTGAATAGTACTGTTTTTTAGTTGGAAAAACCCAGCTCTTATTTGCAGAGCCGTTTTTACGGTTGGTGATGCCTAGGGAAAAATTGATTACAGTCCCCCCCCCTTTCCCGACTGAAAAATGAGCAAAAAAGCCGAATCGAAGTGGACAATCCCTCGGCCGTGGCACCTCCCCCCCCCCCCCCCGACTGTGGCATTGGGGCAGCTCACGCCCCTCCCCCCTTCTATAGGAATGGGTCTGTTTGTCGGGTAACTAAGCATTTTGACCAGTATTATGTTTCTACACAACAGCAACGACCGTGTCAACAATTTATGGTTAGATTTTTTCTAAACAACTGCAACAAACAGTGATGAGACTACTCCGTGTAAACACAGCATAAACTAAAATTGTTCATTGTTAAAATTCCTGTCCGATTATTCCTGAATTCCCCTTTCTGATGAATACATTTATTATCCGTATATAACTTTAGTGAAAAACTAAAATTTGAATTTTTGAGCGCAAAAGAGCTTATCAACTCGGTTTTTTTCAAGAAATTAACATGAAAACCCCAGTACCCTAGTACCGATGTACATGAATACGCTATACAGATGTCCCGTAGTACATCCGTATACACAATACCCTAGTACATATGATTTATTCAGCAAGATTTTCGTCTGTTTGCTTGATGGTTTGATATAAGATACATTTCATTCTTTTCATTGAAAAATATGTTTTCTTCAACAAATTATCTTCTGCCTCCTCCCCCCCCCCCCTCTTCGCTAATTTTGTTGTTGCATTTGTATATTTGCGTCGTTTTTGCTTATTTGACGGATCTTTTTTGAAATTTTTGTATCTTTTTCCTGTTCATGATAAAATAAATGAACATTGCGTAGCCGATTGTTCCTGAGTTCCACTTTCAAATAAACTTGTCTAACCGGGTGTTTTTCAATAATTGTACTGGAAAAGTCAATACCCTAGTATAGATTATTTTTTCCGCAAGATATTCGTCTACTTTGCTTGATGGTTTGATACAAAATACATTTCATTCTTTTGATTAAAAACTTGTTTTGTCAAAAATTATCTTCTGCCTCCTCCCCTTTTGGCTAATTTTTGTGTTGCATTTGTATATTTATGTGTCGTTTTTGCTTGCTTGATGGCACATACACTAGGGTGTCGTCGGACTTCACCCCCATCCCTCCCCTAAATTTGAGATTTTTACGATTTTCCTTATAACTTCTTATATTTTTGGTATACTTCTACTCGTTTTTCAGTTTTTGGTTTAACATACCTTCTAAAATGTTGGACATCCCTCGGAAATAAATATCTGTATTTGTGTATTTTGTCGCCCCTGATATGAAAGATCTTAAGCCGAACTGGCCAGCCATGACAAAAAACCAACAGAGAGAAAAAACTCAATGAAAAACGACAAACGAGATTGTGGCCAGTGGAGAGTAAAGACGACTTAATTTTTTTTTAACTTAATTTCAATTTCTTATATTTTTGCCTCAGTTGCTTTGATGTTCTCACTGATGTAACTCTAATAGCTTATTTTCCCTACGTGGATTAGTTGCACCAATTGTATTTTATTGGTGCTGGTTTAATTTGTTTTTAGTTTTTTTTTTTTTATCTTGTTCTTCTTGTGTTTGTCTTGTGCTGAAGACGCCTTGTTTTGATACAGGTGGTGAAATACCCGCGTTGTTTTTACATTTTTGTCTTTTCTCTCCACAAGTCGCAGTCTCGTTTGTCGTTTTTTTTTTCATTGAGTTTTTTCTCTCTGGTGGTTTTGCGCCTGATATGCATCTATTTGTTTGTTTTTTTGTTTTTCAATATGTTTCTGTTGTCGCCAATCTCCACACCTAAGTTTTTACTAGTGACTTTTTGCTAGTGAAGTAAAAACTCACTTCTTTTACTCGCAAGAAGGTGTTGCTCTAGATTTACATCTAGATAAAGAAATTAATACACTAGGCTGCATTCGTTAATTGTATCAATGGGCAATTTTAGTTATTGTCAAGTTCACACTGGATCGTCTCTTCCCGACTGTTCCTATCAGAGGCAACGCTATAGCGTTGCCTATAGTAAAGGCCATACGGCTCCAATGTTTTATCATTATTATTATTATTTTTCCCAGAGGCACTTCATATGGAAGGGGTCGTCGTAGAAACTTCAAAGGGGGCTCATTCGAATGGAAATCGAGAGTTCTAGTGCCCTTTTTAAGGGTCAAAAGTGATTGGAGGGCAACTAGCCCCCCCCCCCCCGCACGCCCATCATTCCCCCAAACGTATCCAATAAAATTTTGAGATAGCCATTTTGTTCAGCGTAGTTGATTTCAAGAAAGAAAATATGTTTTTGAGGAGGACACTCCCCCATAACCCTCAGGGCAAGGGTTTTAAGTTATACCCGGGGCCATATAAGAACGATGTTGCTCAATGAATTATTTATTATTTTTTCCTTTAGAGCAAGGGCACTTCGTATCGAAGAAGTTGTCATAGAAACTTCGAAGAGGGCTCATTCAACTGGAAACTGGAGTGGCTTGTGCCCTTTTTAATAGTCGAAAGTGATTGGAAGGCAACTAACACCCCTTCCACGGCCATCATTTCCCAAAACACATCCAATCCAAATTTTGAGATAGCCATTTTGTTCAGCGTAGTTGATTCTTCAAAAAAGGCTCATTCGATTGGAAATTTAAAGAGCTAGTGCCCTTTTTTATAGTCAAAAGTGATTGGAGGGCAACTAACCCCCCACTCACGCCCACCTTTTCCCCAAATACATCCAATCAAAATTTTGATATAGCCATTTTATTGAACGTAGTTTTAAGTTCTGGAAATTAGGTCTTTGAGGATGAAAACCCCTCCACAGTCCTCAGGGCAAGGGTTGTAAGTTATGCCCTGGGGGCATATAAGGTTTTGTCTAGACAGCGTTGTCGTAGAAACTTCAGAAAGGGTTCATTCGATTGGAAATTTAAATGGCTAGTTCCTTTTTTCATAATCGAAAGTTCCTCCACAGTTCTCAGGGCAAGGGTTGTAAGTTATGCATTGGGGGCATATAAGGTTCTGTCTAGACAGCGTTGTCGTAGAAACTTCAGAAAGGGTTCATTCGATTGGAAATTTAAATGGCTAGTTCCTTTTTTCAGAATCGAAAGTGATTCTAACGCAACTGACACCCCTTCCACACCCACCATTTCGCCAAACACATCAAATGAAAATTTTGATATAGCCATTTTGTTCAACGCAGTTGAAAGTTCTGAAAATTATATGTTTGAGCAGGACATTCCCCCCACAGTGTTCAGGACAAGGGTTATAAGCTATGCCCTGGGGACATATATGGTTCTTATGAAAGGAATGCGCATATAAACTTCAGAGAGGGCTCATTTGATTGGAAATTGAAAGTTCTAGTTCACTTTTTAAGTGTCAATATATTGGAGGATAGCCAGCCCCCCCCCCCCCAAAAAAAAAAAAACAACCTCTTTTTCCTAAATGCATTCACTAAAAATTTTAAGATAGCTATTTTGTTAAAAGTAGTTTAAAGATCATATAACAAAAATTCCGGTGCCGGCACAACCCCCTGGGGCCCGGGGGCAGGTGTTGTAAGTTATGCCCTGGGGGCATATATGGGTCTTATGGAAGGGATGCTCGTATTAACTTCAAAGAGGGCTCATTTAATTGGTAATTGAAAGTTCTAGTTCACTTTTTAAGAGTCAAAAGAGATTAGAGGGCACCTGGCCCCCCACCCCCTCCACGCTCTTTTTTCCTCAAACCGATCCGATAAGAACTTTGAGATAGTTTTTTAAAAAAAAAATAGTTCAAAGACCGAAAACTACGGGGTCGCCTTAGCCCCCCAGGGCCCGAGGGCAGGTGTTGTAAGTAATGCCCTGGGGGAATTTATGGTTCTTATTGAGGGGATGCTCGTCAAAACTTCAGAGATGGCTCATTTGATTGGAAATTAAAAGTTCTAGTTCATTTTTTAGAGTCAAACGAGATTGGAGTGCAACTAGCCCCCCCTCCCCCACGCCCCTTTTTCCTCAAATGTATCCAATAAAAATTTTGAGATAGCCATTAAGTTAAAAATTGTTCAAAAGTCAGATAACAAAAACTCAGGTGTCGTCACAACCCCCCAGGGCCCAGGAGCAGGCGCTGTAAGTTATGTCCTGGGGCATATATGGATCGTATGAAAGGGATGCTCGTATAAACTTCAGAGAGGGTTCACTTAATTGGAAATTGAAAGTTCGAGCTCACTTTTTAATAGTCAAAAGAGATGCGAGGGCAGCTAGCCCCCACCCATGCCTTCTTTTTCCAAACCCATCTGATGAAAATTTTGAGATAAACATTTTGATAAAAATAGTTCAAAGGTCGGATAAGAAAAAATATGGTGTCAATGCAACCTCCCAGGGCCCAGGGGAAGGCGTTCCAAGTTATGCCCTAATGGCCTGTATGGTTCTTATGAAAGGGATGCTCGTATAAACTTCATAGAGGGCTCATTTGATTGGAAATTGAAAGTTCTAGTTCACTTTTTAAGAGTCAAGAGAGTTAAGGGCAACTAGCCCCCGCCCACGCTCTTTTTCCCCAAACTCATCCGCTACAAATTTTGAGATAGCCAGTTTTTTTGGAAATTGTTCAAAAATTAGGTAACAAAAACTCCCCCCAGGGCTTGGGGGATAGGCGTTGTAAGTGTTGTCCTGGGGGCGTATATGGTTTTTATGAAAGGGATGCTCGTAAAAACTTCAGATGGGGCTCATTTGATTGGAAATTGAAAGTTCTAGTTCAATTTTTAAGAGTCAAAGGATATGCAAGGGCAACTAGCCCCCCCCCCCCACACACACACACCCTTTTTTCCCCAAGCCCATCCGATAAAATTTTTATAATAGCCATTTCATTAAAAATAGTTCAAAGCTCAGATAAGAAAATTTCCTGTGTCGACGGAGCCCGCCAGGGCCCGGAGGCTGGCGTTATGAGTAATGCTCGCATATATAGTTCTTATGGAAGGGATGCTCGTATAAACTTTTGAGAGGGCTCATTTGATTGGAAATTGAAAGTTCTTGTTCACTTTTTTAAGAGTCAAAAGAGATGAGAGGGCAACTATTTCCCCTCCTCCACGGCCCAAATGCATCAGATAAAAATTTTGAGATAAACATTTTGTTAAAAATAGTTCAAAGTTCTGATAACATAAAACTCCGGTGTCAACACAGCCCCCCAGGGCCTGGGGGTAGGCGTTGTAAGCTATGCCCTGGGGGGGGCATATATGGTTGTTATGGAAGGGATGCTCGCATAAACTTCCTAGAGGGCTCATTTTATTGGTAATTGAAAGTTGTAATTCACTTTTTAAGAGTCAAAAGTGATTGTAGGGCAGCTAGCCTCCCCCCACACTCCATTTATTTTTTCCCCAGAGGCACTTCATATAGAAGGGGTCGTCGTATAAACTTCAAAGGGGGCTCATTCGATTGGAAATCGAGAGTTCTAATGCCCTTTTTAAGAGTCAAAAGTGGTTGGAGGGCAACTGGCCCCCCAAGCCCTTTTTCCCCAAATACATCTGATAAAAATTTGAGGTAGCCATTTTGTTAAAAAAAAGTTCAAAGATCATATAACAAAACTCCTTTACTTATGGCCATTTCATTGAAAATACTTCAAGGGTCAGATAAGAAAAACTCCTGTGTCGACACAACCCCTCCAGGGCCCGGAGAAGACGTTGTAAGTATTGCTCTGGGGGCATATATTGCTCTTATTGAAAGTATGCTCGTATGAACTTCGGAGGGCTCATATGAAGGGAAATTAAAAGTTCTCGTTCACTTTTTAAGAGTCAAAAGAGATCGGAGTGCAACTAGACCCCTTTTCCATGCCCTATTTTCCTCAAAACCATTCGATAAGAACTTTGAGAGAATCATTTTTTCAAAATAGTTCAAAGGTCAGATAACAAAAACTCCGGTGTCGCCACATCCCCCCTGGGCCCGGGGGCAGGCATTGTAAGCTATTTACTGGGGCCGTATGTGGTTCTTATGAAAGGGATGCTCGTATAAACTTAAGAGAGGGTTCGTTTGAATGGAAATTAAAAGTTGTAGTTCATTTTCTCAGAGCGAAAAAAGATCGGAGGGCCCCTCCCGCACTCCACGCCTTTGGGTGTATCGGATGGATAAACTCATCCGATAAAAATTTGAGGTGACTATTTTGTTAAAAATAATTCAACCATCAGATATTACAACTCCAGCGTCAACACAACCCCCCAGGGCCCAGGGACAGGCGTTGTAAGTTATACTCTGGGGATATATATATGGCTCTTATAGAAGGGATACTCGTATAAACTTCAGAGAGGGCTCATTTGATTGAAAATAGAAAGTTCTAGCTCACTTTTAAAGAGTCAAAAGAGACCGAAGCTTAATAAGTCCCCACACGCCCTTTTTCCCCAAACTCATCTGATAAAAATTTTGAGATAGCAGTTTTGTTAAAAAATAGTTCAAACATCAGATAATAAAAACTCCGAGGTTGACACAAACCCATTTTTCACTTTGATATTGTTACTTTGATGCCAGTTTTGATACTTTGATGAATATTTTATCTTCTTTTTTTTAAGTTTGACTTTGAAATAAGGAATTTTTAGAAACTTGAAATTTTTTGCATCAAAAACGAACAAAAATTAATTAAAAAAAAACTTTTCGACAAATAAGTTTTAAAGAAAAGTAAAGGCCATTTTAAACTTAAGCTCAGCAGATACAAATACCTTTTAAAATTCAAACTCAAAACGACCAGAAATTACTATTAAAGAATAAATGAAACCCAAAACGAACAGAAATTAAATAAACAATCAGAGCAAAAACATACAACAAGTAATAATATAAATGAATAAATAGATCTTAAAGCGAGTAATGCTTAGATTGAATATGAAAATCAAGCTTGAAACGAAAAAAAGTATTTTCCTATTGAAGTATAAATGAAACTTAAAACGAACAGAAATTAAATAAACAATCAGTGCAAACAGACATACAATAGATATTAATGTAAATTAATAAATAAATCTTAAAACGAGTGAAACTTAAATTGAATATGCAAATCAAGCTTGAAACGAACAAAAATCACTACAAACAAGAGTTTGAGTATGACCTCCTTCTCTCATTGTAAAAGTCTAAAACCTACTGCGTCATTGGCGCTTTACTGAAAACTATATGGATCTTGAACAGTCTTGGAAAGTATAAACAAAATCAAATTGAATATTGATGTATAATGATATTAATTGTTGAAAGATCCATCAGTTTAAGAATTTATTTCACTGTAATTGTACTTTTATTTTCAATGCTGTAAGAACTGGAAAAGAAAATATTTGTAATATAATTTGTTTTCAGTTAAGCGCCAATGACGCAGTAGGCTTTTGGTTTTTATTTACAGTTAGGAAAGGAGGCAGTATCCAAACTCTTGTTTGTAGTGAAACTATATTCGTCTTTAACAACTTTAAAAAGAGCTAATAAATTAAACTGAATATTTGATGTATAATGATATTAATTGCCGAAAGTTCATCAGTTCAAAATATTACTATAATTTTAACGTTTATTTTCAATATTAAGTACAAAAGAAAATATTTGTCATAAAATTGGTTTTCAGTAAAGCTCCAATGACGCAGTAGGTTTAGGCTTTTACATTTTGAGAAGGAGGTCATACCCAAACTCTTGTTCGTAGTAATTTTTGTTCGTTTCAAGCTTGATTTGCATATTCAAATTAAGTTTCGCTCGTTTTAAGATTTATTTATTAATTTAGATTAATATCTATTGTATGTTTGTTTGCAGTGATTGTTTATTTAATTTCTGTTCGTTTTAAGTTTCATTTATACTTCAGTCGGAAAATATTTTTTTTCGTTTTAAGCTTGATTTTCATATTCAATCTAAGCATTACTTGCTTTAAGATCTATTTATTCACTTATATTATTACTTGTTGTATGTTTTTGCTCTGATTGTTTATTTAATTTCTGTTCGTTTTGGGTTTCATTTATTCTTTAATAGTAATTTCTGGTCGTTTTGAGTTTGAATTTTAAAAGGTATTTGTATCTGCTGAGCTTGAGTTTAAAATGGCCTTTGGTTTTATTTAAAACTTATTTTTTGGAAAGTTTTTTTTTAATTAATTGTTTGGAAAATTGAATCACCGATTTGTATCGTTATTACTACTGTGTTGAAAAATGTCCAAAAAAACTGCCTCGTTGTCTACTAAAGTAATTTTTTAAGCAGAATAAACTGATTGACAAAGCAACTGAACTTTCTTAATTTGTTAATAAAATTGAGATTATAAACTAAAATTGCTCCTGTGTTACCATCTGTGTGGGTAGAGCTAGTTTTTTGCTTCCAAAATACGGAGCACTTGATTGAAATGGCGCAATAAACTTATTTCAAAGAGAAATAAACAATTATTTCATTGACATTGGGTATCAGGCACGTGCGTATGAATTTATTTTGGAGGGAGGTATGCCTTCGGTCAAGGTCGTATCCAGGATTTTTTCGGGGGATGGGTTCGCAAAAGGAATTTTTTTCGGGGGGGGGGGGGATATTACAATTAAAAAATTTAAAGAACGCATCAAAAATTTGCTTATGTTCATTTTTGTCTCGTTTTTACGAGTTGAACAAACACTTTAGGGGGGGCGTGGGTTCAAACCCCCTACCCCCCCCCCCCTCTCTGGATACGGCCTTGCCGTCAGTAATGCTAAAGTTGGTACTTCATACCCCGGGTTGGGCTTCTTTGGATATAAGGTCGGGCCAGTAACTTGCTAATTTCACTACTCAAGTAACTTAAAGGGGTCTAAGAATTTAATTGTAGTTGCTAATTTTTGTTCCCTGGCGAATCAATGAAGTAATGTAGATGGCAGGGTAGTGCCTCCGTATCTCCAATGCCTCCAGGCAAACCATTACTTGCTAAAGCCATTCTGTTGGGGAAACTAAATTCAGTAATAAAAAAGAAAATATTGGATAAATCTCCGTTGATGCATTACCTCAACCCCAACCCCTTCCCCAAGAACCAAAAATAAACTCATAAGCATTTAAGTATATTTTTGCTAAAAAGTATTGATGCCTGCCATGCCTTATACAGAGGGAGATTATATCGTGTCATCCATTTTATTGACGGATTTTTAAGGAGTATCAGGATTAGGAAACTGTTTTTCAAACTTTAGATGCTCGTTGGGTCTCGAAATTAGCAAGCTGCTACGCCAAGTTTAAATTCAAAGACGTATCAATCAATGAGTCAATGGATTTATTGAAAAACTAAAAATAAATAAATCTCACATAATTGAAACATCTCAACCCATTTCTGGATGCCGAAAATCATAATATTTACATTTTTAAATATAAATACCCACTGGGAAGGACTCTCAGACACAGTCTTACCTCTCATCAATTAATAAAATTAACCAAATACTCTTTTAGTAAGAACCGCACGTCTTCAAAAAACTTTGTTGTATTACTATTATATAATTTTATTCTCCTGTAAATAAAGGAGAACTTAGATCTTGCTGTGATGCTACTTGGAGCTGACAACTCGTTCCTCCTCCAAGTATAAAATCCCAAAAAGTCTCCAAACTGCCTCCCATCCCCGCTAAACATGAAATATATCGCAAGAGTTTTGTTGAGTTGTATAATAGCCAGGAAAACTAGTCATTAATTTTATTGTTATCTATTTATTTTTTCTTTTTGTCTGTTAACTAAGTTTTGACTCATCTTTTTTTGTATTTTGTCTTATGTTTGACGTGAAGGTCCGATTCTTTCGATATGATATGTATACTAGTGCTATTTGTGACGTAAAATTCAAATTCGGCAATAATGCTGTGAAGAACTTTTTAAATTAAATTCTATTCTAAGTATCCTAAGTGTGACCATCATATCTAACCTGGATATTCTAACCTCAAGGACAAAGAAAGGAATATCACAACGCTAATCAAAACAAATAGTAAAGATTACATCTTGAACCACTGAACAACAGTCATATACCAACTACTAGAATATCACTGTCTAAAAAATTGCTTTTTAAATAATTTTTTTGGGTGATTTTAAATAGTACCAGAAATAGCGAGCTGTTATACCGAACTTAGATGCTTTTGGGTCCTGAAGTTAGCAAGCTATTACGCCGAGTACTTTTCAAAGTTTTGTACCCTATAAGGCTATTGCACCAACCATATAGTGCAATGACATATGGTGCGATATGCGCCATATGGTGCAATAACTGGTGTGCCAACCATGTATACTACTAGAATATCACTGTCTAAAAAATTGCTTTTTAGATAATTTGTTTGAGTGATTTTAAATAGTACCAGAAATAGCGAGCTGTTATACCGAACTTAGATGCTTTTGGGTCCTGAAGTTAGCAAGCTATTACGCCGAGTACTTTTCAAAGTTTTGTACCCTATAAGGCTATTGCACCAACCATATAGTGCAATAACATATGGTGCGATATGCGCCATATGGTGCAATAACTGGTGTGCCAACCATGTATACTACTAGAATATCACTGTCTAAAAAATTGCTTTTTAGATAATTTTTTTGAGTGATTTTAAATAGTACCAGAAATAGCGAGCTGTTATACCGAACTTAGATGCTTTTGGGTCCTGAAGTTAGCAAGCTATTACGCCGAGTACTTTTCAAAGTTTTGTACCCTATAAGGCTATTGCACCAACCATATAGTGCAATAACATATGGTGCGATATGCGCCATATGGTGCAATAACTGGTGTGCCAACCATGTATACTACTAGAATATCACTGTCTAAAAAATTGCTTTTTAGATAATTTTTTTGAGTGATTTTAAATAGTACCAGAAATAGCGAGCTGTTATACCGAACTTAGATGCTTTTGGGTCCTGAAGTTAGCAAGCTATTACGCCGAGTACTTTTCAAAGTTTTGTACCCTATAAGGCTATTGCACCAACCATATAGTGCAATGACATATGGTGCGATATGCGCCATATGGTGCAATAACTGGTGTGCCAACCATGTATACTACTAGAATATCACTGTCTAAAAAATAGATTTTTAGATAATTTTATTGAGTGATTTTAAATAGTAGCAGAAATAGCGAGCTGTTATACCGAACTTAGATGCTTTTGGGTCCTGAAGTTAGCAAGCTATTACGCCGAGTACTTTTCAAAGTTTTGTACCCTATAAGGCTATTGCACCAACCATATAGTGCAATAGCATATGGTGCGATATGCACCATATGGTGCAATAACTGGTGTGCCAACCATGTATACTACTAGAATATCACTGTCTAAAAAATTGCTTTTTAGATAATTTTATTGAGTGATTTTAAATAGTACCAGAAATAGCGAGCTGTTATACCGAATTTAGATGCCTTTGGGTCCTAAGTTAGCAAGCTATTACACCGAGAACTTTTCAAAGTTTTGTACCCTATAAGGCTATTGCACCAACCATATAGTGCAATGACATATGGTGCGATATGCGCCATATGGTGCAATAACTGGTGTGCCAATCATGTATACTACTATAATATCACTGTCTAAAAAATTGCTTTTTAGATAATTTTATTGAGTGATTTTAAATAGTACCAGAAATAGCGAGCTGTTATACCGAACTTAGATGCTTTTGGGTCCTGAAGTTAGCAAGCTATTACGCCGAGTACTTTTCAAAGTTTTGTACCCTATAAGGCTATTGCACCAACCATATAGTGCAATTACATATGGTGCGATATGCGCCATATGGTGCAATAACTGGTGTGCCAACCATGTATACTACTAGAATATCACTGTCTAAAAAATTGCTTTTTAGATAATTTTTTTGAGTGATTTTAAATAGTACCAGAAATAGCGAGCTGTTATACCGAACTTAGATGCTTTTGGGTCCTGAAGTTAGCAAGCTATTACGCCGACTACTTTTCAAAGTTTTTTACCCTATAAGGCTATTGCACCAACCATATAGTGCAATAACATATGGTGCGATATGCGCCATATGGTGCAATAACTGGTGTTCCAACCATGTATACTACTAGAATATCACTGTCTAAAAAATTGCTTTTTAGATAATTTTTTTGAGTGATTTTAAATAGTACCAGAAATAGCGAGCTGTTATACCGAACTTAGATGCTTTTCGGTCCTGAAGTTAGCAAGCTATTACGCCGACTACTTTTTAAAGTTTTGTACCCTATAAGGCTATTGCACCAACCATATAGTGCAATAACATATGGTGCGATATGCGCCATATGGTGCAATAACTGGCGTGCCAACCATGTATACTACTAGAATATCACTGTCTAAAAAATTGCTTTTTAGATAATTTTTTTGAGTGATTTTAAATAGTACCAGAAATAGCGAGCTGTTATACCGAACTTAGATGCTTTTGGGTCCTGAAGTTAGCAAGCTATTACGCCGACTACTTTTCAAAGTTGTACCCTATAAGGCTATTGCACCAACCATATAGTGCAATAACATATGGTGCGATATGCGCCATATGGTGCAATAACTGGTGTGCCAACCATGTATACTACTAGAATATCACTGTCTAAAAAATTGCTTGTTAGATAATTTTTTTGAGTGATTTTAAATAGTACCAGAAATAGCGAGCTGTTATACCGAACTTAGATGCTTTTGGGTCCTGAAGTTAGCAAGCTATTACGCCGAGTACTTTTCAAAGTTTTGTACCCTATAAGGCTATTGCACCAACCATATAGTGCAATAACATATGGTGCGATATGCGCCATATGGTGCAATAATTGGTGTGCCAACCATGTATACTACTAGAATATCACTGTCTAAAAAATTGCTTTTTAGATAATTTTTTTTGAGTGATTTTAAATAGTACCAGAAATAGCGAGCTGTTATACCGAACTTAGATGCTTTTGGGTCCTGAAGTTAGCAAGCTATTACGCCGAGTACTTTTCAAAGTTTTGTACCCTATAAGGCTATTGCACCAACCATATAGTGCAATAACATATGGTGCGATATGCGCCATATGGTGCAATAACTGGTGTGCCAACCATGTATACTACTAGAATATCACTGTCTAAAAAATTGCTTTTTAGATAATTTTTTTGAGTGATTTTAAATAGTACCAGAAATAGCGAGCTGTTATACCGAATTTAGATGCTTTTGGGTCCTGAAGTTAGCAAGCTATTACGCCGAGTACTTTTCAAAGTTTTGTACCCTATAAGGCTATTGCACCAACCATATAGTGCAATAACATATGGTGCGATATGCGCCATATGGTGCAATAACTGGTGTGCCAACCATGTATACTACTATAATATCACTGTCTAAAAAATTGCTTTTTAGATAATTTTTTTGAGTGATTTTAAATAGTACCAGAAATAGCGAGCTGTTATACCGAATTTAGATGCCTTTGGGTCCTAAGTTAACAAGCTATTACACCGAGTACTTTTCAAAGTTTTGTACCCTATAAGGCTATTGCACCAACCATATAGTGCAATAACATATGGTGCGATATGCGCCATATGGTGCAATAACTGGTGTGCCAACCATGTATACTACTAGAATATCACTGTCTAAAAAATTGCTTTTTAGATAATTTTTTTGAGTGATTTTAAATAGTACCAGAAATAGCGAGCTGTTATACCGAATTTAGATGCCTTTGGGTCCTGAAGTTAACAAGCTATTACGCCGAGTACTTTTCAAAGTTTTGTACCTTATAAGGCTATTGCACCAACCATATGGTGCAATAACTGGTGCGCCAACCATGTATAAGTACCAACCATTGAATTACAGAAGCACCCTCCACAAGTCTTCAAAAAGAGCGAGAAATGGTTCTAACCCAGCGAATAATGCAGACAGTACACGCAAAGACGGGGTACGGAAGACAAAAAAAATTCCCATGTTATTCAAAACAAGTAATAAAAATTACATGTTAAAGCACTGAACAACAACCCCATACATTCTACTTCATATATCACTGTCTAAGAAGGGGGCGCCATACTGTCTAAGAAGGGAGTAATAACTGATTTTACAGTAATGTTTCGAAATAATGTTTGACAAAACAATTTTTGGGTGGGCCGTTTTGTATTTAGGGATCAATTTTTAATTTAGAAAAGCTCCGACATTATTCATTTGCTAGGCCACTAGTCCTTAATCCTTTAACAAAATGTAAACAGGATTAGTAAAACGAAAAGAAGAAACAGTATTAATCAAAGAATATGGTTAAATGGCAAGAGTGGGAACCGGCGATAATGTTGACGAAAAAAACCTCATCGCCACGTAGCGTATGGCGACACTTGGCATTTTCTTAATTATAATAATAAAAATAATTTATTATTATTATAATAATTTATTCCAATAATTTGTGTTCGTGCAGTGGCGTAGTGGGTTTGACCTTAGCTTGGTATTACGGGACCCAGACATTGAACCTTACTGTAGCAACACACTGCAGGGCCAACGCAGGGACCTTCGTTGTCGAAAAGTGTTGTGTATCCGATTAATTTACTTTATTAATTTAACTTGTACAGCTGGTAAATTAGTGTAGTAATTTGTGTCTGATCTCAGGTACTGACAGAAAAACCATTGCAAATCTTGATAAAATAGCAAGTTTTGCCAGGTTCTGGATGGCGTTCAGGGTTCTTTTGTCGACACTAGTGCTAGTTTCCACTCTTATAAGCTACCCATACTCTTTATTGCGGATGCTAATTCTGGAATATTACTTCCTATGCGAAAAACTAATTTTCTTTGTTGTTCAATGTAGGGGAGTGTAATTTTCCTATATTGTGTAATCGGCTATGGAGATTATAGAGGTGTAGCTTTTATTTCACTTTGATTCCATTTTTGTAGTGTTTCAGGCTAGTTTGCAAAACTCCCATAAATTTCTTTTCGCAGTAAACTTTTACCCTTAAGATTAATTGAGATAATAGTTACCATTCCTGAATCAGTTTCAAATGGGGATTGTTCCTCAAAACAAAGCAATGAATCTGAAAATGACAAAAAGGTCTATGGCCAGTAAGGAAACGAAGAAAGTAAAAATCCATCGAATATTTCGCCCGTATCAGCCTAGCCGTCTTCAGCCTAGAACAAAAAGAAGATGAAGAAAAACAACAAAGCAACTAGAATCTGAAACTAAAATATTGTGAATAAAAATATATATAACTAAAACAGACTAACTAAAATAAAGTTAAATACAATTACTCACATATACAATTGCCAGCTACCCTCTTGAACATCAGAAAAGTAACTGTTACTTTTCTGATGTTCAAGAGAGTAGCTGGCAATTGTATATATATAAGTAATTGTACATGTATTTATTCCACTTAATGTATTTAGTTTTATATATGTTTTGTATTTACATTATTTTAGTTTTAGATTCTAGTTGGTTTTTTTTTTTTTTTTTTTTTCATTTTCTTCTCTTTTTCTACACTGAAGACGCCTCGTTCTATATGGATGAAATATTCATTTGATTTTTGTTCTCTTCGTTTCCTTTACTGGCCATAGACCGTTTATCATTTTCAAATTCATTTCTTTGTTTTGTCATGGCTAGCCAGTTCTGCTTCGATCTTTGATTCTTTCTCACTTTACAGTTTATTAAAAAAAAAAAAAATTGTCACTATGGGTAAGAGTTGTTTTTTAATAGGCCATGCCTTAGGCTGGAGTCATGATGTGTAGAAGTAAATTTAAATAGGAAAATCTCTTTTGTATGGGTTTTATCTTATTATGTTAATATTCCATGTAGTTGTATCGTTTTGCCTTCTTCTTCAAGGTCACCGTTGATTTCAAGTATAAATGGAAATTTACAGAATCCTCTGTTTTTCTGGTTACTTCAGAATCACGGTTTTGGTTTGTCAAAGCCAGGATTCTATATTTACTCTTTTCTTCTTTCAGGACTGCCAAGGAAGCGACTCTTCCCAGCTGTTTCTGCTGTGTATGGTCATACAGAAGTTTCAATGGTCTACCTAGGGGAACCCTTTGATGGTTAAATTTTTTTCCTAACTTATTTATTTTGTTATTTATTCAACTAGAATTAGGCCAAATTGATTTACTGTTTTAAAGAGTCAGTGGAGGAAAACAAAAAGATACATTTTGGTTATGATCTACCAGTGATTTGGAGGGAGAATTCTGGAGAGACGCAAAAGTGTCAACGGCCAAATTAGGGCAATCCTTTGATGGTTAATTGCTTCTTTTTTTCTTTTTTTTCGAACTGCAATTGGGGGAACTAGTTACCAAATTTTTTGTCTTTTAACCAATTAAAATAAGTAAAAAAAAAAAGGCATTTCACTGGTTTTTGTTCTAATCTGCTAATGATCTGGGGGTATTTTTTGGGGATTTTTTATGTTTTTACTTATGATTTTAAGCATAGATATCTTGTTAAAGAATAGTGCTAAAGTATTGTTTAAGTAGTTAAGTTCTTTACTTGGGAGCTCACCCAGGTGTTTAGTCGAGAAGTGATATTTGCCTGTCTCTACAATATAGTTCCCGACATTAGTAATTTTAGTTCCTCTGTCAAATATATAATGCTGTCTGGTTTTTGTTTCGAAATGCTTAGATTTTGACGATGATTTCTGTATTTTCTGATAGTTTTCATCTCATTTGTTACTTTTTTGTTTTGTTTCGAGTTCCTCTCCCCCCCCCCCTCCTCCCCATAATAAATTCTTGTATACTTGTCTAAAATATGCGAAGTTGAAAGTCAGAAAAATCAGTAAAAGTCAGGACATACTCCTTTGTGGAGAAGAGAAATTGTTTTGTTACCTCTTTGAACTCCAAGTTCTGTCCCCCCCCCCCCCCCCAACAAACATACCCATGAAATTTCCGAATCGACCCTCCAGCTGTGAGACAAAACAGGGTACAAAACTGTGGAAATAATAACTATAAATTTAGGATTTGCAGTGAGAAAAGATCACCTCCTCCTGCCCCCCCCCCAATTTAATCGAATGTTGTCTCTGTCTGTTCGTGAAAAATTGTCTAAAACCGATCTTTTGTCCACAAATGCGACTTTTACCCTTAAAGGGATGTCAATATTTTGCTTTTTATTGACGAAAGAAAAAGCCTAACGTTGAGCTCGAACCCGCAACCCCAGATTGGGGGTTTGATGCTCTACCATCTGGTTTACCGGGTTATCTGGTTGGTTTTATACATTTTTAGTCTTAATATTTATAAATAAATGGGTTTCCTATAAACGGGCTTTCTCTAGGGGACAGACACTTACCAATAACAAAGTAAGATATTTCTGCTATATAGCAACTAGCCATCTTTAGTGAAATAGAAAAAAAAAGACATTAAAATAACTGTCAATAAAACAAAATGTTCAATAAAAATCAAATTAGCCCTAAAACTTCAAATTATAATGAAACATAATAAGGCAGTGTGGTCTTCGTAGTCACTTGTGTTTAAAGAAGAAATAATTTCAAAACTGGATGATTCTCAAAATTATCTAAAAAAGTGTAAAGAGCAGATTTAAATCTATTGTACTTAGGATGGTTCAATTAAGCTTCATTTGGGTCCTTTTTTTCATTATTTTGCGTAATTCTTATGATCTCCTTTATCCTTACATATGTTGAATGTACTTCCATGATTCTTAGACAAGAAACTAATAAAATTGAAGTGATCTATATTTTTTTTTACTTTCTTATTTTGACATGAACAGTAGACTAGATTTAAAGAAGGACATAGCAGTGAACGGGCATATTTGTGAATTTTAGCAAAATAGGCTAATGATTTGCTTAAGTATTAAAAATGATTGTTGAGGTAATTTATTGATTTGTTTTGGTTTCAAGCCATAGTCAAGGTTTCTGGTTTATCCTTATCCCTGACCTATTTTTATTAAATCAGAAGTCTTCTGGTGATCTGGTGATTCCACATTTATATAAATGTAAGTATAAAAAGGCCTCAAATTTAATAAAAATAGTTCAAGAGTCAAAATAAACCATGTTCATATTCTTCATAGTTCACACTTCTTCATTTCTTCACATTTATTCATAGTTCTGGTAGTAAAAAGATATCTGAACTCTTAAGGCATGCTCAAAGACCTTCTGTATAGTACTAAACTCCCAATAGGGGTAAAATAGCATTGAGAAATCTGAGATGATTCATAATCCGTTCTGGGGCGGTTTTCTAATATTGTAATCCCAAGGTTACAAGGGACTTTTATTGTTCTTCTCTGAATTATGTCAATATACAAGGTCTATTCAGCCCACGAAGAAAACACGCTTGTAAATTGCTTAAAGTACTGTTGTTTGGGGACTATAGTATCCCAAGGTCTTTAGGCACAACCCTAGGTAACCCTTCGATCCAGTGTCTAGGATCTAAGGCAAACGGAAAGATTCTTCCCAGTTCTGTACTGCCACCTCTAAACCAGTCCTGTACCGCCACATACCCAGGTATACTCTACCGCCATTTCTTACAAATCTGAATACTTTACACCGATGGTTGGTTCACGACTTTTTTTTTCATATGCACTAGATGCACGTGACACTCGGGTTTTTCGTTTTAAAAGAGAGCTGTATTTGAGTATAATGCAATATATTAGTTAGTTGGGTGGAGGGGACCCTCCTCCTTCCTCTAGACTCCCTCTCTGGATTTTGAAAAATACCTTTGGTGGGGGCCAGTGGCGTCGTTTAGGCCATGCTCATTTTTAATGTTAAAAAACAACACAAGAAAACAAGGGTCCATTATATTTCCTAATTTGTTCCACATTAATATTTAAGCACTTTTACCGCCTTTTAGACCTTATCATGAAGTAAATAGGTGAGCATAGTCAATGGCAAAATTGCGAGAATTGAACTATGCTTCCTGTTGCTCAGCGAATATTGCTCAGCCTGTTGCTCAGCCTGTTGCTTAGGTCACATGTGTTTCTCTGGTTTTTAAAGTTCTTTTACTTCCTAAAATCTATCAGTTAAGGATTAGATTTTCTTGTTTCGAAGCTTTCAAAATTGGATATGAATACACCCTCTACATCTGCAAACAGGACAGAAATGGAATCACTGAAGAATAAGAAGTTATATGTACAGTGAATATAATTTCCTGAATGATAAAGAAATCATCGAACAAGAAAATTTTATAATAATATTCACAGTATAGCTAGAAAGGTTAAATCGGATTATTTGGTCATGGTAGTTGGAAGGGGGATCCCTTCCAGGAATGATTTAATTGTTTTTGATTTTACTCCCAATATTTAATTAAAACTCCAATATAGCTCCAACTTCTCTTTTTTGTAATTTTAACGCCTATTAAGTGCTGATATCATCGTATTTCTTACGTTTTGGATTCACATACTTACCCGTAAATATAGAACTGCCTCTATGTATGATACCATCCTGACTTATCTCGTTTTTCGCTTTTCTAATTTTTTTTTTTTTTTTTTTTTTAACCAGCTCCAAAAAGAGAATTGACATCAATGTACTATGGGTTATTACTGAAATTAGTTGCATTTCACGCAACGCCAGCGCTACTTGTGGGACATTTATCTCTGTAGCTGAATGCTGCAAGAAGTGAATTCGAATAATACATGCATATTTTTCTCACTGTCTAGAAATTTTGTGTGCACATATAAGTGGTACCAATCCATGCTCTTTTTTTATTGTTATCAGTTTTAACATGCAGCTCCACGATTTTGATTTTGAACAGTTTTTGTGCTGTAATTTTAAGCTGTAATGGTTATTAAGCTGTTTAAGCACCATTTAAGCTGTAATTTTTATTAGGTTTTCATTCTTGACATAAATTGCCGCTTATGAATCTCCTTTGAGCCAATGAAAAAGTTTTACGAGTGCTTTGTTTGCTACACTTTTTTCAAATATATACGACCAAGCAGCTTTGCTATGTGAATTTCTGTGAGGATTTTATTGTAACCATCTCAGATCTTCCTAGAAATTTTCTCGAAAAAAATCGCCTTGGAGTAAACTATTTTCAAAAAAAAACTGTCTATAGAGCATTATTACAACACGGAGCCTCTGTTTATTTCAAACCCAATTTTGCCGACCGGATGACGGAATTTATCAAAACCAATATGAAACAGAAGTGAAGCAAATTTTAGCCAAATGAAGACGTTTTGTTCATCGAGCGACGTATAACCCGGCTGCCGAAGCAAACTCGACTCCAGTCAGAACCTATTTTAATTGATGTTTTTATTCTTATTTCTACGAAGGACTGTGTAAATAATTAACAAATTATTAACAATTAAAATAAATATAATTAACAAATGTTTATTTTGATAAAGCGGAAATTGCGTTTCTAATATTGTCATTGTCTTAACGGATTTCTAATTTATATTACGATTTGTACAAATAAAGTGGTGTAACAGAAAAGAAAACAAAAAAACAATCATCCAGAACTAGGAGATCGAGCTTTGCTTGGTGAAGCAAATTTAAGACATAAAAACGATGTTCAGTGTACCCCTCTCTCCCCTTTGGAAATATATACCCCATATACCATGATTTACGCAAAAAAACTTTTGTGGAATTTTTCTAGATTCTGTTTTTTTTTGTTTTTTTTTTTAATAAAGATAAAAGGGGAAGGTAATATTCATACTCCAGTTGTTAATGTAAGTTTTCTGCCGCAATGCTGCCAAAAATGGTTCAGATTTCCTTGATATTCTTTATCAAGGAATACCCAACGGGTAAGTTAATAATTCTGACTTTATTTTTCGAATACTTTTAAATTAAAAATAGGGTCGATATTTTAAATGGGGGAGGGGATTTTCCGTGGAGGAGAATCTCAGCATGGGTGGGGGGTATTTTTCAGGGGAAAATTTGTCCGCAGAGTTCATTTTGCGCGATATGACACTTTATGATTGTTTTATTTAGTCAAATTTATAAAAAGCAATTAATATACAATTAGTTTATAAATAAGCCTATAATTAGCTCTTTATGATGTCCATGTGTTCAGCTTCACCTTTCCACTCCGAAAATGTCACCCCAATTGCGCTTTTATGGTACCAAATGGCACTTTATGTCGGCTTTATCGAGTCTAACTTATAAAAAAATAACGATAAGATATAAGAAAAAGTTTTTAAATGAACCCTTAAACACTTCTCAATGATGTTCCAGTGCCTCGATAGCGACAAAGAAAACAAGACGACATATCATTGCGCAGTTGAACTGCGAGTATTTGCCTCGTGTGATGGGCGCGGGAGTCGAAGGAAGTAGAAGAAGGATAGGCATTTTAACAGCAACAGTAAAGCTGGCAAAAAAGCCAAGCTTGTAAGGCTGACAGCCTTAGTACAAGCTGAGTGAACTACTTAATTTTATGTTTGTTTGATGCGAGTGCATTTTTTGTTTATGTATTGTATAATGTTTTTGAAATTAGCCGAGTAACGTCTTTACTAAACAGTAAATTTTCTTCATTACCTCTCGAAGAAAAATGTGCTACTGAAGACTTAGGGCAGGTACATGCCACCTTCACTTTTTTCAGTGTTCAGTATCTATCATAAAATAATTTCCCAAAACAAGTTTTCAGACATCTTGAAAACAGATTTAGACTTGTTTTTTCACAAATGTTCCAACACCCCTTTCCCCTATAGGATATCATATGCCTCTTGACTCCTTGGGTAAAGACCTCCTCAAGCCCCCTTAATAAAAATGCTATAGCTACGCTCCTTTTTGGGGCATTACCATTGAAAAGGCCTTTTTTGTACATTTCCTTTAAAAAAATAATCCATATACCCCCTATAGATTAAAAAATATATTTTTTGCCCCTTCCCCCTAAATGTTCGTGAATTGACAGCACTGTATATCAGACTTTAAGTCATATATTAAGTGCATAAAATATATAAACTTAATGTTTTTTACTGCTAAATACACCTTTAAATTAAACATAATGCGTCTTAAAACTAAAATGAAATCCAAAATCAAATATTCACTTCATAAGATAAACTTTACAGATTAAAAGGACTTCTTTTTCGTTTGGTCGCAATCCGTAAAACTTCCGTTACGTGTAATAACTGTCTCTTTAGTATAATTTTTCGTCCTGCTAAGTTTAATTTTGCTTCTGTCACTTTCTGCGTCTTCTTGTAGGTCACCGTCGATTTCATTTACAAACAGACAAGGATTTACCAATAGGCCCACTAGACCTGAGGTTTGGGGCGAAATAAATTATCACTGAATGTTTTTTTTCTTAACAAAAACTAGACTGGTGTGATTTATCGGCAAAGTGCCAGGTGCACTCCGACACTGCGGTGCCTATTCACTGAAAAGTGATTTTTAAACAACAGAGGAATTCCCTGCCCACTTATAAACTGTCAGATGTCTCCCAAGAATGGCAGCTGAGAGTTCGGTATTACCTCTCTCCTTCAGAGAGATGTTCATGAGTTTCATCAGTTGTATCATCATCATCATCTGTTTCATCAGTTGCATCTCCAGTTTTTGGTTCATCAGTTGTATCGGGGGTTTTCCCCGAAAATCTCGCAAAAATGTAGCGGCAAAAACGCTTGGGCCTAGAAGCGTCAAAGCTATAAACCCGGCCCTGCTTACAAATGCGAATTAAAAGAATGTTTATCAAACAGTTCGTGGTAACGAACTGTAAGTAAGGAGCGACCCGGCTCAATGGTAACCGAAACTCTAAAAAACGGGATTTTGATACCAATAGATACATCAAAAGAATCAGATTTTAATTCTGATTTCAAATATATAAGTTTCATTAAGTTTAAGCTTACCCATCAAAAGTTACGTGCCTGAGAAAATTTGGCTGATTTTCGAAAAAAGGGGGAAAGACCCCCTAAAAGTTATAGAACCTTAATGAAAATCACACCATCATATTCAGCGTATCAGAGAACCCTACTGTAGAGGTTTCAAGCTCCTATCTACAAAAATGTGGAATTTTCCATTTTTTGCCAGAAGAAAGATCAAGGATGCGTGTTTATTTGTTTTTTTTTTTGTTTTTTTTTCCCCAGGGGTGATCGTATCGACCCAGTGGTCCTAGAATATCGTGGGAGGGCTCATTGGAACGGAAATTAAAAGTTCTAGTGTCCTTTTTAAGTGACCAAAAAAAATGGAGGGCAACTAGGCCCCCTCCCACGCTCATTTTTTTCCCAAAGTCACCCGATCAAAATTTTGAGATAGCCATTTTGTTCAGCTTGGTCGAAAATATGATAAAAATGTCTTTTAGAATGACTTGATCCCCCAAAGTCCCCAGGGGGAGGGCTGAAAGTTATGAACTTTACTCAATGTTAACATATAGTATTGGTTATTGGGAAGTATACAGACTTTTTCAGAGGAGATTTTTTCTGGTAGGTGGGGGAAGGAGAGGGTCGGGGGCTATATGGAAGGATCTTTCCATGAAGGAAGTTTTCATGGGGGAAGGGACATTGCTATGAAGGGGGCGCCGGATTTCCCAGCATTATTAAAGAAAAAGATCAGGAATTAAATAAAAAAAAACAAGTTTTTCAACTGATCAACTGATTGTGATTAAGAGGTCATTTTTAAAGAACTGGAAAAAAAATTCGAACTATTGTTTAAAGAGCAGGGTATTGACTAGGGGGCGAACCCCCTAATATACGTGTTAAAATTTTATGAATATAGAAGTTCGTTACGTAAGTTAATTCTAAGTTACGTATATTTATTACTAATAAAAACGTTCGTAAATAAAATTAAACAAGTTTCGAGAAAGCCATTTAACCAAATATAATATGCAAAATTTGTTTTAATTATTCATGTACGGTGAGCCAAAATCAAAACCTGCATTAATTCAAAAACGTTCAAAAATTAAATAAAAAAACAAGTTTTTTAAACTGAAAGTTAGGAGCGACATTAAAACTTAAAACGAACAGAAATTATTCCGTATATGAAGGGGGCTGTCCCCTCCTCAACGCCTCGCTCTTTACGCTAAAGTTTGACTTTCTCACAACTCTATTTTTCTAAACAATAAAAAAACTTTAGCGTAAAGAGCGAGGCGTTGAGGAGGGGACAGCCCCCCTCATATACGGAATAATTTCTGTTCGTTTTAAGTTTTAATGTCGCTCCTTACTTTCAGTTTAAAAAACTTGTTTTTTTTATTTAATTGATATAGAAGAAGGCCATTGGGCTTGGACTAGACAACAAGTGTTAAGCTTAGACTCCTGAAAGATAATTTATTTTATGTCGATTAATTGGCATAATTCCAATTTAATGGACAATTTAATTTGTTGGTAACATATAACTGAGGTAGCATATAACTGAGGTTCCCGCTATATACATATATAACCTTAAGGTTATGAAACCGTTCCAAATAGCGTTGTTGAATTGTTGTAGAAAAAGACCTTGAAAATTAGCTTTAATTTTTTCTTCGGCACATTCAGATGTTTCATATAAAAGCAGAAGGACTATTTTTGATGTTTGGCTTATCTGCAAGCCTGAAGCTATTGTTTATGCCGACCAAAGAGCTGTTTCTAGCCGAGTGGCTAGCACGCTATATTTGAAATCCTTTGTCTGTGAGAACATGGGCTCGAGTTCTGGTGCAGCTGGTTCTTTGGTTTGGGACGGGGGTCCAGTGGCGTGACTCTGTAAGCTCAGCCGGATTCGATCCAGCTCTAAATGGGCACCCGGAGAAATGTGGGGAAGAGAATCAATATGCAGTACTTGCTTACCTTCAAGCTTCAGACATAAAATATAAAAACGTATACTCCTTCTGATTATCGAAAAACAGCTAACTCTTATTGTGAAAGTACTCGGATACACGTCGTGGAATTGTTTCCAGATCAGCAAATGGCTGGGAGTTCCGGGCACTTACCAATTAAACAAAATAATGTTCAAATAGATTTTCAAAACGGCCATCACTGCGGTGCTATCCACTGAAAGCTGGCCTTCTAGTACTCGTGTTGACTTGGTCATACCCTCTATTATCAACTCAAATGCGAACATTCAAGTTGTTTGGAAATGCAGCTCCATAATCTTGCATTAAAATGCGCCCAGGTCGTGTCTTTGACACCCTCGCTGTCTACACTTTGCTCAAAATCAGAACTCTGATATAAGCTGTTGTATCATTTTGCTTGACATTTACTATTATTAATTGCAGCCTATCCTGCCTTTGGCTATTCTGCAACTATCGTATTGGTTTTTGGTCGTTTTCTTTTAGACTAGGCAATCATGTATTGACTTACCCCCCCCCCCTTGAAGCCAGACAATTCCCCCGGAAATATCTGAATATGTGCTATCTTGAATATGTGCCTTAATTTTTAAAAGTAGCCACGTTTCAGAGTTACACTGTCGGTACCTTGGCTTCTAGCATCCTAATCTTAGCTCTTACAACCCTCCTATCCTTCCTTCAATTTGACAATTCGTTCCTATCCTTTAAGCTTTTATAAAGCAAAAACACCCTGCATATTGGCTGTATTTCATTGCATCCACCTTCCTTACTAGTAGTGCTACATAGATGGATAAAGCTATCCACTTGGGCAATTTACTCGGTACCTAACATGAGCTATGTATCTTCGTGTATTCCTAATGTAAGTGACCTCGTCTCCTTAACATTAATTTTCAAGCCTACTGTGGCACTCAGAACTCAGAACTATCTGAAAATTCATTAAATTAGATATTGCTCTTATTTCGGATCATCAAATCATTTCCATAATGCAAACTGAGCTGAGTTTTACCTCCTCTTTTAATAGAAAAAACAACACCTTTTTTTAGAAGAAGGCTCTGGATCGATACCTGATAGTTTCATTGATTTTACGCAACTTCTTTTCAAGGTGGTAAAACACCGGTAATTTTACAAATCATGGATTAATTCGCTAGCTGAAACATAAATAGATCTTTAGATCCTCTATCTGACACCTTTTCTAAATATAATAAATTGTACCGTTGAAAATTTCTTTTGAAACATTTTCGTTGCAGCAGAAAAATTCCGAATCCCTAAAGTTTTACTTTTGGCCAATACCTCCCGCAATTTTTTAGATTCTTCTTTCCTTTAAGGTAATTTCTTACTAAAGACTATCTTGTTGAAATTTCGGCTCGACCGAATTTTTTTTTTTTTTTTTAGAGAGTTTCAAGAGCTCTAAATAGAAAATGTGCTGGCGATGACTCCTGTTTTTAGATAGAATCTTGAATGGCAAATCGAATTGTATTTTTCTTTTTTTTTTTTTGCCTCGGTTGACTTCATGCAATTTGACCTCTAAATGACAAAATTAATAAAAGGGCGAAGTGATGACATGGATGGTCAGGAATGGCCATATAGCTGAAATTACAATATGATATAGTCTGTAGCCTACAAATATCTAGAAATAAACAAGTGAGGACAGAGCTACTGGATAAAACTATAGTAGGCTTAGTCAGAAGCTTCCTACCCATTTTTTATTTATGTTTCAAAAACTTCTTTTTTGGGGGAGGGGGCTCAATGCTTCCTGGATGGAGGATACATTCAATTAAAACGGAAAAAGTTTTCTTGGGATTGAAAATGCTTAGGTTCCCTCTCTGGAGAAGAAATTGCTTTTTCTTTGATTGGACTGAACTTTTCATATGTCTATAGTTTAGGAATAATAAAAATTAAGAAAAAAAGAGTATGGCCTTGTTTTATTAAGGAGGTTTAGAGAAAAAACTAAATTGTACAGTTGTACAGATTTCGAAAAAAATCGTCCATGAGCAAAATTTGACATTTTTTTCACGAGACAGTCTTGCTGAAAATTTCTTTTATAACTTGGGTTACAAAGAACTACAGTTTCCTCTTTACTAGGCAACAGCTACTGCTGTAACTATGGAACTAATTAGATGGTAGGCACTTCAGTGACAATCATATTTTCTAAAGAAATTTCAAAAGCAAAATTGATGAGTAAAAACAATTTCGTACCATCCAGGGTCAAAACTTACATCTAGAGGGCAATAGAGAGGCCTCTTAACATTCTAACGGGGCTGACATCAGAGCTATACTTCTAAGAAGATTGGCCTAGATTTACGCAATAAGCATATGATGAAAGTCAAGTTACACAATTCTATCTGACAGAAAAATCAATATGTCACTAAGCCAAAGGAAAGGAATTACTTCTTACGTGCACAATCGACAATTCGGGTTCCGTCGCCACCTCGGTTGTGCATTTGCACATCGCCTTCTTACGCGTATAGTATCGAAAGCTCAGAATCAATCACGGACTCTTTTAATTTGTGCAGTAGATGTGTCCGCGGCGTTCGATTCGGTAATTCATTCAAAGTTAATTTTGAACCTGCTGCACCAAGGTGTGAACCCACATGTAGCGGCCGTCCTATGGCACTGGTATTCGAGTAGCCTTATCCGTGTTACGTTGAGTAGTGAACTCCTGTCGAAACCGATTAAGCTTCACCGGGGACTGCTTCAAGGGTCGGTTTTAAGCCCTGTACTCTTCAATTCACTAACCTCGTCGGTAACAAAAAAGATTAACGGTGGTTTTAATACTGAATGTATGGATGTGAGCCTACTGTGCTACGCCGACGACATATTACTGGTGAGCACATCGCTTTGTAACCTTCAAGCTAATATCGATCTCCTAAGTCGAGGTTATACTAATATTGGTCTGGTTATTAACCCTGCTAAAACAGAATTTCTTGTATTTGAACCCCCGCGTTCGCCGTCTGAAGTTGCCCGTCGCGAGGCTACCCGTGTTACCGTTGCAGGGCAAGTAGTACTTCCAAGCCGCAAGTTGAAGTACCTAGTATCACATATGGAAGCGACCTTAGAAGCTCGCGTGCTCTTTTTGTTGACCAGGTTCTGTCGGGTTTTCGGTCTGGGTATGCTAAACTTGCAGCTCTGAAGTTTAAATTTAATAAGCATATTCTTGCTAGGTTGTATCGTGCCGTCGCTCTTCCCTTTGCTCACTACATCTCACCCGTTTGGCATTGGCTATCGAATTCGGATATGTTGCGAATCCGTTCAGGCTTTTGCAAATATTTAAAGTTTCTGCTTGGTCTGCCACTTTACCTCCGTAACTCTGGTCTGCTAGAAAAGTATCATATACCTGATCCTGTTGAGTTCATGCCGAATTTTGAAAAACAAGCTCTCGCTTGATAGTTTATGTTTAAGTTTTTATGTTTATGTTTATGTTGTTTATGTTTAAGTGTGATTTTGTTTGTATTTAGTAGATTATTATGTTCGGTTGATTTGTTTTCGTCTTTATTTTCTCTTTTCTTTTGTTTTGCTCCGCTTTTTCATGCTTCTTTTTTATAAGCGGGTTTGTAATAAATTATTATTATTATTATTATAGAAAATGTAAAAGTCAGTGTGATATAAATCTCATAAATCTCGTAGCAATAATTTTTTGTTGATTGAGATTGAGAGAGATTAAGAGGGATTGAGAGAGATTAAGAGAGATTGAGTGAGATTCAGAGAGATTGAATATATTTAACGCGGGAATTTTAATCCTTGAGTGTGGTCGGTATAATACACAAATACCAAATGAAGAGTGTAGTCATTATAAAATATTCTATTGTATCGGGAATATACATAAAGTCGTTATTAATGAAGCTGCATACATTTTAGTCAATGATATAACATCCGTTAGTCGACCATATCCTAACCTCCAAGGGCACAATTTAAAAAGTAAGATTTGGGGGTTGAGTTGGGCTGGGGTCCTCCCGCACAAATAGGATAATTCGGTTGAGGGGACAACACTTTGATTTTTGGCTTGTTTTTTTTTCATGTGTCGATGATTTTTAATAAATAACACTGAAAACATTTACTTTACAGTGTTTTTCCACCAAAGATCTCAGAAATTTACGAAATAGATAAATTGAACCGATTTTGCTATTATTCAATAGTTGAGATTGAGATTAGTTTTGGCCGTCTAATAAATAACATTGAAAACATTTACTTTACAGTGTTTTGACACCAAAGATCTCAGAAATGTACGAAACAGAAAAATTGAATCGATTTTGCTGTTATTCAAGCGTTGAGATTGAGATTAGCTTTGGCCGTCTAATAACTTTACAGTGTTTTACAGTGTTTTTCCACCAAAGATTTCAGAAATTTATGACACGGAAAAATAGAACCGATTTTGCTTTTATTCAATAGTTGAGATTGAGATTAGCTTTGGCAGTCTAATAAATAACATTTAAAACATTTACTTTACAATGTTTTGACACCAAAGATTTCAGAAATTTACGAAACAGAAAAATTGAACCGATTTTGCTGTTATTCAAGCGTTGAGATTGAGATTAGCTTTGGCCGTCTAATAACTTTACAGTGTTTTATAGTGTTTTTCCACCAAAGATTTCAGAAATTTATGATACGGAAAAATAGAACCGATTTTGCTTTTATTCAATAGTTGAGATTGAGATTAGCTTTGGCAGTCTAATAAATAACATTTAAAACATTTACTTTACAATGTTTTGACACCAAAGATTTCAGAAATTTACGAAACAGAAAAATTGAACCGATTTTGCTATTATTCAAGCGTTGAGATTGAGATTAGCTTTGGCCGTCTAATAACTTTACAGTGTTTTACAGTGTTTTTCCACCAAAGATTTCAGAAATTTATGACACGGAAAAATAGAACCGATTTTGCTTTTATTCAATAGTTCAGATTGAGATTAGCTTTGGCAGTCTAATAAATAACATTTAAAACATTTACTTTACAATGTTTTGACACCAAAGATTTCAGAAATTTACGAAACAGAAAAATTGAACCGATTTTGCTATTATTCAAGCGTTGAGATTGAGATTAGCTTTGGCCGTCTAATAACTTTACAGTGTTTTACAGTGTTTTTCCACCAAAGATTTCAGAAATTTATGACACGGAAAAATAGAACCGATTTTGCTATTATTCAATAGTTGAGATTGGTATTAGCTTTGGCCGTTTACTAAATAACATGGAAAACATTTACTTTTACAGTGTTTTGACACCAAAGATCTCAGAAATGTACGAAACAGAAAAATAGAATCGATTTTGCTATTATTCAATAGTTGAGATTGAGATTAGCTTTGGCCGTCTAATAAATAACACTAAAAAATCACTTTACAATTCTTTTTCCATCAAAGATTTCAGAATTGTACGGAACAGAAAAATTGAATCGATTTTGCTGTTATTCAATAGTTGAGATTGAGATTAGGTTTGACCGTCTAATAAATAACATTGAAAACATTTAGTTTACAGTGTTTTGCCACCAAAGGTCTCAGAAATTTACAAAACAGAAAAATTGAATCGATTTTGCTATTATTCAAAAGTGAGATTGGGATTAGCTTTGGCCGTGTGATAAATAACCTTGAAAATATTTACTATGCAGTGTTTTTCCACCAAAGATCTCAGAAATTTACGAAACAGAAAATTGAACCGCTTTTGTTATTATTTTTTAGTTGAGATTGAGATTCGCTTTGCCCGTCTAAGAAATAACACTAAAGAATTACTTTACAGTGTTTTTCTACCAAATGGGTTAATGGATTGTTTGTATTTAATGCGCTAATGGGTTGCTTGAATGGATTTTTAGGTATCCATTGAAAAGTAACATTGCCTTTTAGGTTACTGCTAAAGTACCGAGGACAGTGAAAATAAAATCTGTTGTTTGAATGGGTTAATGTGTTGTTTGAACTGAATGTGCTAATGGTTTGTTGAAGGGGATTTTAGATATCCATGGAAAAGTACCATCGCCTAATTGGTTACTGTTAAAGCACCGAGGACAGTGAAAATAAAATCTGTTTTTTGAATGGGTTGTTTGTATTTAGTGTGCTAATGGGTTGTTGAAAGGGCTTTTTAGGTATCCATGGAAAAGTACCATTGCCTTATTTGATACTGTTAAAGCACCGAGGACAGTGAAAATAAAATCTGTTGTTCGAATGGGTTAATGGGCAGTTTGAATTTAACATGCTAATGGGTTGTTGAATGGGTTTTTAGGTATCCATGGAAAAGTAACATTGCCTTTTAGGTTACTGTTGAAGCATCGAGAATGGTGAAAATAAAATCTGTGGTTTGAATGGGTTAAAACATGTTTATTGCTTAAAAAATATATTTAACAAACAAAAAATATTTGGAAAAATATACATTTTTACATATTTAAAAAAAAATGCTTAACCCATTTGATAGAAGGAGCAGGAGTTTAGGTCTTTGGATATCTGATGCATTTTTCCATGTCAGGTATCTTTTCAGGTACCCATTGAGCGAAATATCTAACTTCTTCTGGATCATGTACTGAATGCAGGTATTTCTCACATTTGAAGTCTTCTAAGTTGAATAATGGTATGTCTTTATCACATTTTCCTAGTAAGAGTTTATCAGTCGGCACGTTTGCCCTTAACCTAAACAGCTGGTACACTGAAAAAACTACATATTTCCTGAATTTCCTCTTGTACATGTTTTATTTCATAACCTTTTACATTACGTGCTCTTAGGGTTTTACCGTAAAAGCCGTTTCGATTTATAAAATTTAATGTTGGACACCATCTTTTTTTGTCGTACTTAAACATATTGTATTTGATGTTCTATTTATAGCTATAAACTTCATGGCGTTGTTCATCTAGCAAAAAGAAAGCCGCTTCGAAAATAACACCAGTTGAGGAATATTTCAGTCCAATATATTCTGTGTCAATCACAACAAACATTATTATAGATGAATTAGGGATTAAATTAAATAAATATGAGACGTTTCTGCCACTCTAACAAATATTACTGATTTAATGCATGAAATAAACTATTTAGTGTCGATAACTAGCCATAGAGTACCATTGGGACAGCCGCGTAGTGTCTATGTGCAAGCATAGAGTACAAATGATGTATTTGCATAAATTTAAAAACATGTGTGGGAAATGATTGAATAATGTCGTTTGAAAAGTATTGCTTAGTATTTTTTTTTTAATGCGGATGTTTCAATGTCACTCTGTGGCTGCTCATAGACACTACACGCATGTCCGAGTGGTACTCTGTGGCATGTTATCGACGCTATCTAGTTTATTGCATGTATTAAACCAGTAATTTTCACACATTGGAAGGATAAATACCTGTATCTTATTTTTTTTATGTGAAGATGAATTATTCAAAGAAAGTGTGTACACGTGATAAAGTCATCGTTGCGTTGAATACTGAAAAAGACTTATATTTGAACTATGCAACAAGTACAAGTGGTAACACTATTGGAAATATTTGCGCGGACAGACATAGGAATTTACCCAATGAGCCCTTGGATCATCCCCCCCCCCCCCCCTCCACCTTCCTAAAAAATATTAAAGTTTTCATAAGTCGCCTACATTGTTTAATATTTTCACTAGCTATTTTGAAAAAGAAGGGAATAAGAATGTACCCAATGAGCCCTTGAATCGTCCCCCACTTCCCTAAAAATATTAAAGTTTTCATAGGTCACCTAAGAAGTAAAGCCAAGTTAAGTCACAAAATCTTCTTGGCATCGCTAACCGTTTCCATAGATTGATACCAGTGATGTTATTCTAACATTTATGTCAAGTTGTCTAAGACTTATCATCCTCTCAGACTTACCTTAACTGGTACGCACTTTTAACTCTTTTATCCTCTTCATACAAATCCAATTAAAAATATGAATAATATTGAGCTTTGTTTCACCCCTACGAAAATGATGTAACTTTTTATCATTATTAGATACCGCTAATAATGCAATCATTTCTGGACGAGATGCAAAAATGTACCCAATGAGCCCTTGAATGATCCCCCACCTCCCTAAAAATTATTAAACTTTTCATAAGTCGCCTACATTGTTTAATATTTCACTAGCAAATTTTGAAAAAGAAGGGCATGAGAATGTACCCAATGAGCCCTTGAATCGTCCCCCACCTCCCTAAAAATATTAAAGTTTTCACAAGTCACCTAAGAAGTAAAGCCAAGTTAAGTCACAAAATCTTCTTGACATCGCTAACCGTTTCCATAGATTGATACCAGTGATGTTATTCTAACATTTATGTCAAGTTGTCTAAAACTTATCATCCTCTCAGACTTACCTTAACTGGTACGCACTTTTAACACTTTTATCCTCTTCACACATTCCTATTAAAAATATGAATAATATCGAGGTTTGTTTCACCCCTATGAAAATGATGTAACTTTTTATCATTATTAGATACCGCTAATAATGCAATCAATTCTGGACGAGATGCAAAAATGTACCCAATGAGCCCTTGAATCATCCCCCACCTCCCTAAAAATATTAAAGTTTTCATAAGTCGCCTACATTGTTTAATAATTTCACTAGCTAATTTTGAAAAAGAAAGGCATAAGAATGTACCCAATGAGTCCTTGAATCGTCCCCCATCTCCCTAAAAATATTAAAGTTTTCATAAGTCACCTAAGAAGAAAAGCCAAGTTAATTCACAAAATCTTCTTGGCGTCGCTAACCGTTTCCATAGATTGATACCAGTGATGTTATTCTAACATTTATGTCAAGTTGCCTAAGACTTATCATCCTCTCAGACTTACCTTAACTGGCACGCACTTTTAACTCTTTTATCCCCTTCAAACAATCCAATTAAAAATAAGAATAATATCGAGCTTTGTTTCACCCTATGAAAATGATATAATTTTTTATCATTATTATTATTATTATTATTATTATTCATTTATTGCCCGTCAAAAAAAGGTACAAAAGGTACAGTAGACAGAGTAATCACTAAGGAAAACAAAAAGAAAAAAAAGAAGAAAAAGAAGGACACAAACACACATTAAAAATTCAAACACATGACAAAAGAAAACTCTTCATTACATTAATACGAACAGTGACTATATGCATTACATTAATATAAAAAACTATTGTGAACAAATTGTTGACCATGGATGATTAAACTTACTTTGAAAACGGGATAGAGATATATTAATGCTAATATTAGGGTCAGATAGCTTATACAAATGGATAATTTTACGGTTTCTTGTCCAAGGGGGAAAATGTAGAAGATATTTAGCGAATCTGAAGAAGATTGATCGTAGGTGCTTTTTATCTGTAACTGTAAAGAATTTCCAGAAAGGAGCAATGTAAAGCAGATGAGGAAGGGCTGTGGCGTTGTAAATGGATGCTAGAATATTAGATACTGCTAATAATGCAATCAATTCTGAACAAGATGCAAAAATGTACCCAATGAGCCCTTCAACCATCCCCCACCTCCCTAAAAAATGTTAAAGTTTTCATAGGTAACCTAAGAAGTAAAGCCAAGTTAAGTCGCAAAATCTTCTTGACATCGCTAACCATTTCCATAGATTGAACTAGTGATGTTATTCTAACATTTATTACAAGTTGTCTAAGACTTATCATCCTTTCAGACGTACCTTAACTGGTACGCACTTTTAACTCTTTTATCCCCTTCATACAATCCAATTAAAAATAAGAATACTATCGAGCTTTGTTTCACCCCTATGAAAATGATATAACTTTTTATCATTATTAGATACCGCTAATAATGCAATCAATTATGGACAAGATGCAAAAATGTACCCAATGAGCCTTTGAATCATCCCCCACCTCCCTAAAAAATATTAAAGTTTTCATATGTCGCCTACATTGTTTAATATTTTCACTAGCTAATTTTGAAAAAGAAGGGCATAAGAATGTACCCAATGAGCCCTTGAATCGTCCCCCACCTCCCTAAAAATATTAAATTTTCATAAGTCACCTAAGAAGGAAAGCCAAGTTAAGTCACAAAATCTTCTTGACATCGCTAACCGTTTCCATAGATTGATACCAGTGATGTTATTCTAACATTTATTTCAAGTTGCCTAAGCCTTATCATCCTCTCAGACTTACCTTAACAGGTACGCAGTTTTAACTCTTTTATCCCCTTCATACAATCCAATTAAAATATGAATAATATCGAGCTTTGTTTCACCCCTATGAAAATGATATAACTTTTTATCATTATTTGCTACCGCTAATAATGCAATCAATTCTGGACGAGATGCAAAAGCCAAGGTGGAATTGTGACATAACAGATAATGCGTAGGTTTATTTCGACAACATCCTGTTACATAAATTCAGGGTAAATTCATTGGAGGTCAAGTGATGTCACTTCCGGTCGGATTCAAAAGGCGTGTAATCTTGTACTGGTCGTATTGTAGCCCTCTGATTGGCCTAGAAATAGGCACGTGATCTTGCTCGTGTTGGAATTAGAGATGCCTCCCTATTGGTCCCCCACTAGTACTGAAGGAAAAAAGAGCCAAATCAGTGCCGCACAACCTGAAATGTGATTTTATTGGTTTAGAATAGGGGGCAAAAAACCTCAATCGAAGGGTTTTCCACTTGGTGAGCAATTAATTTTGAACCTCCAAAATTTTAAGTGTTTTCAAGCACTTTTTGAAATTCCTGTAAATTCATTTTCGAAACGAACTTCTTTTTTTAGGATACACATAAATAACCGTATTATTCCTGAATCAGCTCTAAATGACAATTTTTTCTTACTGCATAGTTGTTATTTATTTTTTTTTCATATTAAACTTCTGAATTCTACTTTTGCTCTTTTTTCTACTTTTGTGATTTGCTCTTTTTTAGATTACAACTATTGCTACGACCAAAAATATTTTTTACGTGTGGAAAAAAAGAGATTGAAACAGAAAATAAGCAAATTTTTACGACAATAGAGAGGAGACAGCCAACCCAAGTCCTGTTGAAGTATACTAGAATATATCATGCCCTCACTTACACCAAAAAGGAATGAAAAATATTTAAGATAATTTGAATCTCCAGTCTGTTCACATTTCGTCTACTTAACCCATTGATTTAGTTCCCACTAAAAATTCCATGGAGAAATTCAGCCTACTGCCCAAATTAGAATAATCACTACCACCCAACTTAGAAAAAAAATTTGAATATAATTTTGAATTTAAAAAATATAAATTATAAATTCAAAAAATATAAATTTGAATTTAAACGGACTCATAGGTCAATCCAAAGAAACTGGATAGAAAAAAAAACATTCTACTAATCGACCGATTGTTTTAGCTCATGCTGAGAATTAAATGAATAGGTCTGCTTTTTAACAAATTAATTAAAAAAAAAAAATTTCTACAAAATAAGTTTTTCAAGGAAAAGTAGAGAACTCCATTAAACAAAAAACGAGCAAAAATAAAATCGAATAATCTACCAAGCGTGAAACTACCACAAATCAGCATCAATAAATAAATGAAACCCAAAACGAACGGAAATTACCATAAATAACCGAGTCGAACTCAAAACGAGCAGAAATTAACATAAGTTGGGCTCAAAACCCCTATGCCTTCCCAAGGCCAGAACATAATTTGCACTTTACTGAAAAAAGTATAAATATTTTTACTTTTATAACTTTAATAAATCATGTAATATTAACATTTTGATTACTAAATATCAGTATACGTATATTAAACTAACAATGCACATTCATTTGTACCACCAAGAGTCCACCAAGCCACAATTTACGAATGAGATTTTGGGTTGAAATATGAAACTATCTCTCTGCCTAGGCGAAAGATGAAAATAAATAAAACCCAAAACGAACGGAAATTACAATAAATAACCGAGCCAAACTCAAAACGAGCAGAAATTAACATAAGTTGGGCTCAAAACCCCTATGCCTTCCCAAGGCCAGAACATAATTTGCACTTTACTGAAAAAAGTATAAATATTTTTACTTTTATAACTTTAATAAATCATGTAATATTAACATTTTGATTACTAAATATCAGTATACGTATATTAAACTGACAATGCACATTCATTTGTGTTTTTTCAGTAAAGTGCATATTATGTTCTGGCCTTAGGAAGGCATAGGGGTTTTGAGCCAGACTTATGTTCATTTCTGCTCGTTTTGAGTTTGACTCTCTTATTTATTGTAATTTATGTTCATTTTGGGTTTCATTTATTTATCGATGCTGATTTGTGGTAGTTTCACGCTTGGTAGATTATTTGATTTTATTTTTGGTCAGTTTTCGTTTAATAGAGTTCTTTACTTTTCTTTGAAAAACTTTTTTTTAAAGTTTTTTTAATTAATCTCTATTCGTTTTATATTGACATAGTCTTTTCAGGGAAAAAGAAAATAATATTTTTAATCTGTTCGTTTTTTAAAGACTTTATTTGGTTAAATTTTAAGAGCAAAAGTAGCCCCTAAAGTGTGAACATAATACCCTCAGTCGTTCCTGGGATACTACTGAGATGTATTATTGGGAATTAGCTTTGACACAGTGCAATTTGATTTAATCTTAAGGCAACATTTAGTTTTTAAACATAATGGAAAATGAGAGAGTGGGCGTGGGAGGGGGATTAGTTGCCCTCAAATCACTTTCGACTATTAAAAAGGGCATCATCCCTTTCTATTTTCAATCGAATGAGCCCTTTTCGAAGTTCCTACGACAACTCCTTCGATACGAAGTGCCCTGGTCTAAACAACAACAACAACGAAAATGCGTTATACCCACATCGATCTTTACTATAAAAATATCAAGCCTTCCAATCACTATCAACTATTAAAAAGGGCACTAGGCCTTTCTATTTCCAATTGAATGAGCCCTTTTTGAGTTTCTACGACAACGCTTTCTAAAAACACCTTATATATCCTCAGGGCATAAATTACAACGCTTACCCTAAGGGCTGTTAGGGTGGTTGTCATCCTCTACGATCTAATTTCCAGAACTTTCAACTACCTTAAACAAAATGGCTATCTCAAAGTTTTGATTGGATGTGTTTGGAGAAATGTTGGGCGTGAGAGGGGCGTTAGTCGCTCTCCAATCATTTTCAGCTATTAAAAAAGGCACTAGCCTTTTCAATTTCCAATAAAATGAGCCCTTTTGAAGTTTCTAAGACAACGCTTTCAAATAAAACCTTTTATGCCCCAGGGTATAACTTACAACCCTTGCCCTGAGGGCTGGGGGGGGTGTCATCCTCAAAGACCTAATTTCCAGAAATTTCTACTACGTTGAACAAAATGGCTATCTAAAAACTTTGATTGGATGTGTTTGGGGTAATGGTGGGGATGAAAGCGGGGTTAGTTACCCTCGGGGGTAACTAAATTTTGATTGGATGTGTTTGGGGGAATGGTGGGGATGAAAATGGGGTTAAAAACCTTATATGTTCCCAGGAAATAACTTACAACCTTTGCCCTGTGGGCTCTGAGGGGTTTGTCATTCTTAAATACGTAGTTTCCAGAACTTTCAACTACGTTGAACAAAATGGCTATCTATAAATTTTGATTGAATGTTCTTGGGGAAAGGGTGGGCGTGACAGGGGGGTTAATTATTCTCCACTCACTTTTGACTATTAAAAGGGGCATTTTCAATTTCCAATCAAATGAACCCTTTTTGAAATTTCTGCAACACCTTTCTATATAAACCTTGTATGCCCCCAGGGCATAACTTACAACCCTTAAACTAAGGGCTCTGAGGGGGTTATCATCCTAAAGGACCTAATTTCCAGAACTTTCAACTACGTTGAACTAAATGAATATCACAAAATTTTAATTGGATATGTTTGGAAAAATGGTGGGCGTGAGAGGGGGGTTAGTTGCCCTTCAATTACTTTCGACTATAAAATGGGCAATAGCCCATTAAATTTCCAATTGAATGAGTCCTTTTTGAAGCTTCTACAACATCGCTTTCTATAAAAACCTTATATGCCCCCAGGGTACAACTTACAACCCTTGCCCTGAGGGCTGCTGGGGAGAGGGGTTGTCATCCTTAAAGACCTAATTTCCAAAATTTTCAACTACGTTGAATAAAATGGCTATATAAAAATGCTGATTGGATGTGTTTGGGGAAAAAGTGGGCTTTAGAGGGGGGTTAGTTGCCCTCAAATCACCTTTGACTATTAAGAAGGGCACTAGCCCTTTGAATTTCCAATCGAATGAGCCTTTTTTCAAGTTTCTGCGACAAAGATTTAAATAAACGACAAAGATTTCAATGCCCCAAGGGTATAACGTATAACCCTTGCCCTGAAGACTGTGGGGGGAGTGTCCTGTTCAAAGGTATAATTTCCTGAACTTTAAACTGCGTGGAACATAATGGCCATCTCCAAATTTTAATTGGATGTGTTTGGGGAATGGTGGGCGTGAAAGGGGTGTTAGTTGCCTTCCAATCACTTTCGACTATTAAAAAGGGCACTAGCCATTTCAATTTCCAATGGAATGAGTCCTTTTGAAGTTTCTACGACAACGAGTTCTATAAAAACCTTATATGCCCCTAGAGCATAACTTACAACCCTTGCCCTGAGGGCTGTAGGGGGTTGTCATCCTCAAAGACTTAATTTCCAGAACTTAAACCTACGTTGAACAAAATGGCTATCTCAAAATTTTGATTGAATGTGTTTGGGGAAAAGATGGGCGTGAGAGGTGTTTTAGTTGCCCTCCAATCACTTTCGACAATTAAAAAGGGCACCAGGCCTTTGAATTTCCAATCGAATGAGCCTTTTTTGAAGTTTCTACGACAACGCTTTTTATAAAAACATTATATGCCCCTAGGGCATAACTTACAACCCTTGCCCTAAGGGGGAGTGTCCTCCTAAAAAACATAATTTCTATCTTGAAATCAACTACGCTGAACAAAATGGCTATTTAAAAATTTTGATTGGATGTGTTTTAGGAAATGGTGGGCGTGGAAGGGGTGTTAGTTGCCTTCCAATCACTTTCGACTATTAAAAAGGGCACAAGCCACTCCAATTTCCAATCGAATGAGCCCTTTTCGAAGTTTCTACGACAACTTCTTCGATACGAAGTGCCCTGGTCCAAAGAAAAAAAAAATAATAAATAATACATTGCGCGAACATCGTTCTTATATGCCCCCAGGGCATAACTTAAAACCCTTGCCCTAAGGGGGAGTGTCCTCCTAAAAAACATAATTTCTATCTTGAAATCAACTACGCTGAACAAAATGGCTATTTAAAAATTTTGATTGGATGTGTCTGGGGAAATGGTGGGCGTGGAAGGGCTGTTAGTTGCCTTCCAGTCACTTTCAACTATTAGAAAGTGCACAAGCCACTCCAATTTCCAATCGAATGAGTCCTTTCCGAAGTTTCTACGACAACTCCTTCGATACGAAGTGCCCTGGTCTAAATCCAAGAAAAAAAATAATACATTGTGCCAACATCGTTCTTTACTCAGGCAGCGCTATTGCGCTGCCTATGAAATTTCAAGCCCTCCAATCACTTTCGACTATTAAAAAGGGCACTAGGCCTTTCGATTTCCAATCGAATGAGCTCTTTTTGACTTTCTATGACAACACTTTCTATAAACACCTTATATGCCCCCATAAATTGCAACCCTTACCCTAAGGGCTGTTAGGTTGGTTGTCATCCTGTTAGACCTAATTTCCAGACTATAAAGTAATAGTTCAAAATAGGGATAAAATCCTTTTTAATAGACAGTGTATAGAAAATTCACAAAAAATACCAGATATTTCGGTCACATATACAGTGACCGTCATCAGTAGTAAAACTAAACTAAAACAATTTAAAACAAAAGTTTATATACGAAATCAAATAAAACTACATATTGTTTAAATCTTTAATTCTTTTCAAAGCAATAGCGGAAGCTAGCCTCTTTGACCTTCTTGGATTCGGTTCATTAGCGTTCAATGATATAACGTTTGGACAAAGGTCAAATACATTGGGTGAATTGAACTTTACTCTGTCAGATTTTAATAAATTATCATAGATAGAGTTCAGCCCAAATTCACCTGTATCCCGATTCAAAGCAATATTCTTGAATAAGATTTTCTATATTTCAAGAGTTTCACGAAAATTTTGCTTTAAACCCCGATCCCTAGAAATCAAAGAGACATTCTCGAACAACATAAAATGGTCTGGAAAATTGGAAATATGTTCTGAAAGGGAGGAAGTAAAATCTTCAGACTTAGAATCTTGCTTTAAAGCCGAAGAAATAGAATCTTTATGTTGTAATAATCTCATTTCCAAACTCTGGTTAGTACGTCCCACATATGAGCTTCCGCAAGTACATGGGATCTGATAAACCCCACTTTGTTGCCCGAATGAAATTAGATCCTTCCCAGAATTTAGAGAACTACCCAAAGTATTATTACTCTTTAAAGCTACCCTTAGACAATTGCTTTGTAAAATTCTTTTAAGTTTTTCACTTAGCCCGGGTACATATGGTAAGGAGCAAAAAACATCCTTCTCCCAAGTTTTCTCCAAGACTTCCTTAGAATTCTCTAGAAACCTTTTTCTTCTCTTTGAAAAAGTCTGGTTAATTAACCACTCTGGATACATGTTGCTTATTAGTATTTTCCTTAGAAAAGACAACTCCTCCTCAAAAGATTCTGGAAAGCAAGTACTAAAGATCCGGTCAGTTAAAGAAATGATCAAACCAATTTTTACTTGGCGAGCGTTACCGGAACTGTAAGACAAAAATCTATTGTTATTTGTCGGTTTTCTGTAAATTTTAAAATCCAGACTATTTTGATTTTTCAAAAGAAGAACATCAAGAAAAGGAAGTTTCCCATTCTCTTCCAATTCAAGAGTAAACTTTAAATCCCCCCCTCCCAAACAATTAAGATGTTCAAAAGTCCTTTTAATTCCTCCTCCCCATAATCCCATACTGAAATAATGTCATCCATATACCGGCCCCAGAAAATATGTTTTAAAAAATATGAATCTAACGCAATTGTTTCAATATTCTCCACAAAAATATTAGCTAACAAAGGGGATAAACGGGCCCCCATATGTAAACCATTTATTTGTTCGAAATACTCCCCTCTGAACTGGAAAAAAAAAGAGAACATATTGAACAACCTTACTAAATACATAATTACAGAAACTTCCAAATCTGTTTTGCCACTAATCAAATCCAAATTTTTTAACAGCTTTCCTTATGAGAAGAGTTTTGGCCACTTCTACATCAATATTTATGCATTTTGATACAATGTCGAAGCTTGAAAGCAAAGAACTCGAAGAAATTTCTAATTTTTTCAGTTTTTCAACCAATTTCGAAGAATTCTTAATATGCGAAATTTGTGTAGACAAAATTGGTTTACAGATAGACACTAACCACTTGCTCAAAACACTTGTTGGTGACCTTGTACTTGACACAATTGGTCGTAGTGGTATATTAGGCTTATGAATTTTGGGAGGTCCATATAATTTAAGGCACAAGGAACTGCGTGGCAGGCATTTATAATAAAGTTGAGGTGTAATTTTTCCTTCATCCTTTAAACACTTTAATTCGTTCTTAAACTTATTTGTAAAAGAGTCTGTTGGATTATACGATAGCTTCTTGTATGTTTTTTCATCATTTAGTAGACTTCTTAATTTTGATTCGTAGTCCTCAGTATTCATGACAACTAAAGTGTTACTCTTATCTGCTTTTGTAATGGCAATTGAACCATCCTTTTTCAAGTTTTTAAGAATTCTTATGTCTTTTATGGTCGTACTAGGAAATTCCGGTTTCAATACAAAATTAGACAGGGTTTTTACGGTAAAAGCTTTTACTAAGCTAACATCTTTTATTAGATTTGCGTTTTTATGCAAAGATGTTTCTATTGAAGAGATAATGTCTTCCACGGGGACTTTATCCGGTTTAAAACAAAATTTCGGACCCTTTTCAAGCACTGATTGTTCTTGTATCGTTAAAGTTCTTGATGAAAAATTAACCACAACTGGTCCAAGAATTGACGAAATATCTGGTATTTTTTCTGGTATTGTTATATCACTGAACGCTAATGAACCGAATCCAAGAAGGTCAAAGAGGCTAGCTTCCGCTTTTGCTTTGAAAAGAATTAGAGATTTAAATAATATGTAGTTTTATTTGATTTCATATATAAACTTTCGTTTTAAATTATTTTAGTTTAGTTTTACTACTGATGACGGTCACTGTATATGTGACCGAAATATCTGGTATTTTTTGTGAATTTTCTATAAACTGTCTATTAAAAAGGATTTTATCCATATTTTGAACTTTTATTTTATCGTCATGCAAAGGCAGTGTGGTCTCCGAAATATCTTGCTATCTTGATTGGATGTTTGGGGAAAAGGTGGTCGTGAGAGGGGTGTTAGTTACCCTCCAATCACTTTCGACTATTAAAAAGGTCACAAGCCACTTAAATTTCCAATTGAATGAGCCCTTTTCGAAGTTTCTACGACAACTTCTTCGATACGAAGTGCCCTGGTCTAAAGGAAAAAAATAATAAGCAATACATTGTGCCAACATCGTTCTTATATGCCCCCAGGGCATAACTCAAAACCCTTGCCCTGAGGGTTGTGGGGGAGTGTCCTCCTCAAAAATTATTATCTCAAAATTATTATTGGATGTGCTTGGGGAAATAATGGGCGTGAGAGGGGCTTTAGTCGCTCTCCAATCACATTCAACTATTAAAAAAGGCACTAGCCCTTTCAGTTTCCAATCAAATGAACCCCTTTGAGGTTTCTACGACAACACTTTCAATAAGAACCTTATATGCTCCCAGGGCAAAACTTACAACCCTTGCCCTGAGGGCTGGTAGGGCTGTCATCCTCAAAGACCTAATTTCCAGAACTTACTACTACGTTGAACAAAATGGCTATCTGAAAATTTTGATTGGATGTGTTTTGGGGAATGGTGGGCCTGAGAGGGGGGTTAGTAACCTTCCAATCACATTCGAATATTAAAAAGGCCCTGTCAATTTCCAATTGAATGAGCCCCTTTTGAAGTTTTTACGACAACTCTATCTATAAAAACCTTATATGCTCCAGGGCATAACTTACAACCCTTTCACTGAGGGCTCTGAGGGGTTATCATCCTGAAAGACCTAATTTCCAGAACTTTCAACTACGTTGAACAAAATGGATATCTCAAAATTTTGATTGGATGTGTTTGGGAAAATGGTGGGCGTGAGAGGGGATGTTAGTTGCCTTCCAATCACTTTCGACTATTAAAAAGGGCACAACCCACTCCAATTTCCAATCGAATGAGCCCTTTTCAAAGTTTCTACGACAACTCCTTCGATACGAAGTGCCCTGGTAAGGAAAAAAATACTAATAATAGTGCCCTTCAATTACTTGACGACTATTTCTGACGACTTTACTGACGACTAGCCGTTTCAATTTCAAATTGAATGAGCCCTTTTAAAGTTTCTACAACATCGCTTCTATAAAAACCTTATATACCCCCAGGCCATAACTTACAACCCTTGCCCTGAGGCTGTGGGGGGGGGGAGGGGATGACATCCTTAAAGACCTGATTCCAAAACTTTCAACTACGTTGAATAAAATGGCTATCTAAAGTTTTGGTTGTATGTGCTTGGGAAAAGGTGAGCGTGAGAGGGGGGTTAGTTGGCCTCAAATCAGTTTGACTATTAAAAAGAGCACTAGCCCTTGAATTTCCAATTGAATGAGCTCTTTTTCAAGTTTCTAGGACAAAGATTCAATAAAAACCTTATATGCCCCCAGGGCATAACTTATAACCCTTGCCTTGAGGATTGTGGGGGAGTGTCCTCCTCAAAAAATTATTATCTCAAAATTATTATTGGATGTGCTTGGGGAAATAATGGGCGTGAGAGGGGCTTTAGTCGCTCTCCAATCACATTCAACTATTAAAAAAGGCACTAGCCCTTTCAGTTTCCAATCAAATGAACCCCTTTGAGGTTTCTACGACAACACTTTCAATAAGAACCTTATATGCTCCCAGGGCAAAACTTACAACCCTTGCCCTGAGGGCTGGTAGGGCTGTCATCCTCAAAGACCTAATTTCCAGAACTTACTACTACGTTGAACAAAATGGCTATCTGAAAATTTTGATTGGATGTGTTTTGGGGAATGGTGGGCCTGAGAGGGGGTTAGTAACCTTCAATCACATTCGAATATTAAAAAGGACCCTGTCAATTTCCAATTGAATGAGCCCCTTTTGAAGTTTTTACGACAACTCTATCTATATAAACTTTATATGCCCCCAGGGCATAACTTACAACCCTTGCACTGAGGGCTCTGAGGGGATTATCATCCTGAAAGACCTAATTTCCAGAACTTTCAACTACGTTGAACAAAATGGATATCTCAAAATTTTGATTGGATGTGTTTGGGGAAATGGTGGGCGTGAGAGGGGTGTTAGTTGCCTTCCAATCACTTTCGACTATTAAAAAGGGCACAACCCACTCCAATTTCCAATCGAATGAGCCCTTTTCAAAGTTTCTACGACAACTCCTTCGATACGAAGTGCCCTGGTAAGGAAAAAAATACTAATAATAGTGCCCTTCAATTACTTGACGACTATTTCTGACGACTTTTACTGACGACTAGCCGTTTCAATTTCAAATTGAATGAGCCCTTTTTAAAGTTTCTACAACATCGCTTTCTATAAAAACCTTATATACCCCCAGGCCATAACTTACAGCCCTTGCCCTGAGGGCTGTGGGGGGGGGGGAGGGGATGACATCCTTAAAGACCTGATTTCCAAAACTTTCAACTACGTTGAATAAAATGGCTATCTAAAAGTTTTGGTTGTATGTGCTTGGGGAAAAGGTGAGCGTGAGAGGGGGGTTAGTTGGCCTCAAATCAGTTTTGACTATTAAAAAGAGCACTAGCCCTTGGAATTTCCAATTGAATGAGCTCTTTTTTCAAGTTTCTAGGACAAAGATTTCAATAAAAACCTTATATGCCCCCAGGGCATAACTTATAACCCTTGCCTTGAAGACTATGGGGGGAGTGTCCTTTTCAAAGTTATAATTTCATGAACTTTAAATTGTGTGGAAGAAGATGGCTATCTCAAAATTTTGATTGGATATGTTTGGGGAAATGGTGGGCGTGGAAGGGGTGTAAGTTGCCTTCCAATCACTTTCGACTATTAAAAAGGGCACTAGCCATTTCAATTTCCAATCGAATGAGCCCTTTTTGAAGTTTCTACAACAACACGTTCTATAAAAACCTTATATGCCCCCAGGGCATAAATTACAACCCTTGCCATGAGGGGTGTGGGGTGGTTGTCATCCTCAAAGACTTAATTTCCGGAACTTTCAACTACGTTGAACAAAATGGCTATCTTGAAATGAAATTATCTTGCTATATTGAAATATCTTGCTATCTTGATTGGATGTGTTTGGGGAGGAGGTGGGCGTGAAAGGGGTGTTAGTTACCCTCTAATCACTTTCGACTATTAAAAAGGTCACAAACCACTCCAATTTCCAATTGAATGAGCCCTTTTCGAAGTTTCTACGACAACTTCTTCGATACGAAGTGCCCCGGTCTAAAGGAAAAAAAATAATAAGTAATACATTGTGCCAACATTGTTCTTATATGCCCCCAGGGCATAACTTAAAACCCTTGCCCTGAGGGTTGTGGGGGAGTGTCCTCCTCAAAAACCTAATTTTCTATTTGGAAATCAACTTCGCTGAACAAAATGGCTATCTCAAAATCTTGATTAGATGTGTTTGGGGAAATGGTGGGCGTGAGAGGGGATGTTAGTTGCCTTCCAATCACTTTCGACTATTAAAAAGGGCACAACCCACTCCAATTTCCAATCGAATGAACCCATTTCAAAGTTTCTACGACAACTCCTTCGATACGAAGTGCCCTGGTAAGGAAAAAAAATAATAATAATAGTGCCCTTCAATTACTTGACGACTATTTCTGACGACTTTTACTGACGACTAGCCGTTTCAATTTCAAATTGAATGAGCCCTTTTTAAAGTTTCTACAACATCGCTTTCTATAAAAACCTTATATACCCCCAGGCCATAACTTACAGCCCTTGCCCTGAGGGCTGTGGGGGGGGGGGAGGGGATGTCATCCTTAAAGACCTAATTTCCAAAACTTTCAACTACGTTGAATAAAATGGCTATCTAAAAGTTTTGGTTGTATGTGCTTGGGGAAAAGGTGAGCGTGAGAGGGGGGTTAGTTGGCCTCAAATCAGTTTTGACTATTAAAAAGAGCACTCGCCCTTGGAATTTCCAATTGAATGAGCTCTTTTTTCAAGTTTCTAGGACAAAGATTTCAATAAAAACCTTATATGCCCCCAGGGCATAACTTATAACCCTTGCCTTGAAGACTATGGGGGGAGTGTCCTGTTCAAAGTTATAATTTCATGAACTTTAAATTGTGTGGAAGAAGATGGCTATCTCAAAATTTTGATTGGATATGTTTGGGGAAATGGTGAGCGTGGAAGGGGTGTAAGTTGCCTTCCAATCACTTTCGACTATTAAAAAGGGCACTAGCCATTTCAATTTCCAATCGAATGAGCCCTTTTTGAAGTTTCTACAACAACACGTTCTATAAAAACCTTATATGCCCCCAGGGCATAAATTACAACCCTTGCCATGAGGGGTGTGGGGTGGTTGTCATCCTCAAAGACTTAATTTCCGGAACTTTCAACTACGTTGAACAAAATGGCTATCTTGAAATGAAATTATCTTGCTATATTGAAATATCTTGCTATCTTGATTGGATGTGTTTGGGGAGGAGGTGGGCGTGAAAGGGGTGTTAGTTACCCTCTAATCACTTTCGACTATTAAAAAGGTCACAAACCACTCCAATTTCCAATTGAATGAGCCCTTTTCTAAGTTTCTACGACAACTTCTTCGATACGAAGTGCCCCGGTCTAAAGGAAAAAAAATAATAAGTAATACATTGTGCCAACATCGTTTCTTATATGCCCCCAGGGCATAACTTAAAACCCTTGCCCTGAGGGTTGTGGGGGAGTGTCCTCCTCAAAAACCTAATTTTCTATTTGGAAATCAACTTCGCTGAACAAAATGGCTATCTCAAAATCTTGATTAGATGTGTTTGGGGAAATGGTGGGCGTGGAAGGGATGTTAGTTGCCTTCCAATCACTTTTGACTATTAAAAAGGGCACAAGTCATTCCAATTTCCAATCGAATGAGCCCTTTTCAAAGTTTCTACGACAACTCCTTCCATACGAAGTGCCCTGGTAAGGAAAAAAATAATAATAATACATTGTGCCAACATTGCTCTTTACTTAGGTAGCGCGATTGCGCTGCCTATGATAAGGATGATCACTTTTTGGATAATATCTTTTTAATATTTGTATATCAAGCACAAGGAAAAGAATAGAAATAATATGCAAATATCCCCAGTATCCAAAAAAGCGACAAAAAAACATGCAACCTAACCTAGTCTGGGCTCTGTAGCTCCTGTCTGTCCCACCTTTTCTATTCTTACCATTCTACTTTCTTTTAGTTAATCTTTTCTGCTTTAAGTAAACGGCAGATGATTTCCTAGCATGTTTTATTTTGCAAAGGCTCGTTAACTGTATTACTTTGATTCACAATTGTTTGGAAAGCAAAAGCTAAAATAGAGCTACCACGAAGGAGCCGTTTTTCTCAATGCAAAAAAATAACTTTTCAATAAGCAGTTAATTTAAAAGTGAAGTTTAAAGAGGTAGTTATTTTAAAAGAAAAGTTTTACTGATCTCTCGAGCGAATTGTAATATGTCAGATTTTGTTATTTAAAAGCTGAAAGAAAAAAAAAACTTTTCACAGAGTAATCGTTGTGAATTACTCATAAAATTTTTGACCAGAAGTGAACCATTATTATTTTTTATAAGTTAAAAACATTGGTGCAAAAAAAAACATTTGTTTACTTGGGTTTGTACGCCTGTGCTGCCACTTATACCGCATGTTGAGGTATAATACCGCAATCTCGAGAGAAAGGCCACACTTTTTTCTGATCATTCCGCAATTATACCACGAAATGACTTTGATCAGCGTATTTATATCACGAAATGAGAGATATGAGATATATGTTTAATAAAAAAGGAAACAAACACTGTTCGCCTTTCGCCTGCCAAGAAAGGCAATAAGCTTCAAAGGGCAAGCGAGGTTATCACTCTCAGCTAATTAAAACAACATTCATACCGAGCTACTCAACACACAAGAAGCTCATCTGATGAAGGAATAAATAAAAATAAAAGAGAGAAAGAGGAAAAGACAAGAAGTAGATAGAAAAAAACCGGGGAAATACCTTAAATAGAATGGCAACCCGGAGTGGGCTTGACATCAAATTCACTCACGAGATTAAAGAAACTTCTTTGTCCGTGACTTAAAAGTCGGAAGACTAGGCGCATTTTCACACGTTCGGGCAATATATTCCAAACATGTGGACCATAATGGCGAATCACAAAAGATGCCCGAGTGGTGCTCCTAAGCTCGAGTTAAGTTATCAGCTTTTCTTGTATTATGATCATGACGGTCTCTATTAAAATTAAAAAGATTTTCAAAAGCAGGGGTGAGCAGCTGATTCAAATATTTATACGAGAAACTCGCGACTTGGTAATCTCGAATTTTGGGATACATCCATTAACTTATTCTTTTTAAAATGCTCATGAGCAGGAACCTTATCAGAATCACCAAATTCAGATAATAATTTTACAGCTCTATTCTGAAGTTTTGTACTCTTTTGAAACATGTTACAAAATTACTTGTCCATATAGAGCATCCGTAGCTAATATATGGATAAAATATAGAAAAATAAATCATTTTTAGGATCGTTTGTTGGGACTAGGTTTTTAATTTTTCGCATCACCCCAAGGTCTTTGCTTAATTTTTCAGCTATTGCACTTGAATGGTTTTTCCACGACAGGTTCTCATCAATTAAAAACCCCAAAATACTTCGTTGTTGCTACTCTCTTTATCACATTTTCTTGAACCGTGATAGGGTCATTTTCAGCAGTAGACGAAAGTCTAGAAAATATCATGAAAAAAGTTTTAGAAAAGTTTAGGGTTAACATATTTTGCTAAGAGAAAGTTAGAAATTCAGAAACTGCATTATTAATTTTATTACACAAAACATCAAGTGAAGGCGCTGCCAGAAAGAGCAAAGTTTCATCTGCAAACAGGATGACACCAGCCTCTAACAGGTAATGTTTCACTCGATCAATGAAAATAATGAAAACTAGGGTTCCCAGGATTGACCTTTGTGGGACCCCACACTCTATTTTCTTTTTTGAAGATAAAAATGACCCATTCTGAACTACCTGATACCTATTGTTTAGAAACGATGAAAACCACTCCAGGCTTCATCCCAATCGAGTCAAGAGCTTGAATAAGCTCTGATTGGTCCACCGTATCGAACGCTTTTTTCATATCCAAAAAACGCAGCTGCGAGTATGAGACCAGCTTCAAATGCATCAGTAATCCAATCAACCAATTTCAGAACTGTTATATCCTTAGATAGCCCTTTTCTGAACCCAAATTGATTCTCTATTAGAATTTTATTCTTTGCAATATAATAGCTTAACTGGGCATATACCACTTTCTCATATAACTTAGAGTAAAATGGGAGAATAGATATAGGTCTTCGATTCGATGGGTCATCTTTTTTCTCTCCTTTATGAAGAGGAACCACTCTTGCAATCTTTAGTGCTTCCGAGAAGACTCCAAGATCTAGAGAAAGGTTGATGAGGTGCGTCAAGACAGGTAAGACACTCGTTTTTGCGGCTTTTATGAGTTTTCAGCGAAAAATCATTCATCCCGCTAGAGCTTGACTTCATCGTAGCCAGGAATCGTGCCACTTCCCGTTCCGAATATTTTGCAAACTCAAAGGAATTCTCACTTGCAGGCTGTCTTTCAAAGACAGATCCAAAACTCGCAGATGTGCGAAGTTTAGCCCGCGCTTGATCGCAAAGTCTTTTTCCTTCATTTGCAAAATAACCACACAGAAATTCAGATATGTGTTGAGAATCAGTAAGACGACCTCTTTTCGTCTCCATGGCTCTCACCTCCTCCTTACTATGAAATTTACCCAAAAGTTTATTTATTGTTTTCCATGTATTTCTCGTATCCCCTTGATTTTCATGAAATTCATTTTGGAGATATAGTTTCTGAGCATTCCGTTTTACTGAACTTGAAATATTCCGAAATCTTTTGAATTTTATAAAATTATCATCTGAATGATCCTTTAAATAATTCACGTAAAGTTTGTTTTTCTGCTTTATTGAAACTAGAATAGCTTTTGTTATCCATGGTTTCTTAGGAAAATTTCTATTAGGGTTTATTCTTCGCAAGGGACATGTTTCATTCATTACATTCGTCACTATCTCACGGAGCATATGCAGTATTTTGACACAAGAGGAAAACTATCATGTGACACCATCATATTAACAAAATCTGAGCTATTCTCTCTTTTTAGTAAATCTATATTAAAATCTCCCATCATAAATTTGTTTTTATTTTCATTATTAATTTTATCTAACAATGGTTCAAATTCATCAAGAAAAAAACTAATATCACATGATGGATTTTTGTAAATCAATCCCAAAATCAAGTTCCTTTCCCCTTCATTTTTTATTTCAATGAAAAGTATTTCGATCCTACCTTCAAGCCACAGGGAAAGGTCATCCCTAACCCAATATTGAGTACCATCATTAATCAAAAGGCCTAGACCGCCCCGCTCCATGGTTGTCCGTTCCCTTCGCTCGCCAACATATCCTGGAAAAGAAAAATCCCATGGTAGTGACTTGCTAGAAACAAATGTCTCACAAAGACCTACAATACATGGTTTCTTAACTAGCGAACTTAAAATATCACATAAAGAAGAATATGCCGTTCTTAGACCTTGACAATTCCAGAAAACGATCGGTCTTTCTGCACTCGCAGGATTTGAATACTCATAAGGATTATTCGAATTCATATAATTACTTGGGCGACAATTCAACAAAAAATTATCGATGCATTCATCATCCCCCGCAAGTGTGTCACGAGCTTGGCTTCCAAGAATAAACGGTTTTTTTTTTAAATTCATTCAAAGGGTCTTCATATATATTCGCACTCATTGAAGTGGGTGACTTCTTTTAACACTAAAAAAAAAAACAAAAAAAAACACATACATACTGAAAGGCAGATATAAGAAGGAAAAAGAAAGAGAAAAAAACGTGAAAGGAACTGAAATTATGGCTAAAAAATACAAACCGAAAACAAGCATACAAGTTATTCAACAACACAATTTACACAACACAAAATTATATGGTCGGATTCGGCAAACGGACCACTTCAGCCATAGCTTGAATTTTACGGATCTCTCCCACTGAGTCTTTTCCAAAAATCATCCCGTTATTCAACCAAACATTTCTGTTTCCAAGCTTACTCCTAGCCAAGTCAAGAATCTGCTTCTTTTTTGATGTTAGGTACTCGGTAACAAAAATTCCCGACCGAGCAAGCTTTGACTTATATGCAAACACTTTTCTTGCAATTTCAGCAGACTTGAACGCAACCAACACAGGCAAAGGACGCTTTTTTGCATTGAAAATGGTGTCCGAATCAGTATAATTTGCTCACAAATTAAATACAGAAACTATTGCGGTCGAAGAAAGATCAGAAATTTGCATTTTATCCGTAATCACATTCAATACAAACTCAGAGATGGGAAGACCCCCACTATGGTCAACACCATGAAATACGAGATGATTCAGTCGTTTTTCCTGCTCTATATCATCAAGACGGGTTTCAAGCTGTTCAACCCTATTTTCCAGGGCTAGGTTCGCGTTTTGGAGAGCCCGTAGTTTGTTTTCAACTTTTTTACGAACTACTTTTTCAATATCATTCCGGATATTGGATTTAAGTGCGTCCAAGTCTAATAAAACAGAGTTTACTGAATTCACCAATGTATCTGGTATCGAACCACTAATCTCAAGATGCTTATGAGAAAAATCAGCTAAAAATGACTCTTATCACTGAATTTATACTAAGTAATGTCACCGTATGGGAAAAGGGACAAATGTTTGCTCTCTGCTTCTAATGATATATGGCTGGATAGGCTACTGCGGAACTCGCGAGCTTGCAAGAGCAAATATTTTACATACCATTCAGCTGCCCGAATGAAAGTAATTTTCAACCATTAATATGGTAAAGGTGTACAGATATTGCAAAGCAGAAGGAATGCTTGACTATAATTGAGTAAATAAGTAGTCCCGGGCTATCCTGTCTCGCTTCTTTTGGGCATTACCTTTCCAGGTAAAGCCCAATAGACTGACTAGTATACAGTAAAAGAAGTTCTTGTAAATATGTGTGAAATTCAGAATTCAGAACAATGGTTAAGAAATAAAAATGTTCTTTCATTTAAAACTTAATACTGTATTCAAATATAGGCTAGCACTCATTCCTGTAGAACATGCATTCCAAAATCTTTAAAAATTATCTATTGTTGAATTTCTACCTGATTTCTTATTGCAAATTATTCAATCAAATCAAATGTGAATGCAAAGTTGCAGAGGTGCTGTCCAGAGGAAGCAGGTTATAAACCACTTATTCCTTCTTGTAGCCTAGGCTGTTTCATGGTTCCACTGGGTAGCCCATCTGTAACCTTTTTTGTCAGGGGCTAATGAAAATACATGGATTGCTTCGTTTTTTCAGACTCTGCCACTTGTTTATCACTTTTTCCAAAAACAAAAAGGAGACCACTATTGAAGCAAGGCTTGTCTCATTTCTCGTTGAACATGATATACCCTATTCGACTACTGACAACTCGCTGAAGTTCGTAAAAAGTATGCCATGGCCAGATTAGCTGAGCCATGCTAGTCTGATCCCTGGCATCTCATTTTCATGAATAGCTTCTTGTCAACCAAAAACTAGCCTTTTCTCAATTGATATTGACTAGACAATAGATCAGTCTGAAGCCAAGCATCTGTGTATGCGTCAGTTTCTGTAATGTCGTAATGGATTTACTGGTACTTGCTCTGTTAGAGTTTAATCATGGATCAGTATCTATTATTTTCAGTCAAGTAGTTTGAGGGAGAAATAATGTTAAGAAGACGGGCGTTCCCATATAGAACTAGATTAGAGATTGCACCATCAATGGGAATGAATCACTTAGTCAAGAGGTTTGTTGAAGAAAAATAACCATGGGTTACAGTTGGGAAATTTAGCTATTATGACTATGCCCAGGTTGCAAGTCATAATTGTAAAAAAAATCTAAGAGTCTGGAAGATTTATGTGAAAATTTTGGCAATCACTTTTAACACAGTACAAAATGACAAGATGCGTATAGAAATGAATATATCTGAGTCTTCACTCAGGTGGAACAACGCATATTCCTTGCTTTGGCTCCCACCTGTTGGGTTTCATTTGAAAACTCTGCAAGGTGTATTCTCGAGTTGTGGGACAATCTCAGGTTGTATTGAGACTTTTTTGTTATTAAAGTTCCCTCACATTTGAATATCAAACCAATTTTAGATAGTTTATTTCTCTGAAAAGATAAATGACTTCCTCTATTTTTTTACCCCTCTAGTGACGAGCTAAGAGTTCCTAGTCACTAGTAATTCTTTTAGTGAAGAAGAAATACCTCTGGCATATGGAATAAGGCAAATATGGACCAGGAATCGCAGTTCATATCGAGTGTAACTATATCTGAAGGTTTGAACCTTGGAAATTTAGACAACTCCGACATAGTTGTGTATTGGTGCCATATCTTCACACTAAAATCTGCCACTGGAGCAGTAATATTTCCAAATGTTTCAAAATTGATAAAATACTTCTTTCATTGCCAATATCAAATGTCATTGCTGAGTGCCCTTTTTGTTTTTTTAGAGGAGGTCAAAACTGACATGCTGTGAGAAAGCTTTTATATAACCTAACTAAATTGTAAAATAGCAAAGCCTTATTATGATCTTTGTGTAAAGAAAAATAAATTTAAAATTGTGGAATCTGATTTGAGCAAGAGTATCCTTGACTCAACAAGGTACAAACTTGTCCAAAAAATGCAAATAAACCAGTCTGTTTCGAAATCAAATTCAACGACTAAAATCTCACGTGATGATATCACATGATAAAAATTACATCAAAACACTTTTTTTTTTCAATATAATGAAAGCTGTAACAGACATGTTTGAACAAAAGACTATTATTGGTCTAAGAACAAAAAGAGGGATTGTATAAAAACTGGTCTTTAGCCAATGGGAGACAGGAATGACAAAATAAGACAAAGCATAAAATAATGATTTTTTTGGGAAAACAGGGTAGTCTTTTTGGAATTAAGAATGAATAAGTGTTTTCTTTATAATTAGGATAAAAAGCTACCACTGTCTGTCTAAATTTCTCTTTGAGAATAAAATTGAGATAATAAATAAATTTCTGAAAGATTTCTGTCGCCTGGGCTAAACTCAGGTCTTATGCTGAGTTGAGTTAATAGATTTAATACTTACATTTGAGATATTTAAACTGAAATTAGAGTCACGGCGAAATCCCCTTTTGAGGGTTTTCAACAGATTTGTTATTAAAGAACGCGTAATCTAATTAAAACCGATTAGAAGCAGGAAAATCTGCGCGTAAATAACTTAGGACTCTAGAAATTTTATTGTATTTTGGTGATTTGGGTTTACAATTCGGTTAGAGGATATCAATTATCCGAGACAAAGTATAGCATTCTATACTTTAGACACTCTTGACAAAGTGTATACTTTCTAAGTCTATACTTTAGACTTAGACTTAGACTTAGTTTAGACTTAGACTTAGACTATACTTTAGACTTTGAAAGTATATACTTTCAAAGTCTATACTTTCTGGGCACTCTAGACAAAGTATAGCATTTTTAAGGAATAAAATATAAATAAAATTACTTTCCTCCCAGAAACTGAAACTTGTGAATAACCTAAGGTTTAAGTAAAAGAAACCCCCCTTAACCTTAAAGAATAAATTGAAGAGCTTTGTGCCTCCTCCTTCCAGCTTAATGGCCCTTGGAACTTGCCCGAAGTTTATTAAAATCTTATATATAAGAAGATTGAAACTATAGGACAATAACAATATCCCTCCCTTGTGTATTCTCTGATGTTTATATGAAAGGGGGACTCTATTCCTCTTTATTAGTCACTCTATGCATTTCTCAACCCGTGCCAATATTATATAAAGGCGGCCTTGATGTTTTACAGATAGGATAGGGAAGAAAGGGGAATTAAGTTGTCAGATTAAGAACTTCAATCTCTTCCCGTTCAGATAGATTCAATTTTCTCAGGTGAAGTTTGAGTTTATCAAAGTTCCAAAGAGTATTAACCTTTTTTTCAAGATATAAACATAAGAGCTTGGTTTAGTTTTAGCAAATACTTTGAAATCTAATAAAAGGGTTATTCCTAGTTTCCGAGAAACAATAATTTGAAACAAAGAATTTTAATTACCTTGGTACCCAAGTCTCATGGTCGCTCATAGGCTTAATCGTAGGGGGGGGGGGCTTACCTGATCTAAACGGCACTTCCAGTGCTGTATAATTGAAATCTCAAGACAAAATATCATAGGCAGCGCGATAGTGCTGCCTAAGCAAAGAGTGATGTGGGCACAATATATTGTTTCGTTTTTTAGACCAGGGCACTTCTTATAGAAAGAAATATCATAGAAACTTCAAAAAGAGCCCATGGAGGTAACCAGCTCCCCTCCCCCCCCCCCCCCGTCAATCACTTCCTCAAACACATTCAATCAAAATTTTTAGAAAGCCATTTTGTTCAGCATAGTTTAAAGGTCCGGAAATCATGACCTTGAGAATGACAACCCCACCCCACAACCCTCAGAGTAAGGATTGTAAGTTATTGCCCTTGGTAGAAAGGGTAGAAAGGTTTTTTTGGTAGAAAGGGTGGTCATACAAACCTCAAAGGGGGCTCATTTGATTGGTAATCAGAATTTTTACTGGCCTTTTTAACAATCAAAAGTGATTGGAGGTCAACGAGCCCTCCCCCCCCGTACACCAATCATTTCCCCAAACACATTCAATCATAATTTTTGAGATAGCCATTACGTTCAGTGTATTTGAAAGGTCCATAAATTATTTTTTTGAGGATACCTCCCCCCCCCCTCTATATAGCCCTCAGGGTAAGGGATGTAAGTTACGCCCTGGGGTATAAAGCTTTTTATAGAAATGGTGGTCGTATAAACTTCAAAGAGGACTCGTTGGATTGGTAATCAGAAGTTATAGTGTTATTTTTAAGAGTCAAAGTGATCAAAAGGCAATCCCCCCCCCCTCCCACACACATGTTGTATTTTCCCGAAACGCATCTGATACAAATTTTAAGATGGCCATTTGTTGTCATAGAAACTTCGAAAAGGGCTGAGTTGGTTGGTAATTGAAAGGGCTAGTGCCCTCTTTAATAATCAAAAGTGATTGTAGGGCAACCACCACCCCACGCCCATCATTTACCCAAACACTTCCAGTCAAAATTTCATAAAAGTTATTTTGTTTCTCGTAGTTTAAAAGTCCAGAAATTGTGTCCGTGAGGATGAGAACCCCCTCACAGTCTTCAGGGCAAGGGTTGCAAGGTATGCCCCAAGGGCATTTAAGGTTTTTATGGAACCGATGGTCATATAAACTTCGGAGGGGGCTCATTCGATTGGAAATCCGAATTTGAAGAGCCATTTTTAAGAGTCCATATTTATTGGAGGGCAGCTAGGCCCCAACCCCACGTCATATTATCCCCAAGTGCATCCGATAGAAATTTTAAGATAGCCATTTGTTCAAAAATATTCCAAAAATCTTATAACACGGCCTTTGGGGTTGACACAACTCCCCAGAGTATGGGGGTAAGGGTTTTAAGTTATGCCCTGGGGGGATGTAGGGTTTTTATGAAGAGGTGATCTTGTGAACTTTAGAGGAGGCTCATTTGATTGGGAATGCAGTTCTAGTTCCATTTTAAGAGTCAAGCGTTATGGAGAGAAAATAGACCCCCCCCCCCTCCCTGATATCCTCTTTTCCCCAAACACATTCAATCGAAATTGCAAGGTAGCAATTTTGTAGCCAATAGTCGAAATAGAATATAACAATGTCTTCAGTAATCAAATATATGAAATATTTAGGTGGACGTTGAACTAAATTAAAACAAACTATGAGCATGTGGACTTTCAAAAATTTGGCAAAGCAATATCTTAAGAACAACTTATATTATTAAGTTACATTTTTAAGAGTAAGTTGTGGGGGATTTTGAACTAGCCAGAATCCACTATGTGTATGCTTTTAGTACTACAACAGCAGTTACTGTAACTAATGACGCTAAGAGTATATACATGGTGCGCTGGATTTAGGAGCCTTTGTCCGAGAGGACGAGGGTTCGAATCCTAGTGCACTCAATTATTTGATTTGGGATGGGGGTCAGTGGTGTGACTCTGTAAGCTCAGCCAGAGTCGACCCAGCTTCAAATAGGACCTGGAGAAATCTGAAGAAGGTAAACAGGAAGGGTGTGCAAAAGCACAGGATGGTTGGCCCCCAAACCCCCATTGCACTTCCTGGCTGAAGGGCCAAGAAACGGAGGTCAGCATCGCCGGTGGGGACTGTAAAGTCCAATGTCATTTTCTTTACATTTTTTACCATATAAGCAATATCATAGGCAGCACCACTCTATAATAGCTAGAAATATCATAGAAACATTTAAAGAAGCTAATTCGATTCAAAATTAAAAGTTCTGGTGACCTTTTTAAGAGTAACAAGAGATTGGAGGGCAAGTAGCCCTTAGATAACTATTTTGTTCAGTATAGTAGAACGGTCCAGCAACTATGTCTTTAGGGGTATTAGGGATGTCAAGTCCTCACAATTATGCCAAACTATGGATTCTTATAGAAAAAAAAACGGAAAGATATCAAATATTTTTTTTCATGAAAATGACTTTGTCAATAAAAAATGAACAGAAAATCATCTAAAGAAACTTTTCCCACTAAACGAGTTTTTCAAAGAAAAGTAAAGAGCTCCATTAAGCCAAAAATGGGCAGAAATGAAGTCAAGTAATCATCCAAGCGTAAAACTACCACAAATCACTATCAATATATAAATGAAACTCAAAATGAACCGATATTAGAATAAATAGCCGAGTCAATCTCAAAACAAGCAAAAATTAACATTAGTAGAGCTGATAACCCCCATGCCTTCTCAAGACCAGAAAATAATTTGCGCTTTACTGAACAAAATATGTTTAAATATTTTCACTTTTTTCTACTTAAATAAGTAAAAAACTCTTGAGAAGGTATGGGGGTTGTCAGCCCTATTAATGTTAATTTTTGCTCGTTTTGAGTTTGACTCGGCTATTTATTATAATTTCTGTTCGTTTTGAGTTTCATTTAATTGTTGATAGGGATTTGTGGTAGTTTTACGCTTGGAAGATTATTTGAATTTATTTCTGCCATTTTTCGCTTCAAAGAGCCCTTTACTTTTCTTTGAACACTTACTCTGTGGAAAAAGTTTTTTTCAAATCAATACAAATATATGACACCGTCATTCAGCCAGGGGGGGGGGGCTGGCGCACCTTTGCCCCCCCCCCCCCTTATGGGCTCCCATGCCAAGTCTAATTATTTAAAAGCAACACTTGCGATTAGAAGTATCGATAGCCTAGAGCTAACTTAATCCTTTCTTTTCGCTAAACATTTGTGGATTGAACAACAGACCCACACCATATTAATCAACGGCCGACCTAAAAAAGGTATTAGATGAATTCAGATTAATTAGAAATAGAACGTTTTTCCTTTTACTCTATTTTATAATAAATATCAGTTGTTACTGGATTCTGAGTGCCAATCTTACCTACGCCTCAGTTATAAAACGCTACAAAATTTTGGCCCTGATAAGTAGGGTAATCTTACAATACAAAATCCTCCTAGTTCAATAAAACATCTGCAAAATCATCTTAGTTCAAAAAACGGCAGCAAAATCATCATAGTTCAATAAAACGTCAGCAAATTCATTTGCTAACTCTTTCGTTGACATTAAAAGCGGAATGTGATCTGAACCGTCAGCAAAAAGGAAGGTCAAGCCATGATAAGGGGTGGGTAGAACTGGGACTTGTTAAAAGTGTACTTCAAGTGAACGGTAAAACAACCTCAAGTAACAGCACTGCTCTGAATCAAAATGTTTTGTATAGTGTTGCTAATTTAGGTTTTGACGAGCATGACCACGATGTCTAATATCGAGTAACCTTTGTCTGCCTATGCGAATGATTCATTTTAACGTTTTAGCATCTTTGATATGATAATTGTCATTAAAATCTAGTCGTGATCATAGTTACGCTCTTTTGCTAGCCATTTCGTTTTTTATTTTCCCATCTCTTTTCTCAGACAATGCCACATCTCTGGGTCTTTATAACATTATTTCTCCCAAAGCTGCAAGAGTTACTTTTGGTATTAAAAAATGGCCTTGAGGTCACCACAAACCCAGTAAGTGCACATGTAGCTAAATGCAATCTTTTCAGGCCTAGTCCTCTTGTCTCCAAATACTTTCAACATTTGATTTAGATCAGTCATTTTAACTAGGGTTTGTCCCAGTGATGGAGTCAAGCTTCAGTAAAAGAAGGGGGAGGAGTGGATGAGTCAAGAAATAAATTTGAAAACACTTATGTCTTGGGTACTTATTAAGACAACGGTGTAACTACCTTTTTTGCCTAAGGACGAGGGAAAGAGTAAAAATATGCTGACAAATCAAACACCGAACCATGCTGAGGATTTTTTTTAAGGAAGTAAATAATATGCTCGCTCGAAAAGTTGAAAATTGTAGAAAAGCATCTCTAAAAATTGTATTATTCTTTACATTAATTTTGTTGAAATATATTTTAAGGAAGAAAGTTTTGTAAAAACTTCTTTTGTAGCGCATAGCATCTAAAATTAAAGAGGAAAAAAATGAACATTTGGTTCGAGAATGTCAATTTGCGTATTTGCTGAGCCAGTAAAAGCTTTTAAATCTACCATTCTCGTCTTTTGGAGTGAGTCAAGCTGTCTACTTTCTTAAAAAAAAAATTTGGCGGAAGACTGGAAGTGTAGACTGGCACATTTGTCTTTTTTTTTCAAGGTGAGTACATCAGAGGATCCAAAAATAGAAAAATGGGACGAAAACGACAGCATTTCTGGAGAAAGCACCAAAAGTGAAACAAAAATTGACAAATAAAGTTTTAATCTAGTTTAAAACAGAAAATAGTAGATTATCCTGCTTCCAATTTTATAGAGAACGGATTGTCTGGACGAGCTATTAGTGACGAAGAACGGGTGAGAGTGCCAGAAAGTGGGAAAAAATATGAATTTGTCATTGAGGACTATTTATCCCTTATATATATGAAGTGCATATCTGGGGGATGTCTCTTTTCATTTTTATTCCACATTTCTTGTTCAAAGTTCATGGCAAAATCTACCACTTAAAAAAAAAATAATAAAGAATAGCATCCATTTTATAGAAGAGTAGCAAGGAATTTATTGCTTTTAAAAAGTAGCTTTGTTGAAACTAGTGACGACGTATTTACATTACAGGTATAAAAATATACCATAAATTATACCGTGTTTCGGTAGAGATGATGCCGCAAACACACCGCTTTTTTCATCGACCGGCACCGCTTTTTGGTATCAGTCGAGTGGCAACACTAATGTACGCTTAGTATTCTGTATATTTTTAACAGTAATAGATGGGAGGCATACAGCAAAATATTTGAAATTGAACAATGTGAGATCTCTTCTTTCTAGACAAGTATTAAAGGAGATACGTTTGGTCATCTGTGTTTTCTAAGAATCATTTGAAAAAACTGGATATTACTAGAAAGGTATCAAATAAATTGGGTAAATTATTGGTTCAGGGGCTTCTTTGTATCTTGTAAAGTGTTTGATTTAGGGGAATGAAACTTTCAGGACTAGGCTAGCCTAAAGTAAACATGTATAATGGCCTAGTAAATGTATAATGGCTGGCCATTTTTGAAGGTAATATGCTAAACAACAGAACCTATATTATGCCACCTCCAAATATCATGGTTGCTTTTCTGACAATATCCCCCTCCCCCCCCCCCCTGGTGGTCCCAGTTATAGCTCTAACATTATGTTTGGTATCAATGGACAATTTAGGCTATTAGAAATAAAATGCTATAAAATTCTGAAAACAACTTTAAAAAATCTGGAAATAGTCTACTTACTTAGGGTAAAAAACCAGTAAATATATACCAAATCATATTATTGAGTTAGGAATAAAATGAATACACCAGTCAATGCCTTTTTTTATGCTGATTACGAATATAATAATCATTTCAATCAGAAACAATTTTTAGCCCCCCCCCCCTATATATACCAATTCAGGGTATATATTTCTACATTAGGGGGGTGGGGGCAAATTTTGTTTCTGATGTAAATGGGAGGTAAGTTTTAACTTTACCCCCCCCCCCCCTAATGTAGAAATATATACCCTGAATTGGCATATATATAGGGGGGGGCTAAAATTTATTTCCAATAGAAATGATTATTATATTTGTAATCAGCATTAAAAAAAGGCATCAAATGGTGTATTCACTTTATTCCTAACTCAATAATATGATTTGGTATATATTTACCAAAAAAAACAGTACCCTATTGAGTAAAATTATGCAAGACTAAAACCCTCACATTTTGTTACCAAAGAGGAACTGAGAAAAATTTTATATATCAGAGAAAAGCTAATGGTAAAATTCTACTTTAGCAACTTTTGCCTATCTTGGAAAGGAGTTAGGTTAGGAAAATGAAACTTTCAGGGGTGTGTCTACAGGTTAAAGTATGCCCCAGGAAGGTATTTTGAATACCTACCTCCACTCCTTCTCCCTCTAGAGGGTCTGGAACCTTTGATGACCTTTAAAAATCTTTTTGTTATATTAGTGAAACCTTGCAAAATAGATCTTCTGCTTAAATAAAGTACAACAAAATGGGACTCCACCCTTTGACTATTAGAAAAAATTAGTTTATAAGCTTATATAGAATGGTATTATCCAATCTCCTTATAATTAAAAACATTTTAGTCTACTAGTTGGAAAATTTGGCATATCTGTATAGAAAAATTTAAATTTGCTAACTAGTTGACTAATAACTTCTCTCCAGCAAAAATTAATTTTTCTAGCTAGTTGACTAATGACTTCTCCCCAGCAACACTTAAATTTGTCAACTAGTTGACAATTCATTTTCCAACTAGTTGACTAATAATAGTTAGAATTTATTCTGAATAGCATAAAATATGTTTAATAATATAAATGAACTAAGTGAATCCAGAGCCTTAATGATGGGTAAATATTTACCAAATCATAGCCTATTATTGAGTAGCCTAACAACTAAAGTGAATAGGCCTATAGGCTACCATTTGATGCCTTTTTTTATGCTGATTACAATATAATAATAATTTCTATTGGAAATGAATTTTAGCCCCCCCCCCCCCTATAGGCTATATGCCATTCAGGGTAGGCCTATACATTTCTACATTAGGGGGGTCATGGAAGTAGAGAGGGGGGGGGGCAGCTGCCGGTCAATATATACCAAATCATATTATTGAGTTAGGACTAAAGTGAATACACCATTTGATGCCTTTTTTTATGCTGATTACAAATATAATAAGCATTTCTATTGGAAATGAATTTCAGGCCTACCTGCTTTTGGGTTTTAGGTATAAGTTATCAGCAGCCAATGTATCGAGGTGCCAGCATTTCTTAACATTCAGTTACATAACATGACCTAAAAATTGGGGGGGGGGGGCTGAAATTCATTTCCAATAGAAATGCTTATTATATTCATAATCAGCATAAAAAAGGCATTGAATGGTGTATTCACTTTAGTCCTAACTCAATAATATGATTTGGTATATATTGACTGGCAGCTGCCCCCCCCCCTCTCTACTTCCATGACCCCCCTAACGTAGAAATGTATAGGCCTACCCTGAATTGGCATATAGCCTATAGGGGGGGGGCTAAAATTCATTTCCAATAGAAATATTATTATATTTGCAGTCAGCATAAAAAAAGGCATCAAATGGTAGCCTATAGGCCTATTCACTTTAGTTGTTAGGCTACTCAATAATAGGCTATGATTTGGTAAATATTTACCCATCATTAAGGCCCTATTCACTTTAGTTGTTAGGCTACTCAATAATAGGCTATGATTTGGTAAATATTTACCCATTGTTAAGGCTCTGGTTTTTTCAAATTTAATTATCACTATTGTTATGGGATACCACCAGATGGCTAATTTGACAGTGTATATATATACAAATCTTTGAATTAGCCAACCAACCAACCAGTATCTTAAGCCTAGGAGTCCAGCTGGACATAGGGAAACATATTAAGAAAACAATTCCTACTCCATAATATGCAGAATAATCCTAGTTGACACATTTTGCAGGAGGAGAGCCTTTATCTTCACTTCTTTCCTTGTTTTTCCAAGAAATTCATGGATTTTCTAGAACCTATATATTCACAGTAGCCTATATATACCCCCACCCCCCTAATGTGCTAATATATACCTAGAATTGCATCCTCAATCTAAATATAACATCCATTTGCATCACAAATGACATTTACTCCCATATTAGCCATGTGGTGGATGTCCCTATTGTTACTATTGTGTTACAACTTCCATCTCTCTCCCTGTCTCCCTCTTAATGGGAGATATATTTTTAGTTATATATTGGGCTTTGAAGCCAGGGATCTTTTGTTTTAATTCCCAGGATAATTAGTCTTATACCTGGTCCCAAAAGTGAGATTGAATTTGTCAAAGCTTTGAGGGTTATTCCTCCTGTCTGTTTAAAGAAAACAGATGCATATTTGAAGTTTTGTTCATTTCAATCTTACATTTAATGGACATAAATTGTGTATGTTCCTTCACTTATCTTTCTGTTTCTTTTGGAGGAATATTTTTGTCTCATTTTTAGAATTTTTAGTTAAGTTTTCCAACTAGTTGACTAATAACTTCTCTGCAGCAACACTTAAATTTGCCAACTAGTTGACAATAAATGTTGCCCCAGCAAACAATTCATTTTCCAACTAGTTGACTAGTAACTTATCCCCAGCAAAACTTAATTTTGCCAACTAGCTAGAAAGAAACATTACCCCAGGAAACAATTCATTTTCCAACTAGTTGACTAGTCACTTCTCCCCAGCAAAACTTTATTTTTCCAACTAGTTGACTAATAACTTCTCCCCAGCACCACATATATATGATATATATATATATATATATATATATATATATATATATATATATATATATATATATATATATATATATATATATATATATATATATATATATATATATATATAATATATATATTATATATATAATATATATATATATATATATATATATATATATATATAATATATATAGATATATATATATATATATATATCTGTAGTGCATTTGTTAAAAGCACATACTGCCAATTTTTGTTGGACCTGGAATAGTATGTTTTTTGTTTTCTCTTTATGTCATGTCGTTAGCTAAGAAATTATTCTGAGGAAAAGTTACTTGCCAACTAGATGGCTAACAAAAGTGTTTATAGGGTAAGTTTGTTTCCAGCTAGTTGGATAAAGAAAGTATTGCTGGAGAAAAGTTACATGTCAACTAGATGGAAAATGAATTGTTTTCTGGGGCAATGTTTCTTTCCAGCTAGTTGGCAAAATTAAGAAAAGAAACAAAGACAGATAAATGAAGAAACATATGCAATTTATGTCCATTAAATGTAAGATAGAAATGAACAAAACTTCAAATATGCATCTGTTTTCCTTAAACAGACAGGAGGAATAACCCTCCAAGCTTTGACAAATTCAATCTCACTTTTAGGACCAGATATAAGACTAATTATCCTGGGAATTAAAACAAAAAATCCCTGGCTTCGAAGCCCAATATATAATTCAAAATATATCTCCCATTAAGAGGGAGACAGGGAGAGAGATGGAAGTTGTAACACAATAGTAGCAATAGTGATAATTAAATATGAAAAAAACCTATTTTATTAACATATTTTATGCTATTCAGAATAAATTTTAACTATTATTAGTCAACTAGTTGGAAAATAAATTGTTTTTTGGGGCAATGTTTGTTTCAGCTACTTGGCAAAATTAAGTTTTGCTGGGGAGAAGTTATTAGTCAACTAGTTGGAAAAATTAAGTTTTGCTGGGGAGAAGTTATTAGTCAGCTAGTTGGAAAATGAAAGTTTTGCTGGGGCAACTAATGTTGGCAAATTGTCAACTAATTGGCAAATTTAGATTTTTCCTATACAGATGGGCCAAATTTTCCAACTAGGTGACTAAAATGTTTTTAATTATAAGGAGATTTGGATAGTACCATTCTATATAAGCTTATAAACTAATTTTTTCCAATAGTCAAAGAGTGGATATCCCGACAAAATTGTTTTCAGCTTCACAACTTTGCTCAATCCCAATTTATAAGGTTTTAAAGATATGCAATACATTTCTTAAATTTTGAAAAAAAACATTTACGTGGCTTAAGATTCTACTGAAATAACAGGAATTGCATTTTCAGAACTAAACCAAGAAAAGAAACTGATCATTGAAATTAAGGTAAAAATGTTGTTTTGTCAAAATTTCAATAGGTATAAGACCTGTCATGTAGGCAAATTTCAGGACCCTCTAGAGTTAGAAGAGTGGAGGTGGGTACTTCTAAATACCTTCCCAGGATTTACTTTAGCCTGTAGACCCATCCCTGAAAGTTTCATTTTCCTAACCTAACCCCTTTCCAAGATAGCCAAAAGTAGCTAAAGTAGAATTTTACCAAGCTAATAATTTAAGATATATATTAATATGGTTTTTATTAAATTATTTTAGACCAACACTTGACATTATTAGTTTATTGAATTACCTACAAGGACCTCTTTTTGGAAATACCAGTTATCCTATTTTGATATATATATATATATATATATATATATATATATATATATATATATATATATATATATTATATATATATATATATATCTATATATATATATATATATATAATATATATATATATAATATATATATATATATATATATATATATATATATATATATATATATATATATATATCCTTTTTATGTTTCATTTTTATTCACATATTAACAGAAAGCTGATTTTCTTTTGATTCTAAAAATGTAACTTTTATTGTTTGATGTTTATTCTATAAATCACAAATATTAAATATAATTTTTTTCTTTTCAATTGCTTGTCAAAACAGAGACCACATTCTTAATTTATGCTGACAAGTTAAATAGTGAAAATTTGACCAAGAAGGTAGAGTTCTTGTTACTGTCCTCACATTGCACCATGCTGTAGTAAAATAGGAGTGGTCCAAATACCCATTGCTATTTTTCCGGAATGCCAAAGAAAAGTTTTGCTTCCCAAAAAGAGGTCTTTTATCCTATATCATATCTAAAAACACTTCACTAGCCTCTACCTCACCCTCACCCTAATTATATACTTTCCATACATTTTTTGTTCTTTTACTACAAAATTGTTTTGTTCAAATAGATTTAACAGCAAAGAGGCAACATCAACAAAATTAAGAAATTAGAAAATACATAGGAAGCATATAACTTGGGGTGTATATTTGCATGCTATGGGGGAGGTACTGGGGTAAAGTAAAATGAAGCACTCTTAGGAATGATATTAGTCAGTTTTTGTTGGATTTTTAAAATTTATTTTCATAATATTATAGTGTTTCCTTCTCAGTAGCCCTAATTGTGCATTGATACCATATATCCCCTCGCCTCATTGATACCATTGATACCCTCACCCCTAATTATATACTTCCCCTAACATATTCCATTATTTGAACCTCATGATATATACCTTAAATTATTAAACAGTTTCCTGCAGTCTTCACTTGACGGAATTTATTTTTACCTGAGAAAATTATAATGGAAGGTAGATATAATATTATCTAGAATGATCTATAAAAATAGATAGCAATGGAAGAAAACATGATAATCTGATTAATAAAAACATCTTGGATATTATAAAGCAAGAATCTTATTATTTAATGCTTTATTTTTGTTTTAATTATATTCTTACAATAGGAACAATAGAATTATGAATATAAGTTCTATTTCAAGTGATATAAAAATAGGAATAAGAATGGGAGGAAGCATAATAATCTAATCAGAGGCAACGCTATAGCGTTGCCTATAGTAAAGGCCATAGGGCTCCAATGTTTTATTATTTATCTATTATTATTATTATTATTATTATTTTTTCCCCAGAGGAACTTCATATGGAAGGGGTTGTCATAGAAACTTCAAAGGAGGCTCATTCGATTGGAAATCAAGAGTTCTAGTGGCCTTTTTAATAGTCGAAAATTATTGGAGGGCAACTAGGCCCCCCCCCCCCATTCCCATCATTCCCCCAAACACATCCAATGAAAATTTTGAGATAGCCATTTTGTTCAGTGTAGTTGATTTCCAGATAGAAAATATATTTTTGAGGAGGACACTCCCCCACAACCCTCAGGGCAAGGGTTTTAAGTTGTGCCCTGGGGCATATAAGGTTTTTATAGAAGGCGTTGTCATAGAAACTTCAAAACTGGCTCATTGGATTGGAAATTCAGAGGGCTAGTGCCCTTTTTAGTAGTCGAAAGTGATTGGAGGGCAACTAGCCCCCCCCCCCCCCACACCCATCATTTCCCCAAACACATCCAATCAAAATTTTGAGATAGTCATTTTGTTCATCATAGTTGATTTCCAGATAGAAAATATGTTTTTTGAGTAGGACACTCCCCTGCAATCCTCAGGGCAAGGGTTTTAAGTTATGCCCTGGGGGCATATAAGGTTTTTATAGAAGGCGTTGTCGTAGAAACTTCAAAAAAGGCTCATTCGATTGGAAATTCAAAGGGATAGTGACCTTTTTAATAGTTGAAAGTGATTGGAGGGCAACTAACCCCCCCCCCCCCTCCCCACGCCCATCATTCCCCCAAACACATCCAAACAAAATTTTGAGATAGCCATTTTGTTCAGCATAGTTGATTTCCAGATAGCGAATATGTTTTTGAGGAGGACACTCCCCCAGAACCCTCAGGCCAAGGGTTTTAATTTATGCCCTGGGGGCATATAAGGTTTTTTTTATAGAAGGCGTTGTCGTAGAAACTTCTAAAAAGGCTCATTCGATTGGAAATTTGAAGGCCTAGTGCCCCTTTTAATTATCGAATTTGATTTGAGGGTAACTAGCCCCCCCCCCCCATGCCCACTTTTTCTCCAAACACATCCAATCAGAATTTTGAGATAGCCATTTTATTAAATGTAGTTTTAAGTTCTGGAAATTAGGTCTTTGAGGATGACAACTCCCCCACAACCCTCAGGGCAAGGGTTGTAAGTTATGCCCTGGGGGCATATAAGGTTTTGTATAGACAATGTTGTCATAGAAACTTCAGAAAGGGCTCATTCGATTGGAAATTTAAATGGCTAGTTTCATTGTTAATAGTGGAAAGTGATTCTAAGGCAACTGACACCCCTTCCACGCTCACCATTTCCCCAAACACATCCAATCAAAATTTTAGTATAGCCATTTTGTTCACCGTAGTTGAAAGATCTGGAAATTATATGTTTGAGCAGGACTCTCCCCCCACAGTCTTCAGGGGCAAGGGTTATAAGTTATGCCCTTGGGGCATATATGGTTCTTATAGAAGGAATGTTCATATAAACTTCAGAGAGGGCTCATTTGATTGGAAATTGAAAGTTCTAGTTCACTTTTTAATCATCAAAAGATATTGGAGGGTAACCAGCTCCCCCCCCCCCAAACCCTTTTTTCCCAAATGCATCCAATACAAATTTTAAGATAGCTATTTTTTTAAAAATAGTTCAAAGATTATGTAACAAAAATTCCAGTGTTGACACAACCTACCAGGGCCTGGGGGCAGGCGTTGTAAGTTCTGCCCTGGGGGGTCTTATGGAAGGGATGCTCATATTAACTTCAAAGAGGGATCATTTGATTGGAAACTGAAAGTTCTAGTTCACTTTTTAAGAGTCAAAAGAGATTTGAGGGCACCTAGCCCCCCCCCCCCCTCCACGCCTTTTTTTCCTCAAACCCATCTGATAAGAACTTTGAGATAGCTTTTTTTAAAATAGTTCAAAGACCATATAACAAAAACTCAGGGATCAACACAGCCCCCTTGGGCCCAAGGGCAGGTGTTGTAAGTTATGCCCTTGGGGAATATATGGTTCTTATTGAAGGGATGCTTGTAAAAAATTCAGAGATGGCTTATTTGATTGTAAATTGAAAATTCTAGTTAAGTTTTTTCGAGTCAAAAGAGATTGGAGGGCAACTAGCTCCCCAAGCCCATTTTTCCCCAAATGCATCCAATAAACATTTTGAGATAGGCATTAAGTTAAAAATTTCTCAAAAGTCAGATAACAAAAACTCAGGTGTTGTCACAACCCCCCGGGGGCAGGCGTTGTAAGTTATGCCTTGGGGCTTATATTGTGCGTATGAAAGGGATGCTCGTATAAACTTCAGAGAGGGCTCATTTGATTGGATATTGAAAGTTCGAGCTCACTTTTTAATAGTCAAAAGAGATCCGAGGGCAGCTATCCCCCAACCCATCTGATGAAAATTTTGAGATAGACATCTTGCTAAAAATAGTTCAAAGGTTGGATAAAAAAAATCCGGTGTCAATAGAACCCCCGAGGGCACAGGGGAAGGCGTTCTAAGTTATGCCTTAAGGGCATGTATGGTTCTTTTGAAAGGGATGCTTGTATAAACTTCATAGAGGGCTCATTTGATTGAAAATTGAAAGTTCTAGTTCACTTTTTAAGAGTCAAGAGAGTTTAAACTAGCCCCCCCAGGCTCTTTTTTCCCCAAACCCGTCCCCTACAAATTTTTAGATAGCCAGTGTTTTGGAAATTGTTAAAAAATTAGATAACAAAAAAAACCCAGAGCCCAGGGGATAGGCATTGTAAGTGTTGTCCTGGGGGCGTTTGTGGTTCTTATGAAAAAGATGCTTGTATAAACCTCAGAGGGGGCTCATTTGATTGGAAATTGAAAGTTCTAGTTCAATTTTTAAGAGTCAAAAGATATCCGTGGGCAAATAGCCCCCCCCCCCACACACCCTTTTTTCTCCAAGCCTATCTAATAAAATTTTTATAATAGCCATTTCATTAAAAATAGTTCAAAGATCAGATAAGAAAAATTTCTGTTTCAACGGAACCCGCCAGGGCCCGGAGGCAGGCATGCTCTAGGGGTATATATAGTTCTTATGGAAGGGATGCTTGTATAAACTTTGGAGAGAGCTCATTTGATTTGAAATTGAAAGTTCTTGTTCACTTTTTAAGAGTCAAAAGAGATCAGAGGGCAACTAGCCCCCCCCCCTCCTCCACGCCCTAAATACATCAGATAAAAATTTTGAGATAGACATTTTGTTAAAAATAGTTCAAAGTTCTGATAACAAAAAACTCCGGTGTAAACACAGCCCCCCAGCACCCAGGGTAGGCATTGTAAGTTATGCCCTGGGGGCATATATGGTTGTTATGGAAGGGATGCTTGTATAAAATTCCTAGAGGGCTCATTTGATTGGAAATTGAAAGTTGCAATTCACTTTTTAAAAGTCAAAAGTGATTGGAGGGCAGCTAGCCTACCCCACACTCCATTAATTTTTTTCCCAGAGGCACTTCATATAGAAGGGGTCGTTGTAATAAACTTCAAAGAAGGGCTCATTCGATTGGAAATCGAGAGTTCTAGTGCCCTTTTTAAGAGTCAAAAGTGATCAGAGGGCAACTGGCCCCCCAAGCCCTTTTTCCCCAAATACATCTGATAGAAAATTTGAAGTAGCCATTTTGTTAAAAACAGTTGAATGATCATATAACAAAAACACCTTTACGTATGGTCATTTCGTTAAAAACAGTTCAAAGATCAGATAAGAAAAACTCCTGTGTCAACACCACCCCCCCCCCCCATGGCCGGGAAGGCGTTGTGAGTATTGCTCTGGGGGCATATATGGTTCTTATGGAAGGTATGCTTGTATAAACTTCAGAGAGGGTTCATTTGAATGGAAATTAAAAGTTCTAGTTCATTTTCTTAGAGTGAAAAAGATCAGAGGGCAACTAGCCCCTCCCGTCCTCAACGCCTTTGGCATATCGGATGGATAAACCCATCCGATAAAAATTTGTTAAAAATAGTTCAACCATCAGATATTAAAACTCCAGGGTCGACACGACCCATCAGGGCCCAGGGATAGGCGTTTTAAGTTATACTCTGGGGATATATATGGTTCTTATATAAGGGATACTTGTATAAACTTCAGAGAGGGCTCATTTGATTGAAAATAGAAGCTTCTAGTTCACTTTTAAAGAGTCAAAAGAGACCTAAGCTTAATATAGTCCCCCACGTCCTTTTTCCCCAAACCCATCCAATAAAAATTTTGAGATAGCTGTTTTGTTAAAAATAGTTCAAACATCAGATAATAAAAACTCCAAGGTTGACACAAACCCATTTTTTCACTTTGATATTGTTACTTTGATATCAGTGTTGATACTTTGATGAATATTTGATTTTTTTTTTAAAGTTTGATTTTGAAATAAGGAATTTTTAAAAACTTGAAATTTTTTGCAATCAAAAACGAACAAAAATTAATTAAAAAAAATTTTTCGAAAAATAAATTTTTCAAAGAAAAGTAAAGGTTATTTTAAACTTAAGCTCAGCAGATACAAATACCTTTTAAAATTCAAACTCAAAACGACCAGAAATTACTATTAAAGAATAAATGAAAGCCAAACCGAACAGAAATTAAATAAGCAATCATAGCAAAAACATACAACAAGTAATCAAACAGTTCGTGGTAACGAACTGTAAGTAAGGAGCGACCCGGCTCAATGGTAACCGAAACTCTAGAAAACGGGTTTTTGATACCAATAGATATATCAAAAGAATCAGATTTCAATGCTGATTTCAAATATATAACTTTCATCAAGTTTAGTGCTACCCATCAAAAGTTACGTGCCTGAGAAAATTTGGCTGATTTTCGAAAAAAGGGGGAAAGACCCCCCTAAAAGTTATAGAACCTTAATGAAAATCACACCATCATATTCAGCGTATCAGAGAACCCTACTGTAGAGGTTTCAAGCTCCTATCTACAAAAATGTGGAATTTTCCATTTTTTGCCAGAAGAAAGATCACGGATGCGTGTTTATTTGTTTGTTTGTTTGTTTTTTTTTTTTTTTTTTTTTTCCCCAGGGGTGATCGTATCGACCCAGTGGTCCTAGAATATCATGGGAGGGCTCATTGGAACGGAAATTAAAAGTTCTAGTGCCCTTTTTAAGTGACCAAAAAAAATGGAGGGCAACTAGGCCCCTCCCACGCTCATTTTTTTCCCAAAGTCTCCCGATCAAAATTTTGAGATAGCCATTTTGTTCAGCATGGTCGAAAATATGATAAAAATGTCTTTTAGGATGACTTGATCCCCCAAAGTCCCCAGGGGGAGGGCTGAAAGTTATGAACTTTACTCAATGTTAACATATAGTATTGGTTATTGGGAAGTATACAGACTTTTTCAGAGGAGATTTTTTCTGGTAGGTGGGGGAAGGAGAGGGTCGGGGGCTATATGGAAGGATCTTTCCATGAAGGAAGTTTTCATGGGGGAAGGGAAATTGCCATGAAGGGGGCGCCGGACTTGCCAGCATTATTTATTGGTTATTGGGAAGTATACAACCATTTTCAGGAAGGATTTTTTCTGGAGCGGGGGGGGGGCTAGAGGAGGGGGTTACTCTGGAGAATATTTCCGTGGAGGATGTTCCTTTGGGGTAAGGGACATTTCTATGAAGGGGGCGCCGGATTTCCAAGCATTATTTAAGAAACGATCAGAAATTAAATAAAAAAAAACAAGTTTTTTCAACTGAAATGTAAGAAGGAATATTAGAACTTAAAACGAACAGAAATTATAACGTATGAGAGGGGGTTCTCCCCAAGTCAATACCTCGCTCTTTACGCTACAGTTTTTTTAGTGCTTTCAAAAGAGCTATCTATTCTAATTAAACGGCCTTTGTGATTCAGGGGTTTGTGAATCAATTTTTTTTTTAACTGTTAACGTAAAGAGCGTGGTATTGACTAAGGGGAGAACCCCTTCATATAAGTAATAACATATACGTAATAAAAAAAACAATAAAAAACAAGCGATACGGCTCAATAGTAATCGAAACTTTTAAAAACGAAATTTTGATGTCAATAAATGTATCAAAAGAATGTGTTTATAATGCTGATCCTAAATATATAAATTTTATTAAGTTTAGTATTACTCATCAAAGGCTACGAGCCTGAGAAAATTTACTCGATTTTTAAAGAGGGGGAAACATCCCTACAAGTTAAAGAATTTTAATGAAAATCACACCGTCAGATTCAGCGTATCAGAAAACCCTATTACATAGGTTTCAAGCTCATATCTGCAAAAATCTGCAACTTTGTATTTTTTGCCAGAAGAAAAATATACGAATATAGAAGTTAGTTACGTAAGTTAATTTGTAAAGACATCCATTTAGCAAAAGAAAATTAAAATTTTTATTCAAATAAAAGCTGCATTAACTAAAAAACGATCAGAAATTAAATAAAAAAAAAACAAGTTTTTAAACTGAAAGTAAGGAGCGACATTAAAACTTAAAACGAACAGAAATTATTCTGTATATGAAAGGGGCTGTCCCTCCTCAACGCCTCGCTCTTTACGCTAAAGTTTGACTCTGTCTCACAACTTTATTTTTTAAAACAATAAAAAACTTTAGCGTAAAGAGCGAGGCGTTGAGGAGGGGACAGCCCCTTTCATATACAGAATAATTTCTGTTCGTTTTAAGTTTTAATGTCGCTCCTTACTTTCAGTTTAAAAAACTTGTTTTTTTTTATTTAATAATATAAATGAATGAATAGATCTTAAAGCGAGTAATGCTTAGATTGAAGATGAATATCAAGCTTAAAATGAAAAAACAATTTTCCTATTGAAGTATAAATGAAACTCAAAACGAACATAAATTAAATAAACAATCAATGCAAACAAACATACAATAGATATTAATGTAAATTAATAAATAAATCTTAAAACGAGTGAAACTTAAATTGAATATGCAAATCAAGCTTGAAACAAACAAAAATCACCACAAACAAGAGTTTGGGTATGACCTTCTTCTCTCACTGTAAAAGTCTAAAACCTACTGCGTCATTGGCGCTTTACTGAAAACCAATTTTATGACAAATGTTGTCTTTTGTGCTTAATGTTGAAAATAAACATTAAAATTATAGTAAAATTTTGAACTGATGAGCTTTCAGTAATTAATATCATTATGCATAAAATATTCAGTTAATTTATTAGCTCTTTTTAAAGTTGTTAAAGACGAATATAGTTTCCCTACAATGAAGTATATAGTTTTCCCTACACGTGTTTGGATACTGCCTCCTTTCCTAACTGTAAATAAAAACCAAAAGCCTGCTGCGTCATTGGTGCTTAACTGAAAACGGATTATATTACAATTATTTTCTTTTCCAGTTCTTACAGTATTGAAAATAAAAATACAATTACAGTGAAATAAATTCTTGAACTGATGGATCTTTCAACAATTAATATTATTATTCCTCAAATATTCAATTTGATGTTGTTTATACTTCCCAATACTGTTCAAGACGCATATAGTTTTCAGTAAAGCGCCAATGACGCAGTAGGTTTTAGACTTTTACAGTGAGAGAAGGAGGTCATACCCAAACTCTGGTTTGTGGTGATTTTTGTTCGTTTCAAGCATGATTTGCATATTCAATTTAAGTTTCACTCGTTTTAAGATTTATTTATTAATTTACATTAATATCTATTGTATGTTTGTTTGCACTGATTGTTTATTTAATTACTGTTCGTTTTAAGTTTCATTTATACTTCAATAGGAAAATATTTTTTTTCATTTTAAGCTTGATATTCATCTTCAATCTAAGCATTACTCGCTTTAAGATCTATTTATTCATTTATATTATTACTTGTTGTATGTTTTTGCTATGATTGCTTATTTAATTTCTGTTCGTTTTGGCTTTCATTTATTCTTTAATAGTAATTTCTGGTCGTTTTGAGTTTGAATTTTAAAAGGTATTTGTATCTGCTGAGCTTAAGTATAAAATGGTCTTTACTTTTCTTTGAAAAACTTATTTTTCAGAAAGTTTTTTTTAATTAATAAATAGAAAATGCTGCATATTATAAAGCAAGAAGTTCATTGTTTTAGTGTTTGTTATTTATTCCTAGGGTTGGGGGGATACATTGTCAGAAAAGAGACCATGATGTTTAGAAAAAGCATAAAATAAGGAATCTAATCATTAGCCCTATTACTACTACTAACAACTCGCCACAGCACAAAGCTGCCTGGGGCCAACACAGCTGTGAATGCTTGTCCTCCATCCCGATCTATTCAAAGCCTCTCTTTTTACACCCTCCTAGCAAGTTCCTATTTTCTTTAAATTTTTCTTTATGACATCCTCCCACCCAAACCACAGGCAACCTTCTCTCTGTTTAGGCCTAGACAGTTGGCCAAAAAGGACAATCTTTGGCAATCTGTCATCCTTCATCCCCAGAGTGTACCCAAGCCAACTCAATCTTTCTCACATTATAGCCCTAGAAAGCAGGATTGAACCACAAATTTATACAGCCTATTGTTTGAAATATGGTCAGTCAGTCAGTCAGGTACCCAGAACAATTCATAGGTGATGCTAAATATTTTCCACTGACCAATCTCTACTCTTTCCTTATTTCTAGGGCTTAGAACATTCCATAGGTCATCATAAGTGTGCCCTTAGGAGGTGGAAGGGTTGAAGTAAGTACTTCAAAATAATTTGCCTAGGGTAAATGAGGCTCTGGAAACCTAACTCAACTACTTTCCAAGATAGACAAAAGCCAGTCATCTAGAATTTTACCTTCTATTCAATGGTGTTTCTAATAATAATGCTTACTGCTGCCACAAATGAGCCCCTTTCTCCCCTGATGAGTCCAGATGTGCCCCTAGGCTTTCTGTTAGTATTCTCTGGTTGTGATTAAAATTTCATTAACAACAATCTTTCATTGGTGAAGGATTGAATTTCAGCCCCAGTGCCAAGACAGTGTCATCATCTGCCTTTCAATCCCTTACCATTATCAAAAGGACAATCTTAAACCAGAATTCTGGAGTGTTCATGCAATTGTATTGGTCCTGGTTTGACTGCAAACTTGAGACTGGAATGTCTTTGGCATCCAATTTTCTCGAAAAAGACAAAGAGGTCCTAGAAAAAGTGCAGCACAGAGCAACTAAGGTGGTCAATGGATTGCAGAGAGTGTCTTATGTAGAACATCTGCACCATCTTAAGTCCCCACAATTACATATAGAAGAAAACAAGAAGATATGATTCTTGCTCATAAAATTATATCTAAAAATACCCTAATCTATTTGCCTACTCCTTGCACCACATGAGCAGAGGACATTCTAAGCAACATTGTACCATTAAAGAAAGAAGCCATGTTGTCAGTGTATAGAACCAGCTTAGAATCAAATTACATTATGTAGTCCAATTACAAACACAATCAGTTTGTGTGGCCAAACTATTTAAACTTGTTTGGGGAATCTTGCCATTACTTGTAGAGCTTGGATATAAGACTGGAATAAATGATAGAAAACTGAAAGCTGATACCTACTTTCCAAAAAACTATTTAGCTTCTCTTTATTTGTGCCAGAAAAAGAGATATTCAGTTTTGATGAAACTTGTATGATTAGAAAGTGTGAATTTTGTTTCACATAAAAACAGAGCAGAATTTTCTTTTTAAAGTTCAGGAAACAGTAGTTTCTAAAAAATTCTAGCATGCCTGTTATGAAAATGCAAAAATTTAGCTAAAAAGAAATGTCATTTGATTAATTTTGAAGCTTTCAGAATCCCCTGTGGTTATACCCACTTTGATTGAAAACCTTGCCAATATAGTTTTACTATCGTTCAAATCAAATTTCAAAGCCAAATCACAAATCCTCGATAACTTTCAGTGATATCTAGTCCCCTAGAAAAAATTGCTAATTGACCATTTGTCTTTGAGACAGTCAGCTGACATTGAGGCTTGTAATATGATTTTTAAAGTATCAAATCCTCTAAAGTTTGCTTTTTTTCATTTTTCTTGTCTTTCTATAAATATTAATTATTTTCAATATGTTATTTCTTTACACTATATGGTGGCCCCTCAATTATTTTACTATGACATTTTGTATATTGAAAATTATACCAATGCAAATTTACTGTAACTCTTCTTGAATAATTCTCCTTGGATGCCCAGTTCAAGAGCTTGGTAAAATATACTAAAAAAGATTCAGTAAAAGTGCTGATTAGTGGAGGGGGATTGGAGGGCAGTAACCTCTATCTTTTGAAAAGACATTTTTTTTTTTGTATTTTCCCTGAAAACTACTTTTTTAGGTATTTTCCTTGGAAACAAATTGCTCGTCCCCCTATATTTAAAAACATAAATTTTGCTCACTTATACATTGTCATAAATTTGTGCCCTTCTTTTGGCTAGGCTACTCCCTAAGGAAAAAATGTATTGTCCAAGTTATATATCCCTATTGTACTTTCAACAGCCCAACTCTTCTTCTTGCTGCTTGTTTAGTGATTGCTATTAAATGAATGAGAAGAAAATAGTCATGCTATTGAATAAACAACAAGTATCTGGGCTGTTGGCTGTATATTTGGCTGTTGGCTGTTGGGCTGGGCTGTTGGCTGTTGGCTGTAAACGACAAGTATCTGGGCTGTATATTTGTCCATTAGGAGGGAAGTGGGGGTAAGTTCAAGCAAAGTGACATTTAGGAAGGATATAAGTAAGCATTTTAAAATGTTTTAGAGTAATTTTCACAATTTTATGGTGTTCACTTTAGAAGTAGTAATGTGTAAGAATGATACCTGAATAGGGAATCAAATTATATGTTTCTTTGTTTCTCTCTAATTTTTGCCCTAAAACAATAATTGCTCAAATCCTTATTAACAGACATTTTATTCTTAACCTGCTCAGTAGCATCATGTCATGGAAAAAATAATTGTCATCATACATTAAATGCCATTGCATCATGTCATTGGATAAATATAATCTTTCAAATTGATTGAGAATGGAAGGAACAAATCTGATGAAATAGAGAGTTTCATTATTATGAAATTTTTGTTATCTGTATGAAGTGTTTTTGTGTAGTCTAGTTTTCTGTATAGCCTAAGGATATACCAGGCCCTATTATTGGGGGGGGGGGCTATGCTTATTTTGCTGTAGCAATTACTATATTTAGAAAAATATTATTGGAGGAACCAAATTGTACTACTCCAGGGGCGAATCTCCAGCATTTTTATTGGGGGGGGGGGGCAAGAAGGGTCCATATCTAGATAGTCAAAGGGTATGGGATGTATAATATTTTTTCGCCACATTATTGGGGGAGCAACTGCCCTCCTTGCCACCCCCAAACGACGCCCCTGTACTACTCTTTTGAGTTTTTTTTTAAGATGACAATAACAAGACATGACAATGACAAGATGACAGACAACAATGACACCCTCACTTTTTGAAATGTGGTTGTGTTGAAAATGAGTGAAAAAAACTAAAGTAGTTTTGAAAAACAATCTTTTTTTAACTAGACACGAAGATAACATAAGAGTAATAGTAATACTGTTTAATTCTTGATTCAACAATCTTTTCAAACACAGGTGGGCATTGGTTTAATCCTACGTGAAGACTTTATCTGAAAAAGACTATAAGAGCAAAAGAGAAGTACCATTTAATCCCCCAAGAATTCTTTAATTTAGAATATGGCTTAAAAGGCTTGATCTTTGTGGTAATTTTTAAGCAATATTTTAAAGTAAATAGGGCCAAACTAATTTATTTTTATTGAAGCAAGTTCAAATCTGCCAATTCTTCTACGGTATTAAATAAAAACAAAAAATTTTTTTTCAAAGTAAAGTAAGGAGCTGCATTGAAACTTAAAATGAACAGAAATTATTACGTATATGAGGGGGGTTGCTCCCTAGTCAACACACCACTATTTAAGAATTTTTTTTTTTTTAGCACTTTAGAAAAGCTTCTTATTGTTTTATTGTATTGTTATATTGTTTTATTGTTTTATTGTATTGTTATATTGTTTATTGTAAAAAAGCTTCTTATTGTATTAAGCTATTTTTTTTAGCACTTTTAAAAAAGCTTCTTATTGTTTTATTGTATTGTTATATTGTTTTATTGTATTGTTATATTGTTTATTGTAAAAAAGCTTCTTATTGTATTAAGCTATTTTTTTTAGCACTTTTAAAAAAGCTTCTTATTGTTTTATTGTATTGTTATATTGTTTTATTGTATTGTTATATTGTTTATTGTAAAAAAGCTTCTTATTGTATTAAACAATTTTTTTAGCACTTTTAAAAAAGCTTCTTATTGTTTTATTCTATTGTAAAAGCTTCTTATTGTATTAAACAAACCTTATGTTTCAGGAGTCGATGTTAAAAAAAACACGAAAAAATTCAAACTTTAGGCTCAAGAGCGAGGTGTTGAGAAGGGGGCAACCCCCCTCATATACGTATAATTTCCAAGTATAATCTTCCCGAAAATGACAATTTTATTCCATCCCCAAGGGGGCTAAATATAGCTTTAGGCTAAACATTAAGCTTCACAACAAAGAACTATAATAATAATTTCTCACTTTATAATCTGCAAAGGAAATCTATTAATTTTGTTAAGTCCCTAGGCCAGTTTATGAATATCGAAATGGCTTGCAACTCACTGGCCATGTAGACTGGGCAAAATGAACCAAAGCAAGAACAAAATATTTTGAAAATCTTATATTGTATTAATTAGTGACAAACGCAAATGGACCAAGAAAATCTCTAAGAGGACAACATATTTAGTTGTATTGATTCTTGGTGTCCAATTTTTTATTACAGAATGCTTTTAACTTTCTTGTAATAAAATGGTGGTTAAGATAAATATATATTCCAGTGGGTCTACTGGATGGGGTTAGGATTAGACCCCGGCGGATCGACCGAACGCCGCCGACGAGAGGCCCGTTCGAACGCCGCCGAAGTGTCGTAACGCCGCCGGCGCTCCGCAGGCGCGCCGCCACCGGCAGAGGTGGCGGCGTTCGGTCGACTTTAAATTAATTTTGCGGCAATTCTTTATTGCGTCAACCACAAAGTCGGAGCTTTTCCTTCTCGTGTGGTTTAGTATTTCGATTTTCTTGATTAGAAATCAAGCAGGGCTTGCACTATCTCCGAATTTTAGGGTATTTCCCCGAAAAAAATTGGTTCCCCAAATTCCCGAAAATCATGTAATCACGGTGCCACCCCTAGCGATTTATCACCAGTGACTTTCCCTGCCAAATATTACTTTGCATACCATAATTCTTCACTACTGTCTTGTTCATTAATGTTCGTCTCTTTTGTTACTTTGCATAAAAACCAGACATGTAATATGCAATTGCAAATATTGCAATATACACAGTTCTTAATATGTTGACAAAAATAAGTATCATCTTTATGAAATGAGTTTAAATCATTTCGAATGCAGTTTCCCAATCGCTATTTCTTACATCATTCGTAGTCAAGAATTTTATTTTCAAATTGAGTAGAATTATAGAACGCATTCACTACTATACAGCTTCAGCCTTCCGTTGGATTTTGAAATTGACAGCCGACAGATTGTTTCTACAGCTGAATTGTAATTTTGCAGATTTTTTCTTTTGCTGTTTTTAGATAAGATTTTCTTAATGTTTAATGCTCAATTGTAGAATACCTGATAGAAAATACAATCTTCTTTCTGAAACATTTTTTCCCCCCCCCCCCCAAAAAAAGCACCTTCCATTGAGACAAAATTTAGCTATAGACTAAGCTATGTACAAGGTTAGGGAATTAAAGATCGAACCGGAAGTTACCCCAAAAATATGATTCATAAATAAATTGTAAATTATTGCCTATAGGGGGGGGGGGGATAGGGGGCTATCATTTTCAAATGATAATACCTCATTTTTTTTAAAGCAGGGATGCCAAAAAGATAATTATTTTTGTTCATCTAAAGTGGAGACAGTAGAAAATGATATCAAATTCCCTGGGAAACCATTGAAATATTTTGATAGACCCAGGGCCCCCCATTAGGACTTGTTCATTATCTTGGGTATTTTGCGATTTCTCATAGGCTACTGGCCTAATTTGGCTTTTGTGTGTGCTCCCTTTTAATTAGATTCTTTGGATCTTATTGAATGCCACGGTGAATCTATGACTCAGTTTTCCAATAATTTGAGGTATATCTGAATAATTTCGACATTTTTGTTGTTGTCATTGTACCCCTTTACTCATACCCTCAATTTTTTTTCAAGGAACACTAAGCTGTTTAACGTTATTTTGTGTGTTTGTTTGAACCATATAGTGACCTAGTTAATTATTAAGTAAATTATTTTTCTAATGAAAGCTGAGACGGTATCCTATCAAGGTGGTATCAGAGGGGGGGGGGGGTAGGGAGGTATTACATTTAAATGATAATATCTCGAATTTTTTTTATTGAAAGCAGGGATCCCAAAAAGTTATTTTTTTTTAATTTAAAGCAGAGACGGCATCCTATCAAGGTGGTATCCAGAGGGGGGGGGGGGTAGTGAGCTATCATATTTAAATGATAATACCTCGATTTTTTTTTTTTTTTTGAAAGCAGGGGTGCCAATAAGTTAATTTTTTTTTTATTTAAAGCAGAGACGGTATCCTATAAAGGTGGTATCCAGAGGGGGGGGTCGGGAGTTGTTATATTTAAGTGATAGTACCTTGATTTTTTTTTTTTTTATTGAAAGCAGGGATGCCAAAAAGTTGAAAAGTTGACAAAAATTAACAAGATTTTCGTGAGTTATACTTGATACAGCACTTACATGGTTTTATCGTCCAAAGGGAAAGGGACATATACGTCCAAACCGTTTTTTTCTTATTGATGAAACGGGTTTACTTTGAAAACATTCATTCATAAGTACCAGGCAGATTCACACTAAAACGAATTGGTGTGACAAAAGCGATATCGACATCCCCACCTAATGTTGCGGTCGACTGACAATGGCGCCCTTGGTTACATTAAAGCGTAAAGAGCGTAAAGAGCGAGGCGTTGAGGAGGGTACAGCCCCTTTAATATACGGAATAACTTAAGCTTATTCCGTATATGTAAGGGGCTGTCCCCTCCTCAACGTCTCGCTCTTTACGCTAAAGTATTTTATTGTTAAAAAAAACAGAGTTGTGAGAAAGTCAAACTTTAGCGTAAAGAGCGAGGCGTTGAGGAGGGTACAGCCCCTTTAATATACGGAATAATTTCTGTTCGTTTCAAGTTTTAACGTCGTTCCTTACTTTCAGTTAAAAAAAAAAACTTGTTTTTTTATTTAATTCTGTATAAAGATCAATCCCGTACCCCGTGCAATTTACGTTAATAAAACAATGCTAATTGAACTACAAACAAAAATTGGTTGAAAAAATCCCCCCCCCCCTGCAAAAAAAGAGAGGAAAAATCAAAGAAAAGCTGAGAGCAATACTAAAGCCAACAGAAATTGCTATAAATGGATAATTATGCAGAAATTAGAATGAATAATCAAATCTAAAGCAAATAGAAACAACCACAAATTAGATTGAGGTGCCTGCTCCCTTAAACCTATTAAAGGTTAGAGTGATACCGTATTTGTTTTACTGAACATTTTTATTTGTCATAACATTAACTACAACAATAAAATTGTACAAAAAAACAAATAAAATTGGAGTACTAATTAAGATTTATAAATAAAACTGAGACTGTAGCCCCCTCAAACCCCATAGAAAGCTCAAGCGTCATTTCTTGCCATATAGAAATAAATTTTTCTAAGAAATAGATATTTTCAAGACTTACTGGAAAAATGGTTCTATACAGTTTATAAGCATTTAATGGAGAAGACTGAAAGGATTTCACCCTTAGGGCAAGATTGCCCTTGATAAACGATTATACCAAATGCATTAGAAATGATCTTTGCCCTTTGGGCAACAGCCAATCAGGACCTGAAAGCTTTTGAAACCAAAACTTTTTTTCTTTGTAAATTTAAAAAGTTTGTTGTTCTATTATTACACAATTCAATTTTTTTAGCGTAGTTTAAAGGCACCTTTGAAATTTCAGGTTTTTGTATTGTTTCGTCCTACTACCCTGTGCACTGCTAAGTTCTACTTTGCAAGTTTGATGCCTTTCTATGCTGTTGCAAGAGGCACAAAGCCAGGAGTATATCAAACATGGTATTGTAATATTTGGTACTGTTTTATTGTAGGATAAAATGCTATATTGTGGGTATTATGTGAACTATTCAGATGCCAAGTTTACCAAGTTCATAAGGCAATCAGTCATTAACGGTTCTGGCCTCTCTTGCGCCCAGGGCGAAATCTTGATTAACGCCTCCTCCTTTGTCTTCCACAAAATTTTCTGGCCAAATTTTTACAAAATTCTCATTTACTACCAAAATTATTTTTGATCTATTAATTGATTTTATTAATTATTTGATTTTATTGATTTATTAATTTTTTAATAATTTTTTTAATTTATTATTTAAATTATCTAATTATTATTGATCATTTTATTTTAATGATTATTTTTTTAGTTTATTAATAATCTATTGATTATTTCTATGCATTAACTGCACTCTCTATTTTATGTTAATAAAAACAAATTTCAAAAATTATAAAATGATTATAACCATTAGAATATTTATTTGAAATTTTGTGCCCCTAAAATTTCAGCGCCCCCTTCCTCTGTCCCTCCCCTAAAACGGCCTCTGTAATCAGTGAAGAAAATTCTAAAGAAAGAGCCATTGCTGGCTATGGTTCTGGTCTACAAAGCGTCTTGCTCAAATCATTTTGTTAAATTTGTTTTAAAAATTCAATTTGTTTTAAAAAATTTTGAATATTTTTTTTAATGAATTTTCAATTGCATGACTCATTTCTTCTTATTAATCTAACAGCAAATGGTAAAGAAGTGGCAGGAAACAAAGAGTCGCACTACTGAAAATTCATTGAGTGCACATAATTTGGCCTATATATTTTTCTGTTAAGGGGAAGGGGGTAAAGATTTGGGAGTAGGTATTTAGAAATGATAGAAGTATGTATTTTTGAAATGTCTAATGCAGTTTCCAGAATTTTATTATTTCCTCATGGAGAGTGAAGAATATTGCTATTATTTTCGTTATAGTTAGTTTCGTTATAGTCTCCAGCAAAAGCTACTCTTGCCTAGCTGTAAATATGAAGACTCACTGAAAAGCCATATTAAGAGCTATATTTGTGAGTTTTTCACTGACAATTCAATTTTTTTCAAGTCCTATCCCTTACGTATTGTTTTTAGTTTGTTTAGTTTGGATATCAGTTAGGATTTAAGTTTTTGTACCAAGAATTTTAAATTTTGGATTTGTTCCCTCAGGAACTACATGTGTTGGAGTAGAAATCAAAAACGCTAAGATTTTAGAGGCCAGAGTTGGCATCTGGAATAGCCAGCTTCACATCCCTGATTGGAATATGCAAATTTTCTTACTGACACAGATCCGTGCCATATATTTCAAACGCCCCCTCCTAAGATTTTTACCAATGATGACACTAGCCTATAAATTTGCCGGTTATGGGAAATTTTTGATAATGACATATTTTGAGGAAAATACATAAGAGAATTAAAATACTTTTTTTTTTCAATTCAAAAGAATCTCTCTCTAAGGTTATCTTATGGATCCTTCCCCTCCCCCTATGAAAAAAGACATTGGCCAAAAAATTCGCCAACAAAAAAATCTGATTTTTTCGGCGTGGAATTATCTAAGACCTTAAAATTGCCTTAAAATGGAAATATCAAGCCCCAATCTAAAAATATACGAACAAAATTTCAAGGTAGGATGTTCGCAAGTGTGGGGCTTATTTCCAGGGGTAATTGTGTTAAACCAATAGTCGTAGAATATCATTTGAACGAAATTGATTTCTGCCATTTTGCGGCAGAATATGTAAAGCAATTGTTTGACGATAGGTTTGGGGCTTTAAATCTCTGCTTCAAGTTTTTCAATTATGTTGAATTTCATGGTGTAGTAGTAGAGGAAAGAGTGTTCTGCAAAGATGAAGGTTCCTGAAGTTCCTTCTTGAAGACCCCCCTGAACCCCCCTGAAAAATATTATTCTGGAGTGCACTTTTTTATGGATGATTATCATTGTCGGTTTATGGTTATCCAAAATTAATTTTGAATGCAAATGGTGATTAAGTGGGTTGGTTTGAATGTAAAATAAACTTGAATGAAAATGGGGATTACGGGATGGCGGTCCCCCTCGCTTAAAAAGAGCCCTTGATATAATTGACAGCAAAGATAAATTAAATAAAATAAAACCAAGCTGTTTCAAATGCAAGTAAAAAGCGATGTTAAAACTTGAAACTAACACAAATTATTATGAGGGGCCCTGGCGCCCCTCAACTGTCTGTTCTATACATTAAACAAATTTTTAACTCAAACTTTGTGAGGGCAGGAAAAATAACTATAATTAGTTATGAATTTCTTAGACCGTTGCATTTTAATTAATAAATAAAATGGAAGAATATACATAAATAAGGGGGGGGGGAGTTTTCATTAAGAAATGGTACAATAAACTAATAAACTTTAGCATAGAGAGCAGGGGGCCTCCTTGGATTTACGATAATCTAAGCTGTTTTTAAGTTTTAATGTTGCTGTTTTTGTATTAAGAGACATTTTTTTTTTCTATCAGTGACATATCTAGCTAGGCGTAATCCCAGTAGCGGATCCATTTGGTCGGGGGAGACTGCCCCCCCCCCCAAAAAAAAAAGTTTTTTTTCTGGCGCCCTCATTCCTTGTTTTTTTTTTGTCTGTTTTTCACTCTTTTTCAAAATTAATTTGTCAATTTGGTGAATTTTTGGCACCCTCGCCACATTACCCCCCCCCCCCCAAGATTTTACTCTAGATCCGCCCCTGCGCAATTCTTACACCTATCGTCATACACCAAGCTTTGAATCAATGTTAGATTAGTTATGACCATAAATAATAAATATTTCTGTTGTGATAATGAGTTATTTGTTAAAATATACAGGGATGAATGTAAAAAGCAAGTGGATGGGTATCCTAATGCCAGATATAAGAAGTTCAAGAGCCAAGATGAAGCTGAGAAATTTATAGCAGAACAGGGTGGCTTTTCATCACATCCTCCAAAACCAGTTGAAAATACAGCTTCTTCTACATCAAGTGAATCCTTCAATGGAGTATTAACTGTTATAAGAGCAGAAAAGAAGCAGTTTGATATGACAGCTTTAAAAAATACTGGTAATGCAGATGTAAAAAGTTTAGAATTTCAAGCGAATTTCAGTCGTAAGAGGAAGCGAGCTAGCTTTGATGCCAAAAGTTTTGTAATTGATGATGAGGGCTTTGTTCATGTTTTCACTGATGGAGCTTGTGAATCAAATGGAAAAACGTGGAGCTAAGGCAGGTAATGTGCTTGACTTATCATTATGATCAACGTGTAATTATAGTGAATTTTGATCAATTAGTACTTTTAAGCCAAATTAGAGCCAGTGCTCTAGTGCACGGCCAAACTATAATCACTATAATCACAAAATATAATCACATTTCAGGATAAAATCGAAAGTATCCATGATTACAGCACCAGTAATTGATTGTTGGCTTTTCAAATAGTTCAAGTTTTCTTCTTAGTGCGACACCAAAATCAAGGGAACATATATCATTCATAAATCTTGGTTTTTTATTTGCAGGTGTGGCTTGGGTGGCTTGTAGCTTGGCAGATGTGGCTTGTAATAGTAATACAACTAGTCAATACTAAATAAGTGTGTAATTTCGACTGTGTTGACCCTCCTACCCTTAAGAAACGGGGTAATATCAGTGGCGCCAATCTACAAAATATTAGGGAGATGTATTTTGAAAATACAGGGGAGTGGGGCAAAATCGTCGTTTCTTATAAACTTTTTAATGAAAATACAAAAAAAAATTCAACAAAAATACTCTAAAAAAGGTATTTTTTTAAAATATAGCCAGGGGAGCAAAAAAATATAGGGGCACGTACCTCCCCCTCCCCAATTTAAGTGACTGAGCAATTCTACTGCCTTTATTTTAAATTTGCAATGTATTGGTGGAAATGCCAACACAGACAAATAACTCCTTCTGTAGAGAAAGTATCAACTAAACTCAGCTGGAGTTACTGAGATGCTTATTAATGCCAGGAGTCTTCCTATCTTTGGTCTTTTCGGTTTTTCCCTTTTCATAGTAGCCGAAGTTTATTTCTCTTTCGGTTGTCTCTTTACTTTTCTGTTGTTGACCCTTACTTAACTTTCTGATGTTCTGGTATGGTCATTTATTCTTCTTACACATTCAGTGCGTCTGTGCGTGCTCTCCAAAATTTGGTGGCTCTTATAAATTGTGATAACCATGTGTCACATACATATTTTTATTAGAGTATTCATATTTGACAGTTTCAGATATTATCAATTGTATAAAGTTCTTTTATGTTTGATATACTGCACAAGAATACACCTGAATAATTGGATTGGTCAAACTTTGATTGGAATAATTTGACTGGTCACTGAGAGTCAAGAGTAATTGAAGTGAATGTGAGACAAGGAATTTAAAATCGTTAATTATAAAATAGGTGGTGAGGTATAGAAGCTTTATTTTCAATTCGCTATGTTCATCTTTCTTCGTGGCACTTCCTTATAATATTACGAAAGAGAATGAGAGTGATCACGCTGGTATTTTATAGTATACAAATTTACAACTATAAATTCAGCAACAATTCGATTGCATTTAGAAGAAGAAGAAGATTGTGCCAACTTCATTAAGAAAATTTATGAAAACTTCATTAAGAAAACTTCATTAATAAAAAATCACCGCAAAATTTATGAAAACTTCATTAAGAAAACTTCATTAATAAAAAATCACCGCAAATTTAAGCAATACTAAAGAACTCGAGACTTTGAATGAACCCAATTAATGAACCCTCTAAGCCAATGGACCGGAAAGTGTCTGTGACCCAGAAGTCATAATTTTTTTTTCTGTATAGATATAGTTTCTGTTAATTATAATTCTTCAATTTTGCTGCTGATGACGAAGAATGACTGTGTCTTCAATATTTCCAGAAAACCGTTTTCCCCCCTCAATCCACAACAAAACGACTCCCCCGCAGGGTTGCAGTGCCTGTTGAGAAATTTCAGCCGGTACGCTGTGGCAATCAGCGGTTAGCGAAAAGTTTTATACCTAGTTCTGTAAATATGTACAACAAAAATGAGGAGGATTGATTAGTGCTTTCTTTTTAGTATTCGATTTTTAATGTGACTATGCTTGCATAATGTGACTAATGCTTTTAAATGTGACTATACCAAAGAAATTTGGCAGTGTCGTGAAGATTTTGGTGAAAATAAAAGTTTCTCTATCTATCTATCTATCTATCTACTACTACTACTACTACTACTAACAACTCACCGCAGCACCAAGCCGCCTGAGGCCAACACAGCTACGCACGCTCCTCCTCCATCCCAATCTATTCAAAGCCTCCCTTTTACACCCGCCCACGAAGTTCCCATTTCCTTTAAATCTTCTTTATGACGTCGTCCCACCCCAGACGGGGACGACCTGCTCTCCGTTTAGCCCTAGATGGTTGGCCGAAAAGAACAATCTTCGGCAATCTGTCATTCTTCATCCGCACAACGTGCCCTAACCACCTCAACCTTTCTTTCATTATAGCCCTAGAGAGCGGTATTGAACCATATTTTTCGTATAGCCTATTGTTTGAAATACGGTCAGTTAGCCGGGTACCCAGAACAATCCTTAAGCAATTTCAACTCACCGCAGTACCAAGCCGCCTGAGGCCAACCCGTTGTTACTGTGTCAAATTTTGATCAAGTAAAAAGAACGCAAAACCTGATTCCTCCTCTTTTAAGAAATTTTGTGCAAGTACAAATTAAGAAAAAAGTGAATAAATTCTTTTTGTCTCAGCATTTTCTGCTATTAAACTTTCCGTCTTAGTCAAAATATTACTCAAACAATTCATAGGCTGACTTTTCGTGGGTCTCTACAAAGCTGCTGAGCCACTGCTTGTGTAGGAATAATTGATGAAGACGGGATGTCGAGTGGTGATCTTTTTTTATTTATTGTTTTTGTCTCTGGGTATCTATTATTGTAAAGTTTGTTTAGTTTTGAAGTTGGTTATACAGGGCATTAGGTTTATTGGGAACTGATTTTTTGAGTTATTTATGTGATTGCTGAATAAATATTCTCACTCTCAACACTAAACAAGAATAATCTTAACTGCTTCATGTCACTCCCCTTCATTCCCCCGAAATTTGACTATTACGTCTATCCTCTATGAAAAATTAGGGCCCAAAAGTTGGTATAGTTTCACCAATTAGTTTTTCAAGTGAATTTCCGGAGTAAAAGGGAGTGAGCTAGCTTTGGTCAGACGAATTTGATTTTCAATGACGATGGACCTATTCAAATTTATACCGGTGAGGCTTTTGAAGTAAATGTCAAATGTGGGCAAAAACAAATATTTAATTTAAATTCGGATAAATTTAATGTACTCAAAATGATAGAATACTTATTTAAAAGTTTTTAAAACCACTTAAACTTTTTATAAAATTAAAAGTACTTGATTTTTAAAGAAAGGAACATCGATGAAAACTAGTTGCAAGTTACTAGTTTTCATCGATTTATTTTAAGTTACTTGCTATTTAAGTTACTATCGATTTATTTTGTGAAGTAAATGTCAAATGTGGGTGAAAACAAATATTTACTTTAAATTTGGATAAATTTAATGTACTCAAAATGATAGGATGCTTATTTAAAAGTTTTTAAAACCACTTAAAGTTTTTATAAAATTAAAAGTACTTGATTTTCAAAGAAAGGAACATCGATGAAAACTAGTTGCAAGTTACTAGTTTTCATCGATTTATTTTAAGTTACTTGCTATTTAAGTTACTATTGATTTATTTTGTGAAGTAAATGTCAAATGTGGGTGAAAACAAATATTTACTTTAAATTTGGATAAATTTAATGTACTCAAAATGATAGGATGCTTATTTAAAAGTTTTTAAAACCACTTAAAGTTTTTATAAAATTAAAAGTGCTTGATTTTTAAAGAAAGGGACATCGATGAAAACTAGTTGCAAGTTACTAGTTTTCATCGATTTATTTAAGTTACTTGAACCCAAGTTACTTCAAATGAACGAAAGAAACCTAAAATGAACATAAATTAAAACAAAATTGTTTAGTCAAACCTGAAATTAATAGATATTGCCACCAAAAAAAGGGGGCTACTGCACACTCAAATCCTTAAAGGCTAGAATGTCATGAATTGTTTACTGAGAAAATAACTGCTGTAATGATGCAGATTTCGAACAGTGTGTTTTTATTTGTCATATTGTCAATAACAACAAATAATCGCAATGCTAATCAAGATTACAGAAAAGAAAAAAAAAAATTTCTTAGAAAAACTATATATAACTATATAGTTAAACTATGTATAACTATATAATAATTTTTTAGAAAACTATATATAAACATATAGCACCGAGAGACCGGCGGCTCCGCCGCCGGTCCCCGGCACGGCTACGCAGCAGGCTTATATATATATTGACTCTCATTGTTGCTTGTCTTCTAACCTTAGACAATTTGAACTTCTTGATGTCTTAGCGTCATCGTTGGATCGATACAACGGCCCTGGGAAAAATACGAATTCTTTCTTAAAGTTGTCTCCTATTTAGATTATTCTTGTGGCCAGAAATGTCAGAATGCCAGTTTTAGAAAGAAAAAAATATATACAACCACTCTGGGATTAGCAAGAATTCTTACTTAGAGCTGTTACCCACTTAAATGGTTCTTGTGGCCAGAAATGTCAATATGCCAGTTTTAAAAAGAAAAAAATATATACAACCACTCTGGGATTAGCAAGAATTCTTACTTAGAGCTGTTACCCACTTAAATGGTTCTTGTGGCCAGAAATGTCAATATGCCAGTTTTAAAAAGAAAAAAATATATACAACCACTCTGGGATTAGCAAGAATTCTTACTTAGAGCTGTTACCCACTTAAATGGTTCTTGTGGCCAGAAATGTCAATATGCCAGTTTTAAAAGAAAAAAAATATATACAACCACTCTGGGATTAGCAAGAATTCTTACTTAGAGCTGTTACCCACTTAAATGGTTCTTGTGGCCAGAAATGTCAATATGCCAGTTTTAAGCGAAAAAACTATGCAATCAATTTCGAGTAAAAATCTATAAATACATATACGCTTAATTATTACTCGTTTAATTCGTCTAAAAAATATAATCTAACAATAAGATGTTTTGTTGGCAGTTATCAAGGCCTTTTTTTCGCGCAGCATTATATGTTCGTCGTTCATTTTCATATGGTAGCAGAACTTTTAAGCTACGTTGTCTTTTAACGCGAGAAAATGCCACGTACACCATACCGTGATTAAAAACAGGATGACGGAGGTCGACGCCAACACATTCAAATGTTTGGCCTTGCGGCTTATGTATAGTCATGGGAAATGTAGGTCGAAGCGGAAGTTGGTGTCGTTGAACAGTACATCCAAGTTGACCTTTGCTAGAGTCGAGCGTAACTTGAGAGCTGTGAACTTTGTTTCCTGATTTTTCCTCGGTAATTATGTTTGCCCTAATTATGCTGTTACATAATTCAGGAACAATAATGCGGGTTTCATTACACACTCCTTCTGAAATATCTAAGTTACGCAAAAGCGTAACTATTGCATTTTCTTTATTTTTGAGTTGTGGGGTGGTAAATCTGCAGTATCAATTGAACTGAGAAATTCTGGAGTGAATCCAATTCCTCCTTTTTCTTTGTCTTTTATTGAATCATAACTTGTATAAGATTTGTAATTTCCTGGGAGGTGATCGACTGTTTTAGCATTTATTTTACTAACTTCTTTGTTGATCGAAGCTAAAATAACGCAATCCTTAATTAAATTGAAATTTTAATTGGATAGACATTCTCCAAATACTTCCTCAACTGAATCACCACTGGAAATTATATCTTCAGGCAGTTCGATTTCATTAAAGTCATTTTTGGGAATATTTCCATTTCTCAGATCCAGGATGTACTTTGCAAAAGCTTCCCGCTCAGGATCTACATGCATATTTTTTTTTCTAAGGAAATATGATTGAAATACTTCCAAAGACGACTTTTTTTGTTGACAATTCAAGTGTTTTACTGTAGTTGCTTCGGAATTGAACTGGTAAACACTGTCGGAAATGACCTCCAGCACCTAGAATTTTCCCTCCAAATGGCAAGTTTGATTTCGCAATAAAACCACAACGACTGATCCATATTTTGCAAGCCATACTTGGGTAACATCGGTGCTTCGTCAAATAGAAAACTTCTACTTGTGCTAATTCAAAGCTTTCTTTGAACCAGGTCTTATTCTGGGCGAGGAAAGTGGAACTTTCAAGCCAAAGGTCTTGTGTGCTTTTAGTCCAAATGGTAATAAAGTTGATTCTATTCGTGTATACGCCATGCGTATTACTTTATGATTTTTGCCACAGAGAGTGTGATACAAGGTTTTATAATCAAATGTTTTACTGGTACCGCCTGGCCCATCTATGAAAAAAAAAATCCCAACATAATCAGGATCATTAACAGACTGTAAAATATTAGTCTACTATTTCAAGATGTTTTCCTCGGTGCATACTATCTCCAGTAGCAGCTGACTCACTAGAATTTAGAAATTCCAAGTTTTGGTCATTTTTATTGGTCTCAATGTTGTCCATGCCATATCGTTCCACCCTAAAACTAAAATTTCGAAATTCTATTACCATCGTATTTAGCTTGGATGTAGTAATACGATAAACACTTAACTTCAGATATATCAATTCGTCGTGCTTGCCGAATAAAATCTTCTGTCGACTACTGCAAGATCTCATTACATTATTGGTGTATATAAATATGACGTCACTCATATAATTTTTTTTCTCAAAATTAAAACCCTAAAGGAATTATCTCAAACTCGTGACCTATATAAATCGTTTTTGCAGGCCAGAAAACCCCAGGATGTCAGTTTTCCAAAAAAAAAAAAAATATGAAGCCATTTTCGAGAAAAAAAATTATACATAAATACATACACAATTATTGTTTGGTTAAAAGTGATAAGATATATATATCATAAACATATTCTACATTAGTAACAAACACTTAGACATTGGTGATCCTCTAAACGCCCTTGACTCTCTAAACGATGACCCTGTAAATGCCTTCGAACCTACAATACACACATGATTCATCAACACGGCACTTTTTTTAAACAAACACTTTACCTCATAAAAAGCAAATAATAAGATAAGTTTTATTTTGAAAACGGTTTTCACAAGCAAATATTGCCAAATTTGCATTTATTGTCGAATAAAAATAAATCAATTTAACAATCGCAAACCATACACAAACTTCAGGAATAGTAATGAAAGTTGACGAGAGAAATTAAAAACAATGCGAAAACGAAAATAAAAAAAAATATCACAAAGACATAGAATGTAAAATACTTAATAAGTCAGAAGAAAATTAATCAAAGACATTGAATGTAAAATACTTAATAAGTCAGTAGAAAATTAATCAAAGACATAGAATGTAAAATACTTATTAAGTCAGTAGAAAATTAATCAATCGTCATGAATAGAAAAACGCTGCTCAAATGTATCGTATAGAAAAAGCATATGAAGCATGGCAAATATGTTAAAAATGTGTAATAACTTGGTAAGTATAAAAACAAAAAATAAGATAAAGGACCATAAGCTAAAATATAAACCAAACTAAATGCTTTTATCTTAGGTTTTGGTGTGTGGTTCAATGATGATCACCCCCTAAACACCTCCGAACCAGTGAGAGGTCGTCCAACAAACAACTCTGGTGAAATTCAAGCTGCAATCAATGCAATAGAAATTGCGTCAGCATGTGGAATAGAGAAGCTTCTAATACACACCGATTCCCAATTCCTTATTAACGCTGCCACCAAATGGATACATGGTTGGAAGAGAAGAGATTGGAAGCTGGCTGATGGAACGGCAGTCAAAAATCAGGAAGATTTTAAGGTTCTTGATTTGTCAATGAAATCATTAGAAGTGAAATGGGCAAGTTTTTCTTTTCTTTTTAAGTATAACTATTTTTCGCGTAAGCACTATTAAGAGCCTTTCAGACCAAAAATTTGGCTTACGTTTTCTCTTCGGACTGACTATCTTAGGGATTGCTACGGAACTTACGGTCAAACTTAAGAAAATTACGTGCTCCGTACTGTAAGAAAATTACGTATGAAACAGAGTTGAATTTTGCTCAACTTTACGTCAACAGAAACGTAGAAACGTAATTCAGAGTAAATGTAGATTAAGATCTAACCAACTTTGGTATATTTAAATAGATAGGAAGTAACTGCAACATAATGACTAAATTAGTTTGACTAAATGAGTTTGAGAGACAATGAAATTAGTTGACAATATGGGTAATAACGCACTAATAGCTTCCAACCGATGACGCACTAATAGGTCTACACCTTTTGGTTAATTAAATGGGTTAGTTTAATTTATTATTATGATTATTAAAGTTTAATTACATTATAATTTTCATCTAACATGATTAAATGGATTAAAAGAAATGCCTAAATGAAAAACTTATGAAAAAAGTTGAAAATGGTTTTCTTAGGAAAGTTTGTAGGATTGAAAGGGGTAGGATGGGAATGAATGGGGATCATTAATTTTTAGGGTAATGATGGGTCGTTGAAATTGAAGAGAAATAAGAAGTGAGAGTCAAAATAATTTTGGTGAGAATTTGCTTGTTGAGTTCAAACAGATGGATAAAAGATAACAAAAAAGGAAGGACATTAAAGAAAATATGGACACTGACATGAATTTTATTAAAACTAATTTCTAACAAAGGGTACTTTTGTAAAAAAAAATTAAAATGAAAAGGTTTAGAAGGAACCATCTCTCTGCCAAGTAACACTCCCTTCTGGAGACAAGAAGTAGTTGGCAAGTATTTCTACAAAATTTTTGGATTTTCTTGAAGCATTATTGCTTTATATGTGACCTATATCCTAGAATGAGGTATTTAAACTAGAAGCTGCAGACTCTGCTTCAGCTGAGTCTGCTGAGTCTGCTGACTCTGCTGCAGCGTGGTACCATTCGGGGTACCACGTAAAGTAATAATACAAGTGTGAAGGCAAAGTGCACATTCCACGATTGACACCAACTTCTAAGGCTGCATGATTATTTCTGATCTGCATAGTCTGAACCTTTGCACAAAAATGCCGAAAGTGTTCTCAATTAACCTGCGAAATGAGGAAGCTATATAGTTGTATATCTTTTAGAGTTCAGTAAGGTTTCTACCGGGAAAGGGCCTCATTATGTAATCCTGGAGCGGAAAGGCTTCGTCACCGAAGAAAAAATGCGAAAACATTGTGTTAGTTCCAGGGAGTTTTTTGGGTGGAGAAAGCCTAGTATCTCCACTATCGATGCGCTTCCCAAATTCGGACCGAGAAAAGACACCATCATCACTCTCATATCGGTAGGCACCAACATCATAAAACAGAATTTGTAGTTCGTGTCACAAGTTGCAAGTGAAATAACACTAAAATCGTTCTTATAGTTATAAAACTCTGAACCAGAATTGTAAGGGCATTGAAGCCTTATGTGCTTACCATTTATAGCACCTATGAAATTTGGCATTTTCCATCGGGTAAATATCTGCGTTGCAGTAATAGTCCAGTAAATCTACGAAACTTTGGAACAAAATTGCAATATAAAAGATTTTACACCGTCTTGTAGAGAAAAAAAATTCTGTACAACATATCAAAAGTCTCCAAAAACTTCCTTGGCGGAACAGAGTAAAAAACGGGGAGAAAGGGGGGAAATTGGACAAATTCAGGGACAGATTTATTGTGCGCTCGAATTTCACGTCTGCTCTTTTTCTGCGCGGAGAAATTGAAAAAAAAGTTGTATTGTTTTATCGCTGGACTTGGTTTGACTTCCCCCTTTAGCGGGGAAGGGGACAACAGTATCCTCGAGAGTTGTGCGATATGGCTGGTCAAAATGTTGCCCCCAAGGTTTTTTGACTCGATGATTTCAAAAAACATGGTATTAGATTCGTATCTTGCTTTTCTGCAGTATTTTCTCCATAGGGGAGACAATGCATCGGGCCTTCGGAATACGTGGGCAGATTTACTTCGACTATATAATAGAAACATAAGACAAAACTAAATGTAAAAAATGAAACAATTCAGATAACTTCGGTAATCACGGCAAAATATAATTACGTTTTTGACTGAACTAAAAAGGATAAGATCAAGGATTTGTACTAAACAGCATCTTCTTCATCGTTATCAACAAAAACATCTTTATTGGAATACGCAATCCCTTGGCAGTCTTTGCAAGCAAGTGTGCAAGGCAGTCCATTTTTTTGGCAACTACAGCGTGAACTGTCACAGTTGGAACGCATGCAGCTGCAACGAATCACATTTAGCAGATGAGGCGGAGTAGGTTCGATGTCTGTCATGATCGGAGTGAGGCGTCCGTCACGTAATCGCCAACCCTAGTCTTTCGGGTCGAGTTCTGACACAGTATTACGCCATTCTGTTGCCTGGTAGAAGACTATAAGGATGAAATCTCACAGCCGATGGAGTTGGTGAAAGTCTCTCTGAGTTCTCAATAATTTGTGTCTTTGAGCTGTTCAGTTTTTTTAAGAAAAACCCTGTACCTAGCTTTGCTGAGACCCTCCCCTTTCTTAGCCTTGTAGAAACACAGCAAAATATTTTCACCGGCTTGCTGGACTTCTTCCTTAGTAGAGCGCGGATTGAGGAACACTTCACAGTTATTCCTAAATTCTTCATGGCTTTTCAGGAATGGCAGGACAGCCTGCTTTCTTGTCCGAAACAAACGGGACGTCGTGTCGCAACCAAGAAAAGCGTGGTCAACAAGAATAGAGTGACAAACCTATTTCAGTCATCTTTTGATGAAGTTGATGTGTCAGCGCTCTTGACTTGGTTGAGATTTAGTTGACAGCGCTCTTGACTTGGTACTGGTTTCGAAGTAGAGATCCCTGTCTTCCGGAGGCAGGTGATGGAGGAGAATGATCAATAAATCAGTGTCGTTTCCGACTATTGCGGTTACCCTTCCCTTGGCTGCATTCACGCCTGTTAATGCAATCAGAACGTCTGCATCTCTCTCTGCATGAAGGACAGTGAGGCCGGCTTGGACAAGCTTCTTACCAATATCTCGAATAATGTTCTGCTTATTGTTAGGATTCCGCAATAATTCCTCCTTCTTCCTTTGCAGCTTCAATCTCACTGAGAAAGCTAGGTGACATCTTTGGTAGACGGACCTGAAGTGTAACCATCAAAAACGACGGAAGTATTTGAATACTTCTGTGTCACGGATGAAACGTAACTGTTGCAAATCTGTTCGAAAGTGTTTCCTGTTTTCCATGGAATATACTGGAGTGGCCATCCACCATCGGTCACGTATTTTTCCGGCTCTTTTGATAGGACGTTCACAGGTTTTGCCTTTGCTAATTTTCAAATAGTTTTCGCTAGCTCCGCTTTATCTGGCTGTCGCGGCAGGCTTGACGATTCGAAAAGGGCAGTAGGATAGCTGGAGAGGTCCAATCTGAGTGTTTCTTCCATATCCCCTCTGGCTGTAGTTGCCGCTGCTGCAAGACGTCGGAAAGAAGACCTGCGTCAATTTGCATGTCTTCACCGTCAGCTTCGGAAGTGTTGCCTTGATAGGCAATCGTAATCACTTTGCTTTTGCGCTTGAATATGTAGCGATCGGCATCGGCGTCGTCCATTGACTTCACAATTTCTTTTCCTATCGCCTTTGCTGTATCCGCGTTGACATTCCTTGCAGCTGTTATACCATTCGATATATTGCGCAATTGAGTGCAGTTGTCGCACGAACAGAACTGCGCATAAAAGCTACCAAAGCCATTACGTCCTTTCTATTTCTTTCTATCCGAGCTGGTCTTTCAGAAATGTGCTGGTCAGATGACACGTACTCAACGCCGGTGAGTGACTGTATAAGCTTATTAATTTCAGCTCGCACTGGCATTGACATTGTCCAGATCAACCTTTGCGTCTTACTCCTTCCATTTCCTCTCGTGAGTCCCATGCTTGTTTCCAGCGACCTCATCAGTACTTGCTCAATTACTAAGTTGGGAGAGAGCCCAGCCCAAAATCTATCGCTTCTTCGAATGACAGACATCCCATCCGCGAAGTCTTTATACAGCTTCTGGTTACCTTCTTTCAGCTCTTCCATTTGCTGAAGAAATATTCTCACCGATTTCATATACAGGTTGTGGCCTGCTGCTGCAAAGTAATGGAGCATCTCAGAGAGTGCTTGAAGATATTGCACCCAGTTTTCGGTCCGTTCTGCCCTGATGGCCTTCTTAAGCAATCCGAACATTTCTAAATGCTGAAACCATATTTTTTCAGTCCTGTTGTTCTGCAGCATGTCTTGAAACTCCATCACTCCCGTTTGAATTCGACGCACTACGTCTGCGTTGGATGTGTCTTCAAGGGTTTCTTCCTCATTCAGCAGAGCTATACGTAATGCCGAAGCTTCTGCAAAGTCTGGATGACTCGCACGTATGTCATCTGTGCAGTTGAAACAATACGATTTGCAAATGTGAATGATCTGCAATGCTGAATCTATAAGCTCGAGCGCTCTCATGGCTTTTGAAACACTTTACTTACTTTTTTTACTTTCGGCGGGAACCAGACGACGAACTGTCCTGCCCGGCGTCAAAGGATCTTGGGATGACTTCCGACGACCACTTGGACCTGTTGGCTGCAGCTTCTCCGGCGATCTTCAGCCAGTCTTTGTCCCATCTCCGACCGTGTCTCCTGAATCCTCCCCTCGGTTCCAGGTCCTCCTTGAATTTTTGCCAGAGGTTCTTCTTTTGTCCTCCTGGTTTACGTTTCCAGGAGGGGGCTGGTTCGCAGACAAGGACGTCTCGACATATCGTGCCTTCGGGACGGCGCAATGTATGGCCGAGGAGCTTCAGGCGACGTCTTTTAATGATAAGCGCTAGCTCTTCTGATTGGCCACAGCGACTCCTTACTTCACTATTGGAAATCCTGTCCCATCTCTTAATGCGGAGGATGTAACGAAGGCAGCGGTGTTCGAACACGTCCAAAGTTCTCGCATCTTCAGTCTTGATCGGCCATGTCTCGCAAGCATAGAGTAGTACTGCTCGAACTTTTGTTTTGGTTGAGATCTTAAGTACTGCTCGAACTTTTGTTTTGGTTGAGATCTCCGGTCTGGTCCATAATGCTTTTTTCAGACTAGTAAAGACTACCCAGGCTTTTGCTATGCGAGCAGAGATATCCCTTTCAGCTCCGCCATCTGGTGTTATGATAGAGCCAAGATACTTGAATTCCTCAACGCTTTCTATTGGCTCACTGTCGAGGGTAACTTGACAAGGAGCAGGTTGGTTGAGAGCCAATACTTTAGTCTTTGCGCCGCTGATGGCCAGTCCGATGCGCTTTGAGACCTCATAGGTATCGTCGATCACGCCTTGTAAGCTGTCGGCGGTAGTTTCCAGCTCAGCAACGTCGTCTGCGAAGTCCAGATCTGTCAGGGGCTGGAGGAAACCAGCTATTTGTCCGAAGACTATTCCGCTGTGGTTTCTCATTGCATTATACATGATCCAGTCTATCGCGTAGTTGAATAATATAGGCGAAAGGGGGCATCCCTGCTTTACCCCAAACTCCACTGGAAACTTAGGGGTGTCATTGCCGGAAAAACGGACGCAAGTCTCAGTGTCCTTATACGCACTTCGGAGTATCTCAATGAGCTCCTGTGGCGCACCGTCTTCATCCATAATTCTCCGTAGCTCCTCTCTGATGAGAGAGTCGAAGGCAGCTGCAAAGTCAATAAAGGTGATGAGAAGGGGTAGATGAAACCTGCTGTACTGCTGAAGGATGAGGCGAATCGTCAATATCTGTTCTGGACGGCCTCTGCCTGGTCTGAAGCCTGCTTGTTCAGGACGGGTTAACTTGTCACGTGCGTCTTTGAATCGATTCAAAAGAATGACGCAGAAGATCTTCATGGCATGGTCGATCAGGGAGATACCTCTATAGTTTCTGCAAATGGCCTTATCTCCTTTTTTTATAGCGGAACGAGGACTGATACTTTCCAGTCTTTTGGGAAGGTCTTCGTCGTCCACACCTGGACAAAAAGGTCGGTTAGGCGGCATAGTAGAGTTGGTGAGGACTTGAACATTTAAGAAGGGATTCCATCCTCTCCAAGAGTTTTATTGTTTTTTATGCACTTCAGCGCTTTTTGTACGACCGCAATACTTGGCGGATCAAGGTTTATTGCGTAGGGCTCTCTAGCAGCACTCGAGAAGGCAGGTAGATCGCAGGGGGGTTTGACAGGGTTCAGTAGCTAAGAAAAATGCTCTCGCCAGCGTTCCATGCGTCCTTCTTCTGTTCGGATGAGTTCTCCGGACTTATCTTTCAGTGTGTCAACCGTTACAGGAGCTTTTCCTGTCGCTTCTTTCAGGAGTTTGAACATTTGTCTGCTGTTGTGACTCCTGGACGCTTGTTCCAACTCATTCGCCAGATCTGACCAGTACTGTTCTCTGTCCCGTTTCAGTGACTGTTTAAAAGCTTTGCGGGCCACTTTTAAGGGTTCTTTTGCACCTCCCACGAGGGGTCGCTTCTTCTCAACTAGTTCTATGGTGTGGTCAGAGATCCAGGCTCGCTGTTTTCGTTTTGTGTGGCCAAGCACCTCCTCAGCTATGTCCTGTGTCGCAATTTTTATCTGCGCCCATTCTTCATCGACGAGTGAGAGACGATTCAAGGCTTCGAACCGGTTGCCTAGCTTTAACTCGAAGTCGGCTTTGGTTTCCGGGCATCTTAGTTTCGAAACATCGAAGCGCTTCCCTGCCTTCTGTCGCTTCTGCCTACTAAGGCGGTGACGGACTTTGCAAGTGAGGAGATAGTCTTCGGATCCATTTAAAGATCCTGTGTCTGCTCCTCTGTATACCCGGGCATCTGTGCAGGAGCTCCTCCATCTTCTGCTGACTAAGATGTGGTCTATCTGGGCTGTTGTTATGCCGTCGTTCGAACGCCATGTAACGAGGTGGAGTCTCTTGTGCTCAAAGAGAGTGTTTGTGACGCATAGGTTGTTGTATCTGGCTAGCTGTAAGAGCCTTTCTCCATTGATGCATCTGTCACCAACGGTGTGGCGGCCAATAACTGCTGCTGTGTCGGGGTCTACTCTGCCAAGCCGGGCGTTCCAGTCTCCAGCTACAAAGAGCATGTCACGCCTTGGTGTCTTGTCGATGATTCTTTGTAGGTCATAATAAAAGGCATCTTTGACCGCGTCACTACTGTCCCTTATCGGAGCGTACACGGCGAGTATGGTTATGTGGCTAATGTGGCCTCTCAGTCTGATCATGGCGATCCTTGGTGACACTGGCTCCCAAGAGGTGACGCATGATGCAGTAGGACCGTCTATTAGGAACCCAACTCCTTGCTGGCCGGAACCATCATTGGGACCCGAGTTATAGAACTGGAATGAGTCAGATTCGGAAACGGTCAACTTTTTGGACAGAACATCATTAAGTCTCGTTTCTGACAGACAACAAACGTTGATTTTATACTTCTGCAGCTCCCTTGCAAGGATCAGTTGCGTGGATTCCAGCTTGCAGCTGCGAACATTCCAAGCGCCAATATTCAGATGTTTTCTAGATCGGGCGGCTTGCATACTTGTCGGGTCAGGCACCACCCTGACCTGGTCCGCGTCGGCTACCGCGAACGCCGTAATAGTAGTATCTCTCTGCATTTGATCTTCAATATCCATTGGTGTTTCATGGGAATTGACTTGACCAAAGGCTCCCCAGACCCTTGGCGCCCCGTTGCGTTAGCCATTCTATTTGTCGCGCTATACACCACTCCACCGCTGTGAGGTGCAACTTAGGGCTCTCCTCCCGGCTTGCTAGGGACGGGGGCGTGAATCCTCGCTCCGAGGCCCCAACCATAGCTTGGGAGCACTCGTGCTTATCAGGCCCTGGTTCCCACCTAGGAGGTCGGGAGGTTGGTGTGGCTTTTGAAACAGCCTTGCTGTTAAGGATATGCTTAATGGTGGTACCGGCATATAGGCATTCGAGCACTTTCTTTATTCCTGTTTCCGTCATCAAGTGCCCGGTCACTCCAAGAAAGCTCCTACGGCAATGGAAACCCCCGATCATTGGAACTGCTGCCTTTAGATGACTATCAGCAGGCTCAGCATTGATGATGTTTACCGCTTTCATGTACAAGGGTTGGTCGAAAGTAACAACTGGTACCATTCCGTGCTGGCGTGCTTTATCGGAGATAAAACGTAAGGTCGTGTATAAACAAGAAAGATAGGAGGGATTATAGTCAATCATAGGCAGAAAAACAATCGACGAAGCGTCTGTGTATGACACATGGTAAATTACTTGCATAAGTCCACTCCATCCTACCCGTTTCGTGTCATGTATCCAGCTTGCATGTTAAAGTAGGTCAATGCCATCGATCTTGACGTCGAAGGTGATGGTCGGGATAGGTTTGTACACAAGACTGTTCTCCTGTTGGCTTCTGTTGTAGAAGAAGAAAGGCACTTGACCAACCTGTTGGAGTACTTCAAGGTTTACAACTGCTCTTGGGATTATAATTGGAAATTTGGGTAGCCTGGGTGTGGCATCAGCTAGCATGCCCATCCCCTGGAAAGTACCTTTTCCATCAATAGTGCAAATGTTGTTGTTGACATGGTCGCCAATGAACTGGATGAAAGTTTTAGAAGTCATCCCTGGAAATTCTGTTCCATGAGTTACTGCGGCAGAACGCTCGAATTGAAGCACTTCAGAGTAAGAAGTCGAAAAACCTAGCCTATTCAGCTGGTCGATGTGAAAACGTGAACCAGATTGCTGGTGTTGCTGGACTCCATGGTATACTTGTATAGGAGTGAGCAAAAATTGGGGACGGCAAGCCTGCATTATTGCTTGACCGATTGAACCTACCAGTAGGTAGTGAATCTCTAGCAAACAGGAAAAGAGGTGCACCAGGGAATAGGATATTAAACTCTCGTCAAAACGGTGTTAGAGGGTTTTAAACCAAGTTGATAGACCTTTGTTTCCTCTCAAAATTCTGTACAGCCATCTGACTATATTTTCCCTTTAGAGGATATCTTGATTTCCCCCTCTTTTCCCTAGTAACTGGAAAATGGGGGGAAAGGCTAATGACAGAGCAATCAAAGTGACATATTGCTTCTTCTCGGACTGGGAAACCCCCCAGAAAACAAGTCTTGCAGACTGCTGTATAGGATCTTTTTTTACCCCCTCTTTTCCCCCTGTAAGTGGGGAAACGGGGGAACGACGTATTGCACAGCAATAAAAAAACGCATATTCGATCTATGAGGGACGTAATCGTCTCTTACTAGGTTGCTACCTACCGATGCAACCCAGATAATAATATAATTCAGGGTTGTTCTGAATGTGAGGGCTTTAAACTCCTGGTCTTTATACTGATGCTTGAAGCATTAAGGGCAATGAAAACTAATTCAGATTGTTTTGGTTGGTTAAGCAGAAACACAACTGTATTAAATCTTTAAAATCCAGGGAACAAACATTTTTTCTAAACATTTGATGAAGATCTTTTGTGATGTTTATAAAGAATCCCGTCGTAAAAGTAAAAAATAATACCAGTTTTCATTCAAAAAAGTAGAAAGTAGTAATTTTCTTGGATAATCAAGACGGAAAATTTTTGATATAGATCTAGATCATCAAAATTATTTTTGAATAATTCAAAATTATTCATCTAGGCTCAGAAACAACGACTTCCAGTGGTCTATTAAACTTTCTGGGAGTATTTCCTTCAATAAAATTTGAAAGCAAAGTTGAACTACATTCAGGTCAATGTCTTTTGAGCGATGCGAAAAACCGCTTTAATGAAAAGAAAAAACAAGTCCAAAACAGAAGTAGAGCACTTATAGTACAGTCAATCTAGCGTCAAATAGGACTCGACCGCAAACAAATTGCAACAGAAATGATTTTTACACCATCTTGTAGAGAAAAAAAAACTGTACAACATATCAAAAGTTGAGAAACCCAGCGGGGTGCAAAATAAGTGTTTTTTAGCGTTTTCCGTTTGTTTTTTGTTGTTTTTAGCGGAAATTTTCCGTTATCCTAGAGCTTAGCATTTACTTCATGGGAGACATGTTTCTGAACTAGTTTTGTGTGCTGAATTCGAATATCACATCAGATTCAAGTTATGTCCCACCGTTAGTGTTTCACATTCATCACCAAACAAGAAATTCGTATTTCGTGGCCATATTTCCCTTTTTTCGTCCTTTGGGGCGAATGAAGTCAGGAATAACGTCGCCCTATCGACTGAATACTATATTTTTGGAAAGTTCCGTACATTCTAAGATTATCGTTGTTGGAACCCTTGGTCCCAGTTTTGTCAGATAAATGTCCCTCCCAGATTCATTTCTTTGGGCCCCTTAATTATTTTCCTTCCTTTTGTAATAAATGTTAATTTTCCTATTATTTTTTGACGCCATTTTGGGTCCTCTTAACTGCGTACGTGTTTAATTCACCACGAGGGAAAAAGTGCGCAGTTAGGGAGATTGGCCAGTTAATTAGGAGCCCTGGGATTGGTTGGAAAGATTCATTTACCACCCCTAGTAACCCCCACCGCGTGCTGCGTTTAGCGGGCTGGGAGAATTTGTCCTTTTTCAGTTCAGTTCTTTTTATACGTGTAACTGTGAATATAGTAAGAATTTTTCTATGTACCTATTTTACTTTTCAGCTTAGGCCGAGACTAAAGGGTTAATTAGAAAATCTTATCGGTAAACTTTGGCTTTAAATGTGGCCATAGACCACCCAATCACGTTAGTATAAAGGAACCGTTGGGGTAAGAGCGGGAATCTCACTAACATTTGGGCCGGGGCTTGGGACTTACACCTAAAGTCTGTGTCTGAAATGCTACCTTTTCTTGCGGCCTGTGGTCACAACAACTATGTCAAATCGTGCCGAATATACTTTCAGAAGATGGTGAAGCTTGAAGAAACCCATCCTACTGTTCATAGTTCATTCCAACAAGGAATGCACGTCGTCAGACGATCTGATCGCTATTGGGCTGGCTTGTCGACGGATCTAGTTATTGAACAAGAGCTTATGCGCTCGTTGAAAACAGCAGGCGGACTGACTAGGGGTACGGGCATGACCGAAACCCAGAGGTCGCTGTGGGTTTTAGCACGCCCAACCTGCTCTGCTGTTAACCTCCTAATGGAAGATCTGACGCAAATTCTCTATGGGACAAGCGAGCAGCACAAGGAGAACGCAGGCCCCAGACAAGAACGAGACTTCAAGGATACGCAGGCGATGGTCACGTACTTTGAAAATGGCTCACCATTCGGAGGGGATACCCAGCTTAGAAGCATTGCTACCGGTTTGACTGCATTTGAATCTGCAAACGTTGACTGTGCGAAGGCTGTCGGGCTAAAAATCCTTGATGCTATGACTGGAAAAGTGGCGAAGGATTTTGTCTTCCGAAGAAAGGAACAGGCAGTCCAGATAACAACAAAGCGAACAGCTGGAGGAGATTGCAAGCGACTGGATCCAGCTTTGCTATTCCAACGCTTCATTGCGTTAGCCAAAAGGACAAGACTTCCTGAATCAGAGTGCTTCCGGTATGAACTTTGTTCGTATCCCGCTGCTCTGTTTGACAGCTCATTTATGCCGAGAGTGCCGAACAAGGCCGAATTCGCCAAGGCCATTGCACTTGCATGCAAACTCGAAGAAATTACGTGTGTGCTGAACGACGGGACACACTACGTACTTGACGGCGGATCTCTATTGCACCGAGTCCCATGGATAAAAAATGACACGTATGCGGGTATCATACAGAGCTACTCTCTGTATATTTCGCGGAAGTACCCTGGCGCAACTGCTGTTTTTGATGGGTATGATAGTGGACCTTCCATCAAAGATATGGCCCATACGTATCGTAATCGAACGATTGGTCGCGAGGTTTTCTTCACGAATGACATGCGTCTGAAAGTTAAGAAAGAAGAATTTCTCGGGAACAAGAAAAACAAGTCAAGATTCATTAGTGCGCTTGCAGTTCATCTCCAGCAAAAAGGCTATTTTGTAGTCCAAGCCCCCAGTGATGCAGACGTGCCTATTGTAAAAGCTGCTATCAAATCAGCTAAACAGAAGGTAACTGCCGTTATTGGAGAAGATACGGATCTTCTGGTCCTTCTCTGCTACCACTGTGATGTCTCCACTAACAAGGTGTACTTCGCCCCAGAGCCAAAGAAAAATAAAGAGCGAAGGTGCTGGGATGTTCATGAAATGAAAAAAAGATTAGGCCAAGAAGTATGTGGTCTGATCCTCTTTGCCCATGCATTCCTTGGGTGTGATTCTACATCACGTGTCCACAACATCGGAAAAGGTCTTACCCTGAAAAAAGTGATAGAAGACGAAAGTTTTCGAGCATCTGCCAAGGTCTTTATGAAGAAGGCAGCAACAAAAATCGAAGTCAAGGAAGCCGGAGAAGACGCACTTCTTATAATATATGGTGGAAAGAAGGGGGGAAATCTGAACGAGCTTCGAAAGCAGCTCTTCGAAAGAAAGCTCGTCACAGCAACGGCTTTTGTTCACCCAGAGCAGCTACCTCCCACATCCAACTCTGCAGCATTTCACAGCTATAGAGTTTACTTTCAGGTACACGCCTGGAATGACGACCGTAATCTAGAATTGGACCCTCAAGAGTGGGGCTGGAAGGACCGAAATGGTACATTATACCCTGTGATGACGGACCTACCCCCAGCACCTCCCCAACTTCTTAAGATTTTTAAGTGTTCCTGCCGTTCAAACTGCACCTCTGCTCGGTGCACTTGTGTCAGAAACGGCATGTCTTGCACTCTCGCGTGCAAAACTTGTCAGGGAGCAGAATGTGATAATTCTCCCAAATCAGAAGATCTCATCGACGATCTCGACGACCAAGTTTCAAACTACACTGCCAGTGATTAATGTCGCAAGTCATTTGAAAAGTTGCCTGCCTTTTACCAATGTGATTTTTGTTACCTGTGATTTTAGTCAGTTAATACATTAAGAGATGATTGATTATTTTGAAGAAACCTTTTGGTGATGAATGTGAAACACTTTCGGTTGAACATATCCTTGATCTGATGTGATATTCGAGTTCATCGCATAAAACTACTCAAGAAATGTGGTCAAACGACTATGTTATAATAGAATCGCGAACTTCGTGAATGGTGATGAATGTGAAACACTTTTGGTTCACCGTATCTTAAATCTGATGTAATATTCGAGTTCAGCACATAAAACTACATCAGAAATGTGTTTCCCATGAAGTAAACTCTAAGCCTTGAGAAAATCGAAAATTTAGGCTTAAAAACGAAAAATAAAACATAAAACGCTAAAAAACACTAATTTTGCACCCCGCTAGGTTTCTCAACTTTTGATATGTTGTACAGTTTTTTTTTCTCTACAAGATGGTGTAAAAATCATTTCTGTTGCAATTTGTTTGCGGTCAAACCTCATATTGACTGTACTATTAAAACATTTTCAAAGTTTCAACGAGATTTATATTCGGGGTTTTCATATACGGAGACACATTGTTTTATAATTGATCTCCAAAATACCATGCCCTATTTTTGCAAAATTGGGCGCGCATACTTTATTTTGAAACTCATTAGTCTTAAGAAGACGTTGAAATAAACAATCTTAAAACAGTCCCAGCATCCTTTCATAGAGCCTTCCCCAATGCTTAAGTGACAAAAATGTTGTATTTTTTTTTTAATTCGTACTTTCAATACCCAACTCGTTCTAAAAGTCGAGTCATGGAAAACTGAAATTGGATTTCCCCTATTTTCCTTAGGAAAATAAGGCAAAAAAAAAAAAAAAAAAAAAAAACAAGTAGGAGCCAGATTGATGTTTTTAAATACAAAACATACTATTCGAGGAAAGGAACAACAGATTCCTTTATCTGTCGACATTTTACACTTACGTGCACAAAAGTGGGGGGGGGGGTGATTATCGCTTTCAAAAAACATTTGCAATACACTAATATGTGTTTCTCCTTTTTATAACTATGTACCTGGCCATAAAGGAATACACTCCTTTTTAGAACTATGTACCCGGCCATAAATGAATACACTAATATGTGTTTCTCCTTTTTATAACTATGTACCTGGCCATAAAGGAATACACTAATATGTGTTTCTCCTTTTTAGAGCTATGTACCCGGCCATAAAGGAATGCACTAATATGTGTTTCTCCTTTTTAGAACTATGTACCCGGCCATAAATGAATGCACTAATATGTGTTTCTCCTTTTTAGAACTATGTGTCCGGGCATAAAGGAATGTGCTAGTATGTGTTTCTCCTTTTTAGAGCTATGTACCCGGCAATAAAGTAATACACTAATATGTGTTGCTCCTTTTTAGAACTATGTACCCGGCAATAAAGTAATACACTAATATGTGTTGCTCCTTTTTAGAGCTATGTACCCGGCAATAAAGTAATACACTAATATGTGTTGCTCCTTTTTAGAACTATGTACCCGGCAATAAAGTAATACACTAATATGTGTTGCTCCTTTTTAGAACTATGTACCCGGCAATAAAGGAATACACTAATATGTGTTGCTCCTTTTTAGAACTATGTACCCGGCAATAAAGTAATACACTAATATGTGTTTCTCCTTTTTAGAGCTATGTACCCGGCAATAAAGTAATACACTAATATGTGTTGCTCCTTTTTAGAACTATGTACCCGGCAATAAAGGAATACACTAATATGTGTTGCTCCTTTTTAGAACTATGTACCCGGCAATAAAGTAATACACTAATATGTGTTGCTCCTTTTTAGAACTATGTACCCGGCAATAAAGTAATACACTAATATGTGTTTCTCCTTTTTAGAACTATGTACCCGGCAATAAAGGAATACACTAATATGTGTTGCTCCTTTTTAGAACTATGTACATGGCAATAAAGGAATACACTAATATGTGTTGCTCCTTTTTAGAACTATGTACCCGGCAATAAAGTAATACACTAATATGTGTTGCTCCTTTTTAGAGCTATGTACCCGGCAATAAAGTAATACACTAATATGTGTTGCTCCTTTTTAGAACTATGTACCCGGCCATAAAGGAATACACGGCAATGAAAAAGCTGACGAATTGGCTCGACTTGGTGCTCAACGATATGGACTCTGAATGAACTCCGATATGAACTGTGAACTCGATATGAACTGTTCCTTTTTTCTAAAATAAATATTATACGGATTTTTCACTTCGATTTAAAGTGTCTATTTCACCCAAGCCATTGTTAAGCCAACAAGGATTGACTATTATCCATTTCAGCACCGCCAGCGAATGCATATGTCTTCGAACTGAGATTATAATTTTAAAAGCCATGACAAGGGTAGGGACCATGTAGGCCGGATCTAAAGCTTTGGCGCTTCTAAGCCCAAGTGTTTTTGCCAACGTGTATTCGGGGAAATTACCGAAAATTGGGGGATAGTGGAAAGACTGAACCGATGAGCCAAAAGTAATGAAAGAGAGGTAAATACTCACAGCTGCCCTCGAGTGTATATCAAGCGATGTTGTACAATTGTGTACATTAAGAATTCAATTCCGAAGAGATTCTGTGTTGCTTTGTTTGTTATTGCGTCCACTGAGTTCTCAGTTTATAAGTGGCCATGGAATTCCTGTGTTGTTTTAAAATCACTTTTCTATGAATAGACAGGCGTGGCGGCGGAGTGCACCAGGCACTTTGACGATAAATCACATCAGTCCAGTTTTTGTTAAGAAAAAGAAACACTCAGTGATAATTTATCGCGCCCCCTGGCAATTCGCCTCCTAGACCCGGGCTTAGTGGGCCTATTGGTAAATTCAGGCCTGACCATGTATGCCTCTAAAGCGTGGGTACTTCGAAATTTTGAATAAGATATACTAGATGCTTTCCATAGGAATTGTGTGCGGATAGTTTTAGGTACTCATTTGACTGACTGTACATAAAACAATGTCAAGCCGTATACTGCGAAAAAAAATTGGTTTGATCTCTCTTTCTAGAGCTGAAGGGTTAAGGTGGCTAGGTTACGTTTTAAAGACGATGGATGGCCAGAAATCTTACTTTTGCCCTCCACATGGGGCTAAACGATAATATGTTCTGGGACCACACTGGTTATACATGGCGAAGGTCTTTGCCAAAATATCTGCTTTATTTTTTTGTTGTATTCAGTGGCTGCAAATCACCCTTTTTGTTTCTTGCTTCTTTTTCTTCGTTTCTTATTTGTTTTTGCCGTATGCCAAACGATAAGCAGGGTACCTTTGACTGGAGTAGGAAGGGGTCATAAGAAAAAAATTTTTTAGACAACACCGCTTTCTCATTTACGAGAATTTAAGAGAGAAAAACGGGTTTAATTTTAATCAAGCAGTGACAAATGTATTAGAAACGTACTAAAAACAAAAAATTAATTAATAAAAAATAATGTCTTTTGTTCTATTTTTTCTCTCTTGCTATGTTGTTTTTTGGTCTTTTTCTTTAAATGATTTAACTTATTTTTATTTCTCTCTTTTTTTCTTTCTTTTTTTTCTTTCCCGTTAATAAAGGCTCCCGGACGTGGAGTCGAAATATTGAGTATTTTTTTTATTAATTAATGTTTTGTTGTTGTTTTTTTTTAAATACGTTTTCAGTCTAAAGGAAATTTGAACTTAGTGTGAGGGAGTAAATAATCAGGTTTTGAACAGATATATTTAATGTTTTGTTGTTGTTGTTTTTTTTGTACGTTTGGCACTGCTTGATTTAAATTGAACCCGTTTTTCTCTCTTAAAGGGGCATATGAAAAGATCTAAAGGAAATTTGAACTTTTTTGAACAGATATGGGTGGAGGAAGAGCGTGCGCAGCTGTGTCATCCTCAAGCAGCTTGATGCATGCAATGAGTTGTTAGCAGTCGTTGCAGTATTATCTAATAATACCATATCTTTTATCAGATTCAGCATACAGATCAGAAAACTACTATTTCAAGCTTCCCCTTTGTTCAAAAACTTATGCCTCAGTCTTCCTTCTGGTTATTTAATCATAAAAATCAATTGAAAGTTGAAAGTAGCAGGTTTGAGCAAATTATACATAGAATGTATCGTTTGTGCTGTGTTTGTGCGTTTATTTTACTGTCAAGTCAGTAATTTTAATTTTGCATCAGTTAAGAAAAAAAGTTCAGATTATGCTAAAGAAATTGACTTTCCTGAAGCTAAGGGATTATACCCCTTTTTAACCATGTGCTACCGACTGCCATAACTCCATTGAGAAAAACACCGTAGAGTGTCTGAAATAATCTATTCGCCTACCCAAGTTAAATTTATTTCTATTGGCTAGCAAAATATTCCATTCTATATGAAACTGTTCAGTTTTATTTTGTCCTGCTTCTTCTATTGTTTGTTTATTTTATTTAATTAAAATAATATTTATCTATTTAATGACAGCATTTCGTTGCATTACAGCTTATGCAGTCTGCCTTCTCAAGAGCGCTGCCAGGGGGGGGGGGGCAATTGCCACTAGAAGCTTTGTTTTTACCAAGATTTAAATGTATACATTGTTTAAATATCTTTTCGTTTCCCATGAGGGGCCAGTAAATAATTTCTTAGACCACACTGCTTTTTCCATTTACAAAAAATTAAACAAGAAAAACGGGTTTTAATTTCTATAAAGCAGTGAATACAAACGCTTAATTAAACAAAAATACTCCGAATATTTCGGCCCCACATCCAGGAGCCTTTCTCAACGGAAAAAAAAGTTCTTTTTTAAAAAACCTTAACTTACATCAACATAAAAACATACTAAACAAACAAAATAAAAAATATAAATAAATAGGAAAACAAAACTCACATATTAAATAAACACTTCCATTCACTGGCGTATAAACAAAATCGAATGTTTATATTGATTGGAACACGCCTTCTCACAGTATATAAATGGAAATCTATCAAAAAATGAAAATATATTTATACTTAAACTAAAACAATAAAGGTCAGCTAACCCCCGGCCCATAACCCCTATTTAGATCTTTCAAATTCATCACCCAATGTTTGAATTATAAATTGAACAGATTCGTTTGCTTGCAAGCTTAGCTGCAGTTCGTTTACCTTTCCCAGCATTTAACCCAGTCTGACATTTGTCCGCAAGGTCATCTTTCGTATCAGAACTATTATTAAAACATTACTGGTTGAAAATTTTACCTGCTTTTTAATTAAACTATTATAAATCGAATTGATCCTAAAATCCCCTTCATCTCTATTGATACTAATACCCCCATATATTATCTTTTTTATTTCTATAATTTCCCTGAAGCTTTGTAAAAGTCCTACAGGCGTATCTACTATTTTTATTTGATCAAATAAAATACTGTGATGAGGAAAATTATAAAGATGTTCTGCAACAGCTGACTCAAACGTTTCTGGTGTTTTGTTTTGTTTTAGAGAGAAATCTTGTGTTGGCATTCTTGTGTTGCTGTAGCCTATTTTCTAACATCTGTTGTGTTCTTCCCACATAAAATTTACCACACGAGCATGGAATTTTGTATACTCCCTTTTGCAAATTTCTCGGTACCTTGTCTTTCCCTTTATTTAAACCGAGAGGCATTTGTCACAGAGGCATTTTGCCTAGCTCACTACTACAAGAGGTGCACCGTCACTAGCAGAGAGGGTCAAACTACAGTGAGGCTAATCCTTCCCGGGGAACTTGCCAAGTATGCTGTTAGCCAAGGCACTAAAGCTGTAACAAAATACCCAAGCTCCAAATAAGTATTTTTCTATTTTATTACTGCCTCATCAGGTGTACCCTCGTAAACAACCCTTTTAAGGGCTAACATCTTAATTTAAATTTTCTCAAATTAATTTTGTTGCTCCTGGCTTTCACTCCTTGGTCTGGTCACATTAATAATTATACAAATACCTCGTCAGTAGAATGGCTTCGGTCATTTCGTAACACATTGAACTATCCAGCGGTTGCAATCTGTTTTTGTAGCTAGGCAATGGATTTCTGTTTAGTCATAAAAATGACACTGAAAGGAAGGTGATCAAAAGATGCAACCAAAACCTTGCTTTACCTCAGGAGTAATATTCCATAAAGACTTTCTGGTACCAAATTGAATTCTCTCAATAAGCACAATGGCATTGGCATCATTTTTTATACAAGCAGGTATGTTGTAATAACAAGAGTTTAAATCGATAGGTCTAGTTTTAACAGGAACAGAAGTTTGGAATCTAATAGTAAGGCACTTTAATTGAAGATGGCAAATGCATTAAGAGCTTCAATATATAGTTGGATATCAACATGTTTCCAGTTATGCTTATTAAGCCAATTATACTTGGATAGAAGAGGTTGAACTGTCATCAGCAAGAAGAAATCAACCTTGAGAGTCAGAGGGTCATCATCACTTCTCCTCATTGATGTTGACGACAGACCCGATCAATGATACACTTAATATGATCATATGATCAAGATTCGACTTGTATGCATCTTTATTATGAGTATTTGTGAGCGGTCGGTTTTTTCCTGTAATATCATATCCATTGGGAAGCATTTTTAATAAAATAATCTATCCGAATCATAAAGGTTTCACAGTTCACATCGCCGGCTAAAATATCCAGCTAAGAGTCTTAGAATGGTGATTTTCCAAGAACGCTTTTGACGTAAAACAGCATTTGGCAAATGTCAAAGAGCACCTAAAACAGCATTTGGCAAATGTAAAAAAAATGTACTGCGGCGAAATATAAATTTACAAGGGCAAGATTCACAAGGTCAAATTTACAAAGGCAAAGAAAGTATAAATTTACAAGGGCAAGATTCCCACACTGAATCGCCAAAATATTGTCGTTGAAATATAACATAGATGGCGTTAATAACCCGCGGATGAAAATCGCTAAACCATGGGGTAAACGACCTTTTGTTTTATGCCCTTGCCACATTATAGTCACACGTGTCGATAAAATCAAAATTACGCACGACTACAGTGCCAATTACGTTCGCCGTTCGTAATTTCTTGAGTTGAACATTGTTCAACTTTCAAACATAAATTTCTTGACTAACCAATCAGAGTCAAGGTTTCAGGCATAATTTTTAAAACTAGAAAAGATGAAAACTTTGAACAGCAGTTTTTCTATCTGGGAGAGGAATCTCACAAAAGTTGAGAAGACTTGATATTAGTACAGAACAGTTGGACGCATATTACTGTTGGTGCAAACCCTTTAAACTAATTTCTTGTAATTTTAATATTTTGCTTTTTAAATACAAGTCTGACGCTAAAATAAAGAAAATTGCCTTGCCATTCATGATATTTGGCTTTCTATATTGATAGATGTGACTATTATGTGGCACAGGCATTACGTACCTCGCAAGCAATCCAATCGAGGAAATAGTGTCGCTTAAGACTAGAGATATCAACCTTGGCTAGAAGGTGTAATTGCATAAAATATCGTGAGCTGTCAGCTCGTCAAACAAGAAATCATTTAGTGCCGTTTATGTTCAAACACACAAAGATTGCATTCGTTGGGTGAATCATTATGAGGCACTGGACATAGCTTTCTTTAGCACTTCACATATAAGGCTGTAGGGCACATGATCTAATCCACAATTCGGACATTTTGGAGAGGATTCGGCAAACATTGATTCGGAAATGCAGGATTAATGAGGATAAGTGATGTAATATTTAAAAATATACACTATTTCAAAAATAATAAAGCCTACAAAACCATATTCAGCAAACAAAAAGCGATACTAGGTGTAAAGTGTGGCAAACTTTCAGGGTTTTGAAAATAAGCTGCGTTTACAGTGAAGTGCACATAATTAATGTTATTATTCGATAAAGAGGAAGAGGGCCCCTCAAATGTGCACTCAACAGGGCTTACCGGTGTGTGTACACGCCCGTTAGTTACAAACATTCTCCCAGTAATTGGTTAAATTGCACAGTGACGCAAACCACCATTGTGGGAGGATCCTCTATAGGAGGACAACTGCGGCAGGGCGTAAGATCCAGATCTGTGGACAACGGCCTTTGCAAAAGGCTGCTTTGACCCTTTTTGGGTACGTGCAAGACCGGGGACCTTGCGGTCAACTTTATTCCCACTTAAGGAGTGGCACCCCTCGAGGATATTATAGCTTAGTAAATGACACAGCATTTACACGGGATCCTGATTAATGGATAATTCTTCTGGGCTTGGTCAGTTTTATCGGGCGTTTTGGGGCTGAAAAATCACTTCCTAGCTAATTTATGTACTATGGGTTTTCTCCCAATAGTAGCAGAATATGCCACTATGGTAATAGGCTTGAGACTGTTTGTGCAGGTTTTTGACTCTTGTTGATAGAAGAGCATCGCCAAGTGGTGAAAACCATGTTGTGACCAAGATAGGTCCAGGATTGCACAAAACCTCCATTTATACTGGAGGTCCCAGGGACTTCTTGCTGTCCGGTTCTAAGGCGGTTTAAGCACTTCGGTGTAGACTTGAGAAGATGTATTGGTCCCCGTCCTGCAATGGCCTCCTGGACCATTGCTTTCCCTGAGGCCAAAAGAATTTTAATGATTTAAAGGATATGAAAATTCGAACTTGAAATATTACGACGTTAAAAAATAACTATCGTATCGACACTTCGACTGAAGAATTCAGACCATTCAAACAAGACTAATTAGGAGTTTCAGAAACTCATATCCTACGGATAGGATGTATAAAATTATGTGGTATAGAATTTATTTACTAGGCAGGAAGAATGCGGTACATTGTCAGGGAGTATAGCTAATCATGAATAAGGAAGCTGCTTAGTCTCGTTTAGGCTGGGAAGGTATTAACAATAGAATTCTAATCGCTCATTTTATGACTAAAAAGTTCAGGGTATCAGTTATAGTAGTATATGCCCTGTAGAACCAACTGGCGGAGATGCGAGTGACTCAGATAAATTTTACTTGCAGTTACAGCAGCTAATAGACAGGGTCCTAGGTAGGAATATGATGTTTTTATTAGAAAATTTTAACACCCAGGTCGGTAAAAATAGGGATAGATGACATCCTAGCCTAGGTAAATTTGTTGTATGAAAAGAAAACAGTAATGGCTACAGACTGCTGCAATTTTGTATGTATAAAAATCTAGTTATAACCAATGCAGCGCTTGTATATAAAATGGCCTATAAGTTAATATGGTATTCACGTGATGGTAATGTAAGACAGCAAACCATATTGGTTATGGTTATTGTAAACCGAAGACTGGCAGGAATAATGCAGGATACCAGGGTGTATAGGAGTGCTGTTACTGATGTTAAAGGTAAAGATCACAATCTAATAGTGTCTAGGGTTAATTTAAAGCTGAAATTTCGGAAGAATAACTACCTCCCGCGAAGCTATGTTGTTGGTAGACTCCAAGATGAGGTTTGAAGAGAAATTTTCCAGGAATAGTTGAATACTATACTCGAGAATTTAAAATTTGACAGTGTGGAAGATGGATGGAGTTTTCTTAGGAAAATAATTTGTGAAGCTGCTGATGGGGTCTTAAAGAAGAAAATTAGGAGTGAAGCTAGAATTATTAGTGAAAAAGCTTTATGTTTAATATAGAGGAGAAGGGGATTTTACAGGAAATAGTAAAATACTGTACTGGCATGTTAATAAATTGAGAGGGAGAAGTCAATCCAGACTTGTTACAGTTAAATATAGGACGGGGCCGCAATTAGTGATAAGGAAAGAGTTAAAAAGAGATGGGCAGGACATTTTGAGAATGTGCTAAAGCGAGACAAAGTTGCAGGAAAGATATAGAGGAAAATGAAAAAAGTTTGTGATACCTTGGATGTGAAGTAAGCTTTGTTTTGTGAGGAAGAATTAGCAACAGTACTAAAAGGATTAAAAATTAATAAGGCTTTTCGGGTGCTGATAGTGTGGTAAATGAGTTTCTTAAATATGGTGGCTCTGAGGATATAAATAAGCTACTGAAGATTATGAACATGATTTTTGAAAAAAGGGAAGTACCTAGCAATTTTAGGAAAACCCTAATTAAACCACTGTCCAAGAAAGGTGATAAGAGTGAGTGTGGAAATTATCGAGACATTAGTCTGGTCTCTGTAGGTAGCAAATTATTTAGTAAAATGATACTTTTTAGACTAAGAGATGCTGTAGATAAAGTTATAAGAAAAGAATATTGCGGTTTTAGAAAGGGTAAGGGATCTGTCGACCAGATTTTCACTCTTAGGTTAGCAATTGAAAAGTGCCTGAGTTCTGAAACCCCTTTGGTCCTCAGTATTATAGATTATGAGCAAGCGTTCGATTCTGTTGATAGAAGATCTTTAGCGAAGGTCTAATCCTTGTATGGTATACCAGACAAATACATAAAAGTGATTAGTGTTATGTACGAGAATAACACTGCTGAAGCTAAGGTAGGAAATGTGGTTAGCAGCTGGATTTGTATTAAATCAGGAGTTAAGCAGGGTTGTGTTCTTTTCCCCTTCATATGGATCATTTTGATGGACTTTGTCTTAAGGAGCACAGGAAAGTTAATGGAAAACAACGGAATCAAATGGGGAGGAAAACTTCTCCTGGATTTAAATTATGCCGATGATTTAAGCATCCTAGATGAAAGTGTTAGTAAAATGACCGAACTTTTAGAGATTTTGCGAGCTCAGGGTGTTAAAATAGGTTTAAAATTAATGTTAAGAAGACTAAGTCATTGAGGCTAGGAATAAGTGAAGGTGAAAAGGTGACGATGGGTAACGAAAAGACTGATCAGGTGGACAGCATGGAAGAATGAAAAAAAAAACAGCTTGAAAAAACAAGTTTGGAAGAACAGGAAGAAAAGTCTGCAAACCAGGATTAGACTATTAGAAGCTACAGTGATGACAGTAGTCAAATATGGCTCTGAAGCATGCGCTCTCCGAAAAGTGGATGAAGATTTCCTAGATGTTTTCTAGAGAAATTGCCTACGCATTGTTCTGGGTACACGGCTGACTGACCGAATTTCAAACAGTAAGTTGTATGAAAAGTGTAGTTCAATCCCGGTTTCTAGGACTATAATGAGAGAAAGGCTGAGATGGCTAGGGCACGTTCTGCAGATGAAGGATAACAGATTTCCGACGATTGTCCTTTTCGGCCAACCGTCTAGGGTTAAACGGAAAGCAGTTCGTCCACGGTTGCGGTGGGAGAATATCATAAAAAAGATTTAAGGAAATGGGAACTTACTGGGAGGGTGTAAAGAGGGAGGCTTTGAATAGATTGGGATGGATAAGGAGCGTGCGTAGCTACGTTACCTTCAGGTGGCTTGGTATGCGTTGAGTTGTTAATAGTAGTAGTAGTATTAGTTATTCGTTAAGTTGTTGATAGCATTTCAGTTAACAAGTTTTCAGATATTAGTGTTTGTTGCTACTTTCTATAGATTCTATCCGATGACGTTAGCTTTAAGCTGATTATCTGAAATAAGATATGCTCGAAAGTACTGTGAGTGTCACTGTTACGTCAAACAGCGTTACTATTAGTTGCATGACGGCCGCCATTGCGGTGATAGATAGTTCTGGGACATTTTTTTTGCGTGTAGAATTGGCCAATTTGTTTAAAACAGTGAGGGGAATTGTGACATTGACGAGTGATAATAACAAAAAATTAATTGATTTTTTTAAATATCACGAAGCGTTATACAATATCAAAGAGAAAAAGTTTAGAGAAGCCCAGTTTTAGCCAGATTTTTTTAGCTAAATAATTGAAAGTTTATCCAGAAGCTTATCCTAGTCCGAGTGAAAAATCAAACAACTATCCAGGATAAAACAGGAACGCTGAGCTTTCAAACAGGCTCTCACCATCCTTATTTTTCTTTTAGAAATGATGGACTCTTCAGTCCTGACTGTTTAGCCCTCATATTTTTTCTCAGTCTTGATGCGGCATGTTACCTATTACAGGCTATTGCTCTTTATATGTCTTGTAAGAGCTCATTGGGTTCCAAGCATTGAACAATCCTATATATTTTAAGTTCAATACTCTCGTCCAGAGTGGGGTCACTCAGATTTTTAACTGAGGGTTGCAGTTTCTGGTGTTTGAGGCACTTCAATAATTTGCTTTGAAGGATATGCTCTGATGGCGTTAGCACATAACATTCAAATAGGTAATGGTCTATATTGGTCTTTTCTCATGGCACTCAAATTAAAGTCTCATGTTCTTCCTTTTAGGTTTCACCTTAAGCTCACATATATACGATTATTTTCTGTGAAATATTGTAATCAAAACATGTATGTTTACATGACAATTGTTATAGGGGCCCACGCTGGACTTTTAGTTCGAACCGGATTTTAAACGGAAGAAAATTCAACAAATCAAAACGGCGTTTATAGGTTCTTCAAAAGGAAACGAACATAGTGATTGAAAAGTTTAAAAATCCATACTGAGTTCAAATCACGGCCTGATAAGGTCTTTGAAAGTATCTAACTTCTTCACAAGGTACTGGCCCTTGGCGAGCTTGGACATTGTGACAAAAGTGAAACTTTCACACATAAGATAAGACAAAGTTATTTCCAAAAAAATGATTACCACAAGCCTAGATAGGCCAAATTCACATTTCAGAGTCAAACTAAAATCAAACACTGCCAAAAAAATATATATATGCTAAGATTGGTCAAAACAAAGAAAGGTACACAAGTCAGATTGTAAAAAGTTTAAGACCTTTAAAACTAGAAGAATCTATAAAGACGTCAAAAAAAAAATAACAAGGAAGGGGGCACTATTCAGATGGTTTATTAATTTTGTGTTTGCAATGTAAGTTATAAAGTTTTAAGAAATCCTGTAAAAATAAACTCTACAAGTAGAATATGCATAAATTAGTAAGTTAAGTTTACCCAAGGACTGGCAAAAAAGGGCTGGGTAGGAGATTTACTTTTTTAAGATCAATTATATACGGGGTAAGAGTTCTTTGATATCTTTCTCTAAAAAATTTTATCGGAGAAAAATGAGGATTCTGTTCAACCAGAACGAGGGAGGCGCTGTTTAAATAAGAGAAGAGAAAATATTATGGAAAAAAAAAACCTGTGTCAGCTTTACGGAGGACAATACTAGAGAATTATAAGGAAATTTGTGTTTTCCTTTCTTCAAGGGTGGTCAGGTTAGGTCTTTGAAAAAGAAACTATAAAGGCCTTTATCCTCATTAAAGAAAATTCTTTTGCATATTTTCTGACTGCTTCTATTGTGAACAACAATTCCTTGGACATGCCTAACAGAACACGCTTACGCATGTTTTCTTGCCTCAAAATAAAGCAAAGTTTTCAAACAGCATGATTTGTAAAATTTTAATCTTTTAAGGAGTTTAAGGGTGGATAGTGTGGCATTTGCATGTTGTAAAATACCCTTAACGGTGTGGCGACCCCATTTTAACTAGCTTGAGATGGTATAAATATGCATCAATAGTAAGGTCCACAAAAACAATTTCTGGCTCATATCCTTATAAATCCTGTTTTATGATATTTTAAGAATTCCTTAAATGTATCTTAAATTTGAAAGAAAAGGCTAGAAAACTAATCCAAATCGTCAGAATATTGTTTTAACATATACAATTAAAGAGCTAAAGATTTGAACCGAAATTACGCACAGGAATTCTTTTTGCAGGTTAAAATCAATATCATTACCCGTGGTGTGTAGCCTCTCAATAATTCAGATGTCATTTGTAAGTCCGATTTTTCAGAGAAGTTCAAGATCATGGACTTGGGTAGCAATTCGGAAAATCGTTTGTGTTTAATTAGTGGCCATTCATATCGGGCTTACGCATAGTCTTAGTCGCGCCTGGGTTCCGAGCTTCTTCATTCACACAGAGCGTCCTTTCTTGAACTTGGTTCTACGAGACCGACCAACCATGGCTCATGAAATAACTTGTTTTTATTAGGGGGAAATAATCTGCACCCTTACGGAGCAAGCATCCCAAGTTGTATCTGAAAATGCAGCTTCTAAAGGCCAGGGTATTAGCTTTGAGCAAGTGATCTCCCAACCGCCTGCGATACATCTTGCTTCATCAAAGTATTTTTGTAATTTTTCTCTGTCTTATCATAAAGAAACTTCTGTTCTCCACATGCACAATAAGCTCTTCAAGAAAATCAACTCTTATGCCATTCCACAGGTGGCAATGGCAATTAAAATGCCATTGCCACTGTAGGGTACCACTAGCCCACCCTACATTCCTGTCAAAATTCTTGCCACTGATCTTCAATGTCATTGTTTGAAGGCTAGTATTGGCTGCTGGTGAGTTGATCCAAATTGAAATATTATTGCACCTGGGACTGAGACCCGTGTGAACGGGAAATTTTTGCCAATTCGTAGTCTCAACTACAAGTACAACGACGCTGTGTGTGAATGATCACTTAAAGAATCATACACACCTGCATTTATCCAATTTTTGAGCAGTATAAATGTAATTTTGCTCATTTCTTTGTCTATCTCATTGCCTAGATTTCTACTATAGTGAAGCGAACTGCGAAGGCAACAGTGTCCAAAGTATTTGGGATTACACCAGCAACAATTTGGAATTAGATCAGATTGATTAAAGCTATGGTTTAAAAATAAAATAAGTTAATACAGATTTTTTTTTATGGCTTCTTATCTTTTAAGAAGTGTGTCCATTCATCTGGGATTATTATTAGAGTAAGGTGTGTTTATTAAAGAAATTGTACTTAGTTTAGGCCCATTGAGTTGCACTAAACAACTGTTGAAACAGGTGTTCATAGAACAATGCAACAGAAAAGACTACAAAGGGGACCTTTGGGTAAATATTTACCGTTAAATATATACCAAATCATATTATTGAGTTAGGAATAAAGTGAATACACCATTCGATGCCTTTTTTTATGCTGATTATGAATATAATAGCCTAATCATTTCTATCAGAAATGCATTTTAGCCCCCCCCCCTATATATGCCAATTCAAGGTATATTTTTCTACATTAGGGGGTGGGGGTAAAGTTTAAACTTACCTCCCATTTACATCAGAAACAAAATTTGCCCCCCCCCACCTAATGTAGAAATATAGGCTATGCCCTGAATTGTCATATATAGGGGGGAGGGGCTGAAATTCATTTCTGATAGAAATGATTATTATATTTGTAATCAGCATAAAGAAAGGCATCAAATAGTATATTCACTTTATTTGAAACTCAATAATATGATTTGGTATATATTTACCTATTTAACAAATCATATTATTGAGTTAGCCTATGACTAAAGTGAATATACCACTTGATGCCTTTTTTATGCTCTTTATAAATATAATAATCATTTTTGTTGGAAATGAATTTTGGTAAATATATACCAAATCATATTATTGAGTAACAACTAAAGTGAATATACAATTTGATGCCTTTTTATGCTGATTACAAATATAATAATATTTTCTATCAGAAATGAGTTTAGCCCCCCCCCCCTATATTTGCTAATTCAGGGTATATATTTCTACATAAGGGGGGGGGGTGGCAAATTTTATTTCTGATGTAAATGGGAGGTAAGTTTAAACTTTACCCCCTCCCCCTAATGTGCAAATATGTACCATGAATTGGTATATAGGGGTGGGGGTGAACTTCATTTCCAAAAAAATGATTATTATATTTGGAAAGAGCATAAGAAAAGGCATCAAGTGGTATATTCACTTTATTTGTAAGTCAATAATTTGATTTGGTAAAAATTTACCAAATTCTACTTTAGCTACTATTGGCTATCATGGAAAGGGGTTAGGTTAAGAAAATGAAAGTTTCAGGGATAGGTCTACAGGCTAAAGTATGTCCCAGGATGATATTTTGAAGTACCTACCTTTACTCCTCCCTCTAGAGGGTCCTGACCTTTGATGATCTTTAAAAATCTGTGTGTTATAAAAGTGAAACTTGCAAAATAGATTTCCTGCTTAAATAAAGTAGGCCTACAACAAATTGTTTTCAGCTTCACAACTTTGCTTGGTAAATTTTTTGTTATTCATATTATTGACTTATGAATAAAGTAAACATACCACTCAATGCCTTTTTTTATGCTCTTTCCAAATATAATAATCATTTCTGTCACAAATGAGTTTCACCCCCACCCCTATATATAGGGCCTACCAATTCAGGGTATATATTTGCACATTAGGGGGGGGGGTGAGGGTAAATTTTATTTCTGATATAAATGAGAGGTAAGTTTAAACTTTCCCCCCATTCTGCTAATGTGCAAATATATACCCTGAATTGGTATATATAGGGGTGTGGGGTAAAATTCATTTCTAACAAAAATGATTATTACATTTGGAAAGAGCATAAAAAAGGCATTGAGTGGTATGTTTACTTTATTCATAAGTCAATAATATGAATAATGAAAAATTTACCCTTTGCTCAATCCCAATATATAAGGCTTTAAAGATATGCAAATACATTTCCTAAATTTTGAAAAAAAAAACTTTGATGCGGCTAAAAATTCTACTCAAATACCAGGAATTGCATTTTCAGAACTAAAGCCAGAGATAAAGAAATTGATCACTGAAAATTAAGGTAAAATGTTGTTCTGTCAAAATTTAAATGGGTATAGATCTGTCAGGTAGGCAAATTTCAGGACCCTCTAGATGACTACACAAATTACACACAAAAAAAACATTTTAAGTCTAATGCCTTTGCTCAATACTGATTTATAAGATTTAAAGATTTGAAATATTTCTTCAATTTTGGAAAAAAAACCTTGATCTTGATGTTGGAAAAAAAACCTGTTTGAGAAAAAAACCTTTTTTTTGGAAAAAAAAATCCTGCTGAAATAATAGCAATTGCAGTTTCTAAAACTAGAGCAAATAAAACAAGACAGAAAACTCAAAACTAAGGTAAAACATTTTTTGTTAAAATTTGTAGATAGTTATAGACCTGTCATCTGTGCAATCTTCTAAGCTGTATTAGAAAGGGCCAGAGATAGTAGCTCAATGACACCTTCTCAAGATACATTTTAGACACTGATTCATTCTTGAAAGTTTCATTCAAATAACTCTGCTACTTACCCATATAGCAAGAATCCCCTCAGCTAGAACTTTACCCAAAATTATTTTATTTGGTATTTTGAACCAACTTTCAGTTACAAATAAGTAGAAAAAATAATGCCAAACCCCCCAACAACCAAGAAGCTTTTACATATGGCCTAAGGCTATATCTGACCCCATTAAGGGGGTTAGGATTCAATTTTGACAGCAATAATTATTAAATCCTAAAACAGGATTTAATAGGGATCTTTTTCCTGTCTGATTATTGCCCTACACTATACTTTTACCAAATTGCATTGCTAGCAAGATAAGGTTATCATGGCCTGCTGATTGTTTGCTTGTAATTATATGTCAACTTCAGTTTTAGTTGGGTTGTAGCTCAGCTTTCAGTTAGCATTAGCCCAATTGTTACTTGTTAAGAATCTGGTAAACATGCAAGAAAGACTGCATCAAGAATCTAATGAAATCCTAATGAAAAACAGGTTTTTGCTCCCTTGTGAGGTATTGCTCACTCTGTGAAGAATGTTTAAACTTAAAAATAGGTGGCCCAAATTTGTTCATAAACTATTATATGTTCCAAACCATGGTGCACCATTTGGGACACCACAGATGATGATTAACTATCATCACTGAAGCTGGCAGACACAGGATTTGTCCTATCGCTAGGAAGTGCGATTTAAGGTACTTTAAGGTAAATTAACCAAACTTCACTTCTTGCATGTTTACTGGATTCTTAACAAGTTCTGCCCAATCTTTGTCAAATCTAGTGTTGAATGAGTTCAAAGTGGCTAATTTGACTGAAGATCTCACCAGCTATCAGCTATATACAACTATTTGGCCAGTACTTAGTTCTTGGAAGCAGAAATATTTAATAGCTGTTGACCATTAGTTATGTTGTGACACTTTGGTTTCAAGCTGTGTCCAACTAATCCTGTTTTTGTGGGGGGGGGGGGTGGACAGTGATAGTTCTGAAAGTTGAGAATACCTTTAATGGAAAAATTAAAATGTTTTTACACTTTCCTTTTATAGTAGAAGGGACTGAATTTAAATCAAGAAATCATATCCTGTCAATTTGTATTAATAATTTTTGTTAGAAACTATGGAGGGGAGAATTATCATTGTAAAGAATATTTCCCTAATGTAAATTTCATGCTAACTTTAACAATGTTTGATTTTGCAAAGGTCATTCCACTAGTTAGGCTGTCATTCATTTTGGTGATTACATAAGTAGTTGTTTTGAAAGGGTGAAATTTCTGAATGTGTTTTTCATTTTATGAAAGCATTCAGCACAGTATATTTTAGAATTTCTTGAATACACTTGGATGTCTAAGCATTAAAGATGTCAGTTTAAGGTTGTTTGAAAGTTATTTGCATAGGAGTCTATTAAATGTCATATAGATGAATTTATACACATATTATAGAGAAGTTCAGACTCACCTGTGGATATGCATAAGCAATTAATTAAAATTTCTTAATGTAGGTATGGTATATGATTGCAGGCCAGGAGTTTTTTTTTATATCAATGCTAGAATTGCTTAAGCCCTGAGGGCTATCTTTAATGATTATCTATGGATATTAGAGTGTTCCACTGTTATGATACTTGTTTTGCTAGTAATTTTGTCACCACATAGAGCTGGAACCTATACTGGCTTTCCTAGCAGATTTTGTGGGTGTTTATGCAGAGGAATAAGTTAGTTGAGAACCTGGGAATATTTAAAAGTAATCCAAAAGGTAGGCCTATCTGTTAGGTAATGTGGTGAATTGATAATTTTTTTCTACTGTGTTAGGTTAAAGATGAACACACCACTCAATGCTTCTTTCCATACTGATGATTCTAAATATACTAATTGCTGCACTTGCAAATGCACCCCCTTTTTTTTGGGGGGGGTGTAAAATTGGCAAAGTTTTCATATAGCCTAGGGCTATATCTTGCCCTATTAGAAGGGGCTGGATGGATTTGTGAGGGTAATGATTAGTATATTTGGAATCAGTTCTAAAAGGCACATTGAGTGGTTTGTTCATCTTCTATCTAGCAAAGAAAGAAAAAAAATGTAAATATAAAGGTAATGGTTCATATTGCTTAAAAGTTTTTTTTTTGTAGAATGAGTTAGTGAGATATATATTATTTTCTTTTTTCTGTTTGTTTTGTTGCTAGCTAAAGATTAGAAAAATGTTTAATTATATATAACCATTCCACTACAAGGTTTTTTTGTACCTTTCTGTTGGGGATTGGGTATTATCAGTCTTTTCTGTTTGTAAAGATATTGAATTTAATAAGAAGACAAGGGAAGTAAAATACTCTTTTTTTTGCCACATCCCCCAAAATTAGGTAGGTATATATGCAAAATACTATAGTTTATATTATCTCTTCCAGGTCAACACTCAAAGGATAATATGCTCAGTATGTGGCGACAGGTACGTACCTTTGCCAGTGAATCAGATCTAAGTCTGTGAATGGAGTATGTGTAAATATATGAATAGTGAATAAATTTGTTTCTACATATTTAAATATTCAGTACAATGAGTGATACCAGAATTGCTGATTACTTTGTGATTGCTGGTTTAGGTGACAAAAAGGAACCAGTGAAGGAAATATCTTTTGAGGGGAGTACTATAAAGGCTCATGATCATGTACCTATTACAGATATTTGTGTCATATTCCCTGCTCTTGGAGAGGGTATTCCTCCTGGATATGGATGTATAGAATATACCCCATCTGGTGAGTTTTTATTTTGTATGACTTATCTTTCAAGCTTATTCATATACTATAAGCATGCTAGACCTTCCCCCTAAAAAACAAAAAAAAAAACAAAGCAACATATAAGCAAGGCAGAAGCATGGTACAAATGCAAGCATAACATAAGCACAAGCAGGGTGCAAAAGCACAAGCATAGCAGGATGCTGGATCTTCTTTATTTTGTCCTTCAAAAGGCCCACACATCTTTGAGGGGAACACTAAGCAATCATTAGAACCAAACTCAGCTGGCTTACACTCCATTATTGACTACCTTCATAAAGGTGTATGTAAGAAGGTATAAGGCTTGCTTCTTTTATATGGTCTACTACTACTCATAACTACTACTTTGATATATTTTCTACTACTATTTCTTATAAATTAACTACCTTCATAAGGCATACATAGGAAGGTGCTAGGCTTGCTTCTTGTAAGCACTTCTACTCTAACTGTATTCACTAACAATTTGTGTCTTCCTCTTACAAAACTCTGCTGATAGGTTGAGCCTTTCAGGGGGCGTGAGAGCTTTTCTAATCCATGTTCTGGCTGGTTCAGGAAAACCAATACCCATGGTACAGGTCTGCTTGGTCCCATCTCTGAAGGTTTAGCAGGCACCCTAAGACCTTTGTTGGATGTTATCTTTGTTAAGTTAGTGCTAGTGATGTTTGGGGATAAGGGGAGCTGAAGTTTTTGTGATTTGACTCTGCTGAAGACATGGAATCTGTTCCAGTGAGCTTGGTTGGATATTTGTTTTGTGGCACAGCTGACCTGGGTGTGCATTGACAAGTATTGGGATTATATTGTGAATGACCAGAAAGATGTTTTCTGTTCCCTCTAATCACAGATTCCTTTTCTGTTTCCACTTTAAATGATCCTGGCTGTCATGAATGACCAACAACCATTTCTGATTCCAAACACCTTGTGGGAAAATTTGAATACAAACATTATCACCTACTTCAAGTGGATCTAGAGCTTTGGCTGATTTATCATAATGATGCTCTTGCTGTTGACAACTCTCATGACTTCTAAGAAATACTTCAACAGGTACTAATTTATTTTGTAGATGATTGACCATGCATGGTAGTGTTGATTGTAACTACTGACTCATAAGGAGTTGTGCAGGGGAAGCAAGGCTGTCTAAAGGCATATTCATATAGTCCAATAATTTCAGATAGGGGTCATCACTATTTTCAGATGCTTTTGTCATCAAGCTGTTGGCAGTCTGCAGTAATTTTTCAATTAGGCCATATGACTGTGGGTAGGTTGGACTGGATTTGATGTAAGTGAGGCTCCAGACCTCTGCAAATCTTTGGAATTCTGCTGAGGGGTATGCAGGCCATTATTTGGTATGAATGTCAATGGTATGCTGTATCTAGTAAAATGAGTTTTGAATTTACCAATTGCTGTATTTGAAGTTAAGCTGCTCAATTTATCAGCTTAAAAAAGCTATGATAATGTGAAGTTGTTAATAAACAACTTGAAAAGTTCACATGCAACCTTCTGCTAGGGAAGAGGTGGGATGGAATGGTGGATTAAAGGCTCATTCTGATTTGAAGACATATTCTCAGCACACAATTTGCATCTCTAAATATAGCCTACTCCTCAATATCCACATTCAGACCTACCATGTATACTAGCATGCATGCCAATTGCTTTGTTTTCTCCACACCAAGGTGGGCTGCATGCAATTGTTTAGGATTTCAGGTTGTAGTGTCTAGGGTATTACAATTCTGCCTCCTTTAAAGATAATACCATTTTCAGCTGAAAGTTTGTGCTTAATGCTCAAATAATTGACTATGTTTGACCAGCACATTTTTCTGCAGCTTCACCATTCAGACTCTATGGCCTTGAGAACAGCATTCAGCTGGGAGTCTTCATTAGTTTTCAGCTTGATAGCTGCCAATTTTTTGTCACTCACTGATATGTGCTTGGCAGGTTAAAACATTGCCAAGTCAGTCAGTTTTATTTCTAAAATATTTCTTTTCCTAAATTTATTTGTAAGTTGCCTATTCTCTGGATCAATTTGATGTTCTAATTGGTCTAAAAATAAGTGGGTCTAAAAAGTAAATATGAAAATATAGCATCATAAAATGGGAAGAAACACATAACAGTCTGCATTATTGCACCGTTTTCACTGTCCTAGTTGTTACTTATGTTCATTCACTTTCAAATTTGCTTGAATTCAGTTTTATTGGTAGCATTTTGCAATGATCTCAATTTTCTCATCTTTTTCACTCTATCCTTAGTTTCTTTTATTTCTAAAATCTCTCCTTTCCCAAGTTTATTTGTCACTTGACTTATAAAGCTTCACAAGATCAGTTGTATCTTCTAATTGACCTAAATACAATAAAGAGTATAAGCAATGATTTTTTGTTCTTGGTATTGTTAATATTATTATTATATTATTGTTATCATTATTATTAGCATATTATTATTTTATATTATTATTATTATTGTTTTGTCCTTAATTTAATTATAGAGTTAGTTTTCTGGGTGAAAGAAAAATCCCCCCTCCCTAATCTCAAAGGCCTGGATCTGCTTTCACTTATAATATGGATTTTACATGCATCAAAAAAGCCTTGTTTTATGTTACCAACCTGTAATTTTTTCTTTGGAAATGTTTTTTGTTGCTGTCTTCAAAATTATGTGGGTATCTCTAGAACAAGAATTGGATTCCTACTCAAGGTGTACCATCATAACCTCAATGGGCTCCAAAGCATGCACATGGCTACACCCTAGAACGTGCATGGAATTTCAATTAGTTTATCTCCTAGTTTATGTTAGTTAGGTACCAAATAAGAAAAATGTAAGGTCACCTTACAAAGTTGATTCTCATTAAGAAGGGTTTTGTCTAAAACATAGATGTCCACAGGGGTTACAATTAGGGGAAGATGCAGGGGGAAACTGCTTTCTATATTTTTTTGTCCCTCCCCATAGATTTGGAAAATACCTTTTTGGTATTTTCATTGGGAAATGCGATGTTCTCTTTTTATCATAAAAATTGGAAAAACCAACAAAATTTCCCCCTGCTATAGACTTTGGAAAACATATTTTGCTCTCCTTTACACTGTTCATGAATTGGTGCCCCTGGAAAACTGCTGGTTCAACCCCCAGGTTAGAGCAGGGTCAAAATAATATCTAAGGAAGGGACACAAATGAAAAAGGTGCATTAAATATTTCTCAGAGTGCTGTTCTTCAGAACAAACTTGGGGTTAGTTTCTGAGAGTTAAACAAAACAACTGAGAAATGGAACTTTTGGGCAAATACTAAAAAAAATCAGTAAATTAAAGCCAAAAACAACATAGGACCAAAAGAGATCACAAAAGAACGAATGAATCTAATAAATTCAAAGATGAAATTGTGTGACTTCTAAATGAACTAACTTTAGAAATGTACTTATATGGAAAATAACGTAACTTACAGTTGCACTCTTTACAAAACCTATAAAGTATGCGTATGCAAAGTACATAGGCCTATACATAATGATGAGCGAAAATTTCAATCGGATTTAGCAGGTTAGATAACCCAGTTCCATTAACGAATGTTTCAGTTCTTTACCTACAAAAGTGCGATACACTTTTTTTTCTTTGAAAAAAAGGGGGGTGTATCAAAGCAGAGATTGTAGAATATGTAGAGAGGAGTCATTTAGATCGATATTTTTAGTTTTATTCCCCTTTTGAAATAAAAAAGAAAAGTGGAATTGTGCCTCATTAAGGAATCGTTTTTGGACACTCTGTGCTGCAAAACAGAAACTCTGGCACTAACAAGACCAAAGTGCCATGCAAAGTGTGAGTAAAGCAGCGAAGTGTGAGCAAAGCGGCTAAGTGTGAGACATGTAGTTTGGTGAAAACGTGTAAGACGTTGCATTCCATTTCTAACAAAAAAAAAATGTCTGTATGCTTATAGACAATAATTTAACAGCTTTTTTAAGCTGTTAGTAAATGATAGACTGTAATGAAGGATTATTATAGACAATAATTTGAATGCTTCATTGAGTTGATGTATTTGAGACTATTCATTTATGTATAGTGTTGAAGAATGGATTTATAGAATTGTTACCGTTGTAAAGTATTTGGAACATAAATTCGAGAAGGCTTTTTCTGGTGTCTCGTTTCTTAGAGATTTGGCCATGTATATGTCAACGAGAACAGTCCAGGGGGGCTTTTGGGACTAAGGCTAGTCGTGGGAAAGGGTCCGTTCCCAGGCATGGTTGAACAACCAATAGCTGGAACTTCTGTTCCAGGAAAGTTACATTCTTGGCTCATTTCTAAAGGCAGTCCATTGTTAGCCTTCGTCGTAGCTAGTTGTTCTTTTGCTACCTTATTTTCTCTGTGTGTATTCTCACGTTATTAAATAAAGACCTTATACCAACGTTTACTGACTATCTTCGAATTTACGTAAACCATTACATCTGCCAATATAAAAGGCATACAAATAAAGGAATAAGAAGAGCTTTACAGAGTGGTGGCAAGTGGTTAAGACTAGTGGAGCATAAATCACTAGGGGAAAACCTCCAAGTGACATTTGAGTGACCGTTATAAGTACTTATGACATCTTACGCTAAATACTGGCAACATATTGAAGAGTTATTTCGCCAGCTACCAAAATTGCTGTGATATTGAGCTGCAAATACTGCAAAAGACTGATTAATAAGATATCGAAATGTTACGAGCTATTGAACTTTCTTCTATTCAAAGCGCCTTCTTGAAAAACACTTTCTTTTAAATGAACATTTTGAAATAGGCTGTTACACAATGCCTAATATGGATTCCCTCGTGATAGCTTCTACCTACTAATTCAAATTTCTACAACTGAGAGTCTCCGGTTGATTTCTACCTTCACTTAGCCATTCTACGGTTGGTGTTTTTTTTTTTACCTGATTTTATACAGTCGACGTGTGATCTACATTTGACAGTTTCCAACAACAATTTTACATTTGAATTCGATAATCGAAAATTAATTCTCAATTGTGACTACATTTGACACTAGTGATTTAATTGAAACCAACTACAATTGGATTTGGAAAGGACTATCTTTTGTAAGTGATTTACCACGACTAAACAACCCAGTAAATTTTATTAGACCCTTGTTGTTAGAAGTGAAGTTATTGCCCAAAATTTAGCGTCCGTAATTAAAGAACGGTGTTTAAGACCAATATTTAAATTTTTAGAGTAGTTGCTTTTTCAAATTTTGATATCAATATGTCAGTTATTATTTCTATATTTGATCCAGCTGAATCTGGATATAACAAAAAGGTTGCTTTTGATTTTGTAACACAGTTGAGGATAAATGGCATCTTTCCATTTCTTTTGTTTGACTCCCCTCGATTATAAATTTGTCAAGTTTAAAACGTGGATTACTTGTAGCATATGCCCCAGGCAAAATAGTAGGCAAAATGGTTGCAGAGTTTGTAGGCGTGGCTCAATTTAAGGATGAAAGGGCATATCTATTCTATAGAAGGATGCAAAAATTAGGAAGGTTATGTAGGGTGTCCTTAGAAGCCAGGGATGATGGTGTAGTCCTTGGAAGATTTGCTCTTAATTTATTCAAGGAGAGGATCAGACCGTCGTACAAACGGTATTTGTTAGAGAATAGTGCAGAATTTTTTTTTTGTTTAGGTGATGTGTATAAGGTTGCAATACAATATGAACAGATAGAACAGATAGTGGGGAAAGAAGACACGTCTTCTTTTTCCGATGAATTTCTTTCTGTGCTGACGAGGGTGAAATTTGGACTCAATGATAATGAGAAGGCACTGCGAGATGGTACTGATTCCTCGCAGGGCGGTTTGGCTACCCAGGAAAAGGGAGCTGGTTTTGAGGTCCCGTGGGATGGTACTGATGCCTCACGGGATGTTTTTTTTTTGTTGCACTGCGAGATGGTACTGATTCCTCGCAGGGCGGTTTGGCTACCCAGGAAAAGGGAGCTGGTTTTAAGGTCCCGTGGGATGGTACTGATGCCTCATGGGATGGGTTTTTTTTTTGTTGCACTGCGAGATGGTACTGATTCCTCGCAGGGCGGTTTGGCTACCCAGGAAAAGGGAGCTGGTTTTGAGGTCCCGTGGGATGAGAAAAAGAAAAAAAAAAGGTGGAAAGGGGGCTGGTTTTGAGGTCTAGTGGGATGAGGTTGATGCCTCACGGGATGGTTTTAATGCGTAGCGCTAATAGTTATGTAGAGATATCAACAGTAGTACTGCCATTTGTCGAACCACAAGTTAGTAGAGAAAAACCAATTAGGTCTAAACCGAGGCGTTCCGCAGCAATAAAACCCCGAGGATTTTATTGGGAATAATATCTTAACGTCATTGCAGCATGGTATGATTTTTAGAGTTTGCAATTTCATTTATTTGTCGCTGGTATTTTCAGGATTAATTAGCCTTTCCCGGTCATTCCTTTTGCCCTAATTCAAAGTTTATACATAATCCCAACTTTCCTTGTCTTCATCAAATTCAGTGGTATGGGGAACAAGTTTATTTTAAAGTATAGAGAGAAAAGTGAAGTGTTAAAATATCCAGTTTCCGACTACTATTATTAGTGTGGTTCGTTTATACTATGTAAGTTTTTACTTATGCAAGTATTGTTTAGTGTTTATATTATGTAATTCTTTACTAGTTTATGCTGCAGAATGTTTTTGGTGAGCCTTGACTCTTTGGCCGTGTCTGCCTGTTGACTCACTTCCGTTTGAGGGTTTCCTGCGCCGTGGGCCCGCCCCCTTGGGACTTCCCTTCCCCCGGGGGCGAATCTGTACCGTCTTGGCCCATCCCTCCCTCGCCGCCGGCTTTTTGGTGTCTCGTTTTCGCTCTTGCCTGTCTCTGTCACCGCGCCCCCGCCAGGGGGGGCTTTGGTCTCAGGTTCGTCCTGGCCCGGGTCGTCCTGCAAGGTTGCCCCCCCACTCGCTGCCCTTCCGTTCCCGGCTCGGCCGTTCCCTTGGCTCATTTCCCCGGCCTCCCCGTCGCCTCGTCGTCGTCGTTGTTCTGGCTACTATTTTCTGTCTGTGTTTCTCCCCGGTCCCCCCGCCCTCTCCCGTTTCCGGCTCTCTCGCCTTCGTCCCCCCATTACCCTGCCCCTCTCCAAGGGTCCTCGGCCCGCCCCCTCGCGGTGTCCCCGTCCCGTCCCCGCATCTGGTTGCCTGCGCCTTCCCAGTGCATGGTCTGCCCTTCTTTTTCTGTGGCTTCCCTTCGCTTCGGCGCAGCTTTTCCGTCCCGCCAAGCTCTGACTTCAAGTAACGTTCCTTAGGTTCTGTCTTTAGGGTCGGTTCCCCTGGTCCCTCTCGCACGGGTTCTCCCCCCCCTCGCCCCCCTCCCCCCCTTGTCCTCCCGTTTCCCTCCCCCCCTTGCATTGGCTGCCCCGTTGCCGGCCGCCGCTGCTCCCTCCCCCGGCGCCCCCCGGCTTGGCTCTTACGGTGCCGGTCGCCCTCCCCGCCTTCCGCCTTCGGTTGGGCCTCTTGCTCTCCCCATCTTGCCTTCATCCCTCTGTTGCTTTCTCACCACTTTCTCCATATGTTTCTCTCTCGCCCCTTATCACTCTGCCCCTTTTCTCCATCCGCTTTACCCCCTCTGTGCTTCTCCCCCTTGCGCCCCCGCCCCTGCTTGAGTTCCACTAGCGTTCCCCCCCCTTCCGCTTGCCCTGCCATCCCCTTCCAGCCTGCGCCCTGGTCCCTCGGCCCCACGCCCCCCCTCGTCCCGCGCCCCCTCCCCCCCTGCCCGCCCCTTCCCTCCCCCGCCGCCCCCCCTTGTCCCCCCCCTCGTCGTCCCCGCATATGCCCCTTCTCCTGCCCGCCCTCCTCCCCGGGTCCACTCCCCCTGCCTCTGTCCCCCCCCGGCACCCCGCGTCCATTCCCGCCCATTCCAGGGGGGGGCCCCTCCCTTTTAAACCTCGCGGGCCTGCCCCTTTTTGGCCCTTTTCTCTGAACCCTTCACCATTGTTTCCCTCTAGCCCGGTGTGGTGGATGGGACTCCCCCTATCGGGTCTAATTTCTTATCCCTTATCTATGTACCGGAATCTCCGCACCTCTCGCCTTCCCCCCCGGCGCCGCCCGAGCGCCCGCCTACCCCCGTCACTTCACTGTGCCCGCCTTCTAGCCAGGCGTTGTGGCATGTAGTGTCCTATTTGGCCCCCCTTATCCTCCATCTCCGTGCCCCCCCCTGGCCCGCGCGCCCCTAATTGCACTTACCGCCCCCCAATCACGTTTTACTTTTATCCTGCCATAATCAAATACCTTAACATTTTGATTACTAACTCTTCTATATGTATCCTAAACGACAGCATCCTCATTTGTCTTTTTTTCATTCCTCGCTCGCCGGCCTGGTCCGCGCCCCCCCCCGCCACAAACCCAATACCTGTGCAGCGTCTTCTTCGCAGCGCTATGCGTGCTCTGCTACCTACTTGGAACGCCGTTAAACATTTACGCTGAATGTTCGTTCTAGATTTTGTGTTTTACTTTGTACATTGGAGAATTTTTTGTCGTATGCATTGTTTGTAGTTGGGGGTGCTCCCCTTTTGGCGCACCCGTCACCAGTCCGCACGTCCCCTGCCCGTCCGCCCCCTTCCCCCCTTCCTCCATCTCACCCACTTTACCAAGTTTATATCATAGTATTCGTATATCATCGTTCGACCCCAAATTTTGGTCTACTTTGTCCTCGGGGGGCGGGGGTTTTGGCCAGCTCGCATCCTACCTGCGTAACCTAACCTAACCTCGGTACCTTTTCCTCCATAAACCACCAAACGCATTTCACCTTTTAATGTTCGTCCCGGTCGCGGCTTTCACGGCTTTTTTGTCTCTGTTGACGGCTTTTTCCTGTGCCGTTCGTGCTCTGCGCTCGCTGTTTGACGTTCCCTAGTGTAGTGGGTTCCTGCGTATACATTTTTTTGTCGGTACATAGCCTTGGCTTTTTGCACCGCTCCTGATCTCTTCTTCTGGCATAGCTGCTCCGTGCCTCCCCCCCCCCCCTTCGCGGGGCCTGTTCCGGCTCCTCCTTGGCCGGGGCGGGCGATCCCCCCTGTCTTTTGTCGGGTCCCGTTTTCCTTCCGCGCTCGTGTGACCCTCGCCGGGGGCGGGGAGGAGCGCTTTTTTTCCCCCCCCCCCTCTTCCTTGCAGCCTCTCTTCTCTATTTTTACGCCTCTGTGCTCCGCGTCCTCCTCCCCGTCCCCTCCCTTCTCCCCCCCCCCTCCCCATTGCTTACCCTGTCGGGAGGGATCGTTAGGGGCTCTCTCGATCCCGGCTGCTGTTAGCCCCTGCCTCTCTCCCCTCCTTCCGAGTCTCGCCTCTTAGTTTCGTTCCCGCTCGGTGGCTTGCGCCGGGCAAGCTCCCCCTCCTCCCGCTGATATATCTTCTCTCCTATATATCTCTCTTAATATCTGCTCTTCTCCTTCTCCTATATTCTCCTCTCTCTCTCCTTTCTATCTCCTCGATGGTGTTCTTATCTATCTCAGCGCTGCTCCCTCTCCCTTTTTTTTTTTTCCATCCCGTTTCCCTTCCTTCCTTCTTCCTTTTTTTTCTCTTCTTTTCTGTCCGCTCTCCTCCCGTATCTTGCTGTTCATTTTTCCTCTTGCCTCTCCGTTGTTTCTTCTTTCCCCTCCTCTTTCCCTTTTTCGCACTCTTTCCCTCCTCCGCGCCTTTTGGTGTGGCCCTCGCCCTGCGCCCCTGCCTTCCTCCTCGTCTCTCTCCCTGTTTCGCGCGCTCTCCCCCCCCCCCCCTTCGATCTTTTTCTCTGCGGGCTGTTGGGGGGGTGGCCCTCTTGCCCCCTCCGTGCCTCCCCTTTGCCCTCCCTGCTCGACTCCCCCCCCCGCCTGTTGCTGATCGTGTGCCCCTTTTCTCCCCCCCCCCCCCCCGGTGCCCCTTCTGCTCCGCCTTGTCCCTCTCTTTCTTGCCCCTTCTTTCCCCCGGTCTATCGTCGCCCCCCGCCTGTCTCTGTCCGTTTCCCCCTCGCCTCCTCCTCGCTGCCCTTCCCCTTTTCCCCCCCTCTTCTCTCTCCCTTCCTGCATTGTTCCTTCTCCTTCTTGTCCTTGTTGTTTCTCCTTTTCTTTTTGGGGGTGTTTTTCCTCCTTTTTCCCCGTTTGCCTCCTTCTCCTGCTTTTTCCTCGGTTTCTCCTTTTCGCTTCTTTCGCGTCCGGTCCCCCTCGTGGGGGGGGGGCGTTTCCCCCCGGGTCCCCCCCTCCCCCCCCTCCTCGCTCTGGTGCCGTGCCGGTCTGGTCGCCCCCTCCCTTCTTTCCTCCCCCCCCCCTCTTTCCCTGCCCCCTTTCCGCCTCTTTCCTCGGTCCTCTTCTTCTGTCCTCTGCCCCCGTCTCTGGCTCTTCTTCCCCTTCTTCCTCCGGCTTCGCCCTCCTCGATTACCGCTCACCTCTCAGGCTTGTTCCCTCGTTCGCCCCCCCGTCCTTGCTCTCCCCCCTTGTCTTCTGTCCGTTTTGCTTTTTCCGCTCTCTGTGCTCTCCTCGGTCTTCGCTCTCTTCTCTCCGTCGTTCCCCTTCTCCCTCCGTGGTCTGCCGCTCCCCCCGGCTCCCCCCCTCCTCCTCTCCCTCTTTGTGCGTGTCCTTCCTTGCCCCTCCTGCTCGGCTTGTCCGCCCTCCGCTTTGCCCTTCCCCCGCCGCCTGTTTCCTGTGCTCCATTTTCCTGCCGTCTCTTGGTGCTCCCCTTTTTCCCTTATCTTCTTCTCTTCTATTCTCGCGGCTTTATGTCGGCCCTTCTCCCCCCCCCCCTTTGTTTTTTTTTTTTTTTTTTTCTCTCTTTTCGCGTCTGTGTTCCCCTTCCTCTTCCCTGCTTTCTGTTCTCTGTCCCTCTCCTGTCTGTCCCTCTGTTCCCGTCGCGTCTACCTCTTTCCTGTTTATTTGACCTTTCATAATCCCCCTCTACAGGCCATGGAGCCTTTGTTGGATTTGTAGCTTGTTATTGAATTTTTTACTGTTATATGGAAATAAATCTATCTATCTCATCGGCCTCCAATCTTGCTCAACTGTTGTTGAATCGGCAGCGTACTGTCCTCAGTACAGAAGACGCATATAGGAAGGGATTTCGGCCTTATAAACTATTCTATCCTTGAATAGCCTAGGAGACGAAATTCCGAAGCGGGCCAGGCTACAAAGTGTTTTGCCTCCAAATTGCTACTGACATTATTTGTTTTCGATTTACCTAACTGGAAGTGTCGTTAAGTTTCCAGTGCTCAAGATCGTCCCTTCGAAAAGATTAATAAAGAAAAACAAGTTTTCTTACTGAAAGTAGGAGCGACATTAAAACTTAAAACGAACAGAAATTATTCCGTATATGAAAGGGGTGGTCCCCCCTCAACGCCTCGCTCTTTACGCTAAAGTTTTTTATTCTTTTAAAAAATAAAGTTGTGAGACAGAGTAAAAAAAAAAAAAAAAAATAAATAAACACGCATCCGTGATCTTTCTTCTGGCAAAAAATACAAATTTCCGCATTTTTGCAGATAGAAGCGTGATTCTTCTATAGTAGGGTTCTCTGATACGCTGAATCAGATGGTGTGATTTTCATTAAAGTTCGATGACTTTTAGGGGGTTGTTACCCTCTTTTTTCGAAATAACGCAAATTTTTTCAGGCGCTTAACTTTTGATGGGTAAGACTAAACTTGATGAAACTTATATATTTGAAATCAGCATAAAAATTTCATCTTTTGATGTATCTGTTGGTATCAAAATTCCGAACTATTGGTATCAAAAGCTCCTTACTTACAGTTCGTTACCACGAACTGTTTGATTGTCCAGCTCTTGTTTTATGGGCATAACTTGTATGTCCAACTAATGTGTTCTTTATTTTAGGCTTAGTAGCTGATTTAAATTATGGGAGCATTAGGAGTCCAGAATGTTATTTGTGCTATAAAAGGGGAAGAGACAAGCCGCCGATTACTGATATTGGGTAAAGTATTTGTTATTTTATCATTCATCATTTTCATTTTATCAGGCCTATTTCCATTTTTAAATTTGGGCAATAAATACATGTAGACACAGGTTGAATCCATGGGGGGGGATTGAAATTGAAAAAAAAAATGCATTTTAAGCCTCTGCTTTCAGATTTTCGTCAAGGGAGGGGACTCGGCCCCCCTCGAAGCCAAATAATTCTGGTTTGCGGTAGGCTTGGTGTGGCTTGTTTGGGGTAGCCGGATAAATTATTACGTATAATGCGTTAAATTAGAGTGCGTTCCGGATGGTGATAGGATGGATCCCTCAAGACTGTTTCAGGGAATCCTCTCCTAAAGAAATCGTGATATATAGATTTCTTGATTTTCCTCGCCCCCGATAGGGGGCATGTGCACACAGGTTGAGTCCATAGGGGGGGGGGGATTAAAATTGAAAAAGATGCATTTTAAGTCACTGCTTTCAGATCAAGGAGGCACACTTGTGCCTCTATAAAGAGGCGACCCACCACAATGTTAAGCGATTTCAGGTCCTAGAGGTCGCAGAGAGATGGCGGTAATCGCATTTTGTAGCCCAAGCTCAACTAAGAAATTTGCAAAATTTCATCCTCCTCCGACTTTATCTTCATGGGGTAAACTGGGCCGGAAGTTTCGACCCTCCCACCACAGCCCCCCTTTAACGTTGTTCGATTGGGCTGAAATTTAGAGGTTAAGCTTTCCTAGGGCCTGGGAGCTTATCCTCGAAATTTCAGCTCAATCCAATCACTCCTTCCCTGTTTTCAAAAAACCAAATATAGCCACTTAAAATTCATCATCATTTCTTTTTTTTTCTTATCCACGCCTACAGGCCACAGTTGGCAACTGATCCGGGTGAATGAGGACTCATTCGAAGCAGAATTCGACCTGTTAGGGCCTTTTGATATTTTCAGACCGAAAAAATTATCCCCCGAATTTACATTTACGAAAAACCTCGTTTTCCTATAAGAACCCGCTATAAGCGGGCTAGCCCGCGAAAACGCGGGCTCGTTTTCCTATAAGAGCCCGCAAGCGATTTCCGGTCCTAGCGGTCGCAGAGAGACAGCGGTAATCGCATTTTGTAGCCCAAGCTCAAACTAAGAAACGTGCAAAATTTCACCCCCCCTCAGACTTTATCAAGGAGGCACACTTGTGCCTCTATAAAGAGGCGACCCACCACAATGTTAAGCGATTTCAGGTCCTAGAGGCCGCAGAGAGACGGCGGTGATCGCATTTTGTAGCCCAACTCAACTAGGAAAAAAAAACCAAATATAGCCACTTAAAATTCATCATCATTTCTTTTTTTTTCTTATCCACGCCTACAGGCCACAGTTTGGCAACTGATCCGGGTGAATGAGGACTCATTCGAAGCAGAATTCGACCTGTTAGGGCCTTTTGATATTTTCAGACCGAAAAAATTATCCCCCGAATTTACATTTACGAAAAACCTCGTTTTCCTATAAGAACCCGCTATAAGCGGGCTAGCCCGCGAAAACGCGGGCTCGTTTTCCTATAAGAGCCCGCAAGCGATTTCCGGTCCTAGCGGTCGCAGAGAGACAGCGGTAATCGCATTTTGTAGCCCAAGCTCAAACTAAGAAACGTGCAAAATTTCACCCCCCTCAGACTTTATCAAGGAGGCACACTTGTGCCTCTATAAGAGGCGACCCACCACAATGTTAAGCGATTTCAGGTCCTAGAGGCCGCAGAGAGACGGCGGTGATCGCATTTTGTAGCCCAAGCTCAAACTAGAAACGTGCAAAATTTCATCCTCCTCCGACTTTGTCTTCATGGGGTAAACTGGGCCGGAAGTTTCGACCCTCCCACCACAGCCCCCCTTTGACGTTGTCCGATTGGGCTGAAATTTAGAGGTTAAGCTTTCCTAGGGCCCGGGAGCTTGGCCTCGAAATTTCAGCTCAATCCGATCACTCCTTCCCTGTTTTCAAAAAACCAAATATAGCCACTTAAAATTCATTTCTCTTTTTTTTTTGTTATCCACGCCTACAGGCCACAGTTGGCAACTGATCCGGGTGAATGAGGACTCATTCGAAGCAGAATTCGACCTGTTAGGGCCTTTTGATATTTTCAGACCGAAAAAATTATCCCCCGAATTTACATTTACGAAAAACCTCGTTTTCCTATAATAGCCCATGTTAATTTTTCCCACCACAACCCCGCTTTAACGTTGTCTGATCGGGCTGAAATTTAGAGGATAACTTTTCCTGGGGCCTGGGAGCTTATCCTCGAAATTTCAGCTCAATCTGATCACTCCTTCCCTGTTTTCCAAAAACCAAATATCAAGTTTTATGGGGATTTGCTTGCTTTAAAAAATAGATTCACTTTACTAAAAAACAATTATAATTGTGTCTCTTTAGTCCAGCGGTCAAGACTCCTGACTCTCAGGCGGAAAACCCGGGTTCGATTCACCGTCAGAGAAAATTTTTTATATACTGAATTTACAGTTTAAAAAGAAACTCAGTTTCTTTTTTAAATAACTCCTGACACAATCAGCAAACAGTTAGTCAAGCAATAATAAGTAATAAACTGTACAAAAACGTGCAGAAATTATTTGAAAAAAACTACGTTTTCTAAAGAGTTAAAGAGGCTGAGTTACAAGGTCGAACCTTAAAACGTACAGGGATTAGGAGGCACAGTTGGGGGGCTGCCACCCCCCAAACCCCCCGCTTTCGCAGCCTTTAAATAAAAAAAAAAGTTTTTTAAACTGAAAGTAAGGAGCGACATTAAATCTTAAAACGAACAGAAATTATTCCGTATATGAAAGGGGCTGTGCCCTCCTCAACGCCTCGCTCTTTACGCTAAGGTCTTTATTGTTTAAAAAAAAGAGTTGTGAGAAAGTGAAACTTTAGCGTAAAGAGCGAGGCGTTGAGGAGGGCACAGCCCCTTTCATATACGGAATAATTTCTGTTCGTTTTAAGATTTAATGTCGCTCCTTACTTTCAGTTTAAAAAACTTTTTTTTTATTTAAAGGCTGCGAAAGCGGGGGGTTTGGGGGGCGGCAGCCCCCCAACTGTGCCTCCTAATCCGTGTACGTTTTGAGGTTCGACCTTGTAACTCAGCCTCTTTAACTCTTTAGAAAACGTAGTTTTTTCAAATAATATTTGTCAAAGGACGGAACTTGGTCTCCTCAAAGCCAAATAATTCTAGTTCGTGGTAGGCTTGGTGTGGCTTTTTTGGGGTAGCCGGATAAATTATTACGTATAATGCGTTAAATTAGGGTGCGTTCCGGATGGTGATAAGAGGGATCCCTCAAGACTGGTCAAGGGAATCCTCTCCTAGAGAAATTGTGGTACATAGATTTCTTGATTTTCCCTCGCCCCCATAGAGGGATTTGTCTTGTTTGCACTAATGTAAAGATTCAAATTCTGAAAATGACTAAAATACTTCTTTAATTTGTTCCATTTCTTAGTCTTAAAGGTGTTTGCAGTCAGGGTCAGATAAAGGGTGGTTGGAGCGATTGGGCCCAATCGGGACCTGCATTTGAAATGGTATCAAAATGAACATAGATTTTGTCCGAAATTTACAGTAAATTGCTTTTGACGATAATGAGAAAATTGTGAATTATTCAAATAATCAGAAATATATTTATTTTAAGTTCGCATTGCTGGATGAAATTTATTAATGTTATTATTATTGCACACACACACACACACACACACACACACAACACACAACACACATATATATATATATATATATATATATATATATATTATATATGATATATATATATATTATATATATATATATATATATAATATATATAATATATATATATATAATATATATATATATATATATATATTATATATATATATATATAATATATATATTATATATATATATATATATATATATATATATATATATATATGTATATATATACAAATATTTGAAGAAGAAGAAAATTTTGCCTCTTCATTTGAAATTCAACTTACATTTAGGCAGTATACTACTACTAATAATAATAACTCACCGCAGCACCAAGCCGCCTGAGGCCAACACAGCTACGCATGCTCCTTTCATCCCGATCTATTCAAAGGCTCCCTCTTTACACCCACCCAGGAAGTTCCCAATTCCATTAAATTTTTCTTTTTGACACCCTCCCACGCCAACCGCGGACGACCTGCTTTCCGTTTAGCCCTAGATGGTTGGCCGAAAAGGACAATCTTCGGCAATCTGTCGTCCGTCGTCCGAAAAACGTGCCCTAGCCACCTCAAGCTTTCTTTCATTATAACCCTAGAAAGTGGGAGTGAAGCACGGAGAATCTAACGAGCGGGAGTGAATCTAACTGGTACAAAGTCGACATGGGGGGATTTTCCGGCGAGTATGGTTAGGTTAGCTAAGTTAGGCTAGGTTAGCTAGTAAACAGCTCTCCATGTTTAAGTTAGGTTAGGTTAGGCTAGATTAAGTTATGTTAGGTTAAGTTAGGTTAGGTTAGCCTACGTACGCTATCATGAGCGCTCATGATAAGCTAACCTAATCTAACCTTACTTAAACGTGGAGAAACCTAACCTAACCTAATCTAACCTAATCTAACCTATGGTTATGGTATTTCTATGCAATTTTGTGGAATTTTATAGTTATGCTAGTTTAGACTAAACTTCAACTCTAACTAAATCTCTAAGCTAAGATTCTAGGCTAAACCTCTAAGCTATAACTCTTAACTAGAACTAAACTAAACAATAACTCTAACTGAAACTCTAAGCTAAGACTCTAAGCTAAAACTATAAACTCTTAACTATAACTAGACTATACGAAACTTCAACCCTAACTAAAACTCTAATCTAAGACTTTAAGGTAAAACTCTTAACTAAAACTAAACTAGAACTCTAAACTCTAAGCTATGACTTTAAGGTAAAACTCTAAACTCTTAACTAAAACTAAACCAAGCTAGAACTCTAACTAAAACTCTAAGCTAAGACTCCAAGCTAAAACTCTAAACCCTTAACTATAGCTAAACTAAACTTCACCTCTAAGTAAAACTGTAAGCTAAGACTCTATAGTAGAAACTCTTAACTAAACTAAATTAGAACTTCAACAAAAACTCTAAGCTAAGACTCTAAGATAAAACTCTAAACTCTTAACTAAACCTATACTAAACTAGAACTCTAATTAAAACTCTAAGCTAAGACTCTAAGCTAAAAACTCTAAATTCTTAACTATGACTAAACTAAACTTCAACTTCAACAAAAACTCTAAGCTATGACTCTATGATAAAACTCTAAACTCTTAACTAAACTAAACTAAAACTCTAACAAAAACTCTAAACTACGACTCTAAGCTAAAAACTCTAAATTCTTAACTATAACTAAAATAAACTAGAACTCTAACAAAAACTCTAGGCTATGACTCTAAGCTAAATTTCTAAACTCTTAACTAAAAGTAAACTAAACTAAAACTCTAACAAAAACTCTAAGCTAAGACTCTAAGCTAAAACTAAACTAGACTAGAGCTTCAACAAAAACTCTAAGCTAAGACTCTAAGCTAAAAACTCTAAACTTTTAACTAAAACTTAACTAAACTAGAACTCTAACAAAAAACTCTAAGCTAAGACTCTAAGCTGAGACTCTAAGCTAAAAAACTCTAAACTCTTAACTAAAACTAAACTAAACTAAAACTCTAAGCTATGACTCTAAGGTAAAACACCAAACTCTTAACTAAAACTAAACTAAACTAGAACTCTAACAAAAACTCTAAGCTAAAACTCTAAGCTAAAAAACTCTAAACTCTTAACTAAAACTAAACTAAACTAAAACTCTAAGCTAAGTCTCGAGGGTAAAACTCCAAACACTTAACTATATCTAAACTAAACTAGAACTCTAACAAAACTCTAAGCAAAACTCTAAGCTAAAACTCTAAAATCTTAACTATTACTAAACTAAAGTTCAACTCTAACAAAAACTCTAAGCTAAGACTCTAAGCTAAAACTCTAAACTATTAACTAAAACTAAACTAAACTAGAACTTCAACAAAAACTCTAAGCTAAGACTCTAAGCTAAAACTCTAACTCTTAACTAAAACTAAAATAAACTAGAACTCCAACAAAAACTCTAGGCTAAGACTCTAAGCTAAATTTCTAAACTCTTAACTAAAACTAAACTAAACTAGAACTCTAACTAAAACTCTAAGCTAAGACTCATGGTAAAACACCAAACTCTTAACTAAAAGTAAAATAAACTAGAACTCTAACTGAAACTCAAAGGTAAAACATCAAACTCTTAACTAAAATTAAACTAAACTAGAACTCTAACAAAAACTCTAAGCTAAGACTCTAAGGTAAAACTCTAAACTCTTAACTAAAACTAAACTAAACTAGGACTCTAACAAAAACTCTAAGCTAAGACTCAGCTAAAACTCGAAACTCTTAACTAAAACTTAACCAAACTGTAACTTTAAGTAAAACTCTAAGCTATGACTCTAAGCTAAAACTCTAAATTCTTAACTGTAACTAAACTAAACTTTAACTCTAACTAAACTAAACTTTAACTCTAACTAAAACTCTAAGCTAAGACTCTATGGTAAAACTCTAAACTCTTAACTAAAACTAAACTAAACTAGAACTCTAAATAAAACTAAGCTAAGACTCTAAGCTAAAAACTCTAAACTCTTAACTAAAACTAAACTAAACTAGAACTCTAATTAAAACTCTAAGTGTAAGCTAAAACTCTAAACTAAAACTAAACTAAACTAGAACTTTAACAAAAACTCTAAACTAAGACTCTAAGCTAAAAACACTAAACTCTTAACTAAAACTAAACTAAAACTCTAACAAAAACTCTGAGCTGAGACTCTAAGCTAAAACTCTAAACTCTTAAGTAAAACTAAACTAAACTAAAACTCTAAGCTAAGTCTCTAAGGTAAAACTCCAAACTCTTAACTGTAACTAAACTAAACTAGAACTCTAACAAAAACTCTAAGCTAAGACTCTAAGCTAAAACTCTAAACTCTTAACTAAAACTAAACTAAAACTCTAAACTAAAACTCTAAACTCTTAACTAAAACTAAACTAAACTAGAACTCTAATTAAAACTCTAAGTCTAAGGTAAAACCCTAAACTCCTAACTATTACTAAACTAAACTAGAACTCTAAGACAAACTATAAGCTAAGACTCTAAGCTAAAACTCGAAACTCTTAACTAGAAGTAAACTAAACTAGAACACTAACAGAAACTCTAAGCTAAGACTCTAGCTAAAACTCGAGACTCTTAACTATAACTAAACTAAACTAGAACTCTAACACAAACTATAAGCTAAGACTCTAAGCTAAAACTCTAAACTCTTAACTAAAACTAAACTGAATCAGAACTCTAACTAAAACTCTAAGCTATGACTCTAAGGTAAAACTCTTTACTATAACTTTACTAAACTATAACTTTAACCAAAACTCTAAGCTATGATTCTAAGCTAAAACTCTAAATTCTTAACTATAACTAAACTAAACTAGAACTCTAACTAAGACTCTAAGGTAAAACTTAAAACTAAAATAAACTAGAACTCTAACGAAACTCTAAGGTAAGACTCTAAGCTAAAACTCGAAACTCTTATTTAAAACTTAACTAAACTACAACTTTAAGTAAAACTCTAAGCTATGATTCTAAGCTAAAACTCTAAATTCTTAACTGTAACTAAACTAAACTTCAACTCTAACTAAAACTCTAAGCTAAGGCTCTTTGTTAAAGCTCTAAACTCTTAACTAAAACTAAACTAAACTAGAGCTCTAACTAAAACTCTAAGCTAAGACTAAGCTAAAAACTCTAAACTCTTAATTAAAACTAAACTAAACTAGAACTCCAACAAAAACTCTAAGCTAAGACTCTAAGCTAAAAAACTCTAAACTCTTAACTAAAACTAAACTAAAACTCTAAGCTAAGTCTCTAAGGTAAAACTCCAAACTCTTAGCTATATCTAAACTAAACTAGAACTCTAACAAAAACTCTAAGCTAAGACTCTATGCTAAAACTCTAAACTCTTAACTATTACTAAACTAAACTTCAACTTTAACAAAAACTCTAAGCCAAGACTCTAAGCTAAAACTCTAAACTCTTAACTAAAACCAAACTAAACTAGAACTTCAACAAAAACAATAAGCTAAGACTCTAAGCTAAAACTCTAAACTCTTAACTAAAACTAAACTAAACTAGAACTCTAACAAAAACTCTAAGCTAAGACTCTATGCTAAAAACTCTAAACTCTTAACTAAAACTAAACTAAACTAAAACTCTAGCTAAAACTCTAAGCTAAGTCTCTAAGGTAAAACTCCAAACTCTTAACTTTATCTAAACTAAACTAGAACTCTAACAAAAACTCTAAGCTAAGACTCTAAGCTAAAACTCTAAACTCTTAATTATTACTAAACTAAACTTCAACTCTAACAAAAACTCTAAGCTAAGACTCTAAGCTAAAACTCTAAACTATTAACTAAAACTAAAATAAACTAGAACTCTAACAAAAACTCAAAGATAAAACGTCAAACTCTTAACTAAAATTAAACTAAACTAGAACTCTAACTGAAACTCAAAGGTGAAAAATCAAACTCTTAACTAAAATTAAACTAAACTAGAACTCTAACAAAAACTCTAAGCTAAGATTCTAAGCTAAAAAACTCTAAACTCTTAACTAAAACTAAACTAAAACTCTAAGCTAAGTCTCTAAGGTAAAACTCCAAACTCTTAACTTGATCTAAACTAAACTAGAACTCTAACAAAAACTCTAAGCTAAGACTCTAAGCTAAAACTCTAAACTCTTAATTATTACTAAACTAAACTTCAACTCTAACAAAAACTCTAAGCTAAGACTCTAAGCTAAAACTCTAAACTATTAACTAAAACTAAAATAAACTAGAACCCTAACAAAAACTCAAAGATAAAACGTCAAACTCTTAACTAAAATTAAACTAAACTAGAACTCTAACTAAAACTCTAAGCTAAGACTCTAAGGTAAAACACCAAACTCTTAACTAAAACTAAACTAAACTAGAACTCTAACAAAAACTCTAAGCTAAGACTCTAAGCTAAAAAACTCTAAACTTTTAACTAAAACTAAACCAAACTAGAACTCTAACAAAAACTCTAAGCTAGGACTCTAAGCTAAAAACTCTAAACTCTTAACTAAAACTAAACTAAACTGGAACTAACAAAAACTCTAAGCTAAGACTCTAAGCTATAAAACTCTAAACTTTTAACTAAAACTAAACCAAACTAGAACTCAAACAAAAACTCTAAGCTAGGACTCTAAGGTAAAACTTAAAACTCTTACCTATAACTAAGGTGTGGGTGAAAAAGATAAGTACTTCAAGTTGGAAAATGGGTTTAGGAGGGACATAAAGAAAGGAACTTGCTCTGAAATGCCTTTTGAAAAGTATTTCTTGGTGTTGGGGTATCCAAAAAGCTGTAAAGTATAGTTGTGGGTGAAAAAGTTAAGTACTTCAAGTTGGAAAATGGGTTTAGGAGGGACATTAAGAAAGTAACTTGCTTGTCTTAGTCGATTACGTCATTCTATGCCCATAAATGAATTCTCGTCATGCCCTTCTGATAGGGTTCTACCGATTATGTAATCAATTTCTCAGAAATCCATTTGTCCTAGTTGATTACGTCATTCTATGCCCATAAATGGATTCCCGTCAGGACCTCCTGATAGGGTTCTACCGATTATGTAATCAATTTCTCAGAAATCCAATTTTCTTAGTCGATTACGTCATTCTATGCCCATAAATGAATTCCCGTCATGACCTTCTGATAGGGTTCTACCGATTATGTAATCAATTTCTCAGAAATCCATTTGTCCTAGTTGATTACGTCATTCTATGCCCATAAATGGATTCCCGTCACGAGCTCCTTATAGGGTTCTATCGAATATGTAATCAATTTCTCGGGAATTCTCTCCCTTCGATTACGCAATCAATATATCTCTTCCCCACCTTCCCCTTAGAAACATCAAATTAATTCCCCTTTCGTGAATCAATAATTCCCCTTAGAAACAACAAATTAATTCCCCTTTCGTGAATCAATAATTCCCCTTAGAAACAACAAATTAATTCCCCTTTCGTGACATATCAATCAATCTTGACATCACCTGTCAGACATTATTAAACTTTCGCCTGGAAACAATTTGATTAATGACTGACAGTACCTGTCAGACATTATTAAACTTTGCCCGGAAACAATTTGATTAATGACTGACTTTAGGTCATTGACCCCATTAACCACGTGTTCTCTCTAGGGACTCTATGCCCATATTTGGTGCCCTGTCACGAGCTCATGAGGCATCTCTACTATGGGCATAATGCCATTCTTTTCTTTTGTGTCAATAACTTCTTATTTTAATTTAACTGACGTTCAATTTTATTCCTGTTTGTTCAGAAAATTCTTCGTCAAAAGGCAACTTGTGCCAGTGGCGGATCCAGGGGGGGCGTCCCCCCCTAGCGTAGTCTAAAGTAGTGTAATTTGCTTAATTAACTCAAGTTTGCGTTAACTAAACTTGCTCCTAACGCAAGTTTATCGGATCAATCTATTTTGCCCCCCCCCTATTTTTTTCAGATCAACCTATTTTGCCCCCCCCCCCTTAAAAAATCCTGGATCCGCCCCTGACTTGTGCGAAATCGTAAAAAACGTTAAATATGTGTTGTCATGCGGAACAATTTTAGAGCAGAAGAAATCGCCAGAAGACAATCTTCAAGTCTACTTGTAGAAATTTCTACCGTGACTAAAACTAAAACTCAAAAAACTGAAACTAAAAACTAAAAAAAAAACAATGAAAACTAAAAAACGAAGATAACTAAAACTAAGAGCATATCATCTTTATCACTAGGACTCCAAGGCTCACTTGAAAAAAGAACAAAGGTTCTATTTAAAGTATCATGGACACAAAAATGAAAACAGTCCCCCCCCTGGACTCATCTTACGTCTATTTGTACCCAAAAAACACTATTTTCTAAGACTTTTCTTTTAGTTGCTTCAGTTTCAATATTTTTTGGGTCTGGACCACATTTCATCAGTGTCGCAATGTTGAGCCGTGAAATAAGGAGGCAGAACTATTTAATTAAGTTTAACAATGCCGTTTATGTGTACAAATTCAAATATTAATGATCTGTTTATCCGCAAAGACAACTACATCCTCGAAGGAAAGCTTCAACTTCTTAAGCATTTTGGTGCCGTATGTTATTACCCTTTTTTTGCTGGTTTCTCACCCATGTGTTTTTTTTGTTGATTTTTTTTTTTTTTGAAAAAAATTTTTGTTGAAAATTTGAAAACCTGCTACTACCAAAAACTGCATAGCTGCACATGGAGGTCTTTTCCAATTCCCGATTTTTTCCTCAGTTTTTAAAGATAAATATTCTTGTGTACTTTCATTATCACTGTTCTTGGTACTTCAAGGTTTTCCACAAACCAGAAAAGAAACTTAGAAAATATATATTTTGATTCTAGTATATATTTTTCTAATGTGACTCTTGCATAGGTGGAGGAAATAGACAAGAACCGGAATTTTGATTTTTCTCGGGAGGGGCTTTAAGCTATTTTTTCGGGACGAATTCAACTAACCTATAAAACAAGTTATGGTACTTATTAATTATGCGGAACACATTTCACTCTCTAAGATCTGACAAAAACTGTTTGGACTAGGTATTTAATGTAATGTATTCTGCGCGGCCTGCTTTCCATAATTCTTTGTCTTCGTTTCCATAATTTTGTTTCTAAAGTATTACACTTTAGGTATATATACATATTAGGTATATAATTCACGATTATATAGGTATATTAAAGGTATATTTCAATAGGATTAACCTAACTTCACTTCTTGGGTAAGTTCCATATAGTTAACAAGTGCCGAAGTTATTTTTAGTTCTTTGTAGCAATAAAATCATCTATCGTGGTGTAAAAAAATGTTTGTCCGACTCGTGAAAAAGTACCGTAACAAAAATGCATATAAAAAAGATTTGACGCTTTTTGTGTTGTTTTTTTTTTGTAAAATACCCACCGAAAAAAGAACTGCATTCATTAGATTATTAATTCATTAATTTAGCGAAACTCATTAAATCTTTCTTCTTTCTTTTTAGGGTTCTTTATGATGGTAAGGAAAATTTGATGCGAGATTCAGAAGCAATTTTGCAGACTCCTTATGGTAAATCGGCTAATGTAAATAACGCAGGTGCCAAAACGTACATAACCTTTAGACGGGCGAGGCTGAATTCTCCCCCAAATGTCCCCGTTGTTACTGAGATATGTGTTATAGTAACCAGTAAAGGGGATAAGCCCCCTCATTCCTTTTGCAAAATTGACAAGAATTTGAATAAAGGAATGGTGAGTTATATGCATTTTGATTTATTGAATTTTATTTTTAAGAGAACTGAAACACAAAAATAAAAGAACTATATCGAAAGGGCCAAATGCGAAGAACAATAAATGTGTTCGGTATATTTATTGTCTGTTGTAGTTTATATATTGTATATATGTATAAAAAAATCTATTCCAACGAAGACCGTGGCAATGGACCATAGCTAAACTTCTTAAGCCACGGCTCGGTATGCCATGGTATGCCGGTACGGCCCGGTAGCCACGACTTGGTATGAGCTTTTGAGTTTTCTGTGGCCCGTTTTACGAAAAAGAAACGTTTATTTACAAAGTGATTTCCATTGTTTAATAAAAACCAGTTAACTGTTTGTTTCATACCCACAAATTTGAATATAATTATATAAGAAAATATATAGGTAATTGAAAAATTAACAATTATAGTTCCTTTAAAGTTTAAGAAATGAAGCAAACTGTTTTCTTTCTTTTTAAGCCAGTGAAGGAAACATCAGGCGATAAACATTGTTGCTGTTTGGGAATGGGCATAGATGCCCCTTCAATATAAAATTTTTAAGCCAGTAAATGGATGCGGAGTAACCCTTGGGGAATCTCAAACCTAGTCACGCTAACAGCAGAACCTCCAAGTTTGGGCGATAAAGCTATGAATACAAACTTTGCCACGATTACTAGTGTCCAAATGGTGATAAAAACATAAATTCGTGCGTTGTGTTTTTATGAGCAAATTTTTACCAACTTAATTTGGTAGTAAACGGGCAAACACCCAAGGGCAGCATGGGCACAAGGGCAAACGGGTAGTAAACACGGGCAACATATAGCGGAATTAAAGAAATTTTGCTGAGGTTTTTAGTATAAGTCAACTGAAGTTGAAGTAGAACAGGGCAAATTCAATTTGTATTCTATTTTAGTTTAGTGCTTTAGTTCAAAGAAATTATAAATCATTCGTTGTCATGATAAGAATTTGCAATGTTCTCACATGATGTAACTCAGCTGATATAAACCATATGAAAAAATAGATAAGACATGATGATTATATGATTTCCCAGTGAATTAGGTAACCATATAGGGGGCACGCACCTACAGAATCTGAGCGGAGATGGGGCGGAGGAGGGTGGAAAATCTGATTATTTCCAAATTGAGTCGTTAGCGCCTAGTCAACCGTGGTAATACAAATGGTGCTCACATTTTTTCGGTTAATTGAGATTTAGGCCCCTCCTCCTTAAATGAGCTCGCTTTAGTGATTGGTTCATTCCGTTTCTGAATATATAATTAGTAATTTTTGCTTTCTCCCTTTCTTGCGGGCAGAAACATTTAGAAAGTAGAGCTTTTCCTATCTTCAACGTGAGAAAAAGAATAGTACTGTATATCCACAGAAAGGGGAGGTTGTTGAATCTTTTGCTTATGGGGGAGGGGGATCTAAAGCTAAAAAAGGTATATTTTGGGGCCCAGTATATTAAATTTTCATTCGAAGTTCTTCAGATGAATGTGGACGGTGAGAGAGTTTATCATCTGGCCTCACTGTATGGTGTATGGTGAGGGAGCTTATCATCTGGCATGCCATTTAAGTCCTAATTTTAGACATTTAAAATTTTGTCTAAAGAGCGTTTGATGGAGGTGACAGTGTCCATTGTATTTAATAAAAAATTATAAAAAAAATATATTGTGTAAAGCAAAGACACCTAGATGTGTCTTTTTTCGTGTAGTATTGTTCCGTAAAAATATAGCTTGCAGTGGGGGGATAAGTGCATGAGGGGCAAGTGGGGGGCTTGTTATAGCTAAGTGCAAGTAGTTGGCGCTGAAGGAGGGGGGCTTTCGTATTTTCTGTAGTCTTTGATGTGATACTAAGAGCGAAAAAAAAAACATTAAGTTAAATTTAGCAGAAATTATACTTTGTAAGAGGGGAGAGCTGCTGACCCTCACCCATCGCTCTTTACGCTAAAATTGGAATTTTTTATCTCAACGTTTCAAGAATGAATGCCATGAGTCAAGATGAGTTTGATATTATTTTCTATTGAAAATGTAAAGGGCGATTTTGTTGTATTTGCTGTTGAGAATCAAGCTCTTTGTTGAAACGTTGTGAAAGAAGTGGTAAATAGTATATGTTAAATCATCAGCTTTCTACATTTTTCGCCTTCTATACTGCTTTCAGGAAGGCACTTGTCAAGCTTTAGTGTAAAGAATAAAAGGCCGCGGAGGGTATTAGTCCTACGGTTTTTAGAGCACGATTTCTCTTCGCCGTTAGCTGGTTTACCTTTACTGCGGTATCCCGATTTTTTTGCGTTTTTTTTCAGGATATTCCATGGAGGGGGGCATCTAAATTTCCTACGGTTGGTCGTACGTGTAGACATAACCAATCATTTTAACCTGTTTTGCTTATACTTCGGTTGTGCCAAGACTGTAAGAAAAATGAAATTGGAGGTAAAAACATATTTTGTTAAGAAGGCATAGAATCCTCTAGGCTTCTAGAATATATCTGTGGATTTTAGTAACTAAAAAGCTGCACCCCAACATCTGAGTCGGTTTCCCCGATGCAAAATCATCTGCCCAGAAGTGTTAATGTATTTTTAACTTGACTTTCATTTTTAGCTGGGCTCCGATGTTTTCCTCTGTTACAAGAAGTCAATGGTAAAATCTGATTCAATAGTATACCAACCTGGTAAGACAGTTATTCCTTTTCATTGTTCTTGTAGGAATATGCTCTCATTTGAATATGCTAAGGGCTCGTAGCATCCCGTCTCTTTCAGTCCAGTCTATTTAATGTACTTTTTTCAGGAACTAATCCCTCGTTTTACAGTCGGTATGGTACTAGAACTTATATTGTATTCATTTACTGGTGTTGTCAATATCAGCTACTCAGCTACTTTTGACCGGGGGGGGGGGCTGCTCGCCTCCGAAAATAGTGTAGACTAGATGATGCATGCCACGCGTAATGGCAGCATGCCATGTGTGGTGTGAAATTTGCCATGTGGGGTGCGGTATGGCGGAACATGAGGTGCACATATAGATATAGACCATATAGTAGAGAGTAAGCCACCCCTATGAACATTACAATGCCAACGTGACCTCTTCGTTTAGAATATGGTGTAATAAAAATAGCGTTTTGTCTATTTATGCAAAAAATACGTGTATATTACAGTTTTCCTTTTTCTTGTAACTTGATCTTCAAGATATGCAAACCGAGGATGGATAAAACGTCTGGTTTCTGGTGCAAAGTGATGATCAGTTACAATAGTCAGCTATATTAGAATAGACAATGAAAACAGAGGTTGAAATTCACTCGTACTGTAGCGTTAGTAAGTTCTGGCTAACTTATTTTTACCGTTTATTGTCTTCCTCCCTGTTATAACATATTGAGGGACATGGAAATCCTTTTAGGATTAACCCAAGGGCCCCCTCCCAGGAAATACATCATAAGCAGGGATATCATTTGGGGTAGTACCGTATGTAATATATATTATATATTATATATTATATTAGGTACTAGGATATAGCGCTGACCACTCAAGAAGTGAAGTTAGGTGAAATATACCTAAGTATGATAAAAATATAATACTTCAGAAACAAATTTGGGCTATATATTTGCACATTAGGGGGGGGGGGTAAAGTATATTGGGTCTGCATGCAAAACGTGTTAGGTACAATTATTCTGCATATTATTAAGTTAGAATCATTTTTTATCTTCACACTGTCGAAATGCTTACCCCGCCCCTCCCTAATGTGCAAATATATAACCCAAATTATATATTTTCCATCTATTCTGTCACTTTTCTTTGTCTTGTCTCACGCTAAGCTGGAAGAAACAAACGAAAGAAACCGGTTTTACAATGCGTCAATGGATGAAAAGCTTGAGTGGTCGGCGCTATATCATTTTAGTATCTTATATCATATTATATATATATTATATATTTCATAGTCCAAATATATATTTTTCTTTGAATGAGTAAAAAAATTCGAGTCTTAGCGCAGTCTTTTCCCTTGTAGAATGTAATTAAATCATTAGTTTTTCAAACATTAAAGCGTTGAAATCATAAAAAGGTCAGATTTAGTCAATTATTTTCATGACGCAAGTCAAAGAGTATGGGGAAATGATAAAGGAGGAAACTCAGGTTTATCTCTGAGAAGAAGGAGAAATAAAACCAACAATCCACCAAGTTTTACTCAGTTTACTCAGTGAAATCGTAAAGTTAATGGTAAAGGCACAAACAAATCACGTATAGTAGTTTTAATTGTTCTTTCAATTTCACTAAAAGGGGACAATAGATATACCTACTTTACTAAAAGGGAACAACAGACATACCTACTTTACTAAAAGGGGACAATAGATATACCTACTTTACTAAAAGGGAACAACAGACATACCTACTTTACTAAAAGGGGACAATAGATAACCAAGCTCAAGACTTAAAGTCTTGTCCCTTGTGATGGACTTTCGGCTCTCCTTCAGTGAGAAACTGAAATTTTACTTTATTAAAATAGATTGCTCAAAAAGGCTTTGTTTGGATCAACCTTTCTAAAAAAAAAATTCCAGACCGCTCCCTAAAGACATGTACTGAGTGCAACAAGAGTTGTAGGCCTATAAAACTACAAAGAACCTTTGGTCACTTTGTGCTCACCAGAAGCACGGAGAACAGGTAAGCACAGACGTGGAACCGAGTTTGACTCAAATGTGTTTTAGTATATAAACTTGCCATAGACAGAGGAAAATTTTTAGTTTGCTACATACCAAGAAAATTGTTTTGCCTTATTTGGGTACTAAATTTACATTCAACAGAACTGAATTATGTCCCGAAATTACCTCCCCCCCCATATCGTTGAGAAAGGGATTTAGCGCACCTTTTTCCGTTAAAATATTCTTGACTATTAGTTTAAATTAGCGTCCGCTTGACGGAATTTTTCCTCGATTAAACCGGATCTCCTGGTTCTTTTATCCATTGGATCCCTGGATGGATAATTGGTAAGCCTTTTGACCATTTTAATGAATTTTGACCCGCTTACCTTCCTAAACAAGGGTCTAAGAAGCTTTTCAAAAGTACTTGGCAACTTTGGCGTGAAGACCCCTCCATACCCTTTTTCCCCGATGGCATCCGATCAAAATTTTGAGATAGCTATTCTATTCAAAATAGTCCAAAGCTAAAACAACGATGCGTCCGGGGTTCACAACCCCACCCCCTCCCCTCTCACGCCGCCCAGGTGCAAGGATTGTAAATTATGGAAGTAGCTCATTGTTTATATATAAGGTTTTCTATTAAGATTAAAGGGTACCTTTGATCCTAGATCTTCAAAAAAACTTAGAGTGTAAAAAGCTTAGAGCTCCCAAAAACTTAGTTTCAAGGTGAAATCTGGCAACTAGCGGAACATGGCCTGTTGCATTTGGCAGCACTGCCGTTTTCAGACTGAACTTTTTTGGGGCTTTTAATTAAAAATTGGAGTAATTTTGACCACATTGATAAGTCAAGATTATTTTTGTATGTTCAGCGACTCTAACTCTTAAGTACGTTAAGTTATGCTCCTGGCTCTGACATCAAGGTTTTAATTCCGAGGAAATCAAGCTCTGAAATCAAGGTTTTAACTCCGAGTCTTGAAGCAACGAACAAATACTGATTCCACAACTACGACGCCATAGTCCTACTTAGCCACTGATTGAAGTCGCAGCATGTAACATAAATAATGAAAAAACTACTTGCAGTTTTTGGTTTTACTTTTTGCCAAAACTTTGCCCATATTAACCTTTCATTGAATCTATGTTGTACTCAAGGCCGTATCCAGGGGGTGGTGGTGACTGGGTTTGAACCCTCGTTCCCTCCTGAAATTTTTGTCCAACTCGTATAAATGTGACCAAAAAATGCATATAACAAAAATTTTTGATATGTTTTTTAAAGCCTTTTTTTAATCCCTCCCGAACCAAAATCCTGGCTACACACTTGGTTGCACTCCTTGTATTCAGACAGTTCTATCATTAACCGTTCTGTTCTGAATTTCGGTTTTGACCGTATAGTTTTATTTCCTGAACTGAGGTCAAAAAAAAAACCTATGTAGAACTTAAATTTAAAGCTTATTTTGGCTGTATCGGTTCATGACACCCGTTAATGGATGCATTTTTTAGTCTCTTGCTGGAATGTGACTTACAGGCAAGACTGTTTCTAGAGGGGCTAGGGAGTTTGACCCTTCACCCCGAAATGTTGGTCGGACTCGTAAAAACGTAACAACAATGCATATAAACAAATTTTTGATGTGTTGTTTAAGGTTTTTTCGTAACCCACTCCCCTTCCGAAAAAATACCCCCTCCTCTCCAATAAAATCCTATATACGGCCTTGTTTACAGGGTATGTAGACAGGGCTTGGACGGTTTTCAGTAAAAACAAAAATATTTTGGAAGCAAAGAGCCATATAAAGATGAGCAGAAATAGTCATACAATAATGCACACTTACAACGACCAGAAAATACTGTCAACGAATCAATGATTCCCATAACGACCAGGAATTAAAATCAACAATAACATTTTGAGAAAAAAGGTTTTATTAAAGAAAAAAATAAAACACATTCACAAATAACAACAAAACCCGAAGTAAAGATAACGTAAAGATATCTTTGCTATATAAAAAACGTAAAGATAACAGATAGGTTACTGCTATAGTTGAAATAAATTAATCCTAAAACGAACGTTTCCTAAAGGCTAAGGAGCCTTTGGGGGGGATTAGCACAGTGTATAATTGCATGTGTATTGATAATGAATAAATCTTAAAGAAGAAAGAAAGAAAAAGAAAACGGAAATTAAAATAAATAATCATTTCAAACTCAAGAAGAACGGAAATTGCCAGAAACAGGAGTTGGTAAGCCCGTATCTAGTAGGGGGATTACTGCGTTTGAACACTACCCCCTCCCGAAATTTTGCCTAATAAAAAGGTCGCAAAAATGTACATAAACTTATTTTTGATGCGTACACCAGGTGGCGGGAAATGGGTAACCCCTTGACTGAATCAAAACCACAAATAAAATATGTGCCAGTAGTTTAGTAATAGTAAACATTGTAGGTAACCCGGAATAAGTGCATGGTTGATCATGTCATTTACACGTCAAGGCAATGTTCCACTTTAAAAAAGATATAAAGACATTGTTCATCTTTATTAGAATCAATTAAAAAAACTGTTTCCACAAAATAAGTTTTTCACAAAAAGTAAAGACCTCCATTAAACTAAAAATGAACAAAAATAGAATCAAATAACCTATCAAGCATACAACAACCACAAATCAGTATCAATAAATAAATGAAACCCAAAACGAACGGAAATTAATATGAGTAGGGTTCAAAACCCCTATGCTTTCCAAAAGCAAGAATAGAATTTGTTCTTTACTGAAAAAAATCTTTTAAATGTTTTCACTTTTATAACTTTAAGAAACCAAAAATTAATTAAAATTTTAAGGAATAAGTATCAGCATATGTATATTAAACTGACAATGTGCATTCATTTGAATTTTTGCCATTTAATTGCACATTCATTTATTTATTGATACTGATTTGTGGTATTTGTATGCTTGGTAAATTATTTCATTCTATTTTTGTTCTTTTTTGGTTTAATGGAGTTCTTTACTTTTTTTGAAAAACTTGTTTTGTGAAAAAAGTGTTTTTTTTTTAAATTAATTTCTGTTCATTTTATATTGACATAGTCTTTTTCAAGGAAAACAAAAATAATAGTTTAAATCTTTCAGGTTTTCCTTTGAGAATTTATGGTTTGGCCTGTTATTTATATGCTAGAGAAACTTTTTCAGCAATTTTTAATAACATAAACTCTTTTGAAAATCATGACACAAATAGTAGTGTTTAATTTGGTCATATGCATCCTCTAGTTGACCTGATAAATAAAAGTTAATACCATTTCCAAAAAAATATATCAGTGCTCTTTCACAGCCTGGATACACTTGTACTCTTTTGATTTAATAAAATTATAAGAGCAAGAGTAATAATAGAAGTACCCCCGAAAATTTGAAGTTAATACCCTCAGTCGTTCTTGGTATATTGCTGAGATGTCTTATTGGCAACCATCATACAAACAGTGTGTTTTAATTTATTTTAAAGCAACATTTAGTTTTTAAGAATAATGGGTAAATTTCATAGCTGTGGGGGGTTGACCTATCGAATAAGCCTAGAGATACAGTTAATAGACCATTCAGATATGATTAAAAAAAGGCTGTCTTAAAATTTTGATTGGAAGTGTCTGTAAAATTGTGAGCTGCCCTCCAATCACTTTTGACTCTTAAGAGGGCACTAAAACTTTAAATTTTCAATCAAATCCGCTCCTTTAAAATGTCAATGATATCATGCTAGAGCATAAGAGGGCACTAGAACTTTTAATTTTCAATCAATTTAGCTCCTTTAAAATATCAATGATACTACTAGCTATGACAGAGCATCGCTGACTGTGTCATTATATGCCCTATGGTGCTTATATGCCCTTTTAATGCCTGCATGCATGTAGGTTTTTCGTTTAATTGAAACTTCCTAAACGTTCCCTAAAAGTTTCAACTTAATGCCATTAGTGTCGTTAGTTACAGTAACCGTAGAAGCAGTATTAAATGAATGCACACAGGGTCTTCTGGCTAGCTCAAAATCCATAACCTATGATATTATGAAGACGAAATTTTGAGAGTATCTCTATTGTACGGATGACAACCTGCCATCCGTATGCAGGTTGTTAAAAAGGGCATATCAGCAATATCTTAGGAACAGTTTCGTGTGTGAAATTAAAACTTACAACGCTTGTTGTGGGGGATGTTGAACTAACCAAAAGACAATATTTTGCATCCTAATACTAATTCTTCTACTCCTACAACTGCTGCTACTATTGCTATTACTACTATTAAATGTACTTCAACTGCTACTACTATATTTACTGGTGCTACTACTACAATTAATAAACCTAAGTGTATTAAGGCGAAAATTTTGGGCAACTGTATTGCTAAAAATTTTGGGTAACTGTATTGAAATAAATCGAAACACACTACGCCCAAATAAGTTGTTAAGAAGACGTATCACCACTGCTTCAGGACCGGTTGATGGTATTAAGTTAAAAATTTGTGTCGAAAGGGATGTTGAAAAAAAAGGTGCTATTTGCATACTGCTATTAATGCTACTACTGCTACTACAACTATTACTACGCATAATTACTGAACCTTTCAACAATTCTGAAAAAATTGATGTCTCAAAACTGTTTGGATATTTGTTATGGGAAACGATGGGCGTGGGGGGGGGTCTCTCAGATCACTATGACTCTTAAAAAGGGACTATATCTTCCAATTTAAAATCAAATGAGATACATCTGAATCTAATACGACCCCCATTCCATACAAACCTTATATGCCCCCAGGGCATAACTTAAAGCCCTTGCCCGGGGGCTCTGGGGGTTTGTGTTAACCCTGGAGGCATTGTTATATGTTCTTTGGACTATTGTGAACAAAATTGCCATCGCACAATTTCAATCACATGCATTTGTTGAAAAGAGGGGTAGTGGGTGGGGGGGGGGTCTACCTGACCTCCATGTACTATCGGACACTTAGCATTTGTACCCCCCCCAAAAATCAATTTCAACAAATGAGCACTCTAAAACTCTATTTCAACCATCCTCCTTAAGACTTAATTCTTCAGGGGCAAACTCACAACCTCGGCCTCAGCCTCTTGTGGTTGTTATCAACTCAAAAAGCCTTGTTCTCGAATTGGGAAAGTTTGAATAAAAGGACTGTCGTAAAATATCTATTGGAATTACATCTCAGGAAAACACGACGTGTTTTTGATCCCTTGACTTAAAATAAGGGCAAGAACTTTATGATTACAATCTAATGAGTCCCCTCCCCACTCTAACGCATATACGACACCTTTTATAAAGAAACCTTATGTGCCCAAGGGGATAAATACAACGCCTTCCCTGAGAGCGTAGGAAGGGAGGGTGTATTAGTCAGAGACATAATTCCGAAACGTTCAAACTACGATGAAAATTTGTATCTCAAATTTTGATTGGAGGTGCTAAGTAAAATGCTGAGGCGTGGAGGAGGTGGGCTAGCTGGACCTTAAATCACTGATGATCTCTTTAACATAGGGTACTACTTAACTTCAGATTCGAATCAAATAAGCCCTATCTAGATGGTTATACGACCGCCATCAATAACAACCTTGTATGCCCTCCATTAAAAATAAACTTACAATCCTTCCACCCAGGTCTGCTGGGAGGTTGATGCCATCCTAGAGGCATTATTATGCTTCGATGGATATTTGGAAAACAATTGCTATTTCATAATTTCAATCAAATAGTTGGTGGAAAGGAAGGGTATAGAAGAGGGAGTGGGGCTAAATGCCCGTCCATCACTTTTTAACGCTTAAAAGGCACAGAAGTGGCAATTTTCAACCAAATGAGCCTCTTCTACAGTTAAACAACCATCCCTCCATAAAAAAACCCTAAAACCCCTGGAGTATAACCTAAACCATTGTTTCTATTTCTCTGGGGTGTGTTTCAACCCCAAAATCTTGTTTAGATGATATTTAGACTATTTAAATATAAGGCTTATCTCAAAATTTCTATTAGACTTGCATTCTATTAGCTTTCTATAAAAATTTTCTATTAGATGCAAGTTAAACAAACTCATCCCTTCATAAAAACCTAAATACCCCCTGGGCATAAACTACAACCCTTGTCCCTAATCTCTGGGGTGTGTTCAACACAAATCCTTGTTATATGATATTTTAGAATATTTTGAATATAATGGCCATCTCAAATTTTCTATTAGATGCATTTCGGGACAATACGACGTGTGTGTGTGTGTAAGGGGGGGGGGGGTAGATGAACTCAATCACTTGAATCTAAAAAGAGCACTAGAGCGTAGTCACCAATCAATTAAGCCCCTCGAAAGTTTATATGACCATGCTTCGAAAAAAAACCTTATTACCTTCCCTAAGGGCTGGGGGGGATTTGTTATCCTCAAAGACATAATTTCTAGATCTTTCAAATACGTTGAACAAAATGGCTATCTCAAAATTTTGATTGAAAGTGTTGTGCAAATGATCGGGGTGGGGGGGGGCTCATTTGCCCACTGATCACTTTTGACTATAAAAAAGGCACTGGTCCTCTCAATTTTTAAAATAAATGAGCCATATTGAGAGCTTCTCAAAAAACTTCTATAAAACCTTAAATGCCCAAGGGCATAACTTATCAAACCGTGTCATGAGAGCTATGGGTGGAGGGGTTGTCATCATCAAAGACATAATTTCCAGACCTTTCAACTACGTTAACAAAATTTTGATCGGAAATATGTTTGGGAAATGATGGCGTGGGGTGGATAAATTCTCCCCCGATTACTTTTGACCATTAAATAGGGCAATAGCCCTTCAATTCAATTGACATGAGCCCTTTGAAGGTTTTGCGACAAGCTTCTTATAAAAACCTTATATGCCCCAAGGCATAAGTATAATACTTAGCCCTGAGGGATTTTGGGAGGGGGGTTGTCCCTATTTATAAAGGCAATTTCGGTACCCTTCAACTACGTTGAACAAATGCTACATCAAAATGTGATCGGAAGGTTTTGGGGAAATGAGGGCGTGGTGGGGGGAGCATCGCCTTTCGATGCTTTGACTATAAATAAGGGCACTAGCCCCCTCATCCCATGAATGGAGCCCTTGTTGAAGTTATTACGACAACACTTTCAATAAAAAACTTATATGCTCCAGGCATAAACTTACAACCTTTGAATGGGACTGTGGGGGGTTTGTCATCATAAGCCGAGGGGGCCCGTGGCTCGCGCGGACCGCGTGCGAACCTAACACATCATTTCCGGATCATTCAACTACGGAACAACATGTCTATCTAAAATTTTGATTGGATGTGTTTGGGGAAATGGTGGACGTTGTAAGGGGGTTAGTTGGCCCTCAATCACTTTTAACTATTGAAATCCAATCTAAAATTTAATTTCCAATCTAATGAGCCCTTTTTGAGGTCTCTATGACAATGCTTTCTATAAAAACCTTATATGACCGCAGGTCATAACTACACTTGCCTGAGTGGTTTGGGGGGTTGTCATTCCTCAAAGACCTAATTACAGAACTTTCAAATACGTTGAACAAAATGGCTATCTGACAATTTTGATTGGATGTGTTTGGGGAAAGAGTGGGCATGAGAGGGGAACCTCCCCCTCCCCCGAAAAAAAAATCTGGATACGGCCCTGGTTATACTTGTATATGTTATTTGTATGTGTTTGTACATGTATATGTTATGACGTATATTTTTTTTTCAAAACGTAAAATATACAACTTGAAAAAAGTTGCATAATGGAGGGTGCGAAGTCTTTGAAGGAAAATCTTGCTCGTTTGTATTTGTATTATTTTAATACCTCATCATGAAATTCAAAATTAAAAAATAGTACAATAAAGAGAAGAACAAGAAATGCTCTCAATGCGTAATGCGGTTGTCTATATCCAGAGAAAAAAAATGACATCAAAAAGCTGCTATAGTACAACAGCTATCAAATACGCTCTTTTTTTCTGGCACAGCAGCAACTGAGCTAGCCATCTTAATTGGGTGGACAGAGGGTTATTACAGTTAATGTGCAGGCGAAGCAAAAAAACTTCGTAAAAATACGGAAGACACTTATCTGGTAGAAAACACTTTTTCGGATCTGACCAACGGTCGCGTTGCGAGGTACCGATCTTCTAGATTCACTACCTCGCCCGGGAATGCAATGGCGGTGGTTGCACCGTTTGTTATGGAAACCGTTTCTTTACGAAGGAAGTAAGAAAAATGACATGAAACATAAACAACAAAAGGTTGTTTTACAACACAGAGGTCTTTTACTTTGTAGATACAAGAATAATACGATTTACATAAAAACCATAGAGTATGAGAAACCTGTCAATTAACAAATTATTTACTATAAATTAAGCTATTTAACAAATTATTGTAAATAATATTCAAGAGTTGAACTTGGACTTGTGAAAACAAGGCCGTATCCAGTATTTTTTTCGGGAATGTAGTGGTTATTTTTTTTTCTATGGGGCGGGGAGTACAAAAAATGCATCCCCCCCCCCCCCGACAAAATTTGTTTATATGCCTCTAGGAGGTAGTAAGCCAAAGATCCCAGGATACGGCTTGCTTTGAAGTAAGAATAATTTACTTTTTGTTATTTGTTTGTCGCCCGATTTTCTAAGCCGTTAATTGTCGGAATTCCTTTAATTTGTTTGTGTGTGGACAGTACGCCGAATACAAACTGTCAGGGGTCTAATCAGAACGTTGAAAGGGTCGATAAAGCTTTTCCAGGGCTCAAGAGGGGCTCCTGGAAAAAGGGAAAGATTTGCCTGAACAGCATTTTTTTTGCTCTTTTTGGGTCGTCTCCCTTCTTTGTGGAAAAGTCCTCTTGCTTTACCTCTCACTCTCAACGTCAATGCGTGTTGATGCATTTAAATCAATGCGTGCAACGTCAATGCGTGTTGATGCTCCTGCGTGTTGATGCATTTAAATATTGGGAATTTCCTGCACCCTAAAATCAGATCTTGGACTTTATTCCTAGATACCTCTATCCTCCGAATGCAGGTACATTTGCCTCCCTTTTGCATTAAAAGAAGAAAAAAAGAAAACATAATTATTTTCTTTCTGCGCCTTAATATTAAGAACTTCAGACTCTATAACATTTGATATTAACTGAGAACTCTCTAAAACATCTCCCTCCTCGAATACAGGGGCGTTTATTGCTTGTTTTCTTTTGCGTTTTTTTAATTGTATATATCGCCCCTCCAAAAAAATTCTGATGACAAAAACCAAACTCAGTCAGTGTCCAAAAGGCCCCTCAAGGGACCAATATTTTTAATGGGAAAGGTATTTTTTCACAGGTTTTAAGACTCAAATAAACAGGGTATTCTTAGCTTGTTTCAGTGGTAAAAGGGATTTAATGGAACCACATCATCTTCCATTGTGGGTTGGGTGTTTTGAATGCATAACAAGCCTAGAGTGAATAATAAGTTTCAAGTGACACAGGATGAAGTTTTGAAATTCCAGCATAAGTATTAGTATGCATTACTATATGAGGTCTCATGTCCCTCTGTTGAAAAACAATTTAAATTTACATTGATATTTAGTAGGGATACAAGCGGCATTTCATTGATAAGTTTAATAAAAAAAAAGTGTTATCATGTGAATTATTTAGCCTAAAAAAAAAATAAGTTGCCTGATCATTCTGTCTTTTAGAGCTGTTGTCACGTTATCCTTTGCGGGATATATCCCGATATCCTCTTCCACCATCCGTGCCCCTCTTTTGTTTACCAATGGGAGCCACAATCGAAGCGTGGGCAGCAACTGCTTCTGAACCAAAGCCGGTTTTCTCAACGTTTGTGTTAACAGTTAGTGATGCTTCTGAAAAGGTAATTATGTCAGTATCATAGCTTTTTTAGGTTCCATTTGATGAAGCTGTAGTTGAAAGAGCCTCACAGGAGCAGCGGGTTTTGGATCTTCTAGGGAGACAAAATTTGTATATGTCCCAGTAAGATAATAAAACCTAAGGGGGGGGGGGTAACTTCGGAAATCACGTACACCAGGTGGCGCGTGCTGCGCGCGGCGGAAACTGTGCCATATTTGGCGTGCTCATGGTTTTCTGAGATGTATGCCACGTGGCAGGAAGGGAGGGGGCCCTCGATAAAACCAGTCACTTTATAAAATGGCTAGGTTTCTGACCAAAATTTGATGATGACAAAACCTTTGAAATTGAATAACCTAGACGAATAAAACTTCAAGGAATCGATCTAGAGTCCAAATTAAATTCTAGGAAGATCTTTGAGAGGCCAATCTACATAAAAAGAATCTATTTTTCTTGGTTTCAAATGCGTGAAATTCAACAGTTTAAATTTATTCACCAATTATCTCAATGCCACATAAATCAAGTGTAAAATATTCTGTAAAGGAAAAAGCTTACCGCTTTCCTGGAAAAAGGATCCAAATTCTATGACCTATGGGATATTTAATTAGCTCTAGCCCCCTCCCCTCCCATCCCACGAAAAACTCTTTGAGTGCCTTTATATGCTATGAGGCTGCAAGTCAAAAGTGGAGAAATTCTGAGTAAGCAACAGCTATACTTCATGATTGGCTATAATTCAATTTTATGTTCTGTAATGGTCTCAACAAAGAGTAACAAAAAGGTTACTACCCTATATCTCCATGTTGAAAAGTGTGCTTATTCTATTGTTTATTTTTATGACGTATTTTTGAAAGCCAATCACATTATTTTATTTTTGGAGAGATAAATATCCGCGCCTTCTAAAATTCGGTCAGCTAATGCTGAGCAAAAAAAAAAAAAAAAACTATACAGACAAAGAAATGCAGTTTGTGGAAAGATGAGTGACCCCGCCTTTTCAAAAGCTAATTAGTTTTTTCATAAGAAAAATTAATCCGACGGAGGGCCAACTCCCCGAGGCCTGCATAAGGTGGCACCTGCGAAGATAGGTGGAACTGTTCCAGGCGTTGAGAGGAATGTACCAAGTGCTGCAGGGACTGTGTCATGCGTAGTGTAACTGTGTTGCATACGGTGCAAGGACTGTCTCTGAGATATACACCAGGTGGGGAAATTGGGCGACCCCTCGCATTAATCTAGTAAAATGAAATAAAAGCTTTTAATTCTGCGATGGAGCCCCACTTTCCACTACTTGGTATACATCTCAAAACGTCACGTATGCCTCACTGTTTCGCCACGCTTGGCATGTACAACCTGGTGTAGGTGATTTCATAAAGTGTGCTCCTCCTTGAAACTGTGTTTCTCTGTGGTCTTAGTCATGGGGTTACGCACTAGGTCATTTATCTTTACTGGATGCACTGGTATACCCGACGCAAGGACCTGATAAAGCTCCACGATTTTGTAGTTTATCATGTTTTTTCATACAATTTTCCGGTTTGTCTTCATTTTTACTGTTTTTAAGAATCCCCCTCCCTCCAATTCTGCGTGACATAGAAATAAAGGCACTGGTGTGTTATGCGGACACCGCTATATATATATTGTATGAAGGAAACGAGAGACGAAACCTGCCAAACGGGTTATTCGCAAGAGACCGCTATAGAGAAATGGAATGCAAAGCGTGGTTTTCATTGCGTTTACGATATTTAAACTGTTGTTTTTTGGGGTTTAGGGGGGAAGGTACCTAGGTTAGATTACGTGTTTAATATATGCTATGCTTTACCCCCCCCCCCCCCCCTAAAGTGCAAATATATAACCCAAATTTGTTTATAAATCATTATATATTCATCCTATTTTGTTTTATTTCATGAGCATTAACCAAACTTGACTTCTTCGCTGTGTCCTATATTTCGGTACTGTGTCCAGTACCGAAATAAATTATACAGGGTTCAGTAATACAATATTTAATAATTTCCGCTATCACTTCCACAGATTTCCAAGCAAACTGACTACATTTAGAAGTCATTGGGAGAAAATCCTAACTGCTGCAAGTCGTATCATTTCAGAAGAACCATCAAATCTCTCCTAGTAAACATGTGGTACCAATCGTTAATAAAAAAAAGAGGAAGACAAGATCGCTAATAAGAAAAACGAGAGCTCATCACTTTTGAAATCTATGTATCAAATTTAATGATTCTCCTGTCTAAATGCGATAGCAGTTGCTTCCGCTTTCCCTTCAACTTTTTTGATAAATATCCTACTATAAAAGGCAGGTGCGGTATTTAAATCTGCTTAGGTGAATCATCAGGACGATAATCAACACGCCACCGGCATCCGGAATCAGCTTTGAACAGACGACGCTTGAATTTTTATTAGACACGGTTCCACTATGCTATTTAATTGAAAAATCATTTTCAGCAACCGAAACGCATTAACAAGTTTGCTAAAACTTGCCAAGGGTTGTCAACTATTTACTCGTGGTGTATTTTGAACGTTTAACGTTACCTCCTAGTCTTAACTCTGTACTTTCTTTGTATACGCTATGCAATGGCCTAGTGTCAAGCGTGAAGTTATGGACGGGAGTCTAAGCAGTTGTAAAGAGGAGGCTCATGAAAATATCTGCAAACAACGTAGTCTTTCTCTCCCCCTCTTATTTGCTCCTGTACGTAACATTTTATAGCGAGGAGAGAGGGGGGTATCTTCAAAAGCAGTATTCAAATTTGTCAAATTATATGAAAAACATACAAAACTACCCGGCTGGCGAAAACCTGGGTTCGCCGGGTTTCTCGCCTCGTGTCGCCCCTCCCCTTGCCACAGTTGGCAATTCTGGACTCCACTCCACGAAAATCTTCAGTTGGTCTTGTTCTGACGTCCAATTTCAGTTGGTCTACTAGCTCCCTCGAGCTTTTCGCTTCGTGAACGGTTTCAGACCTCTGTTCCTTGCGGATAGCCGGTAGTCGCATGCCTACGAATGCTTCTCTTGTTGCCTTTGGCAGCTCGGTCCTTCGGCTCACGAATGGTTGTTAGTATGAAATCACATTTCATTTTTTTCTGGGATTTTTATAACCTATATTCATTCACATGGTTCCAAAATTAATCTGCTTAAACTTTCGTGTTTCTAACTTGAGTTGTTTGACTATCTTGACTATTTTTCAGTGCAAAGGGAACAGTGTACCCCCACACAAACAAAGACACGCACAATTGATTTCTCTGGACAGGCAGGGTCACCTTACTCCGCTTGTACGGGCCTTCGTTCCTTGCCAATGACACTCTTGGGCCTTCGGCCATTCGGCCATCTGCTCCATTCGCTCGCTATGGTAGGCAGCTCAGATCTTCCGCCCCTGTAAAGTTGTTATTTATTGCGACGCCATATTCCTTTTTTTTTGTAGTCGACATTTTCGTTTAAAAATCCAACCCAGCAATATATGTTTTGCATTTTACTCAATATATTTTACGGGGTGTGCCTGTAACTGAAATCCCATTTAAATCAACCTTGTTCAACTCAACCCTCGTTCAGCTGAACCCCTCTCTAAATCAATCCTATGCAACTCAATCCCGTTTATCGTAACCTCGTGCGCCTCAACCCATGTTTAGTTGAACCCGCATTTAAATCTTGGATTAAGTCAGGTTGAATTGAGCTGGCTTTGGATTAAATGGGGGTTGAGTTGAAGGGTGGTTGAACTGAATGAAGTTTGGATTTTGCGGGGTTGAGTTAAACGGGATTCGCCGATGCGCAAGGATTGTGTTCCATGGGCGTTGAGTTAAATGGGTTTAGTTGCATGGAACCATTTTATGGACTTAACTAACTATCCTGTAAGAGGCTCATATAGGCTGTGTCAATTATTATATTTAGATCATTTTCATGAATTTGATGTTAGTCTAATATGTTCAAGATTCTAGCTATCAAGGTTCCAGAATGTCGCAAATTATGATTGACCCTTCTAAATTTAAAAATTCCCTTAGTTTTGTTCGTTGTTTGTTTGTATTTAGATTTTCTGAGCGATGTCTTCGTAATCTTCTAATTTGATTTGTTTACTTTACTAGGTTTATGGATTTGTCATTTCTTTCTGTGAACCATGTGACATTCCCAAACCGGAAAAGAACAAAGATTGGCCTTAAATATTAGCAGTGCTTATAACATGAATTGAAGAAAAAAAAAATGCTACTTGTGTCTTATAGCCACCACACTCGAGTTCTGTCGAGAAGTGAAGTTTGGTCAATGCTAATGAAATAAAACAAAATGTGACGAAAATATAATACTTTATTAACAAAATTGTGAAAACTACAACAAAGAATTATGGAAGGGGGGCCGCCCAGACCCTATTATATTAAATACGTAACCTAAACTAACCTAATCTAACCACACTGTAGCTTCCTACTGTAGCTACAATGTAGTTTCCCACCGAGCCGAAGCTAATATTGTCTGGTATAAAGACCATGAAAACCGGTTATTGTGTCAAGATCGCGATACAAGATCTAGAGTGTGGTGGCTTTAAGACAAAAGTACAAAAAAAAACAAAAACATTATTTTCGTAGTGAATTGAAAGAAAAGTCTAGATATTAGCGAAAGTGGAAAAAAAATGTCTAGGTAAATGCGAGGAATTGCAAAAACACGTGCCCAAAATAATCAGATGGGGGAGAGAGAAAATCCAAATATGCAAGTACATTCATACAAAAATACATAAACCTTAGGCCAGATTCAATCTGTAGTATTACGCTATTAGGGTGACTTTTGAATTTCAATACACAGACAAAAAAAATCCTATTTTTATTTTACAACTGTTTGTATCTACCTGTTAGATTAATTTAAAAAAAAACTTTTTCCATAAAATAAGTTTTTCAAAGAAAAGTAAAGAACTCCATTAAAACAAAAATGAGCAAAAATAAAATCAAATAATCTACCAAGCGTGAAACACAATTTTGTAGATATGAGCTTGAAACCTATGTGGTAGGGTCTTCTGATCCGCTGGATCTGATGGTGTGATTTTCATTAAGATTCTTTCACTTCAAAGGGAGGGGGGTACCCGCTTTTTCAAAAATCAGGTAAATTTTCTCAGGATCGTAGCCTTTGATGAGTAATTAATTAAAAAAACTTTTTCCACAAAATAAGTTTTTCAAAGAAAAGTAAAGAACTCCATTAAACAAAAAATGAGCAAAAATAAAATCAAATTATCTACCAAGCGTGAAACTACCACAAATCAGCATCGATAAATAAATGAAACCCAAAACGAACAGAAATTACAATAAATAACCGAGTCACATTCAAAACGAGCAGAAATTAACGTGACTAGGGCTCAAAACCCCTGTGCCCTCCCAAGGCCAGAACATTAGAATAGTAGAATAGTAGTGTTTAATTTAGTTTCATACCTCCTCTAGTTGACCTGAAATGGAAAACTTGATACCATTCGCAAAAAATCTGTTTACTTTCTTTGATAGCTTGGATACACTTACGCTATTTTGATTTGGTTAAATTTTAAGAGCAGAAGTAGCCCCAAAAGTTTGAACATAATACCCTCAGTCGTTCTTGGGATACTGCTGAGATGACTTATTGGGAATTAGTATTAACACAGTGCATTTTCATTTAATCTTATGGCAGCATTTAGTTTTTAAACATAAAGTCAAATGGGAGGGTGAGCGTGGGAGGGGGATTAGTTTCCGTCCAATCAGTTTCGACTACTAAAAAGAGCATCAGCCCTTTCTATTTTCAACCGAATGAGCCCTTTTCGAAGTTCCTACGACAACTCCTTCGATACAAAGTGCCCTGGTCTAAACAACAACAACAACAACAAAAGGACACATTATACCCACATCGATCTTTACTATAATGTCAAGCCTTCCAATCATTTTCGACTATTAAAAAGGGCACTAGTCCTTTCGATTTCCAATCGAACGAGCCCTTTTTGAGTTTCTACGACAACACTTCCTATAAACACCTTATATGCCCCAAGGGCATAAATTACAACCCTTACCCTAAGGGCTGGGAGGGTGGTTGTCATCCTCTAAGACCTAATTTCCAGAACTTTCAACTACGCTAAACAAAATGGCTATCTCAAAATTTTGATTGGATCTGTCTGGGAAAATGGTGGGTGTGAGAGGGGCGTTAGCCTTTCTCCAATCATTTTCAACTATTAAAAAAGGCACTAGCCCTTTCAATTTCCAATCAAAATGAGCCCCTTCATTAAAAACGCTTTCAATAAAAACCTTATATACCCCCATGGGATAACTTAAACCCTCGCCCTGAGGGCTCGGGGGATGTCATCCTCAAAGACCTAATTTCCAGAACTTTTTTACTACTTTGAACAAAATGGCTATCTGAAAATTTTGATTGGATCTGTTTGGGGGAATGGTGGGCGTGAGAGGGGGGTTAGTTACCCTCCAATCACTTTCAACTATTAAAAAGGGCACTATCCCTCTCAATTTCCAATTGAATGAGCCCCTTTTGAAGTTTTTACGACAACTCTATCACTAAAAACCTTATATGCCCCCAGGGCATAACTTACAACCTTTGCCCTGGGGACTCTAGGGGGTTTGTTATCTTTAAATACATGATTTCCAGAACTTTCAACTACGTTGAACAAAATGGCTATCTCTAAACTTCGATTGAATGTGTTTGGGGAAATGGTGGTCGTGAGAGGGGGGTTAATTACTCTCCACTCACTTTTGACTATTAAAAAGGGCAATTTCAATTTCCAATCAAATGAGCCCCTTTTGAAATTTCTACAAACACTTTCTATATAAACCTTATATGCCCCCAGGGCATAATTTACAACCCTTGCACTGAGAGCTCTGAGAGTGTTATCATCCTAAAAGACCTAATTTCCAGAACTTTCGACTACGTTGAACAAAGTGGATATCTCAAAATTTTGATTGAATGTGTTTGGGGAAATGGTGGGCGTGAGAGGCGGCTTAGTTGCCCTTCAATCACTTTCGATTATTAAAAGGGAACTAGCCCTTTCAATTTTCAATTAAAGAGCCCTTTTTGATGTTTTTACAACATCGCATTCTATAAAAACCTTACATGCTCCCAGGGTATAACTTACAACCCTTGCCCTGAGGGTTGTGGGGGGGATGGGTTGTCATCCTTAAAGACCGAATTTCCAAAACTTTCAACTACGTTGAATAAAATGGCTATCTAAAAATTTTGATTGGATGTTTTTGGGGAAAAGGTGGGCGTGAGAGGGGGGTTAGTTGCCCTCAAATCACTTTCGACTGTTAAAAAGGGCACCAGGCCTTTGAATTTCCAATCGAATGAGCCCTTTTTCAAGTTTCTACGACAAAGATTTCAATAAAAACTTATATGCCCCCAGGGCATAACTTATAACCCTTGCCCTGAAGACTGTGGGGGGAGTGTCCTGCTCAAAGGTATAATTTCCTGAACTTTAACTGCGTGGAACAAAATGGCTATCTCATAATTTTGATTGGATGTGTTTGGGGAAATGATGGGCGTGGAAGGGGTGTTAGTTTCCGTCCAATTACTTTCGACTATTAAAAAGAGCACTAGCCCTTTGAATTTCCAATCGAATGAGCCTTTTTTAAAGTTTCTTCGACAACGCCTTCTATAAAAACCTTATGTGCCCCCAGGGCATAACTTACAACCCTTGCCCTGAAGGCTGTGGGGGAGTGTCCTCCTCAAAAACATAATTTCCCTCTGAAAATCAACTACGCTGAACAAAATGGCTATCTCAAAATTTTGATTGGATTTGTTTCGGGAAATGGTGGGCGTGGAAGGGGTGTTAGTTGCCTTACAATCACTTTCGACTATTAAAAAGGGCACAAGCCACTCCAATTTCCAATTGAATGAGCCCTTTTTCGAAGTTTCTACGACAACTTCTTCGATACGAAGTGCCCTGCTCTAAAGAAAAAAAAAATAAATGATACATTGTGCCAACATCGTTCTTATATGCCCTCAGGGCATAACTTAAAACCCTTGCCCCGAGGGCTGTGGGGGAGTGTCCTCCTCAAAAACATATTTTCTATCTGGAAATCAACTACGCTGAACAAAATGGATATCTCAAAATTTTTATTGGATGTGTTTGGGGGAATGATGGGCGTGGGGGGGGGGCTAGTTGCCCTCCAATCACTTTCGACTATTAAAAAGGGCACTAGCCACTTCAATTTCCAATCGAATGAGCCCCTTTCGAAGTTTCCATGACAACTCGTTCAATACGAAGTGCCCGGGCATGGAGAAAAAAAAAAATGCATTGTGCGCACATCATTCTTTACTTAGGCAGCGCTTTTGCGCTGCCTATGACATTTTGAGTTGACTTCCAATTTGCCTTTTATGATAAATTCAAACAAAATATGTAGCCTGAGAAGAAAATGACCAATTAAAGAGGTTTTTATTAAACCTTCAAAGTTCATGTTTAATTCACTTGGGGGGAAGGCTGTGCCCCTTGGTGTTTTGCCTCCTCCTTTACAGTTCGGAAATACCCTTTTTTGGTATTTTCGTTGAAAAATTTAAAAAAACGAGAAACTTATCCCCCATAGATAAAAAAAAAATACATGTTTCCCCCCCTTTTTTTCGTGAATTGATTCCACTGTCCTTTTCTGTAATTTTTGGGATTTGCAAAAAAAAAATCGTTAATTAAAGATGAGTTTAAAAGGCTTAACCAGAAAATTATTAGTGTTTTGTAACTTAAGATCGTTTCATTATATTTTTTTCATAATAAATAGTCTTAAAACATTTAAATAACGCATCTTCCTGCAGCGAAAAAGTGCGTATTTGGAACAGAGATGAAGCATAATATTCTTAAGGTATTAGTGGAAATTCTGAGGTAATTTCTAAAATTCTTAGGAAGCTAATGAAAGGTCTAAAGAGAGAGGAGCGAGAGAGAAAGAAAGAAGAAAGAGAGAGAGAGAGAGAGAGAGAGAGAGAGAGAGAGAGAGAGGAGAGAGAGAGAGAGATAGAGAGAGAGATAGAGAGAGAGAGAGAGAGAGAGAGAGGAGAGAGAGAGAGAGAGAGTCGAGAGAGAGAGAGAGAGAGAGAGAGAGAGAGAGCAGAGAGAGAGAGAGAGACGAGAGAGAGAGAGAGAGAGAGGAGAGAGAGAATTTCGTGGAATGATCTTCCAAACTAACTTGTTTATTTTATTAGGTTTATGGATCTGCCATATCTTTCTATGAACCATGTGACATTGCCGAACTGGACGAACAACAAAGACTGGCCTTAAATCTTGGTAACGGATGCAAATTGAATTTAAGAAAGAACAAAGCCATTTGTTTATTGTCTTCATGGCCCTTTTTCGACACATTTGAAAGATTTTTGAGGTATCTTCATACGATGTCGAAGACTGGACCTCATGAAATCCCAATTGAAAGGTTAAATTTCTTTTTACTGGAATTTAATTGATTGGGTTTTATTATATTTACAAAAGTATATGGAATAATGTATTAGAGTATAATTATTGGGATCTGGAAAATATTATCCATATTATAATGTTGTTCCAGAAGCGAAAAGGTATATATCATGTTTTGATAGACTATTTTGGTGGGTTGTTCCGTGGGAGAGAGAGGGGGGGGGGGTTGAAAATGAAGTCCATGGAAGCGGTTCTCTATCAGTGATTTAAAGGAGACTACATCTCTGAAAGTAATTTTATGTAGCTTCATTTTGGTATACATGATAAAATCTACCTTTGCACAGGGGGAGGTGGAGGCATTTCCAAGCTCTAGATTGACTCGGAGCTCCCTGCCCCCTTGGAAAATAGAAGAATGGAGACTGAAAAATCTCGCACATTATGGCCCGAGGTTAGGCGCATCTTTCCGTTGGTAAAAAGCATAGAATATTTTCTTTCTTGGGTAGAATTTGCGTTTGCGGAGAAAAAAGATTGATATTAGACTATCTTGCAAGTACATATAAAACATTTTATCAAAAGAAAGGAGGAGGGGGTATCTTTTCGCTTCGTAAACGAGTATTTTCGTAGTAATAGTTTGGATAAGTCTACCATATTTTTTTCTAAAACCCTTTGGGATGGAGTTGAAAGTTTCAGGTACAGTTTTCTCGGGGGGTGGGAGGGCGGAGGGTAAGGTGACTTCGAATTTTGTGTGGGAAGGGAGGGGAGCAAAATAGTTTTCCTTCGATCCTCACAAAAGAGTAACGGTATGGCTTTTTTATGGTTATTTTTTTTTTTGCCTGTTATCCGACAGGCTTTGTTGCTAGTAGGAAAATAGTTATTTTTTTGGTGTTTAGGGGGAATAAAAGGTGCCTAGGTTAGGTTAGTTTAGTTTACGCATTTAATATGTGCTCTGCTTTACACCCCCCCCCCTCCCCCCTAATGTGCAAATATATAGCCCAATTTTGTTCAATAAACTATTATATTTTCATCCTATTTTGTTTTATTTCATTACTATTAACCTAACTTCTTTTCTCGCATGTGCCCTGGATTTTAGCATAGTACCAAAAGCACGTTATATAAGTGTCATCCATTTATCTTTCGTAAAAATTACCGATTCTAACATGTTTTCAAGATCCAATTTAGAAAACTTTGCATTTATCAGTGATCTAGGAATGTTAGCGAATTGCGCTCATTTGAAGTGCGTCTTTAATAAAATTAAACTTCTTTAGCTGAGGCTCAAAAACTCCTGGGACAATTCATGACAAAAGATTTTGTTCCTTAATTATACCGTCTGAACTGGAGGTTCAGACGGTATAATTCTGCGCTCATTTGAAGTGCGTCTTTAATAAAATTAAACTTCTTTAGCTGAGGCTCAAAAACTCCTGGGACAATTCTTTAGCTGAGGCTCAAAAACTCCTGGGACAATTCATGAAAAAAGATTTTGTTCCTTAATTATACCGTCTGAAAAATTAAACTTCTTTAGCTGAGGCTCAAAAACTCCTGGGACAATTCTTTAGCTGAGGCTCAAAAACTCCTGGGACAATTCATGACAAAAGATTTTGTTCCTTAGTTATACCGTCTGAACTGGAGGTTCAGACGGTATAATTCTGCGCTCATTTGAAGTGCGTCTTAATAAAATTAAACTTCTTTAGCCGAGACTTAAAAACTCCTGGGACAATTCTTTAGCTGAGGCTCAAAAACTCCTGGGACAATTCATGACAAAAGATTTTGTTCCTTAATTATACCGTCTGAACTGGAGGTTCAGACGGTATAATTCTGCACTCATTTGAAGTGCGTCTTTAATAAAATTAAACTTCTTTAGCTGAGGCTCAAAAACTCCTGGGACAATTCTTTAGCTGAGGCTCAAAAACTCCTGGGACAATTCATGACAAAAGATTTTGTTCCTTAATTATACCGTCTGAACTGGAGGTTCAGACGGTATAATTCTGCGCTCATTTGAAGTGCGTCTTAATAAAATTAAACTTCTTTAGCGAGACTTAAAAACTCCTGGGACAATTCTTTAGCTGAGGCTTAAAAACTCCTGGGACAATTCATGACAAAAGATTTTGTTCCTTAATTATACCGTCTGAACTGGAGGTTCAGACGGTATAATTCTGCGCTCATTTGAAGTGCGTCTTAATAAAATTAAACTTCTTTAGCTGAGGCTTAAAAACTCCTGGGACAATTCTTTAGCTGAGGCTTAAAAACTCCTGGGACAATTCATGACAAAAGATTTTGTTCCTTAATTATACCGTCTGAACTGGAGGTTCAGACGGTATAATTCTGCGTTCATTTGAAGTGCGTCTATAATAAAATTAAACTTCTTTAGCTAAGGCTCAAAAACTTCTTGGACAATTCATGACAAAAGATTTTGTTCCTTAATTACATCGTCTGAACTGGAGTGGCCCAAGGCAAGTTACCGGACTTTTATTTAATATGACTATTATTGTTTCTAGGGGTGAATGATAGACGAGCTAAAATTCTGATATCAGTATAGCTTAGTTGTTTACGCTTGATGAGATGTGGCGTCTTCTGGGATAGCTTATCATAAAGAACAATAGAAGTTGACATTTTGTCAACAACAGTTGACAACAAAAAAGTTGACAACATTTCAAAAGTGAAAAATTAGTCCTGCATGGGGTGTAACAAGAAGCTGCCAAGAAGGGATTGAATGAACCAATTAAGAAGTTTAAAGTTGCTGATCCTGATAACTCTAGCGTTAAACTAATTGCTAAAGGCAGGGCCGTATCCAGGATTTATGGTCGGATTGGTTATAAAAAGGATAACCAATAAGGCTGTATCCAGAGTCATTAAAAGGCCGTATCCAGAGTCATTAAAAGGCCGTATCCATAGTCATTAAAAGGCCGTATCCAGAGTCATTTTTGGCGCATAGGGCGTCGAATCAACATTGCAATTGCTGGGTCTTTTTACAGGGACAAGTTACGAGCCTGTCGCCAACCTTGTTGCAGTGGGCCTCGGCTTGTCAAGCAAAGGATCAATCCATTCTGTTGCCGCAGGGTTGAGGGTTTACCAAAATAATTTTTGTTAGGATACAAAAAGGACTTTTTTGAGGGGGAAGAGGTTTATGGGTCGTTTTACCTGAATTTTTAAGACCAATTTATGTATGGGAAAAATTATTTTTCAGTGTTTTTTTTTTGAGAAATAGTCTTTACCTTCATTTTAAGACCAATTTTACCGGTCAGAGAAATATCTGGGGGTGGGGGGATTTTGGGGTTAAAATCTTTTTTCCCGCTCTTGAGCCCGCCCCTGCTTAAACATAATAAGAAGATGATGCAAAGATTAAAACCTTGAACCTTGCAAAATGGGTACGATTGGATTAGGTTAGAACCTTTGGCTGACGGGGTCACTTTTATACTGACTACTATCTTTTCAGTGCTCTGTGTACCGAAGTATCTTTATGGCTGACACCTGTTTGAACTAAAGGATACTGCGAATGATTTTATACGTGTTCTTAGAGATCAAAACTGTTAAATTGTTTTCTAATATCTTTTTTATGACATTCTGTTCAGATGACCCACCACCAGATTTTGGGTTCCAAACCTAACAGAAATGGCGTGTAAAATGGTAAATAAGGTTTTAGGAAAATTTGAACAAAAATGTCTATAATGTGGAAAGAGAATTCCTTTTAGTCCGGTAAATGTACGGAGAAAAGTGGGCTGACCTGGACAAAATTGCAACAAAAGGTTTTTTTACACCAAAATGTTCAGAAAAAATCGCTGAACAATATGTCCGAAATCCGCTAAAATCCCCCGCCAGAAAAACATTCTGGGGCTGCTTAACGGGGGTGAAAGGGCTGAAAAATCCTTTTTTCGATTTTTGTTATTTCGGTACGTTCGGAGACTCGATTCTGGTATAAATCAACTCGCTGAAACCGAAAATGATATCACTTTTATTGTAACACTTCTCTAACTTAGATTAAACTACAAAAAATAAGATTTTAATAACTCCATTGCCAAAATAAATGAAGTAGCTTTTCTTCCGAAGTTTTGAAGAAATATCAGATCAATGGACGCCTGAAATACTTCGAACAGCCTGCGAAAAGCAATACATTAAAATCTCGAACTTAAAGGAGCAGAGAAGGGATACCATGGAACGGGGTAACTTTGAACTAAAAATCGTGAAAAATTGAGGTTTTTTTGCGATATTTTTCTTTAAACTAGTATTTACTCAAAACTATTTTTGGCGTTAGGGGAATACGTCATTCTGCACCGAATGGCAACTGTCCCAAACTGCTAGTCTAAATACCTCAAGGGGCGTTTAACATTGAACACTCAAACACTTCAACAGGTAACTTTGAACAGTCGATGAGTTCTTTTGGCGTAAGACTTCCAGTTAAAAAAAAAAACTTGTTGGCTGGAAGAAAAGCATTACTTCTAAAATAAAAAGGCAAAAGAGAGTCAAATTAGTGCAGTATCAGCTGACCAAAGTCACGATAAAAATACAAAAATTTTGCGCCGTGAGTGAGTCGGGGGGCTGGAAGATCTCCCTGTACCTGGTCAGGATTGATTGATGCTGAGTCTATCACCCTGGGAAAATAGAAGGATCCATTCTTGTTTTTCGCTGGCAGATCACGTTTAGCGAGCCGTAAGAGGAAGGAGCCTCTACCCCCAAAACTGCAAAATACTTGTAAATATGGCCCATGAAGAACTTCGCGATGAACCAACATCCATCCACGGAGGTTGGTGGGTAGTTTGAACCCATTGTGGCTACTGCACCGCTTAACATCATAGAGAGCCCAGCGCTTAACGACTCATCAACTTCCATTTCAGACTCGCTCTCGCATCCTGTTGGGACGTCAGTCGTGTCGGACTTGCAACTTGAATGACTAGAATCCTCTGCGTCTCCAATACTTTTCCCTGGTGCGACGCTAAGACATTTGCGCATGACATTCCTCACAGATTTTTTAAATCTGCGGTTTTGCAGAACATCCAATAAAACTTTGCTGACATTGTTCGCAACCTCGTGCGGAGTATGCTGGGCCAAAAGTGGGTGGTCCTGGAGGACTCTGGAGCGTGAAAAGCACTTGGCAAAGCTATTTTAAGATTTACTTTTCCATTTGTGTTTAGAATTTCCAGGAGTAGCTTTAAAAGCTGGGGTAATTTGTCTTACCGCGGTTTCGTTTGAGTTGTCCATTTTTTAATCATCAAGCATTTTCCTCCACGCTCTTTTCATTGGAGCAAAAAAAAGCAACGTCCATTGGTTTGGGGGGAGGCATACAAAGTGAGTGTTGTTTTCTCTGCAGACTTTCATCACTTTGGCTGAAAAGTGGGAAGACAGGTTGAAACCCAACAAAACTTTCACTCCTGCTCTCTTCTTCAGGTCAGGGAGTGCCAGCAACATGAACCACTCTTCAAAAACTTTTTTAGTGTAATCTTTTTAGTGTAATTTACTCCACTTGCTTTGCTTAAAAGTGGGTTAAAAATAAATTATTATTACACCAATTCAACTCAAATTTTAACAATTTCCCAGCGCAGAACATTGAAATCCATATTGTAGAAAGACAAGGCTAACTTTGAACAAATGTTCAAAGTTACCCCGAAAAAAAACAAAATACTTGCGGGAAACATTGAACACTGCCGCCATATTGAACCTATGGAATTAGGAAGAGATTTTACCAGAAAACCTAACCATTCGGCTCCTCAGCTATAGAAAAATGTCAAAATGAAAGTCCTAGTTTAGCTTATCTAAGTAAAAAAGGGTAACTTACTTTTAGCACTTTTTCACATTTTTGAACTGCTCAAATTATCTTGCAATTAACAAGATAGGATTTTGTCAGATGCTGATTTCAAGAATTACCAACTGATTCAGAGGCCATCTAGCAATAATCTAGTAATAAGTTCGAACGAGCAATTCCACCGTTGTGCGATAGAGAGTGCTTAATGTTTGTTACTGATTTTGTTCAAAGTTACCCCTAACGTTCAAAGTTACCCCTTTCTACGGTACCTCACTCTTTTTTGCTTCGCTAGTCGTCGGGAACCTGGTTATCTGATGAGAATCAAACTTGTGAAAACTAGACTTTGGAATATTTGCTCCATCAAAGAAAAACTAAGGGACATGTGTGGTGCAATTCTATTTCTGCTGGCGTTCCTAGGCTGTGACACCACTTCGAGATTACAAGGAATTGGTAAATCTGTCGGACTGTCATTGTACCGGTCCGATCCGTCTTTCCTTGAGGCCGTTAAGGTCTTCATGGACTCGAAGGCTACGAAGGACGAGTTCATTGTAGCTGGTGAACAAGCTCTTTTGAGAATTTATAAAGGAAAGCCTGAAGAAACTCTTGTGTCCTTGAGACATCGTCTGATCTTGGCCAAACTCGCCTCCTCTTCCGCATTTGTCTGCCCTGATCGGATGCCTCCCACACCCTCAGCTGCGAAGTTCCATTCTTTTAGCGTGTATAACAGGTAATGGAATGGAAAAGCGAGGCTGCTGCGATGAAACCGGAGAACTGCGGATGGTGACTCTCTGCTGATAGTTACATCCCAGTAATGGCGGAGAAGAAACCAGCTCCCCAAAGTCTTCTTCAAATTATCCGCTGCAAATGCAAATCAGGTTGCGATACGGCCAGATGCACTTGCCGTAAGAATGGCATGCCCTGCACACTTGCTTGCGGAGAGTGCATGGGAACAAGCTGTAATAACTCTGAACCAACATCTCTAGAAGAAGAAAAATTTTAGAGTTTTGCAATAACGGTGGTTGTGCTCCTTTGTAGTGCTCATTAATGAAATGATGATTCTCAATATTATGTGATCTAAAAATGATGATTATCAAAACTGTAATTTATGTATAGACGTGTTAATGTTTTTGTTTTCCATCTGTAAAAGAAGTCAATAATAAGAATGATTTTTCAAGTTTCTATGCGTCTATGCCTATAGTTTCCCTTTTTCTGCAGTCTGGTCTTCACACGGTTGATTCTCATCGGATAACCAGGTCTCCAACGATTAGCAAAGCAACAAAGAGTGGGATACTTCTCTACTCCTTCAAATTGCCGTTCGAGATTTTCCTGTGTTGCTGTTTGAAGTATTTCAAACAAGTATTCCATTGATCTGATCTTTCTAACACTTCGGAAGAAAAGCTATTTCCTTTATTTTTGTGATGGAGTTATTAAGCTCCTATTTATAGTTTACTATAAGTTACAGACGTGTTACAATAAAAGTAACATCATTTTCGGTTTCAGCGAGTTGATTTATACCAGAATCGAGTCCCCGAACGTACAGAAATAACAAAAATCGAAAAAAAATTTGTCCCTTCCACCCGCTTTAAGCAGCCGTAGAAGATTTTTCCGACGGGCGATTTTAGCAGATTTCGGATATGTTGTTCAGCGATTTTTTCTGAATAATTTGGTGTGAAAAAAGCTTCCTAAATTTCAAAAATGGAAAAAAAACTGTATTTTTGCCCCCTTCCACCCTCTTTAAGCAGCCCCAAAAGATTTTCCCGGCGGGTGATTTTCGCGGATTTTGGATATATTGTTCAACGATTTTTTCTGAACATTTTAGTGTAAAAAAAGCTTCCTAATTGTAAAAAAAGAAAAAAAAATTTGTCCCTTCCACCCGCTTTAAGCAGCCGTAGAAGATTTTTCCGACGGGCGATTTTAGCAGATTTCGGATATGTTGTTCAGCGATTTTTTCTGAATAATTTGGTGTGAAAAAAGCTTCCTAAATTTCAAAAATGGAAAAAAACTGTATTTTTGCCCCCTTCCACCCTCTTTAAGCAGCTCCAGAAGGTTTTCCCAGCGGGCGATTTTAGTGGATTTTGGATATGATGTTCAGCGATTTTTATGAACATTTTGGTGAAAAAAATATTTTGTTGCAATTTTTTCCCGGTCAAACCGTATTTTTACTGGACTATTTAGAATGTTATCACTTACATGTCCTTCGAAAAGCGGGCCTTTGAGCTTTACTTCCAAATTTTACCAGTATCTGCACTTCCTAATGACCTGGTACAAATAAAACTACATAAACGGGTGATTGGGCGCAGCGAAAAGTATAAAATAAGCATTATCATACTAGACTTGCCTGTGGTAAAAACACTGTGTAGTAAAAAAAAAGTGATAAAAGTGTAGTAAAAACACTTGGCTGTGGCCGTGGTAACTTAGGTTCAAGTCTGAAGCAAGACGAACTTTTGTGTTAGAGAAGACATTATTTTTTTTTTTTTTTTTTTTTTTTTTTTTTTTTTTTTTTTTTTGTTTTTTTTTTGTAACTAAGGACATCTTGAAGGATATCCTTCCTCAAATATCTGCTTTGTCGTTTTGTTTTGGTTCTTTTCCACTGGTTGAAACAGAAATTATTATCTACTTTTTAGTACATTGGAAAACGAGCTAATTTTTTTTCTTTACATTTATTGATAATTTTTTTAAGAAGAACCTTTTCAAGAAAATGGTTTTTCAAAGAAAGAGCCATATTAAAACCTAAATCGAGCCGAAATAAATAGATTTGACTTGAAGATTGACTTCCAGTTGTGTTTAAGTGGTTTTTTTCTTCCCTTATTTGTGCATATTTCTTATCGCTAGTTCATCTACATTTGGTGGATGATATTATACCTTTTTTTATATAGATGTTGATTGCATAGTATTATGCAGTGCTTCAATATCTACTTTGTTCGTTTTTGTTTTGTTTTTATCCGTCTTTTCACTGTTTTTTTTAGGGGTTCTCGACTATTCGAATTAATTCATAGAATATAAATTAATTTCCAGAAATATTCCGATAAAAGATTAATATTTGTCAAACATTAGGCTGCTCTTGTAAGGAGTTGATGTCAAAGTTTGCTTTGTATTCACTAGAACGGGGGCATTATTTAAGTAGTTGCGTAAGTTTAATATTTTAAATTTTATATTTCAGACATATTCATTTTATATTTCAGATATATTGGATATCTATTACTGGAGATACCTTTCCCTTCACCAAACCAACCTAGAGTTCTTGTTCAGTTGAATGAAAATGTCAGACTATCGTTATCTCAGCCAGAAGATTTGCCAGTCCCAAGAAGAGGAGCCAGTTTCAGGTAGTTCTTTCAAGGGTCTTGAGCCAAGTGTATGAGTAAGGGTATGATAAGTTTTATACCCAGTGTTCTTCTTAACAAGGATAGGGCAGGTAGCTCTTTAAAATGTTTTTAATCAGAGAGCCCGAGTAGGGGTAAGATTATTTATATATTGGTAATGGTCACTCATATACTTGGACTTATGGTCACTCCCAGTTTTCGGTAGTTCTTTCAAAGGTCTTGGGCCAAGTGTATGAATAAGGATAGGGCAGGTAGCTCTTTAAAATGTTTTTAATCAAAGAGCCTGAGTAGGAGTAAGATTGTTTAAATATGGGTTATGGTCACTCCTATAATTGGACTTACAGTCACTCCCAGTTTCCGGTAGTTCTTACAAGGGTCTTGAGCCAAGTGTATGAGTAAGGGTATGATAAGTTTTATACCCAGTGTTCTTCTTAACAAGGATAGGGCAGGTAGCTCTTTAAAATGTTTTTAATCAAAGAGCCTGAGTAGGAGTAAGATTGTTTAAATATGGGTTATGGTCACTCCTATAATTGGACTTACAGTCACTCCCAGTTTCCGGTAGTTCTTTCAAGGGTCTTGAGCCAAGTGTATGTTCTATACCCAAAGTTCTTAACAAGGATGGGGCAGGTAGCTCTTTAAAATATTTTTAATCAAAGAGCCTGAGTAGGGGTAAGATTGTTCATATATGGGTAATGGTCACTCCTATGCTTGGACTTATGGTCAATCCCAGTTTCAGGTAGTTTTTTCAAGGGTCTTGAGTCAAGTGTATGAGTAAGGGTATGATTAGTTCTATACCCAGTGTTCTTAACAAGGATAGATTTTCAATCCATTGGGCTTTCTATCAATATTGATAAGTGAGAATTTTTGTCCTTTAATGCACCGCAAAGTGATTCTGTCCCTCTCGGAAATCATGTTGTCCCTACAGTATCGGAGCTGAGATATTTTGGTATAACGATTGCGGAAACAATTGTTAAAACTAGACAAGCAATTGTTAGCAAACAACTAAAGCCATTAAATGTGCTTATGCGTCTGTAGTGCTGAATCGCGGCCGCTACTCCAGGAAATCTCTTGCCTCCGTTTATTGTTCAGTCTGCTCGCACACATAACCTACCTTGCTGGTGCATCCCACATGCTGTCAGTGAGAGACACTGAAAACATCAAAAAGTGCTACTATAAATTTGCAAAATTTTTACTGTATATATCCAAGCGTTATAGGAATTCCCGCCTTGAAAAATATGGTCTTAAGGAGCCCTCCAAACAATGGTCTCGCATTCGAAATAATTCAGTGCTAAAAGTTAATTTAGATAGACGACGTTTCTCACCTGCATTTATTTGAGGGTCGTGAATTATACTCAATCAATCAATCAATCAATCAATTTATTCAATCAATAAACTTAACAAAATACACTTCAATATAAACTCCCCCGTAAGGCTCTTTGGCCAGGAAAAAAACAGGGGAGAAACAAAAATGAAACAAATACATAAAAAACAAAAACATTTTCAACATCATACATTCACACCTTTAAGAGACTTAACACAAGAAAAAAAAATAAACAAATAAAATAAACAAGAGAAAAAAAAAATCATAAAATACAATGATCCACATAAAAAAAGAAGAGAAAAAAATTCCAAAAATCAAAAACTAAACAGGGGACTACCAAGCAATCAATTACTCCGCTATGGTACTGAGTGTTGTATCTTTATCTTTTTGAAGTTGGTTTCTTTTTCTTTTCTTTTTTTTTGTAGTGCCCGACTATAATCTATTTTTGTAGAGGGTGGGTGAATAAATGTTATTATTATTATTATTATTATATATATATATAAATATATAGATATATATACACACACACACACACACACACACACACATATATATATATATATATATATATATATATATATATATAGTATATATATATATGTATATATATATATATATGTATATATATATATATATATATATATATATATATATATATATATATAGATATATATATATATATGTATATATATATATATATATATATATATATATATATATATGTATATATATATATTTATATATATATATATATATATATATATATATATATATAATATATATATATATATATATATATATATATATATATATATATATATATATATATATATATATATATATATATGTACACAATAAGATCTATAATATTGCTAATAAAATTTTTATTGTGCAAAGTGTCATTTCTTTGATGCTCGTTATCAGAATGTTAGCAAATTTTGTACTAGTTAATTATATCCTTATCTGAAGAACCGTATTTTGCATTCTTGATGTTTAAAATAAAATGAAGTAATAAATAAATTGTAGAACACGATAACAAGGTGGTGAACAAAAGTATTACAAATAAAGACTTCAATCATACAGCTTTTTAGAAAAAAATTATATTCAAATAAATATATGTTTAAATTAGAATTTATTATTTAAATTATTTTAGTTTAAATTGTTGAAATTATGTTTAAATATATATTTAAATAAAAACGACAAGAAGATTAGGATGCTCTTTTATGTTTAAAACTTAAAAAAATATGTCTTTCGTCAATGAAAACTGAACCTCCCACACATATTGTGAATATGTTACCGTGAATGTCCGAAATCTGGTTTATGTCGACATTCACCGGGGAATGTCCGAAATTCCTTTTTCTGTGCTTAGGTTCAATTAGCTTTGCGGGTCAGTTTTTTCAGACTTGTGCTAACTGTGATGGTAAAAGTAAATGTTAGGTTAGGTTAATCTAGGTTAGTTTAAATTTTGTTATAAATATCAGAAATAGGTTGAAAACCTAACTTAACCTAGCCCAATCTAACCTAACCAAACCTAATCTAACCTAACCTGTCAACATCAAACCTTGCATTAAACTAAAAAGGTGAATTGCAACGCTGACTTGCTGACTTGACTGCTGACAACGCTGACTGCTGACAACGCTGACTTGCAACGCTGACAGTCCAAGGAGATAAAAAGGTATTTCGGACATTCACGGTAACAAATAAATAAATTACAGATTTATAAGTACTGGTTCATAATCGAAAAAAGGCACACTATTTGAGGCCATTATTTTGCCCCAAAAGCAAGTTTTTAAGTAATTTGCGCATTAAAGTACCAACGGCATTGATAATTAAATCTGGCTTTTTGAATTAGTTAAAAACTTACACAACCGTATTTATCTTAAAATATAGGAAGAATTATGAATTCAATTTTAGTGAAAAAGACCTCCATATGCGGTTATGGAGTTTTTGGTAATAGCATGTACCAAGTTCAAATAAAAGAAACATTGTTGAACTGTCAGCAAAATTTGAGCTTAAAAAACAGCTCAAAATGTCTTAAGAGGGGCTTAGCGTCCCTTTGAAGGTGTGGTTGTCCTTGGAAATCAAGTTGTCCTTTCGGAACATGTTTAAATTTTTAATGTTTGAATTTTACAGTCATAAGGGAAAGTCAAATTAAAAAAAATCAGGTTTGTTTACTAGTTTTCCATGGTTCAACATGGCAACACTGACGAAATGGTAATGCCCTGGTACTAAAAAGAAAAGGAAACTCTTAGAAAACTGGAGTTATTAGGCATGTTTAGATCTAAAATGGGTCCAAGAGACAAAAAATGTTTTTATTTTGGTGTCCTTGGTACTTCAAAAATAATGAGAAATGATGAAAAATAGTGTATTTTGAACAATGGTAGATAGAATAAGACAAGCGTTCAGGAATTTCACAGGTGTCATCAGTCGATATCGTAGAACAAACATGGGGTATCAAACACATAAGCTTGAATGCATTGGCGACAGCTTAAAATAAAAAAAATCGTAATTTTGTAATATTCAGAAAAACTGACACTTAACATGGCAAAAGTCTGTTGTTACCCCCCCCCCCCCCCCCCACAAAAAAAATGGTGATTCATCTCTCTGTATTCGTCTCAGCCTAATAAGATGGAAATTTTTAATCTTAATAAGTAACTTCAATAATCGTAGCTAAGAAATCTGTGTAATCTTAATAAATAAGGTTAAATATAATGAGATAGTAAAAGGGAGTCGATATTATAATGCCATCTATTGGCTTACTTAACTACTAAGTTAAATAAAATAGGTTCAACTAATAGTAAAGAACAATATTAAAATTTTGACGATGAGAAAGTCTATCGAATTAGGATATATAGCTAAATGGTGTACCTAACGCCGAAGCTGTTTCTCAAGCAGAATATATGTCCTCATCCTTAATTAAGAAGTAATAAAGCAGAACTATAATTAGAAGAATTAGAAGTATTAAGCAGAGTCCATAAAAACACTGAATTCCAGCATCTGTCTTTCCGTGTCTATGTAAACGTCACCTGTAAAAAAAAAAACAAAAAAAAAACTTGTTTAATTTTAGTCGTTGAACTATGAAATGCATAAAGTAATAGTAGCATATTACGAAAAATGATACTTGTGTATTATCCCGAACACAATCAAGAAGTTTTCTCTGTTTGATCTGAGAAAAACCGGTTTGTCTGTCTGCAATCGGTTATAATTAACTTAGTCTAAGTGAGAAAAACTACGATGCAGGTATATTTTCTAATTAAGTATATTGACGTGATTCGGGGTTAGGTATTTAATATAATGCGTTCTGGGCAGCCTGCTTTCCATAATTCTTTGTTGTAGTTTCCATAATTTTTATTTCTCAAGTTTTACATTTTCATCATATCTTGGTATACTTCATTATGATTAACCTAATTTCACTTCTTGAGTGTGTTCAGGCTAATAAAAAAGTACATTAAAAAGCCCAGAGAAACGGTTTGGAAGCTCACCTGGAAGCTTTGATGCTCTGTGCTGTATTTAATGATCGAGTCGATCTTTACAAGATCGACTTTACAAGATCGATCTTTACAAGATCGATCTTTCGTTTCTGTTACAACCTTGAGAAATCACTCTCTACCAAGTTGACCTTCCCTGTTTTACCAACATAGTGTATCAGCACAGATTCAATTAGTTTGAATTTATGGGGAGAGTGTTACTTTTTTTTTTTTCATTTTTTTTTTTTATGGGGAGAGTGTTACTAAGAGGATTTTTCCTTCAAAGAGCATATTGGGGGACCTTTTCTCAGGAGATGAAGGAGTGTTATGTTAAACTGCCAAAAGAGTGCATGTTTTAGGGGCACTGATTTATGAATCTCATGGGAGGGGGGTCTATTTGACTGACTCTAGGAAGTAATTTCTCCATGTCCATTCTTTGCGCAGGCATGTAGATTAAGTTAAAATAAAAGAAGTAAAGAGTAAAAGAAGTAAGAAAAAAAAGAAGGGGAGTACAGTCCTAAAAACTATCCCGTTTCCATTTCTCGAGAAGTCTAACGTAACATTACCGTAGGCCTAGAATCCTTAATGAGAATTAAATAAAAAAAAGTTTTTTTTTCAACTGAAAGTAAGGAACAACATTAAATTTTAAAACGAACAGAAATTAATGTTTTTTAGTACTTCTTATATACCCTTTGTGTTTTGTGTGAAGCCTTTGTGTTTAAATAGCCTTTGTGTGAACAGCCTTTGTGTTTGGGGAGTCATTCTTAAAGAACTGGGACAAAATTCAAACTTTAGCGTTAAGAGCGAGGTGTTGAGGAGGGGCAACCCTTTTTATATACGTAATGATTTCTGTTCGTTTTAAGTTTTAATGTTGCTCCTTACTTTCAGTTGAAAAAAACTTGTTTATTTATTTAATTTCTGATCGTTTTTTTTAAATAGTGCCAGGAAATCTGGCCCCACCTCCACGGAGAAACCCCTTTCCCACGGAAATGTCCTCTAGACAATTGAATCCCGGTGAAAATTTACCCTGGACACTTCCTCTTAACCACTCCGTGCGTAAAATTGAGGCGGACAAGAGAAAGCAAGACATACAAAAAGAATTTTGTATAAGAATTCTGGCAAATTCCCCCAGTGTATGATTTCTCCTGACAAGTTCACTCCCTGGAAAATTCCCTCCCCATGGGAAAATTCCTCCGTGGAAAAACCCCCAGCAGAAAATTCCTCCCCCTCTCCACTCGAAAGTGTATGCATACATCCCAATAACAAATACTATGCGCAAACAATGGGACGTTTCCCCTGGGGCTGTAGGGGGGGGGGGTTATGTTATACCCGAAGACATAGTTATTGGGCATTTCAACTATGATGAACAAAATGGCTATCTCAAAATTTGGATCGGATGATTTTGGGGAAGAAAGAAGCGGGGGAGGGGGCCTAGTTGCCCTCCAATTTTTTTGGTCACTTAAAAAGGACACTAGAACCTCTAATTCCTGTTCGAATGAGCCCTCTCCCGATATTCTAGGACCACTGGGTTGATACGATCCCCCTCCCCCCCAAAAAAAAAACAACAAAAAACAAACGCATCTGGGATCTTGCTTCTGGCGTGATCTTTCTTTTTTTGCAGATAGGAGCTTGAAACCTATTCAGTATTATTCTCTGATACGCTGAATCTGATGGTGCGTTTTTCATTAAGATCACTTGACTTTTACGGGGCGTTTCCCCCTTTTTTCGAAAGTAAGGCAAATTTTCTTAGGCTCATAACCTTTCATGGGCAGGATTAAACTTAATGAAATTTATATACTTGAAATTAGCATTAAAAGTCGATCCTTTTGATGTGTCTATTGGTATCAAAATTATTTTTATTAGAGTTTCGGTTACTACTGAGCCAGGTCGCTCCTTACTCACAGTTCGTTACCACGAACTGTTTGATTTGCGGAAGTATGTTTCCTAGATACCACGCACTTTTTACCAAACCAGCATAGAATTTAAGTGCATATCTATATACATTGGTACACAAAAATCTGACTTTCGTAAGGGAGGGGGGTACATTAGACTGTTTTCTAATGAAGAGGGTAAAAAACACAAAGGTCAAGGGGGTCAGAAAATAAGTTTACGTCCGCATCGCAGTTATTGTAGAGGATACCCTTACTGTGTGTACACCTATATTACAACTTTTTTTCAGGCAGCTACTGATGAATTTAGGACCTGAAAACGCCCTTCAATTGATTGTGCTTGTGCTCACAGAACAAAAAGTATTGCTTCATTCCTTACGGCCTGATGTGCTGACAAGTGTAGCTGAGGCAGCGGCGATGGTATGTTTTTTTGGTATTTATGTGGTCATAATAATAAATATTTTTGACCCACTAAAACTACAATAAAGTGGAGTAAAAAAAAGAATAAACATAAACAAAAAAAAAACACATACAAAACAATATTAATACCTGCAAACGAGACTTAGAGGAGGGTCTTCCCCACTATTCCTGTACCCCCCCCCCTCATATGATACTAAGCGTCTATATTCAAGTCTCTTGTAACTTCTCCGCCAACTTTTAAGCCTGGGGGCAGTATAGTTTTGCCCAAATGGGCCTAAAACTCAGTATGTGATAAAATTTCTAAATTGCTTATGAAGTGTGACTACTGTTTTTTTTTAACTGGTATTTCCAAAAATATCCTCCACTCTTAAAAATTGCCAAGTATTTTGAGTTTGTCCAGCAAAATAGTATCCCTTTAGAATATCGTTTGGAGCGGTGGGCAATCAACATAATCTTGAACCCAGATTTGATGCACTCTAAAAGGCCCAGCTAAATCTACTCCTGGTCTTTAAAAGGGGGCGGGGCTTCAATGATTGGGCGTCCTTTCGGTGGTATCTTCTCTATGCGTTGTTTTTCTTTTATGTCATTCATCAATTGTAAAATTTAGCAGTTGTAATCCTGACGATCAATAGGTAACACTGTCTAAAATCTTGAATTACTTTTGGAAATACATTCGAGTGTCTGGTTGTTAGGGCAAAATATTAGGGCTGTTGGCTAAGTAAATATTCAAGTGAAAATGTTCTTACGTTCCTTTTAGTATTGGTTTCGTCAAATCTGCTTCTAAAAAAGAAAGCATTATTTCGATAGCAAGTAATAGCCACTTTTGCTATTTTTGTATTTATCCTTATTTTTAGTGACTGTTCTTCGGGATGTAGATACGTTATTTTCAAGTTATTTGACGGTAAAACATATGAAAATATAAAAAGTGGGCTTATCATTGGAAAAGGTTGCAATTCTTACTTTTTTAGCCTTTTGGGTTTTTCGAACGCCAAGTTTTCTTTTTCCTTCCTTTTTTAGTAAAATTTTTTCCCCCTTTTCTCATTTGATGTTTTTGTATTTAATTATTTCTCCTTCTCCTAATATCGAAGTTGAATATATCTGGATGACTTAATTTTTTTTAAATTACTTTTAATTAATTTTTTTTTTAATTTAATTTTTTTTAATTTTTTTTTAATTACTTTATTACTTTAATTTTCTTTAATTTTAATACTGATAGCACTAAATGTTTGGAGGATTAAGACTACTCTTAAGCGGAATTTAGGCCATCTTCAAGAGAATCTATGATTTTTCTGTTTTGTTGTGTGCCCACCACCCCCTATTTTTCTTGTGACCATTATGCCAAATCTTAAAGAATCGCCCCATCTCGTCCATTTAATTTTTTTTTAGTTTGTACGGCCAAACTATTTAGAATTGATTTGGCGGTGTTGCCATAACACCTGTAGAGCTTGAATAAGAGATGCGAATAAGTGACAGAAAACTGAAAGTCGTCACCTTTCATTTTTTACACCTAAAGTTTTAAGTAGCTATGCTTTTAGACAAAACTACTTCTTAATCAAAACAACGAAGGCTGGTGATAGCAGTGGTTCTAAGAAATGGAAAAAGAGAAGCCCTTGGGCGTGCTTTATACTGGAAATTCAAAAGAGAGAAAAACTAGCCCTTCTCTAAGACATCGAAAAATGTATGCTTCAGACCGAATGAAGATGCTGATTTTTTAAGCAAAATGTGGGAAAAGATAACCAAGACGGGCTGACTATGGGACAGTAATATACATCGGCGCCCATGGGCTAAATTTTAGGGGGGGGGGGGGCTTACCTGGTCTTATCGGTACTTCCTGCGCTGTATAATTGAAATCTCAAGACAAAATATCATAGGCAGCGCGATAGCGCTGCCTAAGTAAAGAGCGATGTGGGCACAATGTAGTATTTTCTTTTAGACCAGGGTACTTCTTATAGAAAGAAATGTCATAGAAACTTCAAAAAGAGCTCGTGGAGGGAAACCAGCTTCCCCTCCCCCACGTCAATAACTTCCCCAAACACATCCAATCCAAATTACTTTATTACTTTAATTTTCTTTAATTTTAATACTGATAGCACTAAATGTTTGGAGGATTAAGACTACTCTTAAGCGGAATTTAGGCCATCTTCAAGAGAATCTATGATTTTTCTGTTTTGTTGTGTGCCCACCACCCCCTATTTTTCTTGTGACCATTATGCCAAATCTTAAAGAATCGCCCCATCTCGTCCATTTAATTTTTTTTAGTTTGTACGGCCAAACTATTTAGAATTGATTTGGCGGTGTTGCCATAACACCTGTAGAGCTTGAATAAGAGATGCGAATAAGTGACAGAAAACTGAAAGTCGTCACCTTCCTTCTCAAAAATCTTAGAAAACCCCTTTAACTTCTCCCGTTTTGGGTTGGAGAGATATTCAGATTCAATGACACCTTGAGTATTAGAAAGCGTGAATTGTGTTTTCTCGGTTAAACAGAGCAGAATTCTCTTTTCGAAGTTCAGGAAAGGGCAGTTCCTAAAAATATTCTAGCACACCTGCTCGAAAAACATTATAGATCAGCTCAAAAGAAGTATCATTTGTGTAATTTGACAGCGTTTGGAGTTCCTTGTTATACTACATGCCTTGATTGAAAACCTTGCCGTCACAGGGTACCTATTATGTACGCCGTATGTACTGAATAGACAGCTACATTAAAATTATTCCGTATATGAAAGGGGCTGCCCCCTCCTCAACCCCTCGCTCTTTACGCTAAAGTTTTCTATTGTTTTAAAAAACAAAGTTATGAGACAGAGTCAAACTTTAGCGTAAAGAGCGAGGGGTTGAGGAGGGGGCAGCCCCTTTCATATACGGAATAATTTCTGTTCGTTTTAAGTTTTAATGTCGCTCCCTACTTTCAGTTAAAAAAACTTGTTGTCTTTTTTATTTAATTCTGAACGTTTTTGAGTTAATGCAGCTTTTAGTTTGGCTCACCATACTTGATTAATTAAAACGAAATTTCCATATTAATTTACTTTTTTTTTTGCTAAATGGCTTTCTCGAAATTTTGTTCAGACGTAACTTACGAATTAACTTACGTAACGAAGTTCTATATTCGTATATCTTTATTACGTATATTAGGGGGTTCGTCCCCTAGTCAATACCTCGCTCTTTACGCTAACTTCAAGTTTTGTTCAAATTCTTAAATAATGACCCCTTAATCACAAAAGGCCGTTAATTAGAATAAATAGCTCTGATGAAAGTACAAAAAAAACTTTAGCGTATAGAGCGAGGTTATGAGTAGGGGGCGAACCCAATCATATGCGTATTAACTTCTGTTCGTTTTAAATTTTGATGTTGCTCCTTACTTTCAGTTGAAAAAATTGTTTTTTTTTTGTTATTTAATTTCTGATCGTTTTTTTTTCTGATCGTTGACGAGACGGTCAGTCGATGCTGGCACTTGGATAACGACATTTAAGGTATCAAATGACCTAAAAAAAATATATTGTAGCGACTCTGTATTGGATCTGTTTACTTGGTTTCCCTCCTGTTTACTTGGTGAATAATTTTTAAGGAAAAATCGAAAATTGTAATTGCTAAAACAAATTGCGCTTTGTGTGGCAAAAAGTGCTTTTTTGCCAACCCTCTCCTTCCCCTCTCCTTCCCCGTGCTCGTTGTGAAAATCCGTTTGCAGGAAATTCTTTTATTATTTAAGGGACATATGAGTAGCTCAAATGTTACTCTGACTAAGTCTAGTTTTCTTCTGTTGTATGGCTCAAAGTAGTATGTTCCTAAGGTTAAGCACATGAATATATTTCTAATAATCTCTCTATGAACTTTCTGTTTAAACTCTCTATCAAATTAAATCTCTGTTTTAATCAGAAGTTTAAACCAGTTTTAGGATGCGAGGGTAAACCAACTAAAATATTCAGAAGCTGAGGTTTTTCGGTATCACTATCTTGAGACAAAATAAGTCTCGTACTTAAGTCTTATATTTTTTTTTTTATCGATTATATATTTTCCTATTTTCTTGTGATTTCTCAATGAAATTCCCGTCATAACTGAACCTGACCTCAAGCCAATTATGTAACATGCTGCTTAACTACAACCCCTCTCTCTCCCGCAGAAAATATGTGTTTGCTTATTTTGTGACCCTTTCCCTTTTTTCGTTTTCTGCTTAATTTAGATCACTAGTGTATGAGTCGTAATATTGGTTCTGCTTATGGTTTGTCTGACATAAATATTCAGCTTAAAGTATCAAGGACAGTGAAATTAAAGTGCGATTTTTTTTATTTGGTTAAGTTGTAAATGACACAACCATGTATATCATTCCAAAATTAGAATAAACCGGGAATTCAGTTTTCAATGGAATTAAAGTTTAACCATTTCCATTTTAGCTACTTTTGTATTACCTAATATTTTTTTAGGCTATTTTCCCCTTGAAATGGATTTGCCCCTATGTGCCATTGTGTCCTTTGGCACTCTGTGACGTTATCAACTCTCCCGTGCCCTTCCTTCTTGGTGTTGACTCTAGGTTTTTTGACCTTTATGATCCACCACCAGATGTCTGCTGTGTTGACCTGGATACAAACCAAATTTACATGTAAGTTTTTTTTTCAACTATTAAACATGGTACTGAATTTCCAATTTCTTTGGAGTGAGGAGGGGAGGGGAATGAGGTTCGACTTATCATTTTAAATTTATTCGGAACCTAATATGCTACCAATAAGGTGTTATAATTAATCATTTAGTGGTTCAGAGGTTTTTCTTTCGGGGGGGGGGGGGGGTCATTCAGCTTAATCAGGGTCTTGGAGTGCCTAGGTCCCTTTCAAATTTACATACTAGTATTTTTATCTCTGATTTCATATCAAATGTGAGTGTTTTTCATTGTCTGGCGTGTTGGGGACTGGGACTCATCTTTGTAAAGATAAGTGCATAATCTCATTTGTTAAGATTAGCTTTTGTATATTTTTTAACTACTAATTCTCATTTTTCATTTGATAGTTTTTATCTTGTTGTTGCCTTTTGTATATTTTTTAACTACTAATTCTCATTTTTCATTTGATAGTTTTTATCTTGTTGTTGCCTTTTGTATATTTTTTAACTACTAATTCTCATTTTTCATTTGATAGTTTTTATCTTGTTGTTGCCTTTTGTATATTTTTTAACTACTAATTCTCATTTTTCATTTGATAGTTTTTATCTTGTTGTTGCCTTTTGTATATTTTTTAAATACTAATTCTCATTTTTCATTTGATAGTTTTTATCTTGTTGTTGCCTTTTGTATATTTTTTAACTACTAATTCTCATTTTTCATTTGATAGTTTTTATCTTGTTGTTGCCTTTTTCAAATCGGTGTAAGTTTTGTTACTGTTTTTTTTTTCTCTCCAGATTTTTACCACCGAGGACGGACCGCGAAAGTTACTCGGAAATTTCTGCTTTTGCCGGCCTTACCTGTTTTCTTGATCCAACTTAGCTCATGCCTTTATATGCGAGCAGTAAAGAAATCAGAATTAATTCTATAGCACTTCTCACCTTTTTTTCTGGGGAATGTGTTTGGGGCCATTCATCCTATATAGGGTCTCCATAAGACTTGTCCCTTATCTATTCCATATTCTCCAATTGTTTACTGTAGTTCATAGACGAGGTGTTTCGTTGTCCCAGGCGACTGGGACTGAAATTTTTAACTATAATTAAACCTCAGTACGTTAACAGTAACGATTTATGAATTACGAACAAGGCAATCAAGCTTCTCCTTCAGCGCAAGGGTTTTAGCTAATTGAAGTGGTGTTTTTGGAAAACTTTAAAGACTGCCTTGTTTCAAACTCAATGCCAGTAGAAAGGGGTCAGGAGGTCCTGTCAGAACACCATATTTGGTCATAGAGTCCCTAGGGAGAACACCTGTGCTGTCAGTCCCGACGGGGCACCAAATATGGGCATGAATCCCCAGGGAGAACACGTTTCCGAGAAATGTCTCCGGGCAAAGTTTATTAATGTCTTTGATGTATTTCCAAGAGAATGTTTCCGGGGAAAAGTTTATTAATATCTTTGGAGTTCGACCAGTAGAACTGTTTCCGGGGCGAAGTTTTTTAATGTCTGACAGATGATGTCATGGTTGATTGATTTGTTAAGAAAGGGGAATTAATTTGTTGTTTCTAAGGGGAATTATTGATTCACGAAAGGGTTTCTTAGTAATTTGAAATGTGACAGCGCAGGGATGCCAAAAACAAAAGGAACACGCAGAAATTACGTTTAGGGGTTATTTGGGCGAAACCGTTTTAGACATTTATTCGAATTATTTCGGCGAAACAGTTAGAGTCATTTTAAAAGATGATTTTAGAAGAGGTTTTAGAAGAGAATCTGAGGGTGAAACTCTGTGGTCGTTATAATACACAAGTTCCATTTGAACAGTGTCGTAAGGTCCTCTACCCCAACCCCAAAGGGTTCCGATCCCCCATCCCAACCCCGAAGGAAGCCCCCGGTCCTCAAAGGTCCCCTAGCACCCCAAAGGGCCCCCTGAGCCACCATTTTTAAATACTTTTTAAGGCTTTATTATATCTTTTCAGAACAAGTTATTTTCTTAATGTCCATCCTAAACCCATTTTACAAGTTGAAGTACCCATCCTTTTCACCCACAACTTAACTTTACAGCCTTTTGAATGCTCCAACACCAAGCAATACTTTTCAAAGGGCATTTCCGAACAAGTTATTTTCTTAATGTCCTTCCTAAACCCATTTTACAAGTTGAAGTTCCCATCCTTTTCACCCACAACTTTACTTTACAGCTTTTTGAATGCTCCAACACCAAGCAATACTTTTCAAAAGGCATTTCAGAACAAGTTCTTTTCATAATGTCAATCCTAAACCCATTTTACAAATTGAAGTACCCATCCTTTTCACACACAACTTTACTTTACAGCTTTTTGAATGCGCCAACACCAAGCAATACTTTTCAAGAGCATTTCAGAACAAGTTCTTTTCTTAATGTCCCTCCTAAACCCATTTTATAAATTGAATTACCCATCCTTTACACCCACAAGTTTACTTTACAGCTTTTTGAATGTTCCAACACCAAGCAATACTTTTCAAAGGCATTTCAGAACAAGTTCTTTTCTGAATGTCCCTCCTAAACCCATTTTACAAATTGAAGTACCCATCCTTTTCACCCACAACTTTACTATACTGCTTTTTTGAATGCTCCAACACCAAGCAATACTTTTCAAAGGCATTTCAGAACAAGTTCTTTTCTTAATGTCCCTCCTAAACCCATTTTACAAGTTGAAGTACCCATCCTTTACACCCACAACTTTACTTTACAGCTTTTTGAATTCTCCAACATCAAGCAATACTTTTCAAAGGGCATTTCACAACAATTTATTTTCTTAATGTCCCTCCTAAACCCATTTTACAAGTTGAAGTTCCCATCCTTTTCACCCACAACTTTACTATACAGCTTTTTGAATGCTCCAACATCAAGCAATACTTTTCAAAGGGCATTTCAAAACAAGTTCTTTTCATAATGTCCATCCTAAACCCATTTTACAAGTTGAAGTTCCCATCCTTTTCACCCACAACTTTACTTTACAGCTTTTTGAATGCCCAACACCAAGCAATACTTTTCGAAAGGCATTTCAGAACAAGTTCTTTTCTTAATGTCCCTCCTAAACCCATTTTACAAATTGAAGTACCCATCCTTTTCACCCACAACTTTACTTTACAGCTTTTTGAATGCCCCAACACCAGGCAATACTTTTCAAATGCATTTCAGAACAAGTTCCTTTCTTAGTGACCGTCCTAAACCCGTTTTACAAATTGAAGTACCCCTCCTTTTCACCCACAACTTAGTTATAGATAAGAGTTTGAAGTTTTACCTTAGAGACTTAGCTTAGAGTTTTAGTTTGGTTTAGTTTTAGTTAAAAGTTTAGAGTTTTTAGCTTAGAGTCTTAGCTTAGAGTTTTTGTTAGAGTTCTAGTTTAGTTTAGTTTTAGTTAAGAGTTTAGAGTTTTTAGCTTAGAGTCTTAGCTTAGAGTTTTATTTAGAGTTGTAGTTTAGTTTAGTTTAGTTACAGTTAAGAATTTAGAGTTTTAGCTTAGAGTCATAGCTTAGAATTTTACTTAAAGTTATAGTTTGGTTAAGTTTTAGTTAAGAGTTTTGAGTTTTAGCTTAGAGTCTTAGCTTAGAGTTTTTGTTAGGGTTCTAGTTTAGTTTAGTTTTAGTTAAGAGTTTAGAGTTTTACCTTAGAGTCTTAGCTTAGAGTTTTAGTTAGAGTTGAAGTTTAGTTTAGTTACAGTTAAGAATTTAGAGTTTTAGCTTAGAGTCATACCTTAGAGTTTTACTTAAAGTTTTAGTTTGACTAAGTTTTAGCTAAGAGTTTCGAGTTTTAGCTTAGAGTCTTAACTTAGAGTTTTTTTGATAGAGTTCTAGTTTAGTTTAATTTTAGTTAAGAGTTTGATGTTTTACCTTTGAGTTTCAGTTAGAGTTCTAGTTTAGTTTAGTTTTAGTTAAGAGTTTGGTGTTTTACCTTAGAGTCTTAGCTTAGAGTTTTAGTTAGAGTTCTAGTTTCGTTTAGTTTTAGTTAAGAGTTTAGAATTTTAGCTTAGAGTCTTAGCTTAGAGTTTTTGTTAGAGTTCTAGTTTAGTTTAGTTTTAGTTAAGAGTTTAGAGTTTTTAGCTTAGAGTCTTAGCTTAGAGTTTTTGTTAGACTTGAAGTTTAGTTTAGTAATAGTTAAGAGTTTACTGCAAAGAGTTTACAAAGCTTACTGCAAAGCTTTCGAAGCTTACTGTACAAAGGTGTGTCTGTTCTGTCTTTGTACAGTAAGCTTCGAAAGGTTAGATTTTCGTTTTTTTTTTTTCTTCTTTTTTTGTTTAGCACTGAGGACGACTTGGCGGAGGTCCTTGTCGAAATATTTGCTTATATTTTGTCATCTTCATGGTTCGCTGGCTGACAAAATCCTCGTTTTTTCACCCTTTTTGATTTTATTTTTCATTTTGTTACTTTCTCTCCTCTCTGAGTTTCGTTTGTCATGTATAGCCAGTGTGGTCTAAGAATGTATTTGACTCTAAGGTAAAACACCAAACTCTTAACTAAAACTAAACTAAACTAGAACTCTAACAAAAACTCTAAGCTAAGACTCTAAGCTAAAAAACTCTAAACTCTTAATTAAAACTAAACTAAACTATAACTCTAAGCTAAGTCTCTAAGGTAAAACTCCAAACTCTTAACTATATCTAAACTAAACTAGAACTCTAACAAAAACTCTAAGCTAAGACTCTAAGCTAAAACTCTAAACTCTTAACTATTACTAAACTAAACTTCAAGTCTAACAAAAACTCTAAGCTAAGACTCTAAGCTAAAAACTCTAAACTCTTAACTAAAACTAAAATAAACTAGAACTCTAACAAAAACTCTAAGCTAAGACTCTAAGCTAAAATTCTAAACTCTTAACTAAAACTAAACTAAACTAGAACTCTAACTAAAACTCTAAGCTAAGACTCTAAGGTAAAACACCAAACTCTTAACTAAAACTAAACTAAACTAGAACTCTAACTGAAACTCAAAGGTAAAACATCAAACTCTTAACTAAAATTAAACTAAACTAGAACTCTATCAAAAAAACTCTAAGTTAAGACTCTAAGCTAAAACTCGAAACTCTTAACTAAAACTTAGTCAAACTAAAACTTTAAGTAAAACTCTAAGGTATGACTCTAAGCTAAAACTCTAAATTCTTAACTGTAACTAAACTAAACTTCAACTCTAACTAAAACTCTAAGCTAAGACTCTAAGGTAAAACTCTAAACTCTTAACTAAAACTAAACTAAACTAGAACTCTAACAAAAACTCTAAGGTAAGACTCTAAGCTAAAACTCGAAACTCTTAACTAAAACTTAACTAAACTACAACTTTAAGTAAAACTCTAAGCTATGACTCTAAGCTAAAACTCTAAATTCTTAACTGTAACTAAACTAAACTTCAACTCTAACTAGAACTCTAAGCTAAGACTCTATGGTAAAACTCTAAACTCTTAACTAAAACTAAACTAAACTAGAACTATAACTAAAACTCTAAGCTAAGACTCTAAGCTAAAAACTCTAAACTCTTAACTAAAACTAAACTAAACTAGAACTCTAACAAAAACTCTAAGCTAAGACTCTAAGCTAAAAAACTCTAAACTGTTAACTAAAACTAAATTAAACTGAAACTCTAAGCTAAGACTCTAAGCTAAAACTCTAAACTCTTAACTATTACTAAACTAAACTTCAACTTTAACAAAAACTCTAAGCTAAGACTCTAAGCTAAAACTCTAAACTCTTAACTATTACTAAACTAAACTTCAACTTTAACAAAAACTCTAAGCTAAGACTCTAAGCTAAAACTCTAAACTCTTAACTATTACTAAACTAAACTAGTACTTCAACAAAAACTCTATGCTAAGACTCTAAGCTAAAAACTCTATAAACTCTTAACTAAAACAAAACTAAACTAGAACTCTAACAAAAACTCTAAGCTAAGACTCTAAGCTAAAACTCTAAACTCTTAACTATTACTAAACTAAACTTCAACTTTAACAAAAACTCTAAGCTAAGACTCTAAGCTAAAACTCTAAACCATTAACTAAAACTAAACTAAACTAGAACTTCAACAAAAACTCTAAGCTAAGACTCCAAGCTAAAAACTCTAAACTCTTAACTAAAACTAAAATAAACTAGAACTCTAACAAAAACTCTAAGCTAAGACTCTAAGCTAAAATTCTAAACTCTTAACTAAAACTAAACTAAACTAGAACTCTAACTAAAACTCTAAGCTATGACTCTAAGGTAAAACACCAAACTCTTAACTAAAACTAAACTAAACTAGAACTCTAACAAAAACTCTAAGCTAAGACTCTAAGCTAAAAAACTCTAAACTCTTAACTAAAACTAAACTAAACTATAACTCTAAGCTAAGTCTCTAAGGTAAAACTCCAAACTCTTAACTATATCTAAACTAAACTAGAACTCTAACAAAAACTCTAAGCTAAAACTCTAAGCTAAAACTCTAAACTCTTAACTATTACTAAACTAAACTTCAAGTCTAACAAAAACTCTAAGCTAAGACTCTAAGCTAAAATTCTAAACTATTAACTAAAATTAAACTAAACTAGAACTTCAACAAAAACTCTAAGCTAAGAATCTAAGCTAAAAACTCTAAACTTGTAACTAAAACTAAAATAAACTCTAAGCTAAGACTCTAAGCTAAAAAACTCTAAACTCTTAACTAAAACTAAATTAAACTAAAACTCTAAGCTAAGACTCTAAGCTAAAACTCTAAACTCTTAACTATTACTAAACTAAACTTCAACTTTAACAAAAACTCTAAGCTAAGACTCTAAGCTAAAACTCTAAACTCTTAACTATTACTAAACTAAACTTCAACTTTAACAAAAACTCTAAGCTAAGACTCTAAATAAAACTAAGCTAAGACTCTAAGCTAAAAACTCTAAACTCTTAACTAAAACTAAACTAAACTAGAACTCTAATTAAAACTCTAAGTCTAAGCTAAAACTCTAAACTAAAACTAAACTAAACTAGAACTTCAACAAAAACTCTAAACTAAGACTCTAAGCTAAAAACACTAAACTCTTAACTAAAACTAAACTAAACTAAAACTCTAAGCTAAGACTCTAAGCTAAAACTCTAAACTCTTAAGTAAAACTAAACTTAACAAAAACTCTAAGCTAAGACTCTAAGCTAAAACTCTAAACTCTTAACTATTACTAAACTAAACTTCAACTTTAACAAAAACTCAAGCTAAGACTCTAAGCTAAAACTCTAAACTCTTAACTAAAACTAAACTAAACTAGAACTCTAACAAAAACTCTAAGCTAAGACTCTAAGCTAAAACTCTAAACTCTTAACTAAAACTAAACTAAACTAGAACTCTAATTAAAACTCTAAGTCTAAGCTAAAACTCTAAACTAAACTAGAACTTCAACAAAAAACTCTAAACTAAGACTCTAATCTAAAAACTCTAAACTCTTAACTAAAACTAAACTAAACTAGAACTCTAACAAAAACTCTAAGATAAGACTCTAAGCTAAAACTCTAAATTCTTAACTAAAACGAAACTAAAACTCTAAGCTAAGTCTCTAAGGTAAAACACCAAACTCTTAACTATAACTAAACTAAACTAGAACTCTAACAAAAACTCTAAGCTAAGACTCTAAGCTAAAACTCTAAACTCTTAACTATTACTAAACTAAACTAGAACTCTAACACAAACTATAAGCTAAGACTCTAAGCTAAAACTCTAAACTCTTAACTAGAAGTAAACTAAACTAGAACTCTAACAGAAACTCTAAGCTAAGACCCTAAGCTAAAAACTCGAGACTCTTAACTATAACTAAACTAAACTAGAACTCTAACACAAACTATAAGCTAAGACTCTAAGCTAAAACTCTAAACTCTTAACTAAAACTAAACTGAACTAGAACTCTAACTAAAACTCTAAGCTATGACTCTAAGGTAAAACTCTAAACTCTTAACTATAACTTTACTAAACTATAACTTTAACTAAAACTCTAAGCTATGACTCTAAGCTAAAACTCTAAATTCTTAACTATAACTAAACTAAACTAGAACTCTAACTAAAACTCTAAGATAAGACTCTAAGGTAAAACTCTAAACTCTTAACTAAAACTAAACTAAACTAGAACTCTAACAAAAACTCTAAGGTAAGACTCTAAGCTAAAACTTGAAACTCTTAACTAAAACTTAACTAAACTACAACTTTAAGTAAAACTCTAAGCTATGACTCTAAGCTAAAACTCTAAATTCTTAAATGTAACTAAACTAAACTCCTCCTCTAACTAGAACTCTAAGCTAAGACTCTATGGTAAAACTCTAAACTCTTAACTAAAACTAAACTAAACTAGAACTATAACTAAAACTCTAAGCTAAGACTCTAAGCTAAAAACTCTTAACTCTTAACTAAAACTAAACTAAACTAGAACTCTAAAAAAAACTCTAAGCTAAGACTCTAAGCTAAAAAACTCTAAACTCTTAACTAAAACTAAATTAAACTAAAACTCTAAGCTAAGACTCTAAGCTAAAACTCTAAACTCTTAACTATTACTAAACTAAACTTCAACTTTAACAAAAACTCTAAGCTAAGACTCTAAGCTAAAACTCTAAACTCTTAACTATTACTAAACTAAACTTCAACTTTAACAAAAACTCTAAGCTAAGACTCTAAGCTAAAACTCTAGACTCTTAACTATTACTAAACTAAACTAGAACTTCAACAAAAACTCTATGCTAAGACTCTAAGCTAAAAACTCTAAACTCTTAACTAAAACTAAACTAAACTAGAACTCTAACAAAAACTCTAAGCTAAGACTCTAAGCTAAAACTCTAAACTCTTAACTATTACTAAACTAAACTTCAACTTTAACAAAAACTCTAAGCTAAGACTCTAAGCTAAAACTCTAAACTATTAACTAAAACTAAACTAAACTAGAACTTCAACAAAAACTCTAAGCTAAGACTAAGCTAAAAACTCTAAACTCTTAACTAAAACTAAAATAAACTAGAACTCTAACAAAAACTCTAAGCTAAGACTCTAAGCTAAAATTCTAAAATCTTAACTTAAGACTCTAAGCTAAAACTCGAAACTCTTAACTAAAACTTAGTCAAACTAAAACTTTAAGTAAAACTCTAAGGTATGACTCTAAGCTAAAACTCTAAATTCTTAACTGTAACTAAACTAAACTTCAACTCTAACTAAATTCTAAGCTAAGACTCTAAGGTAAAACTCTAAACTCTTAACTAAAACTAAACTAAACTAGAACTCTAACAAAAACTCTAAGCTAAGACTCTAAGCTAAAACTCGAAACTCTTAACTAAAACTTAACCAAACTATAACTTTAAGTAAATTCTAAGCTATGACTCTAAGCTAAAACTCTAAATTCTTAACTGTAACTAAACTAAACTAAACTAGAACTCTAAATAAAACTCTAAGCTAAGACTCTAAGCTAAAAACTCTAAACTCTTAACTAAAACTAAACTAAACTAGAACTCTAACAAAAACTCTAAGCTAAGACTCTAAGCTAAAAACTCTAAACTTTTAACTAAAACTAAACCAAACTAAAACTCTAAGCTAAGTCTCTAAGGTAAAACTTCAAACTCTTATCTATAACTAAGTTGTGGGATAAAAGGATGGGTATTTCAATTTGTAAAATGGGTTTAGGACGGTCACTAAGAAAGGAACTTGTTCTGAAATGCATTTGAAAAGTATTGCCTGGTGTTGGGGCATTCAAAAAGCTGTAAAGTAAAGTTGTGGGTGAAAAGGATGGGAACTTCAATTTGTAAAATGGGTTTAGGAGGGACATTAAGAAAAGAACTTGTTCTGAAATGCCTTTTGAAAAGTATTGCTTGGTGTTGGGCATTCAAAAAGCTGTAAAGTAAAGTTGTGGGTGAAAAGGATGGGAACTTCAACTTGTAAAATGGGTTTAGGATGGACATTATGAAAAGAACTTGTTCTGGCATGCCTTTGAAAAGTATTGCTTGGTGTTGGAACATTCAAAAAGCTGTAAAGTAAACTTGTGGGTGTAAAGGATGGCTACTTCAATTTATAAAATGGGTTTAGGAGGGACATTACGAAAAGAACTTGTTCTGAAATGCTCTTGAAAAGTATTGCTTGGTGTTGGTGCATTCAAAAAGCTGTAAAGTAAAGTTGTGTGTGAAAAGGATGGGTACTTCAATTTGTAAAATGGGTTTAGGATGGACATTATGAAAAGAACTTGTTCTGAAATGCCTTTTGAAAAGTATTGCCTGGTGTTGGGGCATTCAAAAAGCTGTAAAGTAAAGTTGTGGGTGAAAAGGATGTGAACTTCAACTTGTAAAATGGGTTTAGGAAGGACATTAAGAAAATAACTTGTTCGGAAATGCCCTTTGAAAAGTATTGCTTGGTGTTGGAGCATTCAAAAGGCTGTAAAGTAAAGTTGTGGGTGAAAAGGATGGGTACTTCAACTTGTAAAATGGGTTTAGGATGGACATTAAGAAAATAACTTGTTCTGAAAAGATATAATAAAGCCTTAAAAAAGTATTAAAAAATGGTGGCTCAGGGGGCCCTTTGGGGTGCCGGGGGACCTTTGAGGACCGGGGGCTTCCTTCGGGGTTGGGATAGGGGATCGGAACCCTTTGGGGTTGGGGTAGAGGACCTCACGACACTGTTCAAATGGAACTTGTGTATTATAACGACCACAGAGTTTCACCCTCAAATTCTCTTCTAAAACCTCTTCTAAAATCATCTTTTAAAATGTCTCTAACTGTTTCGCCGAAATAATTCCCTAAAATGCCTAAAACGGTTTCGCCCAAATAATCCCTAAACGTAATTTCTGCGTGTTCCTTTTGTTTTTGGCATCCCTGCGCTGTCACATTTCAAATTACTAAGAAACCCTTTCGTGAATCAATAATTCCCCTTAGAAACAACAAATTAATTCCCCTTTCTTGACAAATCAATCAACCATGACATCATCTGTCAGACATTAAAAAACTTCGCCCCGGAAACAATTCTACTGGTCGAACTCCAAAGATATTAATAAACTTTGCCCCGGAAACATTCTCTTGGAAATACATCAAAGACATTAATAAACTTTGCCCGGAGACATTTCTCGGAAACGTGTTCTCCCTGGGGATTCCATGCCCATATTTGGTGCCCCGTCGGGACTGACAGCACAGGTGTTCTACTTAGGGACTCTATGCCCAAATATGGTGTTCTGACAGGACCTCCTGACCCCTTTCTACTAATGCCATCAACAGATAAGTTGGGAAAAGGCCCGAATGCTGTCCGTAATTTGATATTTTATATGTTTGTATGTGTATCCCATCCAAGAAGGGTTTATATCAGTTACTCTTTAAAAACTTATGTGAAATCATGACAGTAAGCAT